>OV702296.1:453571106-454771106 GCA_916181665.1 Avena sativa | reverse complement strand
ACTCGGTCGCAACATTCAAGTCTATGTCGACGACATAGTAATCAAGACCAAAGAAGAAGCCTCAGTAATCGATGATTTGCACGAAACCTTCGCCAATCTCGATCGCTATCGGATCAAGCTGAATCCGGACAAGTGCGCCTTCGGCGTACCATCTGGGAAACTACTCGGCTATCTTATCTCCGCGAGAGGGATCGAGGAGAACCCGAAGAAAATAAAAGCCATACTGGCCATGGAGAAGCCGAAAAACATAAGGGGCGTCCAGCAACTGGTTGGGCGAATCGCGGGTCTCAGTCGATTCATCAGTCGGATGGGTGAAAAGGCACTGCCCTTCTACCAACTCCTCCGCAAATCCGACAAGTTTGATTGGACCAATGAGGCGCAAGAAGCATTCAAAGACCTCAAGCGCCTGCTATCCACCTCGTCAGTACTGGTGACCCCACGAGAAAAGGAACCATTGTTACTATATATCTCTGCCACCAAATAGGTGGTCAGCACAATGCTCGTAGTAGAACGAGCCGAAGAAAACAAGGTCCATGGGGTACAGCGACCAGTCTACTACCTCAGCGAGGTACTCACGCCAACAAAGCAGCGGTACCCTCACTACCAGAAACTGGCGTACGGCGTCTTCATGACTGCCCGACGACTGCGCCACTACTTTCAGGAACACCCAATCGTGGTGGTCAACGACGCCCCGCTGGGGTATATCCTCAACAACCCTGACGCCACGGGGCGAGTCGCGCTTTGGGGAATCAAATTGTCTCCACGAGACATTACATACGAAAAGCGCGACGCAATCAAGTCGCAAGTTCTTCCTGACTTCCTCGTGCACTGGATGGAGAACCAGCTCCCCGAAAAGCCAGATATGTCCTACCTCTGGAAAATGCACTTCGATGGATCCAAGAGGAAGGACGGAGCTGGTGCAGGTGTCATACTGACATCGCCCCAGGGGACAAGCTGAAATATATCCTACGAATACAGTTCACCGCCTCCAACAATGAAGCTGAATATGAGGCCCTTCTACACGGGATGAGGATGGCAAAAGCCTGCGGCGGCAAGAGGCTCATTATATACGGCGACTCCAAGCTGGTCGTCAACCAAACAATGCATGAGTGCGACGCACTGAACGACAACATGATCGCCTACCGCGACCTCTACGACACACTCGAAGGGGACTTTGATAGCTGCGAGCTGCGACACATAGGTCGCGAAAGCAATGAAGAGGCGGACGCACTCGCCAACATAGGCTCTACCTTCCCCCATACCACCTGGGGTATTTCTCGAGCGCATCTGCGAATGCTCTATCGAGCCAAAGGCAGCAGAGAAGAAAACAAGCGCAGTAACGGACTCGGGGGCTATGCCACCCAATGAGCCAATGGCACTCGACGACCTGGAGCTAGATACAGGACTCGAAGGACCAATGAGCGTCGTGATGATCGAGTCATCCTGGACTCAACCGTACATTACGTACCTCCTCAGCAAAAGGCTACCGGACGATTCGACTGATGCACGGCACATCGCGCGGCGATCCAAGGCATTCGCCGTTATCAACAGTGAACTATATAAGTGCAGCATCACAGGAGTACTCCAACGATGCGTCTCCGCGGCAGTGGGAAGAGCTGTTCTCCTCGACATCCATGAGGGAACCTGCGGACACCATGCTGGCAGTCACGCCCTCGTGGCCAAAGCTCTACGAGCTGGATTCTATCGGCCTATGGCCATGCGCGATGCCAAGGACATCATCCAGAAATGCAACGCGTGCCAGCCATTCGCGGA
Source organism: Avena sativa (assembly GCA_916181665.1). Taxonomy (NCBI): domain Eukaryota; kingdom Viridiplantae; phylum Streptophyta; class Magnoliopsida; order Poales; family Poaceae; genus Avena; species Avena sativa. Next base: position 454,769,333 of record OV702296.1, on the reverse strand, counting down.
CAAGCCGCACGCACCTGGCGCAGAGCTCCGGCCAATTCCATTGGCCTGGCCCTTCGCACAATGGGGACTCGACATGGTCGGCAAACTCCCAAGGTCCTCACAAGGAGGCTACGTCTACCTCTTGGTCGTAGTCGACAAATTCACCAAGTGGATAGAGGCCATGCCGGTGACTAACCAGTCAGGAGCCAGCGCAGTCAAATTCTTCGAGTCCATCGTCTACCGCTTCGGAGTGCCACACAGGATCATCACGGATAACGGGACCAACTTCACACCCAAAGAGTTCTAAGAATTCTGTGAGAATCTGGGATTGAACGTTAGCTATGCCTCCGCGGCACATCCTCAGACCAACGGTCAAGTCGAAAAAGCTAACAGGCTCGTCTACGGCGGCATCAAGAAGCGACTCCTCAGGCCACTCGAATAGGCCGCGGGTTGCTGGCCAGACGAGCTGCAATCAGTACTCTGGAGCCAGCGCACAACTCCAAATAGCGCCACAGGATATACACCGTTCTTCATGGTGCACGGGGCTGATGCGGTGCTACTCGCCGAAGTACGATACAAAGCACCATGTGTGGTCGCTTACAGCGAGCAGGAGTCAACCCTGGCACTCGAAGACTCCGTCGACCTCCTTGACGAGGCAAGGGAAATCGCCGTGGAAAGATCAACGATCTACCAGCAGAACCTGCACAACTACCACAGTAGGAGGCTACGCCCCAGATCCTTCGTCGAAGGCGACCTGGTCCGGCAACTGAAGCAGCAAGGACATCTCAAGCTCAAGTCCCCCTGGGAGGGACCATACGCTGATTACAGAAGTAATCCCAGGTGACGCATATCGCTTTCAAGATTTAGAGACAGGAGTCGCATACTCCAACCCCTGGAACGTCGCGCAGCTGCGACGCTTTTACCCTTAGTCGTTTTTACCTTTACATTACAAATAAGGCTACTCAGCCAAGGCTACTTAGCCACGCATTGTACTTCGTACTGTCCCGTGAATAAATAAAGCTAAGTGCCCCAAAACTCTGTGTTTTCCTTTATTTTTTCGCAACTTATCCACTCGGGGGCTGCGCCACCCTATACACATCTGTTCTACGAACTACAACGCGATATGCCGAGTAGCTGGCACGCCAATCGAAACCCTTGACAAAACATCAACCCAGTTGCAGGGCACCTGACAGGTTGACAAGGGATTGAGATACACACATTTCCAGGCTAACGAAAAGGAGTCGCATAGAGCAACGCACTCACAAAAAATATACACGCTGAGAAGCTCTTTATACATCATCGACAATCAATTATATACAACATATATACGAACTTAGCAACATTGGTACACTTATGTGCAGGATACAAACTAAGCTACTATTGCAACAAGAGAACGTTGGTTTGCTCCTCGAAGAAGTCGACGATCTCCTCTGCTGGGCGATCCACCGCCTGATAATGCGGCACCATATTCCAAGTAAAACCCGCTGGTGGTGAGGGTGGTCTAGCCGCAATTTCCGCAACGTCTACATCAGGCCTATGTAGTCGCACCAGCGACAGAGCGGCCTTGGCACCAGCCACCAACTGCTGTCTTACACACTCGCGAACCGCAGTCAGGTCTTGGAACTTGGCAAGGAGGGCCAGCAGGCTCGATGGCACAACATCCAGCGGAAACATCGTCCGATAAATGTTCTTCAAGCACGATTGCGACTTCTTCAGGAAGTGCAGCACTCGCGACACACGATCCTGCAGGGTCGCCAATGCGATTGCACGATCATGATCCACCCAGAAATATCCACTCTCTTGAAGCTGCTCTTAGGTCAGATCGTTCATGTGAATAGCAATCATATCCTTCTCATCCTGCGGATGGCGCGCGCTAACAACTATACAAGGCAAAAGTGGAAGTATGAGGACAGCACACCATCGCGAGTGACTACAAGGAAAAGATAAGAGTAAGAAAGCTAACATTTAAATCGGTCGCCCAAATGCATCACCTCCCCCAACAGATATTGCTCTCGGGTGGTGGCCTTCTCCGCCTTCGATTTCCATACATCCGCATTACCGTGGAGTACAGGCAATTCATGCTCCAACTGCTTCACGCGATCATGGAGTCGCGAGAGCAGAGACAGCTCATCCACCCTTGAGCGCGGTGGTGCCAAAGTTTCATCAAGGGGTGGCGAATGCTGAGGTTCCCTCAAAGGATCACTTGATGTGCCCTATCACAAGCAAATCAAGAAGTAATAAGAAGACCAAATCGATGCGCAGAGAAAAGATTCGAGTGCATTCAAGATTAGCAAAAAGTATCAGCAGATACACTAGCCAAAAGGCATTGTTTTCGACAAAAGATATAAGACATCTAGCTATTACAAAGCTACTGAGGAGCAACTGATTTCTTCGACTTGGACTTTGGCTTTGGGGGCCTCATCGAGTCCGTGCCAGTATCAGATGCCACTGACATTCCACCGGCCCCTGATGCCGCGGCCTTCGCAGCTTTCTTGGCTCGCTGCAGCTCCTCCGAGTACTTTGCAACAGTGTTGATCAACTGTGGCCCATATTTGCCACAGGCAGTCGCAAAAGTAGCAAAGACTACCTGCTGGACGTCCGCGCTAATGGGCATCGCCCTGGAGACCGCTGCAGGATCAACTTCGACTCCGTGGGCCTACACCATAGCGAGTGACATCGACGGACCAGTCGCACGGAGCGACTTCTTGAAGCTCGCAAGGACGCCCCGGCAAGAGACTCCACCAGCTCGTCCATGTTCTCGATCAGCTCAGCCTTGGGCACCAGCTCTTCCCGGAGGCGACTGAGCACACCCTTGGCCTTGGAGAGCACATCTTGAATGGCGGCATTGCGGTCCTCGACTGCTAACAAAGCACCCGCCAAGGCATCGTCACGGTGAAGGGCCTGAGGGTCGAAGCTCAAATCGCCAGCATCTGTACAGAACCCACACATGGTCACGAAAGTCAGCACCAACGACAAATTCGAACAGAGAACAATAATGATATCCACGGAAGGTACCTGAGAGAGCCTTGGCAATCGAGAAAAGTTGTTCTTCGAACAACTTCTCCCTAGCCATGATGGAGGCATGCAGATCCTCTTCGTACTTTTGCGCCTCATCACGCGCCGCGATTGCCTCATCGCGGCTCTTCACAGCCGCGACGAGTGTCTTTTCCATGGTGGCGGCGTCGCGAAGAAGGGCATTATGTTCAGCTGCAAAACAAAACAACAGGGATAGACTATCAGTCGACTACATAATAGCAATGCAGTAGAAGAAGTAAATGGCACTTACTTTCCACCACGCGATAGCGCGTATCCAGCATGGCATGCTGGCGACCCATCGCAAGCACTGCTCTGCCAGGTGAGCGGCTTCCTTCACAAGGAGCTGTCGAAAAAAGGAAAACATCAGAAGATCAGGAGATGACATAGATAAATTCAACTGCAATATCAGAAGAAGAGATGCTACACTTACATGATCCTCCAATGACTCTGAAGTCGATTGATGAGCAGTCATCCGAGCAACCATCCGATGCTCCCCATCATGTGGAGAGCTTGATGAGTTGTGCCCGGAGTGGGCCGCCAATGGAGGAGAAGGAGCACTCTCAACTCCTTTCTTAGCCCTGGAGGTCGCGACTCCAGATTCTTTAAAAAATTGGACGTCGCCAGAAGATGACGACGCCTGCTGACTACAAGACCAAACCAGCATCAAGAAAGGGCAACTCCAACGAAGAACCAAAACGAAAGACTCGAATACTTACCAATCAAACTTATCAAAGTCGAAGGTTGGATCCCCCGACTTTGACGACGACTCCTTCAGCAGTCGCATCTTCTTGCGAGAAGATGGCGCCATGGCACTCACAGGAATAGCAGGGATTGGCGACTCCGCACCAATGCCTATACCTTCCGGAGTCGAAGGAGACGACGCATCAGAATCCTCGCTGCGCGAACGATTGCGAGTATCCGGACTACCCGACTCGGGGGCTTCCTCCTGCACATCAGATGGGATGGTCGACTCTGACTCGTCCTCTTCCAAGGCTTCACGAGGGATAACAGGAAGAGGAGGCATACAGGGTGACACCGCCCAATCCTGCATAGAGGAAACAAATTTAACACAAAGTCAAGCAACGCCAAGAAGCAATTGACAAACAAAGCTACTACGTAGCACAACCGTACCTCAGGAGGAGGGTTAGAAGCATCGAACGGAGGAACGACTGGCTCACTGGGGAGCACATCCTTGACGGTGTACTTGGTGACCAGTCGAACCCTTTTGTCTACCTCACTCGCGGACATGCCATCGGCAGACACGCGAGTGGCATCGTCTGCGCCAACCCACTGGAACATGGGATGGACTCTGGCCTGCAGAGGCTGGACGCGACGGCGCAGCCATGTGCGAATGAGGGCGCAACCTCCTTCCTCTTTGCCCATGCAATTCTTGAGGTCGCAGACGCGCTCGTACAGCACATCTGTCTCCACGGACTCGCCGGGCATGAGCACATTCTTCCAGGAGCGCCTCCTCTTGCACGGCGTCGCGGGGTCAAAGGGCGCGAGTCCGAAGTGGTCTCCGTCGGCCTTCTGGTCGCGGATGTAGAACCACTTTGTCCCTCCACCCTTGGACGGACATCACCAGCTTGATGTCGAAGTAGGTGGCGGATGGATCGGCGTGAATTCCACAGCCGCCTACATCGTAGACTATGGAGCCAGATGCCGATTGGCGCTTCAATTTGAAGAGACGCTTGAAGAGGCCGAAATGCGGCTCGATTCCGAGCCAGCCCTCGCAGAGGGTAATGTAGCAAGCTATGTGGAGGATGGAATTGGGGGACAGCTGATGGAGCTGGAGCCTGTAAAAACAAAGAAGGCCTCTGAAGAAATGATGCAGGGGCAACGAGAGGCCGCGAATGATGAACGCTAGGAACATCACCCAAAAACCAGCAGGAGGAGAGGGGATTACCTCGCCGCCGGGGACGCGCGCGTCGGCGACTGCGGAGGACAAAACTCCGTCTTGACGAAGAACACGAAGTTCTAAGGACTTGATTACAGATGGACGCCACACGCCATTCATGACGCGAGTGCCCGTGCCCTTCTTCTTTCCGCCAGCGGCGGTGCTGGTGACCGCAGTGGTGGAGCCGCCCTTCTTCTTCATCGCAGGAGCGGCAGCAGCGGAATCAGCCGCAGCACCTCCCTTTTTCTTCGCCATTCCGCGGCGGCGATGTGATCGGAGGAAGTAGCTGGGAAATATGCGGAGCTGGTCCAGCGCCGCGGAGGGAAAAAGAGCGCAGAGAAGCAGAGGAGCAGCGGCAATGGCGTTGGAGGCAAAGGATGAATGGAAATAGATGTGAATTTTACCGTCGCCACATCGCTACTTAACCCCCTGGAAGATGCAATCCAACGGCTCAGAAAAACCCTACCAAACGCGTGGCGTTCATCGCGCTCGACACGTGGAGAAGCTGAAGCGCGAACCGTCCCCTACTACTCCCATTACGCGCGGAAATCGAGGAGGCGCAGTTAAAGTAAAGATTACGCACGTCCGTTCAAATCAAAGTCAGGGAGTGGAACCCACCGCTCGTCACGTCCCGTCAAACTCGCTCACGCGGGCAACTGAGGTCATGAAATCGTCAGTATTGACGTCATCAAAAAATACGCAGCAGAAGACTTCGACTACTTTAGTCCTTGCTCGAGTCTTCAACTCCACCAAGCACTCGGGGGCTACTCCCATAGAGAGCGCTGGTCGCGCACCCTATGATTTTTTCTTCTTCTTTTACAGGAACATGGATAATCAAAGCAAACCTAACCACTCGAAACACAGTTCGACTATGAACATGGGTTACCTCCCAAAGGGAGCGCCGGAAGCAAATTCGACTGAAACAAGCAAACAGGAGACAACAACAGTCGCGAAAGTTCTTTAGTCCCTGCTTGAGTCTTCGACTCAACCAGGCACTCGAGGGCTACTCCCATAGGGAGCGCTGGTCGTGCACCCTATGATTATTTGTACAAAGTACTGTGTGTTGATAACATCCACCCTCAAAGCTTATGGTGACACCGCCTCATAATTTTTCCCTACAAAGAGACTGCGTCTTCTGGGTCACCCGAATCGTCTCCGCGATGATAAAATTCGGATGCCACGCTTACAACGTGAAGATAAGACTTTAATAAGGCCTGGCAACGCATTTGCTGCGCACTACCAGAAATATATCCGTGCCTACAGGTACGAAGAACATGCCTTGACGGACGCGTCGAGTGCTCACACCCATACACTGGAATTCGACTCCTGTAAGACCTCCGCGGCCTGAGTCGAATTACACCAGCATTTTTCCAGATTCAAGTCCGGGGACTCGAGTTCGAGTAGATGGCGTTGCTTTACCCTAAGGTAGTTAACTGATACCGATACATCGGTTAAATCAGGCACGCGCATCAACAATCCCTATGACACAAACAAAGCAGTCGAAAAATATACCCAGTCATGCACTCGAAAGGCTTCATAAAGTCTCCAGTCGAATCTGCGATTCCACTAGACACTCGGGGGCTACTGACATGGGTATACCCTGCAGGTACTCGAGATTGGTATATACAGCCTGGATACATAGAGTCCCACGGTGTCTCCAAGGCCCAAATGAAGAAACATGAGTAACCTACGGACTCTCGATTGCTTGAAGAACAAGAAGAAGCTAGAGATAGAAAGTTCAAAGGGGAAAACCCTAACCTGTAACCTACTCGACCTGCTACCCGAGATCTGGCCTATCTATATAAAGGCTAGGAGGGGGCGGCGAGGAGGACACATGCAACCCTAGTTTCCACAACCCTCGCCAGATTGCATCTGCGCACCATTGTAATGCTCGATTCCTTTGATAATTCCACGAGCAGACAAGCAGGAGTAGGGACCTCTACGAGGCCTGAACCTAGGTAAATCTTCGAGTCCCCTGTGTGCTTGTTTGCTAGCCGATAGATGTCTCCGGCGCTCCCTCCTTCTCCAAAACCCAAGTCCATAACAATGGGCATTGATGAGTTAAACCCTCGTCACCATCAGAGAGCATAGGAGCGAGAAGGATGAGGAGTGAAGCTCGTGAAGATGGCCATGAGTGGTGAGAGTCTAGGGTAGGGAGAGGAGTGAGACTAAGAGTGAAGGGAGCATGGGAATATAAGTGTCGCGCGTTCCTGGTGGGCTCAGTGGGGGTGCTAATCATGGAATCAGATATAACCATAACTTCATTTGAGATAAGGGACAATCAGCAATGATGACATGCAATGACCCATTGCTTACTTAATTGGCAACGGGCAATTATTTCCACCGTTCCCAGTGAGTCTGAGCGGTCGATGAGCCAGTATTGTTAGCCCCCTAAGGACAGATATAAATTCTTCTAACTGTTGGTCGTAGCACTGCCGTTGCCATGAAGAGATGTCCTTAGGGTCGCTCTGTACTAGTGGTCGTCCGCATAAAGGGAGGTTCTCAAGATTAGACCTCTCCCCTTGAGCTTATGGGGAAGCCCGTGCCTAGTTGCGTAATCCAATATTTATGTGAGGGGATCAATTGTGAGGACAATAAGAAGTGGCGATAGGGAGTCGCCTTGTCTTAATCCATTCCTGTGAAGGATGGGGAGACCTAGCTAGAATACCATTTAAGAACACCCGGTACGATGATGAAGATAAAAGAGCGGCAATCCAATTTCGAAAATGACTCGGGAACCCATGGCGTTGCAGAAGGTCAAGGATATAATGCCACCTAACCGAATCAAAGGCTTTGTGGATGTCAAGCTTGAAGAGAAGCGTCAGTGTCTTTCGTTTGTGTGAATCCTTTTGGCAAGATTCTTCATATATAGGAAGTTACTGTGAATGCTTCACTTTTTAGTGAAAGTGGAGACAAGATCATTCATGTCCGGTCCAAGCCGAAGAGCAAACATCTTGGCAATGATTTTTGCGACAGTGTGGATTAGACTAATGGGCCTAAAATCGGAGATGTGCTCCGTCACATGTTGGATGATGTTGATGTGTGTCGCTGATCACTATAGCATGGGTGTCTAGTGTCTTTGTCCTTCCTTTCTTATGAGTTGGTTGTGTGCTTTGTCTATATCGTGGGTACTTTCTTTTTTATGCGAAAACATCTCGACTACTTTGTTGACATTGAGTTGTTTCATATTTTTGATCGTTATTATCCACCTCGCCTCTTGCCATGGCCACCGCAAGGCTGTTGTTCCTATACTTCCTTGATGAATCACATGGTCTGCTGGTCCAGTGTCCCGTTTAGGTTTACACGAAAGACCAAAAAAAAAAGAGGATTAATCTTTATTGCCGACTTCACTTGCCATTCATATTGGCAGTAGCTTACAATTCAACCGTGTACATTATGTAGAGAAAAAGATGTTTTGGGTTTTATCTAACGGAAGCTGCCCCCAAGTTGCAAAAAATAACAAGAGACGTCGGGCTCCTTTTTCACCGGTCAACGTGTGCGGCTTGGATGGCCTGCCGCCACCAGTGTTAGCGTCAGCCTGGTCCAAACAATGACTCGTGTGGCTGTTGTTTTTTTCTGCGAATGTTGCTTTAGCATGTCGCATACAAATTTGGGTCTGCTTTGGTATTATGCTGTTCAAGTCATGTGCGTGTCCGCTCTCTCATCTCAGTTCATAAATTACTACGGCGTGTCCTTCCGAAACATTTTGTTGCATTAATGCCGGTTGTCCAGATCCGTTGGCTTTGGAAGATGCGTACTAATCTCTTGCCATCTTGGCATGAGCTAGACATGCATTTTTCCAAGGAGGAGCATCAGGTGTTTGATGCCTCCATACCAAGATGTTGTTGGGTTATGGGACCTCCAAGCTCTTTTGGACGGACAAATGGCTAGATGAGGAGTCTATCGTGGAAATAGCGCTGAATCTTTTCGCGCTTATCCCGAGACGACCTAAGTAGCATCAAACGGTATGACAAGAATTTGGTTGAGCGCAGCCGGAGTATCGACATCTCTGGAGTGATGAGTCCCCTTGTCTTGTGGCCATACGTCCATATGTGGATCTTTCTCTGTGATGTGCAGCTCTCGGACGAACCAGACAAGCCGGTCTAGCGCTGGAAGGCTAATGGCCAGTACTTCTCGCGATCCTGCCACGAGATTCTCTTCGTAGGGACAATTGAGAAAGAACACTGGGAGTTGATCTGGAAGACTTGGACTCCTCCTAGGGTAAAGTTCCTGGCCTGGTTTGACAAGATAGATGTTTGATGGGTGAGAGGCTCGCACGACGTCATTTGCCGCACCCACCGCGTTGCCCCAGTGTGACCAGTCGGTGGAAACCATGACACATATCCTCACCGGATGCCCTTTCTTAAGGACAACTTGGTTTGAGGTGCTTGCATGGATTCAATCCGCAGCTTCTCTGGTTGTCGGAGAAGGTTTCAACGAGTGGTGGTCGTGGGTGCTACAGACCTCCCCTTGCCAGTTGCGCCAAGGACCTCATTGCTTATGACGCTCATGGCTTGGTGGATTTGGAAGCATAGGAACACGACTGACTTCGACAACGAAACACCCCTGGCGATCTGCATGTGCGACACGATTAAGGCCGGGGCTGAATCATCGGCGAGTGCGGGTAAGGATGGAAGTGGGTAACCTTTAGGGTACCCGTTACCGTCTTTAGTACAACAAAATGAACTATATTTGACAAATCTTCACTTTTTGAAAAACTAGTTTATTTGTTTATACTTGACTAAAAAAGAAGGTATCCTAAAGGTTCCAAACTTTCATCTCTAAGTGCGGGGAAACTAGGACTTCACCAGCTTCTGCCCTAGTATAATTTTGGGACCGTAGTTGACTGAGAGTTAAGATACATCTCAGTCAGCTGACATCAGCAGCGCGTGTGTGGGTGGTGGTTACTGCCTCTATCGATATCCATGGGATATCACTGCCACATGCTCGGGCGTTCATTTTTGCATTTGTTCATGATAGAGCTGTACGAGTACCACCTGGCCGGCCAGCTGTATGCCAGCTGATGTATACACTACAGGGAATGGTCGACTATGCTGACGGCCTGAACCTGTCGGCATAGGCCAATAAACCGTCGGTGCAGCGCTAAGCCGACGGCTGCTGTCGGCGTAGTGCCGTCGTTGTAGTACCGCGTCGGCGCAGAGGGGGTGACCGTCGGCGTAGTTTGTGCCAACGGCCAGATGGAGTCGTCGGTGTTACAGACCCGTCGGTCTAGACCAGGTGGGGTCCGCTTGGTCCGGTAACGGCCGTTAGCGGCGGAGGAAGCTACGCCGACGGCTCTATCGTCGGCCTAGCTGGCCACGTGGCCGGACATGGGCGGGACCTGAGGAAGCAGCCGTCGGCCCAGCTTTCCACGTGGCCGTACCTGAGGCGCCACCTAGGGCGGCCTGGACTGTTACTACGCCAACGACTCTGCCGTCGGCCCATCTGTGCACCTACGCCGACAGCCTGCTGTCAACATAGATGTGGGGGAGGACTAAATGGTCATGTCTACGCCCACGGCAGTGCATCGACATCGTGACTGCCAGATTTTAAAAAAAAAAATTATTTCCCAACTTTTCTTGCAGAATGCACGACATATATATAGAGTGCACAACAAAATCACAGTATGCATACACAGTACATATATAGTGCATACACAATACATATATTTTATCCAAAAGAAGGCCATCAAGTGCATACACAATGCATATGTAGTATCATCATCATACATATAGAGTGCCCGACATGTAGCCCTAGAACCCTACACCCATCTCTAGCTCGATAACCCTGATCTCCCGGTGTGAAATCAGGCGTCCTATGTGTAGGTCCCTGACGATCACCAATGGAAGGAGGGCTAGGCGCGGCACGAGGAGAAGTAACAGGCAAAGCAACAGGAGAAGCACTAGGAGAAGCACCAGGAGAATGGTCACCGATATGCAACGGGGTGATCTCGCGCGATGATGTGCCACCTTATATTCCACATGATGTGCATCATAGGCCACGTCCAATTCAGGATACAATTTCAAAAATAGTGAATATCGTCAACTTAGCCATTCATAAACGAATGTCGGAAAGGGGATGAAAATGAGAAAACTTACATCGGCGGATCAACTCGGCCGTTGAGGAGGTGGGATAGAGGGGCCATCAGCGGTGAGGGTAGCCTTGATACGCGTGAGATTCGTGGTAGGCTTGGTCACCGTATTAAGAATGCCGAGATGGCCATGCTGCCCGCTATGCCCCGCCACGATCAACGAAATGTTGCCGGTCTCCTCATTAATGGGGTCATCCATGATACGTTGCTAATGTATCTATAATTTCTGATTTCCATGCTTGTTTTATATCTATTTTTTATGTTTTGTCCACACTTTGGAGTATTTTTATACACTTTATGGGACTAACCTATTAACAAGATGCCACAGTGCCAGCTGCGTGTTTTCTACTATTTTTGTTTCCAGGAAAGTCAGAAAATGAATATTCTCTGAATTGGACGGGACAAAAGCCAAAGTCAAAATTTCACCGAGGGGAACACAGAGCCAGAAGACGAGACGGAGAGGGGCTAGGGGCCAGCAACACCACCTGGCCACGCGGCCAGGCCTGGCCCGCACCAGGGGGTGGTGCGGCCACCTCGGGCACCCCGTCGGCCTTCCCTTTCGCCTATAAGAAGCCTCCGATACAGAAACCCTAAGTACCCAATTAAAATTCCATGAAAGAGTCTGTAGACGTCGTCATCTCCATCCCTAGATCGGGAGGGATCTGAAGCTCTTCCCGGCACCCTGCCAGAGGGGATAATTCATCCTAGAGGCCTTCTTCATCACCATGCCTTCCTCTGGTGTGATGCGTGAGTAGTTCATCCCTGGACTACGGGTCCATGTAGCAGCTAGATGGTTGGTTCTTCTCCTTTGTGCTACCATGTTTAGATCTTGTGTGCTCCGTTCATGATCAAGATCATCTATTTGTAATCCTACATGTTGTGTTTGCGGGGATCTGTTGGATATTGAGATGCTATTTTAGATTGATTATTGATTCTATTATGTATTTGTTATTTGTGATCTTGCATGCTCTCCGTTGTTAGTAGCTCGATAGTGGGTTCATTCCTCTAGTAATCTGGGGAAGTGACAGAAATCTCTAAGGTACTAGATGTGATGTTGCTACTAGGAAGAAAACAACAATCCTTTGTTCATAGAACAATCGTATTGTTTACTTTACACACTTTGCTTAATGCAATTATCTGTTGCTTGTAACTTAATACTGGAGGGGGTTCGGATGATAACCTGAAGGTGGATTATTAGTCATAGATGTAGTTGGATTACGGTCTATGTATAATGTTGTAATGCCCAATCAAATCTCATAGGAGTCAAGATGATTAGTATATGCATGTATGCTTTCTCGATGTTTGTCAATTGCCCCGCTGTAATTTGTTCACCCAACATATGATCTATCTTAAGGAGAATCACCACTAGTGAACTATGGACCCCGGTCCTTTCTTTTATCATCAATCTATAATGCTATTTACTATTTTCTGTTTACTTTCTGCAAAGCAATTACTATCTTCCACACAATACGTTTAATCCTTTGTTTTCAGCAAGACCGGTGAGATTGACAACCTCACTGAGTTGGGGGCAAAGTTCTGTGATTGTGTTGTGCAGGATTCCAAGTTTGAAACAACACCTAGCAGGTGTTTCCTTGCTCCTACTGGTTCGATAACCTTGGTTTCATAACTGAGAGAAACCTTGTTGCTATACTCATCATACCTTGCTCTTGGGGTTCCCCAATGAGCTCAACATATTGACTAAGCAAGACTTTTTCTGGCGCCGTTGCCAGGGAGTCAAGAACATCTTCACAAGGGAGTCCCTCATAACCAATCTCTTTACTTTGTTTTATTTGTTTTGCTTAGTTTATTTCTGCTTTGTTTGCTTGTTTCTTTATCAAAAATACAAAAAAATTAGTTGTACTAGTTTGCTTTCTTTATTAAAAACACAAAAAATGACTACTCTTGAAAATATTAAGTTGTGTGACTTGACTAGCACCAACAACAATGATTTCATGTGCACACCTATTACTCCACCTGTTCCTGAAGCTACTTTCTTTGAAATTAAACCTGCTTTACTAAATCTTGTTATGAGAGAACAATTTTCTGGTATTGGTACTGAAGATGCTGCTGCTCATCTTAATAACTTTGTTAAACTTTGTGAGATGCAAAAACATAGAGATATAGATGGAGATATTATTAAGCTTAAATTGTTTCCTTTCTCTTTGAGAGGAAAAGTTAAAGAATGGTTGCAATCCCTAGGTAAAAATAGTATTGATTCTTGGACTAAGTGCAAAGATGCTTTCATTGGAAAATACTATCCTCCTGCTAAGATTATATCTATGAGAAGTGAAATAATGAAATTTAAACAATCTGATAATGAACATGTTGCTCAAGCTTGGTAAAGAATGAAATCTTTGGTAAAAAAAATTCCCACTCATGGACTGACTGATTGGATGATTATCCAAACCTTTTATGCAGGACTGAATTATTCTTCAAGATATCTACTGGATTCTGCTGCTAGAGGTACCTTTATGACCATTACTTTGGGTGTGCAACAAAACTTCTGGATAATATGATGTTTAACTATTCTGAATGGCACACTGAGAGAGCTCCACAAGGTAAGAAGGTAAATTCTGTTGAAAAAACCTCCTCCTTGTGTGATAAAATTGATGTTATTATGTCTATGCTTGTTAATGGGAAAGCTTATATTGATCCAAATCATGTTCCCTTAGCTTCTTTGGTTGCTCAAGAAGAGCAAGTTGATGTGAACTTTATAAGAAATAATAATTTTAGCAACAATGCCTACAGGAATAATTGTAGTAATAATAATTATAGGCCATATCCTCCCAATAATGGTAATGCTTATAGAAATTCCTATAACAATAATAGGAGTGCACCCTCTGAACTTGAAGTCATGCTTAAGGATTTTATTAGTAAATAAACTGCTTTCAATAAAACTATTGAGGAAAAATTCTCTAATGCCGAAAGGAATATAACATCATTGTCTGAAGCACAATCTTCTTTAAATAAAATGGCTGCTAAATCTGAAACTATTGAAAATCTTTTTGCTGCTACTAATGTCATACAAGTTAGAATTGATGAAAATGTTAGACTATTAGCTGAATTGCATGCTAAGTGGGAAAAGGAAGATGAAATTGCTAGAAATATTAGTATTGCTACTATCACTACCACTAATGTTGAAGCTAGTAAACCCAATGGAACCTTTTCTAATAAAAATGTTGAAATTCTTAGAAACATGGGAAACAATAGCTCTACTTCTTTAGATGATAATTATGATTTTGATCTTGATGGTTGCAATATCTCTGAAGTAATTATGTTCCTACAAAATCTTGCTAAAACTCATAATGCTAGTTCTATGAATATGGCTTTTACAAAACAAATTACTGATGCTCTCATAAAAATTAAAGAAGAAAAGATGAAACATAAATCTTATTTTCCTATGAAATTAGAAGATGGTTGGGAAGCCATCATTAATATGAAAGTAAATGATTTTGATCTCAAAGCTTTGTGTGACCTTGATAGTAGTGTTTCTATTATGTCTAGAAAGATTTATGAAATACTTAATTTACCACCGTTGGAAGATTGTTATTTAAATGTCCCACTTGATGATAATGCTAAAAGTAAACTCATGGGGAGTATTAATAATGTTCTTATTATGGTTAACAATGCCTATGTCCCCATTGATTTCTATGTTTTGGATGTTGAATGCAATGCTTCTTGTCCTATTACTTTGAGAAGATATTTTCTTAGAACTGTTGGTGCCATTATTGATATGAAAGAAGGCACCATTAAATATCAACTCTCACTCAAGAAAGGTATAGAACACTTAACTAAGAGAAGATAGAAGATTCCTTTTGCCTCTCCTATTAAAACAAAATTTGCTCTTAATGCTTCTTCATTTGAGAATACTTGATTCTTTTCTTGCTTCTTATGCCTAACTTAAAGGCGTTAAAGAAAAGTACTTATTGGAAGATTACCCAAAAGTTTTAGTTGAGTCTTGAAAGTCATTACCTCTGTAATAACCTCTTTTTATCATTTTTGTGTGCTTTTTGTGCCAAGAGTAACCTCTAATGAGAGAGAAGTAATGCTTGGAAAAATTGTTGTCCCGAAACAGATTTTTGTGCTTCGCTCTAAAAATTCGTGAAAAATCTCTGTACGTCGGTTTGAGCTGTAATTTTTTGTGCTTCTGCCCCAGGTTGTTATCCAACTTTCGTTAGTTCAACACTTTTCGATTTGAGCAACAGAAGGTCTTCACAAAAAATGGTTTTTACCTGCTGGTCTGTTTTGACAGATTTCTGCCATTATTTGCATTTGCTTCTTATTGATTCCTTTTGGGGTTCTTTTTGGGGAAATTGAGATTTTTGAGGGATTTACTACAGTAGCTTGTGTTTTAATGAAAGTCTACTTCTGTTGAGACTGGAAGACTTATTATCTTGAATACACTAATGTTGGTAATAAAGATTGTGTGAAGTTTTGTATGAAGGAAAATTTCAGGTGTAGGAAAAGAATGATGTAATAAGATGAAGAATGGACTAAAGCTCAAGCTTGGGGATGCCATCCATGTCACCCCAAGAAATATCCAAGAAGTACAAGCATCAAAGCTTGGGGATGCCCAAGACATCCCCTTCTTCATCAATAAAAATCTTAGGTTTTTTTCAAAAACTTCATTTTTATTGTTTCATGCATAGTTGTGTTGTTCTCGGAGCGTCTTCGTTTTTGTTTTTGGTTTTCGTTTGCTTCGTTTGCTTAGTTTTCTTGAATAAATTGGTTGGACCTCCTCATCCATACATTAGTTTTCAAATAAGTTGGTTTGAATTGGAAAAGAGTAGGAAAAGTTCATGCTTAAGTGGTAAAAGAGGAGTTTATTTTTGACTATGACCTATGCTTTGTCATGTCATGCTTGGTATTGTTTTGACTTTATGCTTAGTGATTTTTTCTGTAGCATGACATGTTATAAACAATTAAGATTGCTTAATGTGCCTTGAAAGAATCATGCGTTGTTTTAGCATATTAAAGCATAGTATTGTGGTATTCTCCTTTCATATTTTATTTGGGTTGACTTGGCGCATGCTCGCACCATGTTAAGACTATCCCAAATCACCATAGCCTCTATGATTCTTTAGTTTTCGACTTGTAATATCACTTTATGCTTTAATTAATGATGTTTTGTCGCTTTGCATGATTATGGCTATTATTGCTCTCTTAGTTGGTCGCTCTCAGTATTTTGCTAGCCTCCATAACCAAGTATGAGTTCCACTCATGCATCCAACTCCAAATAAAACCAAGTTATTTCAAAGAATCCACCATACCTACCTATTAGCATTTGCTATTCCAAGTATATTCATGTTTTTATTTATCTTCCGAATTAAACTTGTTATATGAAATTTAGTGATTAAAGAAGCAGAGCCAACCCTTGGATGTGTTACTTTTGGGTGGGTGTACCTCTGGTTGACGAAAAATGACAGTAGCTTAGAGAAATTATCTTGACGAATACTTAGATTTTTTAACTTGGGTTTGTAAGAATGGGTAATAATCTTCTAGATGCCTTTGGTGAGCCGTCTAGATGGCCCTCAGTAAGAAGCATGCGGCGATTGAGAATGCTTGACTTTTAGGGAAGAGATGGTGCGCCACTATACCTGGACGCCTAACTCGGGCCAGAAAGCTTGGCCCGAGCTTTCTGGGCTCGAAGCGAGCTGGGCTCGGCCCGTTAGTGCACCTGGACCGAGCCGAGCCTGTGAAGGTGGACCACGGCGAGCTCGGGCTTGCTCGGGCTCGGCCCGGTCCGCCTCGTTTAGCTCACGATATTTTTTTTATTAAAAAAGGCTGAATTGAGTTATCAAGACCAAGATGGGCTGATATATTTGGGCCCATTCGGCTGACTCATACGTTCCTCTTCCTCGACGACACAGATCAACCACCCACGCATCTAACTTCCAGCTCGTGCGCTGCTGCCACCGCCGAGTGTAGCCGCACCGATGCAGGAGGACGCCGCTGGCCAGCATCCCGAGACCATGAGACTTGCCGTCCCTCCTCCGTGTCGTGCTAGTCGCGCCTCCCCACCGCGCCGCTGCCCTCCGCCGCATCGCCCTGCAGCGCCGCCGCTGCCTAGATGTCGCCGTGGATGACGGCCCCACCCGTCAGCGACACACCACCGCCTGGCTCGCGAGCTGCACCGAGCCGGACCGAGTTGGAGGGAAGCACGGTCCGAGCTCCCTTTCATGGTTCATCAGCGGCGGCGAGCTGGCTCGGTCCGTCTCGTGTCCAGGTATATGCGCCACCATGGATAATAACAACACCATGGATAATAACAATAAAAAAACATGGTCGTGTTACAAATCAAATGGCCCTCAAGTGTAGCGCAATAGCCATGATGTGCGACAAAGTGACAACATTATGTAGTTTTTACACTTGCATGCTTGACAGCTCACCATAGATCCGTAAGAAAAATAAGGAACAAGTTATCATACTATTACATAAACATTACAGCTGCTAGTACTACAACTAGAATTGTCAACCCGAAAGCTCGCAATCCCAAAGTCAAAGCACCGATTCCTGCACATCGATCTATGAAGAGACATGTAGAAGCAATTCCATACAGCAACTTGGCTAGACCGATCATCGACCACCGTACCACACAGTAGAACAGGGGGCTAGCTAGCTTAACTAGTTGTTTATAACGGCGCACCTCGTCCTGACCTGTCCCTGGCGGCCGGTGAGCACGGCCACCCTCCCCATGTTCACCATGGACACCCCAAAGTCGCTCAAGAACCTCTTCTCCGACCTGATGTAGCCGTACACGAGCATTCTGGTGGCGCCGTTGCTGAGCAGGGCCTGGTCGGAGTGGAACAGGCCCTTGTTGCCGGCGACGAGGCTGTAGTAGGCGGCGTCGAACGTGGTGGAGCTCCCGGGCACCATGGCGAGCTCCGTCTGGTTGTCCTCAGGCGTGCTGCACTGCTGTCTCAGCATCGCCCCGTACGCCGCGTCCAGTGTGGGATCCGTGTCGTACTGAGCCGTGAAGTTGCGTAGCCTCTTCTCCAAGGACGGGCAGTGCGAGTTCCCCAGCGCGTGGGCACCTGATAGAGACATAGAGTACACGGAACTGAACTGAACTGAACAAACGATGGGCAACAATGTTGAGCTTGGATCGGAGGATTTGACTACTACTTACCTGATAGAACAGCCAGATCCTTGAGTCCGAGGCCCTTGGACGCGAACCTGGTGATGAGCTTCCGTATTCCATCAAAGGAATCAGGCAAGTGTGCCGCCGCCTCCTTGGCGCTGGACACGCGGCCGTCTCGCCGGCCGGTCTCCACCTCATACAAGTTGCCGTCCTTGCGCCACTGTCCTTGGGTCACCACCTTGGTGGCCTAGTTAAAAGTAACGTTTACACCGGCCTCTGCATAACTAGGGTGCGTTGTGAATGGAGGTAACGATAGATACATACGAGCGAGACGGCGTCTCTGGCAGCTATGGCGAGGATATCGGCGCAGGAGACAGTGCGGGGGCACTTCTTCTCCAGCTTCTCCTTGATAGCGTCGATCACGTCGAACGCGTCCAGGGTGAGGTTCGGCTTGGCGTCCTTCTCCGCCGTGCTCGTCTGGGTCGAGTTGAGCAGAACCGATGCATCGCAACCCTGCACCGATCGAGTTTTAATTTTGAGACCACCAGCTTAACTAGGATGCCACTGCGTGCGCGCGCGCGAGAGAGAGGGGGGCATTTCATTTTACCCTGACGAAGCAATCGTGGAAGTGCAGCCTGAGCAACGGCGCCGTGACCGTCTGGTCGTCGCCCACGGCCTTGGCGACGACCTCGCGGACGATGGCCTCGGCGTCGGGGCACGACTGCTTGTAGAACCCGACTCTGAGCAGACTGGTCTTGTCATAGCCACCATGGACGGGAGCAAGCACCTCCAGCACCAGCAAAGGAAGCAGGAGCCTGACTGGATGAGGAAGCAGAGGCCGCACACACATTGCCATGGTACTACTACTACTGCTCCTCCTCCTAGTGCAAATAAGCTGCCTCTAGCCAAGACTTGTTAATGCATCCCCCCTTTTCGAGATGGCCTCCTCACGCACGCAGCAATCAGGCAGTCTACAAGTGACCGGCGCGTAAGATGCCCTCTACGAGATCTAGGGGAGCGTTACTTATGATATGAGCGTCATCGTTTTTCCAGGCATGATGCCATGTGACCGACCATGGGTTTCCGGGATCTTAGGGGGGCGATAATGTGCTGCCCTGCTCCTGTGCATGTGATCCAATAACCTAATGACGCACAGTACTCTTACACATAGTATGAAGCAATTGACTCTTGGCACGTAGTAAAATACTAGACTGGCACGCGCGCTTCGCTGAGACCGGCTGCCAAGCATTGTCACACGGCGTCGTCATTTGCGCGTCCTAGTTGTTGGTGACTTTCATTTAGGTGTACTCTATCTAGAGGCAAAGCATTTTTTAGGAGTATAGAAACGGTTTGTTGGTGGTGTTAATGGCAAAGCGATGGGTTTTTTTAATGCCGATTCTCGGCTGGAGTAACTGGATTACAAAAACTGATTGCAAACCTTGCTCGAAAATGGGAACCGGTAGTTAAATCCTCGATTCTGGTAGACCAGCTGGTATGCAGAACTGTGGACCAGAATTAGAAGTACCTATATGAGAAAAAATATTGTACACGCTTCTTTGGAGCAAGGCATAAGAATTTCACATGTTGAAGAATTTTCTTCTCTTTGTTCTCAAATCTCTGTACCCTCTCTTCTTAATGCAATAAAAAGTCGCTCCAACAACCATCTCATCAAAAAAAGGCAGGAGTGAGCTGAATCCAGTTTACCACAACTGAAAACCAAAAGTGGAATTCGACTGAATGCAGCTTCCTATAGTTCTGATCACTGTGGTAAGAACACATGGCCATTATATTCAGTTTGTCGCAGCTGAAAATAAAAATTCAGATAAATCAGCTCCACACGAGGTGCAACATGCTACATTTTCAAAGTTGTAGGGGAAATAACATTAACATATATAAGTAGGCATTACCAATAGTTTCAGGTAGCTTGTTAAAGGTTTCTTGACGCGCCCTCGATAGCATGGGCATGTTCTTTCTCTTAGATAATTTTTTATTAGATAAAAGCAGGTTCTTTATCTTACAATGGAGCGGTTTTTTTCATGGAGGTACCCACACGATGTATCGTACTAAACAAAATATCCTACACGACAGGTTTGGCGAGGTACACTGCAAAATTTGAGCATGCTGCCTCCTCATCCAACACATTCTGGGGAGATAACACACAAAAACAAAATGCAGAGGCACAGGCTACCCTAGCACTACAATATGCTGCCTCTTTAGCTGACACATACCATGAAAACGGCTCCTACTTGCCTGACTGACGTGCATACTGGAAAGAATTAACATTGAGTTAACCAATCAGTGATTTCAGCAAGGAAGCCAACATAGGCATAACATACGGGCACAAAACAGTTACCTTCTTTCCCCTTTTCTCTAAACCATCCACAAACAACGGCCTCTTCACATTGACACTCCTAGCCAAACCAAAAAAGGTCAAAGTAAGAAACTCACGCCTAATAGACAGCGGCAGCAGAAAATTAAACACGTAGATAATAAATCCTCTTTCCACATGTTGTCCAGGAGGTGCGGAGAGATCATCACCACCTGGTTTGTTGTCATCAGCAGACAATACCTTCACAGGAGTCTCCTCCAGCAAAGACCAGATTACGAGAACCAATAAATAGAAACATACGAGCATGTTTGCTTGTACACTTTTCTTTAGTATACCTATACCAAGTACCTTCCTCAAGCAGATGAAGTCACCACAGGACATGAACCACCATCCCTGATCGGGCTGCATACCGGCGATCTTGATGCTGCTCCCAAACTTCTTGTCCTGCAAGAAAAAAACAGTCACCATAGCGGCTGCAAATGACAAGCTAGATAATGAAGGGTTCACAGCATAAAAAATAAAAAAGTTCCTACGATGTGAACTATACGCCAATATCTATCTACTAGATGCAAGCAACGGGTGGATATACATCCATAGAGAACTTACCCTCGAAGACAACAAAGCTTTGTTAACGAGATATAACTTGTGGATGATGTAGTCGTACACTTGCCGATGTCAAGATCGTGATGAAGTCCAGCAGGTCCGGCTCCAGCACGTCCATCGGATCCAGCTCCATCAAGTCTAACACCATCAAGTCCAGCACCGCAAAACAGCGGTGCATCCGTGATCGCACACACGTTCGGTACCCCGACAACCTCCCTCCCTCGCTCCAGCAAAGCAGCGGAAGCAGCAACTCCTTTCCAGATAAAGCCACCCGGAACATGTATCTCGCTAATCTGAGACCATGGGGAAAATACTAGAGGGGGAGAGATCCTTCACAAGGAGGTGTGTGTGTGAAGGTGTGAGAGGGGGCTTTTTATAGGAGGAGGGGGGTGCCCCTCCCCATGGCCGGCGCCCAAGGGGTGACCCCTCACCTCCTCATTCATGTGGTGGTAACTCCCTCCACATAAATTTGCCCCTTCATATTCTCTTTTAAAGTCTCCACTTGAAATGCATTAAATTTATCCAAATTTAATGATCTCTCATTTAATAAAACCCTTTTATTAATTTTATTCAGAATTTTGTTAAGTACTTTAATTAACAAACATTCACATAAAACCCCCTGTAACATTTCAATATCACATGCAGAACCAGTTTCTGCAATTTCACCCGAAACAATTCCGGTTTCCATCGAAATAATTCCAGCGCTTTCTTAATCTTTATCTGAAACATATTTGCTCCTAAATGGTGTCGGTATCCCTTAAGTGTGTCACCCTACGGTTCGCGAATAATGCAGACATGATTGAGACCCCTCTCTGATCAATAATCAGCAGCTGGACCTGGAGATCCGTACTGCCTGCCACATATTCAACGATGACCCTTGTGATCGTGTGAACCTTTAACGTTGTAACTAAATACCTTTGTCTCGCGATATATTATATGTCTGAGATTCGATCATAGGCATCCAAATACCTAGTTTGATCTCGTTACCGACATGCACTCTTTTCTCATTCTCGTGACATAACATTCTAGTGATCACATCACTTGCTCGCAAGCTATTTCAATGTGATATCACCGAGAGTGCCTAGAGTATATCTATCCATCATCGGGGTGGACAAATCCCACTCTTGATCCATGAGCCTCAACATAACACCTTTGTAGCACTGAACCCACCTTTATAGTCACCATGTTACGGTGTGACGTTTGATGTTATCAAGATACTCTTCCGGTGTTAGCAATTAACATGATCTCATGGTCTAAGGACTAAGATTACTTCGTATGATGTTATAGCAATATAAACATAATGACTCTGATCGTAATGCTATACTTCGGATGAATGGTCATCACATCATTCCACCAATGCTGTGACCTCGTTATTAACGACATCCAATGTCCATGATCAGGAAACCTTGATCATCTTGTTAATCAACGAGCTAGTTTATAAGAGAGACATAACTAGGAACTTTCTTTTTGTTTATTAAACACACATGTATTAACGTTTCCAAATTAATACAATTATAGCATGCAAAATAAACATTTATCATAAACAAGGAATAAGATAATAACCACTTTATTATTGCCTCTCGGAACTTTCTTTTTGTTTATTAAACACACATGTATTAACGTTTCCAAATTAATACAATTATAGCATGCAAAATAAACATTTATCATAAACAAGGAATAAGATAATAACCACTTTATTATTGCCTCTCGGGCATATTCCCTTCAGTCTCCCACTTGCACTAGAGTCAATAATCTAGTTTGTAAACTTGTATATACAACACCTAGGTGTTGAATTTACGCGTTTGCTAGTGGTTAACATAATCTCCGGATCTAGCACTTTTAGGTCTGTGTGTATTTGCATGTCTTTGCGTCTCTACGCATCACTCATTCTCAAATGAGATGGCATTGTATAAATTTGGTCCTTTGGTGAGACATTTTAGTTTGTTTAGGTTAAAATATGTTGATATTATTGTCATACAATATATCTTCATAGTATTAGCCCACTTCGAACCACACCTAGTTTGATAACAAACTACTTAACACAAATGCCCTCCTTTGCTGCTACTATAGCAGTCATATACTTAGCCTTTTGTTGTAGTATCCGTCACAATGTCTCAACTTTGGAACTTATCCAAATCCATCATGGAACATCCTTTCCATTACATTGTGCCACACATAGTCTAAATTGAGATAAATTTAATTTGTATCTTGTAACAAAACTAGTATCAATGTAACACTTTACAATAAACTACCTTTATCTATTTGTCACTTATACATGATATATTCTTAGTTCTTCCAAAGCTCATAAGAATATCTTTACTATCGTCCAATGATCATCTTATGAATCATTCTGGTATGTGCTCATAACGTTTAGAGCATAGGACCTATTTGGATATATACATATCACGGTATAATCGATCAAAATATTCATGTGATTTTACTCACCAAGTATTGAAACACTTTAATCTTGATACAATCCTTTCCATGCAGCAAGAACCTTTCTTGTTGTTTCCATATTGAAATCTTTCAATATCTCATATATGTACGTCTGGCATAACCATATTAGCGCCTCAATCTATCCATATATACATTGATGCCAAATATTCTGGTTTTGCCCAAGTGTTTTATCGAAATCCTATTTTAATGAAATTCTTAACTTGTGTCAATAAAAGATACATCATTTCCAATCAACAATATGTACTCTGCATAATATATTGGAAATTTGTCTCAGCGCTCCCACTTAATTTCTTGCAAATACAAGCATCTTCATCATCTCCGATGAAATTAATCTCCTTTAACATTTTCATCATGGTGAAGATTTCAACTCCGCTATGCTCACTTCAACTATTGAAGTTTGCATGCCCTTTTAGCACCCTTTGAATTAACGAAACCCTTCGGACCGTGTCTTGTACACGTCCTAGGTAACCATTCTATTAGAAGAACATTGTTTTGTTTGTTCAACTACCATACATCAAATTATATGTAGTGGTTGCTACATTAATCCGTCAAGACTAAATATCACTATGAAAGATCAAATCTTGTCATAGTCAACTCCTTGAATATTGCCGTAAACTTCTTTTCGACATGTCGACTATTTCATAGATGTTAAACGTCCATATCTATTTCTTTATAGATCCAAACACGACCGATAGGCTTCACGCCTTTCTGGAGGGTCTTCCGAGTTCAGAAACTTGATTTCTCGTGTATGGATACTATCACGGATTCTATGACTTCTAGTCATTTTATGGAGTCAGGGCCTATCATCGCTTCTTTGCATGTAGTCAGTTCATCATTGTCAAAACAATAACGACTTCTGTTTCAAATCTTACTGTTTGATTCTTACCGACCCACATGGTTCACTAGGAACTCTAATCTCTAAGATAACACCCTTTGTAATCACGGGAGCCATGAGCATTGTGGCCGCCACCGGGACACTTTCCGGCGCTGCGCTACTTAGCACATATAGCTAAGGTTCAACAACCTTATCAAAGTTCTATTGTCCTCCCACTTAACTTTTCACGAAAAATTCCTTCTCAAGAAACTTGACGTTCCAAGCGACAAACTCTTTTGTCCTCGGTGTTATGGAGAAATTTCCAACAAATTCTTTGGGATAACCTACAAAGACGTGCTTATCCAACTTTGGTTGTAAACATTTTACTTATGCATAGCATACCAAAATTTAAGAAAGACAATTCGGGTTTTATCCCAAACCATAACTCATATGGTGTCATTTCAATGGATCGCGATGGTGCTCTTTTTAGTGAAAAAACGGTAGTCTCTAAAGCTTTAATCCTTAAAACATAATGGCAGTTTTATAAATGACACCTTTGATCTTACCATGTCAAACATGGTTTGATTTCACCTCTCTGAATATGCCATACTCCTATGGTTTACCGGGAAACACAAATCATGGAACAATTCTTCAAATCTTATGTGTTTTGCTAAACATGTAACTCAAATATCTTCCTTTATGATCAAATCATAAACTCTTTTATTTTCTTGTTACAATGATTTTTCACTTCATCTTGAAAGTCTTTGAACAATTTTAAAATGTTTCATACTTCTTTCTTATTAAGTAAATATATAGATATATTCACTCAAATTTCTGGAGAAAGCATATGAAGCAAAAATATCCATCGCATATGGCTACGCATAATGGACTATGCACATCAGCATGCACAATTTCCAATAAGCTAGTCATCCGTTCCTCTTTGGCCTATGAACGGAGTTTCAATTATCTCGAGGAAAGTCTCACAAGCGTCAATTGATCAAAATCAAAGACTCCAAAAATCCATCAACATGGATTTTCTTCATGTTTTCTTTCCAATATAATTTAAACAGCGATGTCACTTCATAAGTGATCTTTCAATCATTTGTCTTGCGACATTTTAGCAATAGTGTTTATGGATGTGATTTCTCCCACTAGACTTGTAAAAGTTCATCCATCCTTTATGGAATACGGTAATTATTTGAACAACCATTGTTCTCGTAATACCAGAACAAAATAACAATTATTAAAACAAATCTTGAAGGCTAGGTTTGACGACAACGAAAAACACAATAACACTTTATTTGTTTTCGATGAACATCATCACTTATTCTCTTGCCAGTTACTTAGGCCGTTACAGTTCATGAATTGTGTTGTTCTGTATGATACTTCACACCAACCAATTCGGTATCCAATACCGGTATCCAATATCTAAGAACCACATTGTTTAACAAGCAAGGAATACAGCCATAACATGTATATCTTCTATATACCTAAGTTGGACATCTCCAACCTTTTATTTTCTGCCAAATATTTTATAGATTCTCTTTCCGCAATTCCTTTTGTTTTAAAAGAATCCATCAACATCAATAGTGGTGTCATTCACATGACATATAGTACAAAGCTTGTATATAGTCAAATACTAATACCTTTGGACTTGCACTTTGAAGTGGATCACCATTATCAAATGTTTGGCATTCTTTCAAAAAATCCATTCTTTAGTAAACCTTTAGTGTAGTAAACATTTTACTTACATCTTCTATTCATCCTTATCATGACAACTTTCATGATCAAGCTACTATAGCCTATAAGGAAGAATGACGAGTATAATTTTAGTTCCCGGAACCTTTTGGGAGATTCGGATGCCTAGCATCTCCATCCTTCACAAAAATTCTCATACAATACGAGAACATGTATTTTGCTAAATTATACTCTTATCATAATGCAACCAAAAACATTGTTTCAGATATCACAATATCTTCCACACATGATGGTTTCTGAAACAATTATTTCAGCTCCTAGATAACCTCGATATTGAAACAACTTTTGAATATCAAGAATCATGGAGGCAAGCATGATACTTAAGATACTAACATTGGAATTCTTACTCTTGTTTTAATACTACTTATTAAACTTCATGGAGTAAATAGAGCTTGCTGAAAGTTTGCAATAGGACTTCTAAACTTTAAATTGACATTCAAAACGATACGATACCAGTTCGTAAAGTAAATATCCAGAATTCTATAGTTCTATTATCTCAACTAAAACTAAGCATAAGGTAGTGAACAGACGCCAATGACTACAACAAATTATGCAAATTCACTTCGATTTAGTTTATGAAAAATTGAGTTCGACTAATCCAAATTAGAAATGAACTTCCACTCAAAAACGACATCCCTCGTGCCTTTTTGGTGATTACATGAACCAAATCCACTACACCAAGTCCGATCATCACGTGAGTTGGTGTAGCTTCAAAGGCGAGCATCAATATGAGCATCATATCAACTATATGACTCATGCTTAACCTTTCGGTCCGTGTCCCGAGGCCATGTCTGTACATGCTAGGCTTGCCAAGTAAGAACCTTAGTACTCGCGTGTGTAAAACTGTCTTACGCCCGTTGTATGAAAGCGAGGAGTCGAGTACACCCGATCATCACGTGATGTCTCGAAACACAATCCATAAAACGGTGCATACTTAAGGAAGAACATATTTTATCTTGATATTTAAATGAGGGATCATCTTATAATGCTACTAAAACGCCAAACAAGCAATATAAGATGCAAACATCATATGAGTAAAGTGGAATGATATGGTCCATGCATTTGATCACTATCATATGCATCGTGGTAGGATCTCTATCATTCCTTTGTGTGTAAGGCCAAGGTCTATGGAACTTACACGTTAGGTATGTTATAAGGGTATCAACTATACATCAACTTACAACATTTCCATATCATGACACAAGCCCAACAACGATCTAAACTAGACGCCTCTAATTTATCAATTGCAAGTTTTACGTGGCTTAGGGCTTTCGAAGATAGAACCGTTCCTACCTACGAACATGGAACCACAACGATGATAACTAAGTTATTAGAAACTCGTTGTAAATCAGATATTGACTATAGTAGGAGAGACAGACACCCGCCAGCCACTTATGCAAAACTAGTTGCATGTCAGTCGTGGAACCGGTCTCATGCGCGATGACATGTAAGGTTGGTCCGGGTCGCTTCATCCCACTATGCCACCAATATCCAAAGTACATATAAGAAGCAATAACATGATCATCACCGCCCACATACTCTTATGTGTTCTACCCGTGCAAAGCACCTATGCATAGATCAGGCTCTGATACCACTGAAGGGTTCACATCATAGAAAACGAAAAATTTCCTACGATGTGAACTATACGCCAAGGTCTATCTACTCAAGCAACGGGTGGATATACATCCATAGAAAACTTACCCTCGAAGACAACAAAGCTTTGTTAACGAGATGGAACTCGTGGATGATGTAGTCGTACACTTGCCGATCTCAAGATCATGATGAAGTTCAGCAGGTCAGGCTCTAGCACGTCCATCAGATCCAGCTCCAGCAAGTCCAGCACCACCAAGTCCAGCACCGTAAAACAGCGGTGCATCCGTGATCGCACACATGTCCGGTACCCCGACAACCTCCCTCCCTCGCTCCAGCAAAGCAGCGGAAGCAGCAACTTCTTTTCAGATAAAGCCACCGGGAACATGTATCTCGCTAATCCAAGACCATGGGGAAAAATACTAGAGGGGAGAGAGATCCTTCAGAAGGAGGTGTGTGTGTGTGAAGGTGTGAGAGGGGGGCCTTTTATAGGAGGACGGGGGTTCCCCTCCCCATGGCCGGCGCCCAAGGGGTGACCCCTCACCTCTTCATTCATGTTGTGGTAACTCCCTCCACATAAATTTGCCCCTTCACATTCTCTTTTAAAGTCTCCACTTTAAATGCATTAAATTTCTCCAAATTTAATGCACTCTCATTTAATAAAACCCTTTTATTAATTTTATTCAGAATTTTGTTAATTAATTTAATATCACATGCAGAACCAGCTTCTGCAATTTCACCCGAAACAATTTCGGTTTCCATTGAAATAATTCCAGTGCTTTCTTAATCTTTATCTGAAACATATTTGCTCCTAAATGTTGTCGGTATCCCTTAAGTGTGTCACCCTACGGTTCGCGAATAATGCAGACATGATCGAGACCCCTCTCCGATCAATAATCAGCAGCGGGACCTAGAGATCTGTACTGACTCCCACATATTCAACAATGACCCTTGTGATCGTGTGAACCTTTAATGTCGTAACTAAATCCCTTTGTCTTGCAATATATTACATGTCCGAGATTCGATCATCGGCATCCAAATACCTAGTTTGATCTCGTTACCGACATGCACTCTTTTCTCGTTCCCGTGATATAACATTCTAGTGATCACATCACTTGCTTGCAAGCTATTGCAATGTGATATCACCGAGAGGGCCCAGAGTATATCTATCCATCATCGGGATGGAAAAATCCCACTCTTGATCCATGAGCCTCAACATAACACCTTTGTAGCACTGAACCTACCTTTATAGTCACCCTGTTACGGTGTGACGTTTGATGTTATCAAGATACTCTTTCGGTGTTAGCAATTAACATGATCTCATGGTCTAAGGACTAAGATTACTTCGTATGATGTTATATCAATATAAACATAATGACTCTGATCGTAATGCTATACTTTGGATGAATGTTCATCACATTATTCCACCAATGCTGTGACCTCATTATTAATGACATCTAATGTCCATGATCAGGAAACCTTGATCATCTTGTTAATCAACGAGCTAGTTTATAAGAGAGGCATAACTAGGAACTTTCTTTTTGTTTATTAAACACACATGTATTAACATTTCCAAATTAATAAAATTATAGCATGCAAAATAAACATTTATCATAAACACGGAATAAGATAATAACAACTTTATTATTGCCTCTCGGGCATATTCCCTTCAGAAAATACAAAAGAAGTCTTGTAAACACAAAGTTATTGGTAAGGATATGTGCATGTCTCCTTGTGCAACCGATTCTCAATTATACACATCATCGTATGAAAAAGACAACAGGTTTTATTTGGTCCTATTGTGTCGATAATGATCTTATGTCTAAACATCGAGGGGAGCATACAGAGGCTTTAACGAGCAACTATACAGCAGAAATATTTCTCCGGTCGTATAGTTCTAGCCATATAATTGCCGCCGCCTCTGTCGCATCAAAATGGACAACTTCCGTGATGGGACCAGGAGAAAAAACACAACATAGCAGCCGCCATACCATCCAGAAGGGAGAAAGAGGAGATCCGGAGAACAAGGGGGAGACGTTCTTCATCTCGCTCCACGATCTTCGACCTCCTAGCCAATACACCCCCATAGCCACTACTTGTACTAGAGAGAGAGAGGGATCTTCACCTTGCAAGAATAGGATTTGAGATTGTTTCTTCCCATCTTGAATTGTGTTGGATATTTTTGATTCTTATTGTGGATCTTCACGGTAATGTAAAGACGAATTCCCTTTATTTAATTATATCGATGATACGTTATTCTCTCATGTGTGAGTAAGTCCCTTAGGCATGGGAGATGTAGGGGATTGGTGAGATATGATGTGCCTTCATATATTTTCCATTAGTTTGTGATTGATTCTAATTACTATATTATGTGTGCTTGACTATCTGTGGAATTCCTAATGCTTATTGTCCAATTTAGGGCCCAAACAACATGATGCTTTGTTCTACATAGATAAGATCTTGTTTGCTGGTAGACCGGCGACCCCCGGGTGACACGGGGCTACCAATGGAAAACTAGTAGACTCGAGGATAACAAGAAACCACTGTGCTTATTGCATTAGTGCGATCTAAGGAGCTTAATCGCTATGCGACCTGAAGGGTCTTAATCGTCTAGTATATGACCATGGTTTTGGTAACAGGCTAGTAGGATTATTGAATTTGGGATGAAATCTATCAAGAGGAGTTCCGGCTAATTATGGATTTCTCCCCTACACATATATTTATAAGATTATAATTGTTACATTTATCATTCATCCACCTGGCACAGTCACTATCACCATGAACTGAATCTCCCCGCGCCTTCTTTTGCCATCTATAGAGAAAAAAAACTAAGTCGTTCTTTACTTTTATGCTTTATATTTCTGAAGTTTACATTTTAGTTCTATTTAAGTATTTCTCATTTAATCAAAACCCTATTCTTATTTCAACACTTGCAGTCAATTCACTCGAAGACATGTGACAACTTCGCATGTGACAGAGAGTTCACCCATAAACACTTACCTTTGGGCTCCCTGTGGGATCGATATCTATACTTCAAAAGTAGCTACAAATGATCTATGCACTTGCAGACATCAGCCGAAGGGAGACCGTTGTCCAACCTAGCTCCCTGATGGCCCAAAATATATCAAGCTCGTTGGGGAACCCCAAGAGGAAGGTATGATGAGCACAACAGCAAGTTTTCCCTCAGTACGAAACCAAGGTTATCAATCCAGTAGGAGCAAGGAAACACCCCAAAGGTGTAGCTAGCTGAATGTTGGTAGGGCGCACTACCGGTGCTAGCAGCAACATGGAGACCTGCACAACACAACCACAGAACTTTGCCCCCAACTTGCGATGAGGTTGTCAATCTCACCGGTTTTGCTGAAAACAAAGGATTAAACGTATCGAATGTAATGAAGTAATAGTTTGCAGAAAGTAAACACAAAGCAATAAACAGTTTGTAGATTGTATGTAAAAGAAAGGACCGGGGTCCATAGTTCACTAGAGGTGGCTCTCCTTAAGATTGATAACATGCTGGGTGAACAAATTACAGCGGGGCAATTGACAAACATCGAGAAAGCATATAAGCATATAATAATCATCTGGACTCCTTTGAGACTTGATTGGGCATTACAACATAATACATAGACCTCCATCCAACTACATCTATGACTAATAATCCACTTTCAGGTTATCATCCGAACCCCCTCCAGTATTAAGTTGCAAGCAACGGATAATTGCATTATGAATTGCGTGTAAAGTAAACAATACGATTGTTCTATGAACCAAGGATTGTTGTTTTCTCCCTAGTAGCAACAACACATCTAGTACCTTAGAAATTTAAGTCACTTCCCCAGATTACCAGAGGCATGAACCCACTATGGAGCATAAATACTAACTCTTGGAGTTGCTAGCATCTATTTGGCCAAGATAGCTACTAACAACAAAATTCATGCAAGATCAGAAATAACAAAGACATGATAGAATCAATAATCAATCTAAAATAGAATCTCAATATCCATCGGATCCCCGTAAACACAACATATATGGATTACAAATAGATGATCTTGATCATGAACGGAGCTCATAAGATCTAGACATGAAAGCACAAAGGAGGAGAATCAACCATCTAGCTACTACATGGACCCGTAGTCCAGAGATGAACTACTCACGCATCACACTGGAGGCTTGCATGATGATGAAGAAGGCCTCCATGGTGAATTCCCCTCTCCGGCAGGGTGCCGAGAAGAGCTTCAGATCCCTCTCGATCTAGGGACAGAGACGGCGGCGGCTACAGACTCTTTCATGGAATTTTGATTGGGTTCTTAGGGTTTTGGTATCAGAGGCATCTTATAGGCGGAAGGAGAGGCCGAGGGGGTGCCTGGGCTGGCCACACCACCCCCTGGCGTGGGCCAAGCCTAGCCGCGCGGCCAGGTGGTGTGGCCGCCCTCTGGCCCTTCTCCGTCTCTTATTCTGGCTCTGTGTGTCCCCCGGTAAAATAGTGACTTTGGCTTTTGTCCCGTCCAATTCCGAGAATATTCATTTTCTGACTTCCTGGAACCAAAAACAGCAGAAAACAGGTAGCTGGCATTGTGGCTCTTATTAATAGGTTAGTCCAAGAAATCATATGAAAAGTACTCCAAAGTGTGGAAAAAACACAAGAAAGTAGATAAAACCAAGCATGGAACGTCAAAAATTATAGATACATTTGCAATGTATCAACATCCCCAAGCTTAACTCCTGCTCGTCCTCGAGTAGGTAAGTGATAAAAAGAAAGAATAATTTTTGAGGTGACATGCACCATCATAAACTTGATCAAAGTATTTGTAGAACATTCAAAGCTGGAATCATAGTACTTAAATCATAACATGAAAGACAAAGTTCTAGCAATAAGACATAGAAACTATGTTGCAACATGAAAAGGCACAAACAAAAGATTCATGAATAACAATGCTTTGTAAGACGTTTGTTTGTTTCACATAAAGAAAACATAGCATAGTAGCATTCAGCTTGTCCCTCATAGAGTAGCAAAACATAAATGCATAGGACACCTTCAAAGTTCATAAGAGTGACTAGATACAAATAGTTTAAATCAAGCAATATCAAGTTATGCATAAATCAACTAGTCTTGGGACAATGCACATAGAACTAAGAATGGCCACTATGCTCTCAAAGTAAGTGCATAAAGATAGAAGGTGAAGACTCAATATAATGGTAAAAGAAAGGCCTTCATAGAAGGAAGTAGGGATTCAAGTCTCATAAAGAATTTCCAAAAATTATGGTACTTGTTAGCTTTCAGCTCTCATTGCCCCTATCATAGGCATCTTTACGATGATTAAGGTTAAAGTGACACAACTAAAAGGATATGCTTGACAAGTTATAAGCCGAAATCTCATGCCCCTTACTTACGAAGACCGAACCTCATGCTACTCAACTTTAGTCACGAGTAAGCTCTTGTCGTTGTAAGTACATATGTATCATAAAGAACCGCCAACAAGGTACCCCTTGCACATGATACAGGAGCTATCCCATAATCAAAATGGCAAGGCAAGCAGACAATGAGCATCTCAGCGATCTTTTTATTTGCTATTTGCATAGGTTTTTATTGAGGATGCTTCATAGAGTGCTCATTATGGTGATGCTGCAAGTTTCCACCATGATTAGGCATGGCTTAGGCTAGCGGCCCAAGCGTTTCTCTAACACACATACAAACTCCATGATCTTACAAGTTCCACTTTTATTTTACACCGCCGGGATCCATAAGCGAAAGAACATGATATCAACGGGGTACAAAGTACAAGTGCAATGTTGAAAGCGTTCCCCATGATACATGGTTCTGCTAACTTCAACTTATAAAACGCAAGAATATACGCAACAAAGAAGGACCCAATGGTTCAAGTTTATTAAATGCAAGAAAAGTAAAGTGTGCCATCAAGTTCGTGAGAGCTTTAATCACTAATTTTCTCATAACAAGTTTAATTTGGAAGGTAAACAAAGCATGAATATACTTGGAATAGCATAAGATAGTACGTAGGTATGGTGGACTCTTAGGAATAACTTGGTTTAAGGAGTTGGATGCATGAGTGGAACTCATACTTGGTTGTGGGGGCTAGCAAAAGACTGGGAGCGACAAACTAAGAGAGCAATATTGGCCATAATCATGCAGAGCGACAAAACCTCATTGATCAAAGCATAAAGTGATACTACAAGTTGAAAACTAAAGGATCATCAAGGCTATGGGGACTTGGGATAGTCATAACATGGTGTGAGCATGTGCCAAGTCAACCCAAATAAAGCATCAAAGGAGAATACCACTATACTATGCTTTAATATGCTAAAACAACGCATGATTCATCCAAGGCACATTAAGCAATCTCAATTGTTTATAACAAGTCATGCTACAACAAAGAATACTAAGCATAAAGCCAAAACAATATCAAGCAAGGCATGACAAAGCATAGGCCACAGTCAAAAACAAGCTCTCTTTACCACTTAAGAACGAACTTTCCTACTCTTTTCCAAACCAAACCAAACTATTTGAACACCAAAGTATGAAAGAGGGGGTCCAACCAATTTATTCAGCAAACTAAGCAAACAAAGCAAACGAAAAACCAAAACCAAAATGAAAAAGAAGACTCTCCAAGAACAATACAACTGTGCATGAAACAATAAAAATGAAGCGTTTGGAAGAAACTTGGGATTTTTATTGATGAAGAGGGGGATGCCTTGGGCATCCCCAAGCTTTGACGCTTGTACTTCTTGGATATTTCTTGGGGTGACATGCGTGGCATCTCCAAGCTTGAGCTTTAGTCCATTGATACATTGCAAATGTATCTATAATTTTTTATGCTCCATGCTTGGTTTTATCCACTTTCTTGTGTTTTGTCCACACTTTGGAGTACTTTTCATATGATTTCTTGGACTAACCTATTAACAAGAGCCACAGTGCCAGCTTTCTGTTTTCTGCTGTTTTTGGTTCTAGGAAAGTCAGAAAATGAATATTCTCGGAATTGGACGGGACAAAAGCCAAAGTGCCTATTTTTCCAGAAGACTCCAGGAGCCAGAATACGAGACGGAGAAGAGCCCTAGGGTGGCCACACCACCTGGTGGAGCGTGCCAGGCTAGGCCGCGCCAGGGGGTGGCGTGGCCCCCCCAGGCACCCCCTCGGTCTCCCTCTTCGCCTATAAGAAGCCTTCTGACCTAAAAACTTCGGGGAGTTTGACGTTTTTCCATGAAAAGTTCCGCTACGCCGCCGCCGAAGGGGAGATTCGGGGGAGAGAAAGTCTCTGTTCTAGCACCCTGCCGGGACGGGGAAGTGCCCCCGGAGCCATCTCCATCGATCCCCACCATCATCTTCATCGACCATCCATGTTTCTTCCATCTATGAGTGAGTAATCCCCCAGCGTAGGCTATGGGGATGGTAGGGATTGGATGAGATCGTTCATGTAATGGCATCAGATTGTTAGGGCATAGTGCCTAGTATCTCTATTAGTGCTTTATGACTTTGTTGCAACCTTGTTGTGCTTAATGCTTGTCACTAGGGCCCGAGTGCCATGATTTCAGATCTGAACTTATTATTGATTCGTCATGATAGTATTGTTTTGGGTCTTATCTACAAGTTGTTTACACACGTCGTTGTCCGGAACCTATGGTCCCGAAGTGACAGAAATCGGGGTAGCCGGAAGGGAAAGGCTTTGATGTGAGGATCACATGTGTTCACGGAGTGTTAATGCTTTGCTCCGGTGCTCTATTAAAAGGAGCACCTTAATTGCCAGTAATTCCCTAGAGGCCCCGCTGCAAACGGGTTGGCAGGACAAAAGATGTTGTGCAAGTTCTCATTGCGAGCACGTATGACTATATATGGAACACATGCCTAGGATTGTCTAGTACTTGGATGCTTTATCTTATTTATCTGCAATTGCCCTATGTTCTGATTGCTATGAGAATTGTCTTATCCATGCAACGCCCGTCCATCCATCCCTATGCCTATCGCACTCGAATCCCACTGTTTACTGCTTTTGTTACTATTGTCTTTGCGTTACTACTGTTGCTGCTTTACTATTCCTACTACAAAATTGTTGCTACTGATAAACTGCTATGAGCAAGCTTGTTTCCAGGTGTAGCTGAATTGACAACTCAGTTGTTAAGACTGATAAATATTCTTTGGCTCCCCTTGTGTCGAATCAATAAATTGGGTTTCACTTCCCTCGAAAATACTGCGATACACCCCCTATACTTGTGGGTCATCAAGACTATTTTCTGGCGCCGTTGCCGGGGAGCATAGCTTTATTTATCAAGTTCACTTGGATTCACTATTGTTCAAGCTAAGTTTATCTTTCTCCTTGTTTGCTTGTTTCTTTATCAAAAATACAAAAAAATTAGTTCCTACTCTAGTTGTTATTTTCGTTGGTCTGTTATTGTCTTGCTTTGTCATGCTTGATGTCAATGGTTGGTTTCTTTGAAACTGAATCTTATTGGCAAGGTGGGTTCACGGAAGATCAAAAATATTATTATAAGGAACACCGCTTGTCACAAAAAGGGAAACACTTATGGGAACAAATTGATAGATTGTATACCATTGCTAGAAACGTGTGCTCTACTTATAATGTTACTTATTGCTGTGATGAGTCTTGTTGCAGAAAGAGGTATAAACACCTCCCTTTTCAATGTGAGTATAGTGATAATGATACCATATCTTCCTATGCTAAAAGAATTTATGACTTTTATGATGCGGAACAGATTGAAGGATTTATTGCTTGGAAGGGTGCTTTTGAACTTGCTAGTTTGCTTGAAAATATTGATGATTAACCTTATAAGTATGAGGTTTATGGTATACTTAAATTTTGCTTTGATAATTACAAGGATGAAAATAACCATATCCTTGAATATTTTAATAGATGATTTCCACAAATGGAAGAGACTAATGCCTTGCAGGACCTATGGAAGAGACTAATGCCTTGCAAGATCCTATGGAAGAAGAAATTGATGAACCTGAAATCTCATTAGATGAAAAAGAGGAGGAGAGTGATGAACAAAAGGAGGAAGAATGGATTAGATACCCATGCCTACCTTCTAATGAGAGTGACTCTTTATCCCTTACATTATTTGATTGTCCTCCATGCTTACTAAAGGAGGATGGATATTATGTTCCCGAGGTTTCCTTTGAAAATGTTTATGATAAGGCTCTAGTGCTTGTAGATCATGAAAAGCATGCTTTATGTGATAGTTATATTGTTGAGTTTATTCATGAGGCTACTGAAAATTATTTTGAGAGAGGAAAATATGGTGGTAGGAGTTTTCATGGTATTGAAACACCTCTCTATGTGCTGAAAGTTTTGAAGTTACTCTTATTTTATCTTCCTATGCCTGTCACTTTGTTATTTGCTTACATGATTCCTATGCATAGGAAGTGGGTTAGACTTAAATGTGTTTTGGATTTTCTTCTTGATGCTCTCTTTTACTTCACTTCATATTTCTTATGAGAGCATACTCTCAAACTTTTATACCTGAAGATGATAATATGTCTATTATTCTTGGGAGACCTTTTCTTAAATACTGCAAGAGCTGTTATTAATTGTAATCAAGGGAAGGTGACCTTCAATGAACACATTGTCTATTTCCTACGGAAGATTGAAAGGACTTATGGTTTGAATTCAATTGAACATGTTGAGGGCATTCAAGTTCGAGAAATATATTGTCCGATACAAAGAGAAAAATGCGAAACTATTATGATTGGAACCATTGCTATCAAGGTTGAGGTAACATAATCATTAGTGGAATACAAAATTTTGTCTCATATGAAATTGTTTTGGTAGCAAGACCTGATCAACCTTGTTAACAAAAGGATTTCATTGAACAAAACAATGTTTTCACCATGATTATCTTCGCTTACTTCTATTCTATTCACTTTAGTTTTTGCTCATGCCTAACTTAAAGGCATTAAAGAAAAGTACTTGTTGGGAGATAACCCAAGAGTTTTAGTTAAGTCTTGGAAGTTATTACCTCTGTAATAACCTCTCCTTATCCTTTTTATTTGCTTTTTGTGCCAAGAGTAACCTCTAATGAGAGTGAAGTAATGATTGGGAAAGTTGCTGTCCCGAAACAGATTTCTGTGCTTGACCGTAAAAATTCCTGAGAGAGCTCTGTAATTTTTTGTGCCTCTGCCCGAGGTTGTTATATAAGTTTCGTTAGTTCAACACTTTTTGATTTGACTAACAGAAGGTCTTCAAAAAATTCGTCTTTACCTGCTGGTCTGTTTTGACAGATTTCTGCCATTTTCTGCATTTGCTTCTTGTTAGTTCCTT
Source organism: Avena sativa (assembly GCA_916181665.1). Lineage (NCBI taxonomy): Eukaryota > Viridiplantae > Streptophyta > Magnoliopsida > Poales > Poaceae > Avena > Avena sativa. The sequence continues at coordinate 454,731,415 of OV702296.1, read as the reverse complement.
CTTGAGTTCCTTTGGGGAATTGAGATTTTTGAGGGAAGTGATACAGTAACTAGTGTTCTAATGGAAGTTTATTTGGTGTTAGAACTGAACCTTGAGACTTATTTATCTTGAGTGCACTAATGTTGCTAATAAAGAATTTGTGAAGTTTTGTGTGAAGGAAAAATTTCAGGTGTATTGAAGGAATGAGTAATGAGATGAAGGATGAACTAAAGCTCAAGCTTGGGGATGCCACGCGTATCACCCCAAGAAATATCCAAGAAGTACAAGCGTCAAAGCTTGGGGATGCCCAAGGCATCCCCTTCTCATCAATAAAAATCCCAGGTTTCTTCCAAACACTTCATTTTTATTGTTTCATGAACAGTTGTGTTGTTCTTGGAGCGTCTTCTTTTTCGTTTTCATTTTGGTTTTTAGTTTGTGTGGTTTTCTTAGTTTGCTGAATAAATTGGTTGGACCTCCCCTTTCATACGTTAGTGTTCAAATAGTTTGGTTTGGTTTGGGAAAGAGTAGGAAAGCTCATGCTTAAGTGGTAAAGAGAGCTTGTTTTTGACTGTGGCCTATGCTTTCTCATGCCATGCTTGATATTGTTTTGGCTTTATGCTTAGTATTCTTTGCTGTAGCATGACTTGTTATAGACAATTGACATTGCTTAATGTGCCTTGGATGAATCAATGCGTTGTTTTAGCATATTAAAGCATAGTATAGTGGTATTCTCCTTTGATGTTTTATTTGGGATGACTTGGCACATGCTCACACCATGTTTTGACTATCTCAAGTCACCATAGCCTTTATGATCCTTTAGTTTTCAACTTGTAGTATCGCTTTATGCCTTGATCAATGATGTTTTGTCGCTCTACATGATTATGGCCATTATTGCTCTCTTAGTTTGTCGCTCCCAGTCTTTTGCTAGCCTCCACAACAAAGTATGAGTTCCACTCATGCATCCAAATCCCTAAACCAAGTTTTCCCAAAGAGTCCACCATACCTACCTATTAGCTTATGCTATTCCAAGTATATTCATGCTTTTGTTTACCTTCCACTTGTTATGAGAAAACTAGTGATTAATGCTCTCACGAACTTGATGGCACACTTTACTTTTTGCCTCTAATAAACTTGAACCATTGCGTCCTTCTTTGTTGCGTATATGCTTGCGCTTTATAAGTTGAAATTATCAGAACCATGTTTCATGGGGAACGCTTTCAACATTGCACTTGTACTTTGTACCCCGTTGATATCATGTTCGTTTGCTTACGGATCCCGGAGGTGTGAAATAAAAGTGGAACTTGTAAGATCATGGAGTTTGTATGTGTGTTAGAGAAACGCCTGGGCCGCTAGCCTAAGCCATGCCTAATCATGGTTGAAACTTGCAGCATCACCATAATGAGCACTCTATGAAGCATCCTCAATAAAAACCTATGCAAATAGCAAATAAAAAGATCGCTGAGATGCTCATTGTCTGCTTTCCTTGTCATTTTGATTATGGGAAAGCTCCCGTATCATGTGCAAGGGGTACCCCGTTGGCGATTCTTAATGATACACATATACTTACAATGATAAGAGCTTACTCGTGACTGAAGTTGAGTAGCATGAGGATCGATTTTCGTAAGTAAGGGGCATGAGATTTTGGTTTATAACTTGTCAAGCATATCCTCTTAGTTGTGTCACTTTAACCTTAATCACCTTCAAGATCCTTATGATAGGGGCAATGAGAGCTGAAAACTACAAGTACCATAATTTTTGGAAGCTCATTATGAGACTTGAATCTCTACTTCCTTTTACAAAGGCCTTTCTTCCACCATTATATTGAGTCTCCACCTTCTATCTTTATGCACCTACCTTGAGAGCATAGTGGCCATTCTTAGTTCTATGTGCATTGTCCCAAGACTAGTTGATTGATGCATACTTTGATATTGCTTGTTTTAAACTATTGTATCTAGTCACTCTTGTAAACTTTGAAGGTGTCCTATGCATTTATGTTTGCTACTCTTTGAGGGACAAGCTGAATACTATTATGCTATGTTTTCTTTATATGAAACAAACAAACGTCTTGCAAAGCATGTTATTCATAAATCTTTTGTTTGTGCCTTTTCATGTTGCATCATAGTTTCTTTGCTTATTGCTAGAACTTTGTCTTTCATGTTATGATTGAAGTACTATGATCCCAGCTTCGAGTTTTGCAAATACTTTGATCAAGTCTTTGATGGTGCATGTCACCTCAAAAATTATTTCTTTTTATCACTTACCTACTCGAGGACGAGAAGGAGATAAGCTTGGGGATGTTGATACATTGAAAATGTATCTATAATTTTTGATGTTCCATGCTTGGTTTTATCCACTTTCTTGTGTTTTGTCCGCACTTTGGAGTACTTTTCATATGATTTCTTGGACTAACCTATTAACAAGAGCCACAGTGCCAGCTGCTTGTTTTCTGCTGTTTTTGGTTCTAGGAAAGTCAGAAAATGAATATTCTCGGAATTGGACGGGACAAAAGCCAAAGTGCCTATTTTTCTAGAAGACTCCAGGAGCCAAAATACGAGACAGAGAAGAGCCCTGGGTGGCCACACCACCTGGTGGCGCGGGCCAGGCCAGGCCGCGCCAAGGGGTGGTGTGGGCCCCCTAGGCACCCCCTCGGTCTCCCTCTTTGCCTATAAGAAGCCTTATGACCTAAAAACTTCGGGGGGTTTGACATTTTTCCACAAAAAGTTCCGCTGCACCGCCGCCACCGAAGGGGAGATTTGGGGGACAGAAAGTCTCTGTTCCGGCACCCTGCCGGGACAGGGAAGTGCCCCCGGAGCCATCTCCATCGATCCCCACCATCATCTTAATCGACCATCCATGTTTCTTCCATCTATGAGTGAGTAATCCCCCGTTGTAGGCTGTGGGGATGGTAGGGATTGGATGAGATCGTTCATGTAATGGCATCAGATTGTTAGGGCATAGTGCCTAGCATCTCTATTAGTGCTTTATGACTTTGTTGCAACCTTGTTGTGCTTAATGCTTGTCACTAGGGCCCGAGTGCCATGATTTCAGATCTGAACTTATTATTGATCTTATCTACAAGTTGTTTACACATGTCGTTGTCCGGAACCTATGGTCCCGAAGTGACAGAAATCAGGGTAGCCGGAAGGGAAAGGCTTTGATGTGAGGATCACATGTGTTCATGGAGTGTTAATGCTTTGCTCCGGTGCTCCATTAAAAGGAGCACCTTAATTGCCAGTAATTCCCTAGAGGCCCCGCTGCAAACGGGCTGGCAGGACAAAAGATGTTGTGCAAGTTCTCATTGCGAGCACGTATGACTATATATGGAACACATGCCTAGGATTGTCTAGTACTTGGATGCTTTATCTTATTTATCTGCAATTGCCCTATGTTCTGATTGCTATGAGAATTGTCTTATCCATGCAGCGCCCGTCCATCCATCCCTATGCCTACCGCACTCGAATCCCACTATTTACTGCTTTTGTTACTATTGTCTTTGCTTTACTACTGTTGCTGCTTTACTATTCCTACTACAAAATTGTTGCTACTGATAAACTTCTATGAGCAAGATTGTTTCCAGGTGCAGCTGAATTGACAGCTCAGTTGTTAATACTGATAAGTATTCTTTGGCTCCCCTTGTGTAGAATCAATAAATTGGGTTTCACTTCCCTCGAAAATACTGCGATACACCCCCTATACTTGTGGGTCATCATCCATCTTTCATCTCATTACTCATTCCTTCCATACACCTGAAATTTTTCCTTCATACAGAACTTCATACAATCTTTATTAGCAACATTAGTGCACTCAAGATAATAAGTCTTTAGGTTCAGTTCTAACACCAATAAACTTCCATTAGAACACTAGCTACTGTAGCACTTCCCTCAAAAAGCTCAATTCCCCAAAAGAACTCAAAAAGGAACCAACAAGAAGCAAATGCAAATAATGGCAGAAATCTGTCAAAACAGACCAGCAGGTAAAGACGAATTTGTTCGAAGACCTTATGTTGCTCAAATCAAAAAGTGTTGAACTAAAAAAAGTTATATAACAACCTGGGGCAGAAGCACAAAAATTCACGCCTCAAAAGGACGTACAGATATTTTACACGAATTTTTATGGTGAAGCACAGAAATCTGTTTCGGGACAACAACTTTCCCAATCATTACTTCTCTCTCATTAGAGGTTACTCTTGGCTCAAAAAGCAAATAAAAAGGATAAGGAGCGGTTATTACTGAAGCAATAACTTCCAAGACTCATCTAAAACTTTTGGGTTATCTCCCAATAAGTCTTTTTCTTTAACGCCTTTAAGTTAGGCATAAGAAGCAAGAAAGAACCAAGTGTTCTCAAATGAAGAAACATTAAGAGCAAATTTTGTTTTCATAGGAGAGGCTAAAGAAATCTTCTCTCTCTTCTTAGGGAAGTGTTATATACCTTTCTTGAGTGGGAGTTGATATTTAATGGTGCCTTCTTTCATATCAATAATGGCACCAACAGTTCTAAGAAAAGGTCTTCCCAAAGTAATAGGACAAGAAGCCTTGCGTTCAACATCCAAAACATAGAAATCAACGGGGACATAGGCATTGTTAACCATAATAAGAACATCATTAATACTCCCCATGATTTTCTTTTTATCATTATCATCAAGTGGAACATTCAAATAACAATCTTCAAGTGGAGGCAAATCAAGCATATCATAAATCCTTCTAGGCATAATAGAAACACTACTATCAAGATCACATAAAGCTTTGAAATAAAAATCATTCACTTTCATATTAATGATGGGTTCCCAACTATCTTCTTGTTTTATAGGAATAGAAGCTTTATGTTTCATCTTTTCTTCTTTAATCTTTATGAGAGCATCAATAATGTGTTTTGTAAAGGCCATGTTCATAGCACTAGCATTAGGACTTTTAGCAAGCTTTTGTAGGAACTTAATAACATCAGAGATATTGCAACCATCAAGATCAAAATCAAATTTATCATCTAAAGTAGTAGAACTATTACTAGTCTCAACACTAGTGGTGGTGATAGTAGAAACACTAATGCTTCTAGCAATTTCATCTTTTGTTTCCCACTTAGCATGTAATTTAGCTAATAGTCTAACATTTTCATCAATTCTTACTTGTATGGCATTAGTAGCTGCAAAGGGATTATCATTAGTTTCAGGTTTAGCAGCCATTTTATTCAAAGAAGATTGAGCTTCAGCCAAAGATGCTATATTTCTTTCAGCATTAGAGAGTTTTTCCTCAATAGTTTTATTGAAAGCAGTTTGTTTACTAATAAAGACTTTAAGCATAACTTCAAGTTCAGAGGGAGCACTCCTATTATTGTTGTAGGAATTTCCGTAAGCATTACCATTGTTGGGAGGATATGGCTTATAATTGTTGTTACCAAAAAAAATCATGTAGGCATTGTTGCTAAAATTGTTATTTCTTATGAAGTTCACATCAACTTGCTCTTCTTGAGAAACCAAAGAGGCTAAGGGAACATTATTTGGATCAATATGGGCTTTCCCATTAACAAGCATAGACATAATAACATCAATCTTATCACTCAAGAAGGAGGTTTCCTCAACAGAATTTACCTTCTTACCTTGTGGAGCTCTTTCAGTATGCCATTTAGAATAGTTAACCATCATATTATCCAGAAGCTTTGTTGCAGCACCCAAAGTAATGGTCATAAAGGTACCTCCAGCAGTAGAATCCAATAGGTTCCTTGAAGAATAGTTCAATCCTACATAAAAAGTTTGGATGATCATCCAAGCAGTCAGTCCATGAGTGGGACAATTCTTTACCAAAGATTTCAATCTTTCCCAAGCTTGAGCAACATGTTCATTATCAGATTGTTTAAACTTCATTATTTCACTTCTCATAGATATAATCTTATTAGGAGGATACTATTTTCCAATGAAAGCATCTTTGCATTTAGTCCAAGAATCAATACTATTCCTAGTTAAGGAATTTAACCATTCTTTAGCTTTTCCTCTCAAAGAGAAAGGAAACAATTTCAGCTTAATAATATCACCATCTATATCCCTATGCTTTTCCATCTCACAAAGTTCAACAAAGTTATTTAGATGGGCAGCATCATCTTCATTACCAATACCAGAAAATTGCTCTCTCATAACAAAATTGAGTAAAGCAGGTTTAATCTCAAAGAAAGTAGCTTCAGGAACATGTGGAGAAATAGGTGTGCTCATGAAATCATTGTTGTTGGTGCTAGTGAAGTCACACAACTTAGTGTTTTCCAGAGTAGTCACTTTTTGTGTTTTTAATAAAGAAAGCAAACTAGTAAGACTAATTTTTTTGTATTTTTGATAAAGAAACAAGCAAACAAAGCAAAAGTAAACTAAGCAAAACAAAAATAACAAAGTAAAGAGATTGGTTATGAGGAAATCCCCTTTGTGAAGATGTCCTTGACTCCTCGACAACGGCGCCAGAAAAAGTTGTTGATGGCCCAAAAATATATCGAGCTTGTTGGGTAACCCCAAGAGGAAGGTATGATCAGCACAACAGCAAGTTTTCCCTCAGTATGAAACCAAGGTTATCAATCCAGTAGGAGCAAGGAAACACCCCAAAGGTGTAGCTAGCTGAACGTTGGCAGGACGCACTACCGGTGCCAGCAGCAACGTGGAGACCTGCACAACACAACCATAGAACTTGGCCCCCAACTTGCGATGAGGTTGTCAATCTCACCGGTTTTGCTGAAAACAAAGGATTAAACGTATCAAATGGAAGGAAGTAATAGTTTGCAGAAAGTAAACACAAAGCATTAAATAGTTTGTAGATTGTATGTAAAAGAAAGGACCGGGGTCCATAGTTCACTAGAGGTGACTCTCCTTAAGATAGATAACATGCTGGGTGAACAAATTACAGCGGGGCAATTGACAAACATCGAGAAAGCATACAAGCATATACTAATCATCTTGACTCCTTTGAGACTTGATTGGGCATTACAACATTATACATAGACCGCCATCCAACTACATCTATGACTAATAATCCACCTTCAGGTTATCATCTGAACCCCCTCCAGTATTAAGTTGCAAGCAACGGATAATTGCATTACGAATTGCGTGTAAAGTAAACAATACGATTTTCTATGAACAAAGGATTGATGTTTTCTTCCTAGTAGCAACAGCACATCTAGTACCGTAGAGATTTATGTCACTTCCCCAGATTACCAGAGGCATGAACCCAGTATCGAGCATAAATACAAACTCTTGGAGTTGCTAGCATCTACTTGGCCAAGATAGCTACTAACAACGGAAAGCATGCAAGATCACAAATAACAAAGACATGATAGAATCAATAATCAATCTAAAATAGCATCTCAATATCCATCGGATCCCCGCAAACACAACATGTATGGATTACAAATAGATGTTCTTGATCATGAATGGAGCTCACAAGATCTAGAAATGAAAGAACAACGGAGGAGAACCAACCATCTAGCTACTACATGGACCCGTAGTCCAGAGATGAACTACTCACGCATCACACCGGAGGCTTGCATGATGATGAAGAAGGCCTCCAGGGTGAATTCCCCTCTCTGGCAGGGTGCCGGGAAGAGCTTCAGATCCCTCCCGATCTAGGGACAGAGACGACGGCGGCCACATACTTTTTCGTGGAATTTTGATCGGGTTCTTAGGGTTTTGGTATCGGAGGCATCTTATAGGCGAAAGGATAGGCCGAGGGGGTGCCTGGGCTGGCCACACCACCCCTGGTGCGGGCCAAGCCTGGCAGCACGGCCAGGTGGTGTGGCCGCCCTCTGGCCCTTCTCCGTCTCGTATTCTGACTCTGTGTGTCCCCTAGTAAAATAGTGACTTTGGCTTTTGTCCCGACCAATTCCGAGAATATTCATTTTCTGACTTCCTAGAACCAAAAATAGCAGAAAACAAGCAGCTGGCACTATGGCTCTTGTTAATAGGTTAGTCCAAGAAATCATATGAAAAGTACTCCAGAGTGTGGACAAAACACAAGAAAGTAGATAGAACCAAGCATGGAACATAAAAAATTATAGATACATTTGCAATGTATCACTCCCCGGAATCATCCTCGAGTGCCTCGAGATCCTCCCTCTCCTCCAAACCATTCTCCTCATCTGATTCCGACTCATATCCCAAGCAAAGAAACCTAGATTCGGAGCACTCCTCCTTCGGTAGATCGGTCAACGACGTCAATCGATCCCTAGGCGCCAAGGTGTAGCGTCGGCGACCATCTTTCATTTCTGCCCCCTAGCAGGAGATGGTGTGGTGTCTTACGGAAATGGAATCCAGCCAACAACAATACAAACCGACATAGTTGTTGAGTCATGATTCCAACTTGTAACCGACCCGAACTTTGCTCTAAGACCCAGCCTCTCATATAAAGGGTAGGAGGAGCCGAGGGAGAGGGCACCATAGCTTTCAGCAAACAACAACCCATCGTGAGTTAAATTACATCTAGCGAATCGACGACTCTGTAGTCTTCTTTTCCAATAATCAGACGTTCATCGACTCCCTTGTTTGTCTAATAAGCCGATAAAATAACCAGTGCTCCTTTTTCCCAAAAACCCTAAGTCCATAACAATGGGCATTGTTGAGGTTACCCCTCGATAGGTACATGAAGAGGAAGTAGGTTAGAGAGATGAGGAAGATCAAGCAGATGATATCTCAAGGGGTAAGAGGGCTCGGGGTGCTCTGACGACATGGAGCTTGACCTCCGAAGGTCGGTAATGGTGGCATACGACTACAAGTGCACAGATCGATTGTAGCTAGTTTCAAGATAAGAGTATCGAACCCACAACGAGCTATTTGGTCAAGGTCTTTATGCCCCTCGTCGCTATCTACCAAAGGATACTTGTAAGATTCCTTTGATTTCAAGTAAGGATCGTTGGAAGGTTTTGAATTTGTGCGCTAGAAAGTAAATAAAACAAGTAAACAAAGGCAAGTAATGAATGCGTTGGAAAAGGTGTTTGAAATCAATAAGGCGAAAGCGTTCTCGAGGATTTTGGATACACCACTAGCATGGGATAATTAATCATAATTAGGATAATCTATTTCTTTCGTCATGATGTGTGTGGGCAGATCTCAATAATAAGATGTTCAATACAAGACTCGTGGGCAGTCGCTTTCTTTAGTCAGGTAATAAGGTCATCTCTAAATAACCACTCGATGCCTGAGAGCAATCACTCATACAGACCACCACAATTAAGGGTTTCCCCATGGATATCGTAATAAGCTTAGTGAGTCTCTCTTAATTTCCCCTTTGACTGTGTAGGTTATAAGCCAATATTTACTGTCACCACTTAGCACTAGACATACTCTTATATACGTCCAAAGGGTATCACCCTCTCTTTAGTCTTGTAGGAAAATGATATGTGACCGACTACATATACCATCTAGAGAGAGAGATCAAACACAATATCATAGATCAACGGATCATGGACCAAAGTAATAGATCATCTTTATTTCATTTCATAATAATGCTAGGGTTTCTTCATCTCTCCAAGAACAAAACAAACTACTCACACATGGAAGCAATCATATTCAAATGGATGGATAATAGTATGGTGATAAATCTAGTGCAAACCACAATTGAATCTGAAATTACAACAAGACCTAAAATATGGAAGAGGGGGATGGTGATGGAGATGGAGATATAGCGGTTGATGATGAAGGGATGCTGTGATGTCCTCCAATGATCCGCGGAGCAACAAGAATTTTTCCTTCTCTTAGTTCCTCCTCTAGATCCCTCTCTAGCGTGGTATTTCGAGGCTGGTGATTTTTATGAATGTCGGATCTCAGGTCCATATTCGCGAGGTGAAAGTATTTGACGAGGCGGACGCCCTCACACATGGTACGGGCGGACGGTATGGTTAAGCTCCGCCCGTACCATAGGTCGTTAAGGCATATGTAGGCTTCTTGCACGTTTGCTATTCTCCCAGGTGCAAGGATAAATCAAATAAATGACTTTTATTACTTAGAAATATTATATTACCGCGTAATATGACAGTCTCAATTGATATAATCATATAAGATTTAGTAATTCGGGATCATGTTAAAATAAAGACAAATAAATGCGCGCGTGTGTGTGCAGTAAAATCCCAAAATTCTACTCTACTTATGCAAAAATAAGAGATAAATATGTTTTGATTTTGCACCCATCATAGGCGCGGAGACATAGATTTATTTCAGTTGTGGCAACATGATTTGATCACATTTTTTTAGGGTAAATCGAAGAAGTGTCGGCGGTTATTTAAGGGCAGTCGTAGCATGAAGAGGGAGCAACGAGATTCGGCTGAATAGTAGATTTTCAATGGCAGGTTCGAAACGGGATGAACCCATGTTCAATTGGGTCGCCCTGGACGCGTGGGGAAGAAACCCGACTAGTTTTTTGTTTTTTGAGAATAAGAAACCCGACTAGTGGACCCCACCTAGCAGTGGCAGCGGCTGAGCGCGTGGGCTCAAGCTGAAGTAGGGTCATTCCAGCTCACGCGTTGCTGTGCACGCGGTATATAGGATTGGGTCGGTTGGCCCGTTATTTTTATTATTATTTTTAATCTAAAAAAGGTAGGTTATTTTTTTCGTTTCTTTTCTAATATCTGTTTTCTTCTTTGTTTTATAACTTTTTTAAAACAACTCCAAATTGAGTCAAGCCAGTTTCTAAATTTTACTCAAATTCAAACTAACATTATGGGACTACTAGGGACCTTTTCCTGTCCAAACAAAAAAAATGATTTTCATATAAAATCTTAATAGATTGAAATAGGGAGTTTGAAATAGAATTTTGCTGAATCTTTCTCAATCAAAGTTTTTGCAAGAGATGCCAGGGTACGATGCAAATGAATTCTATTCCATTCCCAATTTGTAAAACTTGGATTTTATAATATACAAGGTAAATGTTGACGATACAGGCCAGCTACATAGTAAATAGTGTGGAAAATATGCATGATACTGGCCCATCGATACTTTAGTCCATCAGCTCAACAACCAGCACTTACCGGGGCTCCTATACACCAACCACGGCAGCCGGGCATCCCGCGCCGCACACCCAGGTGTGTTGGGCTGGCCCGCAATAGTTTTCTTATTTCCCAATTTCTTTTTTCGTTTTCTCTAGTAATTATTGCTGTTTCTTTGTTTTTCAAAATCCAAATATCTTTTTGAAAACTAAGCTTTATCCAAAAAACCTTTTTTTGTCGAAATTTGAACATTTCAAAATTGGGATATTTTTTCTTGAAAATTCAAAACATAACTTTTCAAAATTCGAATAGTTTTCAATTTTGATCAATTTTCAGTTCTGGATATTATTATTTTTCAAATTTAAACATTTTTTAGATTTGGATCATTTTAAATTTAAAATTTCTAATCTGAACACTTCTGAAATCTATACATTTAAAAAAAATCGTAAAAATAACATGAAAACTAAAACTAACAGAGGAAAAGAAAAAATCACAAAAAAAAACAACTAGGCCGGACTATACCGCTCGCGGGTCAGTTCTTCAGGCCTTGTTTGGCGGGAGAGGTTTCTAGTGTTTTACTGAGTATTATCGCACGGGAATTGGGTGAAAACACTTGATTCACCCAATACTCTTCTTCACTCAAATCCCCTTGCCGGTATATCATACTTACCTGTTTGGTTCGCGTGTTTGATTCAGTCCAGGAGATGGCAGCGAAGTGTGGCCTGATCAGGGGGAAAATAGAGCGATGTGTTGAGATACGACCAAAAACGTGAGGGGGTACACGTGGGTTTGATCCCGACGAGTTTCTAGGATATTGTTGGGGCTCAACCCGGTCCAAGCCCGGCCTGCAAAACGGTCCGTAGAGAGTTTTTGCTGGGTTGGCCGGGGAAATACACTACAAACCCAGCAAAAACTCGTGTGCAAAACAAGGCCTACTCAAGAAAAACAATCCTACTCCCGAGCCATCTGCACTTGAGCCTCGCCCAGTATAAGCACTAACAGTTGGATCAATGTGGACAGTGGATGGCTGAGCAATTCACCTCCGGAGAGATTCACGTAAAATTGTTCCTGAGTAACCGCCTTAGTAGAATTGTTGTGCAAGTAACTTATAGATGTATAGGTGTCAGAAAGATCACTTTGCCCCTTTTTTGTAATATTTGATGGTATTTTAAGCTAGAACTTCCATATAAATATTACCTCAATTCCTAACCGTAGTATGTTTTGGAAAGCTAAGGAACGGAGACAATAGCTTCAAGTATGCTTGCAATTAGATCATGGCCTCTTCATTACTTTCTATTTTCCGTGGACTGCTGGTACAAGTCCATTTGCATCAATTTCAGACAATGTATACAACCCCCCAACCCCCACAGCATAAATAAATCACTTCACATGTAACAGTGATGGTTCGAGTTTTTGTGGCGATGAGAAACTAGCTCCGTAAATAAGTTGTTTCGGAGTTGACTTCACCTAATGTGGGGACAACAACACATAAGAAGTTCACAATCTTACCTTTCAGAGTGAAAATTCAAGGTCTGGTGTTAATTGGTTGTGCCTGGCAATGACCTTGATGAAGACATTGTTTTGTGAGCTAGGATTTTCTTCAAGGTGAAAACCTATGATCTATGATCGGGCAACGACGGTACTTATGCACTGTTTCCTTATTGGAGGCATCGCTTTTGGAGAAGCTGAACTTCTAGTAATACCTTGACGGTGTTAGTGTTGCTTCTACACAGAATAGATCAGTGTAAAGGGACTTTTCTATTTTAGTAATTCTTCTTCTTCTTTTGGATGTGTGTATCCGTAATGCCATTAGGGCATTGTGTTGTTGCAGAGAAAGTGTGTAATTGGTATCTCCGCGATATTGATATATTCACTATCAAAAACAAATGTATCACATATGAAGATAAATCACTTCTTTCACATACTAAGATTTCCATTGGAGATGCCTCTTCGGAGAGATGGAACTAGCACTTCATCAAAAATCTAAATGGAACACAAGAATGAACAATAAATTTTCTTGTGAACTAAGGTTCACATGGGTAGCTAGAAAATATTTATTATAAATCAATTCATGAGTACTAATAAGAAAGCATAACCATAATACAATTTGTCAAGGTCACACCATGTCTAGGAGATTGGCCCTGAAACTTTTACCCAACCGAAATCTTAGCTTCAAGACAGGCCATTTGTCGAGCAGCCAAGTAAATATGGGCAACAAAGATATCAGAACACAAATTGCAATCGCCAACCAATGGAGACGTGGAGCAAGTACAGTGTATAAACCAGTTGAAAAAGCTGTAGTTGTTGCAATGCATGCAAACCACATGAGCTTCCTAGTAAATGATCTGTAGTAAATTAAGAAATCATAATCATCCCACCTTGCTATGATGCATATGAAGGCAACGACGAATGAGGAGCACATTGCTAAGGTGTCAGAGATCAAGAATGTCTGAAATGCAAGCTTCCGAGACATAATGGGAAGTCCTTCACTTCCAGGATCATTGTTGTATCCTCCAGGGAGAGTGAAAGCAGCAGCGAAGGTGATCATTGTCATTAGAATCGCCACTAAAGAAGTGTTGTTTGTGTATGTTTGAGTTAGATACCTTGCATCCTTCCGTGATGCTTCAGTCGCCTTTTGCTTGGCTTGCAAATGAAGATTATGAAGAATGGGAGCATCTTGTGGAAAAGCTCTCGACATAAGCATGAGAAGTTCATTCTGCGTGAATTCAAAGAATAAAGTACATATGAAGCTCATATTATAAATAATAAATATGAGATGTTCTAATATGGAAATTAAAAAGTTAGTCATATTACTTTTTTACTGCAAATTTTTTTATTTAAATTGACCATGAAATAATCACTTGAATGTAGTCTGTTTGTGGTACCATCACCATGCACATACCATGCAAAAAAAACTTCTTTTAAATAATAGAAAGGGGCTCTCCTACTGCTCCCCATAAGAAAGAGGAAACAATCAAAACTAAATGGGGTATACTACAGTAAATACGCAACATGAATAACTCATATATTGAAATAATATGCACCTAGACTCAAACAATCCTCACCTACCTTTCCACGACTCATCATGTTTCTACGCAGCCAAGTCAGCCCTAGCTAGGTTATCGATCTCAGCCACTGGTCTAACAAATCCACTCCTGTCGCTTCGCTTCTACTGCTCCTTGCCGACGCCACCCCCACTAGTCCCTGGGCGACGCTCTGACCCTATTTCTCGCGGACACCATTTTTCGAGGGCACGTGATATTTAATTTCACTTAAATCTCAGTCACGAAAACTTTCTTTATGCGAGCTAAAGCCTAAAATGTTTATTATTATTTATTTGTTGTCTACGCTAAATAGCAGCCAACCTATTGGTCGCATCAATTAAAATATGTTTTGTATGTTGCATTATAGAAATATTATATGATTAGTTTGCTTGCATAATACTAGAGTGGATTACAGAAGAGTCAAACATTTTTCCTTACTTTAAATGCGTCTATATGCATGATAGATATTATTTGTAACGTGCGTAAGCAACGTACCCAGTTTAAAGTCTTGGCACAGTTCCCATGCTGCTAAAGTACCACAGTTATCAATTACTGGTGCATCTATATCCTGGTGAGACAGTAAGGCAGCAACTAATCTAGGATTACACTCCTTGACTGCATAATGTAGAGCAGTTTTCCCTTCGTTGCCTTTCACGTTAACAACCTTGCGGAGTAGTGGTGTCTTGAGGACAAACTCAACGAACTCTGGTTGATCATACTGTACAGCCATATGAAGCAATGTCCGACCGTCTAATTTGTTGTGAGGAGGAGCATCGGGACAGTGTTTCAAAAGCTCTCGAGCAGCAGCAACTTGACCTCGATATGCGGTATCAGTAAGGAGAGAATTACCCTCGTTGTTTATTTCATACCCAAGAGTTGAATCATGTTCCAGCATTACTCGTAACATGTCGACGATGCCATGATGAACAGCCATTCTTACTGGAGTACGAGATAACACGGCAGATTCCCTGGCTAGTTCAGGATGTTTCTCCATAATAGTTTTAACAAATGCTGATAAGAAAAGTTTCAAGGCATGCATGAGTGTTAGCAGCGGGAAAGGATAGTAATGTAACAATTTGATGCTTACAAGTTATAATTGTAATTTGCACTCGTTGTATTACATCTCACCTTGATCCCCATTTAGAACTGCAGCATGTAAACAGTTGTAACCGTGCAGTCCCCCCGAATATGCACAATCAGGATTTTGCATTAGTTTCTTGTAAAGATGTGTAAAATTTCTCCTCAGAGCGAAGAACAGGGGTGACTCATTGCACTTGCTGACAGCTTGCGATAACCCAGGCTCTGCTGATATTAACTCCAGTGCAAGATCTTCGTGGCCGTTGCGAATGGCATGGTGCAGTGCATTAAATCCATAGATGTCTTGTTGCGAGATTGCATGCCTGAATGCTAGTTGGCGGCAGCAGCGCCTGAGCAAATAAGAAGACAAGGAGACATGACCATTTGTCACCGCGATGAGTAGCGGCGTCTCCTCGTCCAAGTTTATAGACACAAGAGATTCCTGTAGTGCCACAACATCCCTGCAGAATACCTCGTGACCATGCATGGAGGATATGTGAAGACAGTTGTTCCCTTGCGGAGTTGTTCCGAGAAGAATGTTTGGATCATCTGAAGCAATGACCTTCATTGATGTAGAATCACCCGATGAGGCTGCTTTCAGGAGCTCTTTATCCATCTCTGGTTGTCCTTGTCCTATGAATTCTCCCATGTATTAATCTTTGGGTTTAACCATAGATGGTCTGCAGGAGGGGACAAAGAAAGAAGAATAAGTTGGGTAGATCTTACTAGACCTAAAGCGCCCAATTCCAAAAAAAAGATCTTACTTGACCTCCATTCCACTAAACATCAATAATACAGGGTAAAATTAATAACCGAAGAAACAAAATGGTTGGGCATTATTTATTTACAAAACAAAAGTTAGCATTTAAGAACTCGGGAGGGAAATAGTAACGCATCTCAAAGGAAAGGGGTATGAGTAGCAATAGAGATCATGAAGCAAAGGCGGGGATTTTGTTTGATCATTTCAAAGGCAGCTGGATTACACTCGGAGTATCTTAGGCTGCCAAAGGTGGATCTGGTGCATTTAGAGGCCCAATTCTCGGAAGAGGAAATTAAAGCTACAACGGTCTAGATCAATATGAGGGGATATTTTTCAACCACCGCTGGCCTCTTATTAAAGATGATGTGGTACAAGCACTGCATCAACTACATAGCCTGAGAGGGAAGAAGTGACATTTACTTAATGCAGCCCACATAGTACTACGGCTAAAAGAGGAGGGGGCTCCATCTGCAAGTGATTTCAGGCGGTCAGTTTGATGCACAACATTGCAAAGATTGCATGTAATAAGCTTCTAGCTGCTAGATTGGGGTCCGAATTTAAGAAGTTGGTTTCTGCTAACCAAAGTGCATTCGTGAAGACTAGATCCATCCAAGACAATTGCATGTATGTTAAAAATGTGATCAAGGTTGCACACACAAAGAAAACTCCTCTGTTGTTCCTAAAGCTTGGCATAGCAAAGGCCTACGACTCGGCTCATTGGACTTACCTTTTGGAGGTGATGAGAGATTTTGGTTTTGGGCAGAGATGGTGTGATCTTATTTCGCTGCTGCTTCCAACATCTTCTTCGAAGATTCTCCACAACGGCATTCCAGGTAGATAGCTGCTACATAAGAGAGACCTACGACAAGGAGATCCGATATCTCCCTTAATTACTTTTCATCCTCATGATAGAACCACTGCAGAAAATCTTCCTCAGAGCAACCAATGTTGAGTTGCTCTCTCCTTCGGCACTTCGAGCGACAACAACTCGAATGAGCTTTTGTGCATACGACGCTGTTGTTATCCTTAACTCGATTAAAATATATATACGGTAGTCACTTAGTGTTGGGAGGAGGGGATAGGACACACAACCTCCCCACTCCTGCTTGCGGTGAACCTTGAGGATAGTTTCAATCAATAACTATGCAGCGGAAATAAAACAACGAGTACATGCACATGTGACACAAGGATTTACGTGGAAAAACCTTCGCAAGGTGAGGAGGAAAAAATCACGGGTGTGGACCAACCGGTCCACGCGAGCTTCACTATGAGCAACCTAGGTATAGACTCTTCTCTAGAACATCTAGAGATGTATAACACACTCAGCACGTTGCCAACCGGCAACAACAACAACAACAACAATCACTTGAGAGAAAGATTACAGCAAAGCAGAGTATCTCAGTTTCTGTCCTCTTCGGTAATCAACAAACTGCTCTTAAATCACAGATCCACTCAGCACCAAACTTAGTAGACAAGCTGACATACGAGTACCCAACATACACACCAAATTTCAGGTCAATCGGACACCGTTTTCCTGCCCAAACTGTTCGTCTAACAAAACTGCTCTGTGCTGAAACTCCAGCAATCCGAACTGAATAAACCGCTTCCAAATCTGAAGCTACACTGACCCAAACCTCAAACCAGCTAAACAGATCGAAGTACTCAAATCAAGGAATGAGCTCACCAAGTTTGGAGCCAATCCAAGCACCTTTGAGCCTCCAAACACCAGTTTAAAGACAGACTGATCAGATCTCAGAAATCTGGACATAAATCACCTCTCATTCTTCTTCCTCTCTTCTCACTAGGTTGTGTTGTTCTTGTGTGTTCTCTCACCCTCTCTCAGCAGCAGCCACGTTGGCTTGCTTCTCACACTTGCTCACTCTCTGATTGAGACACACAATCACCAAGGGTGGCCAGGGTTTTCTTTTCTACTCCTCTCCTCAAGGAGCACCTCAGCCGTTGGATACGAACATCGATCAACGGTTGAAACGTGTTGGACTTCATGAGCCGATATTGGGCTGCCAACACACCTCCATGTGGAGGGACCTAGCCCAACAAATCCCCCTCCTGACATCATGGAGGGTCTCACTGCCAACCGGCAGTCATGCCGGCGAGCCGACGTCATACCTCGAGCTTTTCTCTTGTCACCACCTTGGTCAACATATCAGCCCTATTGTCATCTGTGTGTACCTTCTCAATTTGCATTTGCTTGAAATTCAGCACAGCTCGAATCCAATGATTGCGCACATCAATATGCTTCGACCTTGAATAAAAACTTGCATTCTTACCCAGGGAAATGGCATTTTGGTTGTCACAAAACAGCACATACTTGTCTTGCTCAAAACCAAGCTCACAAGTCAATTGTTTCAGCCATAATAGCTCCTTGCTTGCCTCAGTTACTGCGATGAACTCGACCTCAGTTGTGTTTAGCGCCACACACTTTTGCAACCTGCTTTGCCATGTCACTGCTCCCCCTAAATGGGTAATCAAATAACCTGAAGTAGACTTCCTTCCATCGACATCTCTAGCCAAGTCTGAATCTGAATATGCAATCAGCTTGGGCTCACTACCACCAAAGCAAAGCTTCATATTAGTGATGCCCCGGAGATACCTCAAAATCCACTTCATGGCTTCCCAATGTGGTTTTCTTAGATTGGCCATAAATCTGCTCATAGTACTAACCGCTTGAGCAATGTCAGGTCGTATGCACACCATAGCATACATCAAACTCCCAACCGCTGAAGCATAAGGAACTTTTTGCATTTCCTTTTCCATCTCTTCATTGGAGGGACATTGCTTTTTACTCAACTTGAAATGAGCTGCAAGTGGACAACTCACTTCCTTTGCCTTGTCCATCTTGAACTTTCGAAGTACCTTCTCAATATATTTCTCTTGATCCAAGTACAACTTGTTGGATTTTCTTTCTCTCTCAATTCTCTGTTGGAAATATGCCCTAGAGGCAAATAGTAATAAGGACTATTATCATATTTCATAAAGTTTATGATTAAGTTTTATATCATGCTATAACTATATTGAGTGGAAACATCAATACACGTGTGATATACAAACAACCAGGGGTTCCCAGTGAAACTCTAGTCACTAGTTCATTGGTCAACATATGACCGAGTTTCCTGATCATGTGGCATTTATGCTAGTTGGAAATGGAGTCAACTCATTCTAAGAATGAGATGATGAACCAATACCCAACCTAAACATCGTAAGCCGATCATGTCACGAAGTTCAAGTTACAATGATTAGAAATGGATCCTCGTAGACTATTCCTTAGACTGTGAGGCTATATCAATCACTGTCTCCCGAGAGTGCTTTGATAGCATCAAGCGCCACTTGGTAATACAGTGATTATAAAGGTGTGTTCAGGTACTCGGAGGAAACCGTAGAGGCAATATATGTCAAGAGCAGGATTTGTTCGTCCATGTGACGGAAAGATACTCAAGGGCCCACTCGGAGAAGTTATATCCAATAGCTGCACAACATGTGGTTTGATCACAAGGATATCACTTGTTGGAACGAGTCAAGTAGCATTGTTTGGTAACGAGATTAAACACAACATGGTGATGTCATTGATCAGATCTCGGGCAATGTAAGTATCGAGAGACAAAGGGAATAAGACACGACTATCCCGGTGCAAACGACGAAAGATCTTCATGGAACGCATAGGAGTCACACGGCAATCCAGGTCCCTCTGTTGATCATTGGTCCGAGAGTGTCTCGACCAAGTCTGGAGTATTCCCGAACCGTAGGGTATCATGCTTAAGGGTTTGGTGATGCTTAGAGAGTGTTTATAGAATTGCTGAAGAATTGTAGAGAGAAAACCGGAAGGGTTTCGGTAAGTCTGGAGGATGTCCGAAGTGGAGGTGGAAGGTGTTCCATAGCCACGAAGATTGAATAATATATGAATGAATGTTAAATATTGATTTAATCATTTATTCATAATTATTTAATAGAAGAGAAAATCAATTAAATGGTCAAAGGGCTTAATGGGCCAATTCCTGGAGGGGAAAGGGCCCAAGAGGGGGCCGAACCCCTAGGAGGGGCCAATGGGGTGGCCGGCGGCCCTATTGGGCCAACCCCCACGTGGGGCCCATGGAGCGGTGGCCGACGACGCCTCCCCCCACCTCCTCCTCCTTTGGTCCTACCCTGGGACTTTGAGGGAGGTAGTACCTCCCCTCTCCCTAATATAGTGGGGGTATTTGGCTAGATAAATACACACAATATTCAATAAAGGTCTTCTCACTTTTGGGAAGACCTCCAATTGATATTCTCTTTCTCTCTCGTGACCGTGGTCCCAAGTTCGGACTGCGTGAACGAGAGACATCTTCACCACGGAGCACCGTCGTGCTGCGTGATTCGGATTCAGGAGCTCTACTTTCGCAACTGCTGCTGGATCGGGGAAGCGAGAGTCATCGTTAGGCACCGGACGTGTGTAACTCCCCGCGAGGTGTCGCACGTGAGGTACTCAAGTCATTGGAGACACTAGAGTGCAAGGACTTCATCACGACCTTGAGGTCGGCTTCAGCTCGTCTACATCAACCATGCTCTCCTGAGCATTGACAACGTTTTTCGGTCTTCAAGGGTAAGTTCGCAAAAAGCCCCTCCTGTTACTGTATTACTAATAGATAGGTCCTGGCAACATCAGGGGTTCAGGGGCGTAGGGTAAAATTTATTGTTTTCATGCGCGGAACCCCTACAGTGGTATCACAGCTAGATCTATGCGTAGTAATGCTAGTACGGGTAGAACACACGAGATGTAGCGTGTGGGCATTGATCTTTTAGTTGTTACCCTCCCACGTGTACTTGTGTATACCGTAGTAATGCTGGATGAAGCGGCCCCCAACCGACTTTACGCGTTCATTCGCGAGACTGGTCCACGCTTGACATACAGCTTGTACCGTATAAAGTGGCTTAGGGGGGTGACTGTCTCTCTCGCATTAGTTAGTATGCCATTTACAACGGAGGGCCCCGAAAGGGGTGTAGTAGAGACAACTACTTGATCAGCGTTGTGCTAAAAGTTCGTAGGTAAGAACGGTTCTTGTGCAAAAGCCCATTCAGCCACGTAAAACATGCAAAGATAAAGTAGAGGCGTCTAACTTTGTTTTGCAGGGGGCGTTGCTTTGTGATATGGTAGTTGCAAAGGTAAAGTGATTACCTTATGTTACATAGTAGTAGATAGTCACGGAGGTGACGGACTACCACGCCGGAAAGACACCGGTACCCTGGTGCCTACGGCGCCGGAACCCTAGCGCCGGAATCTGGTGTCAACGGATGGAGATCACGACGTGAAGGACCATATCACATCGCATTTACATTCAATGTTATTGTTTGTATATCTTATTGTGTGCTAGTATTAGATACTTGACGGTAGCCTAATAAGATGATCCCTGTTAAAATTACCAACGATTGTGTTCCCCCTTAGTGTGCACCACCAAGAAAGTTCTTCGGTATGAGGCGATCCACGGTACAGGCGTGGGTGTCAGACATATCTATGTTCGCATATAGTGGGTGTAAGCCATGTTGCACAGCGAATACAGTAAGGTTGAGTTGGCGAGCCTTGCACATTACAGAGACGTGGCCTCGGAACGCGGATGGTCGAAAGATCGAGCACGAGTCGCATGAATGATGTGACCGACGTTTAGTGTCCACCCTTGAACCCACATTGATGGTCGTGATGATCGGAGGAGATGTGGCTGATAGGGATCATGTTATCACTAGGAACCCTTTTTGGGGATAGGTGTTTCTGAGTGGAGTTATTATTAACTCATCTAATTATAAACTTAGTCTAAATTCCTTTTGCAATTATATATGTAGAAAATGGTTCTCCTCGAGATTACCTTCCCTATTGACAATTGGTTAAAAGGAGAAAAGCTCAAGTTAGATGGATCCAACTTTTCTGCATGGGTCATGCGCCTTTATGATCTCCTTGGTGAGAACAAAGTGGCTGACTACATGATCTACGAGATGTACTTGGAGCCACCCTATTCTCATGAGACCCAGCAGCAGCGGGATCTCCGCTGCCGTTGTCGTGTGATGGCCACATTCATATCAGTAACGATGCGCCTCGGGATGGAAGATGGGCTATGGCCGATGGTGGGAAGTCTTAATCCCCAAACGGTTATGGCACATCTGAGATCGCATTTCGTGGAACAAGTGCGCATATGGGAGTATGAGCTGATGGGGGACTTCCTCTCCATAAAGATGGAGGAAGGCTCCTCACTGCCCTAGAGACAAATAGTAATAAGGACTATTATCATATTTCATAAAGTTTATGATTAAGTTTTATATCATGCTATAACTATATTGAGTGGAAACCTCAATACACGTGTGATATACAAACAACCAGGGGTTCCCAGTGAAACTCTAGTCACTAGTTCATTGGTCAACAGATGATCGAGTTTCCTGATCATGTGGCATTTATGCCAGTTGGAAATGGGGTCAACTCATTCTGAGAATGAGATGATGAACCAATACCCAACCTAAACATCGTGACCCGATCATGTCACCAAGTTCAAGTTATGATGATTAGAAATGGATCCTCGTAGACTATTCCTTACACTGTGAGGCTATATCAATCACTGTCTCCCGTGAGTGCTTTGATAGCATCAAGCGCCACTTGGTAATATAGTGGTTATAAAGGTGTGTTCAGGTACTCGGAGTAAACCGTGGAGGCAATATATGTCAAGAGCGGGATTTGTCCGTCCATGTGATGGAAAGATACTCAAGGGCCCACTCGGAGAAGTTATATCCAATAGCTGCGCAACATGTGATTTGATCACAGGGATATCACTTGTCGGAACGAGTCAAGTAGCATTGTTCGGTAACGGGATTGAACACGACATGGCGATGTCATTGATCAGATCTCGGGCAATGTAAGTATCGAGAGACAAAGGGAATAAGACATGACTGTCCTAGTTCAAACAATGAAAGATCTTCGTGGAAGCACAGGCGTCATACGGCCATCCAGGTCCCGCTGTTGATCATTGGTCCGGGAGTGTCCCGACCATGTCTCGAGTGTTCCCGAACCGTAGAAGGAACACGGCCTCGGCTGGATCGTCTGAGTGGAGCAGCTGGTGGACTATCTAGTTCAGGTGGTTGCTGATCATGATCATCTTCTTTAGCATCATACTCTTGCTGCTGGGGAGCTTCCTGACATGTACCACTATGTGCATCACCTTGCACATCTTCTACATCATCATCTTTAGCTTCTTCTTCAACTGAATCTACAGGAATTGGGTCAGAATCAGATCTGTCTTTCTACTGATTTCGAGGAGGAACATGCACCGAAACTTGCACCGGAGCCTACACCTTTGTCTTCATAATATCCTCAATTGTTTGGTCTTCAACAAACACAACATCACAGCTTCTCACAACCTTTCTTGCTATTGGATCATACAACTTATAGCCAAACTGATCACCTCCATAGCCAAGAAATATACATTGTCGTGTATTTGAATCAAGCTTTGACCTTTCATCTTGAGGGATATGAACAAAGGCCTTGTACCCAAAAACCTTCAGGTGCTCATACGAGACATCCTTGTCATAAAAGACCCTGTTTGGTGAAGGAAATATGCCCTGAGAGGCAATAATAAAGTTGTTATTATGTATTCCTCATAAATGATAGATGTTTATTTGCATGCTATAATTGTATTGATTGGAAACGTCAATACATGTGTGTTTAATAAACAAAAAGGGTTCCTGTTATGCCTCTCTTATAGACTAGCTTATTGATTAACAAGATGATCAAGGTTTCCTGATCATAGACATTGGGTGTTGTTAATAACAAGGTCACGACATTTGAGAAATAATGTGATGAACATTCATCCGAAGTATAGCATTACGATCAAGTCATTATGTTTATATTGCTATAACATCATACGAAGTAATCTTTATCCTTAAACCATGAGATCATGTTAATTGCTAATACCAGAAGAGTATCTTGATAACATCAAATGTCACACCATAATATGGTGACTATAAAGATGGGTTCAGTGCTATGAAGGTGTGATGTTGAATCTCATGGATCAAGAGTGGAATTTGCCAATCCCGATGACGGATAGATATACTCTCGTCCCTCTTGGTGATATCACATTAAGATAGCTTGCAAGCAAGTGATGTGATGACTAGAATGTTATATCACGGGAACGAGAAAAGAGTACATGTCGGTAACGAGATCAAACTAGGTATTTGGATACCGATGATCAAATATCGGACATGTATTATATCATGAGACAAAGGGATTAAGTTACTAGCGTTAAAGGTTCTCATGATCACATAAGTCATCATTGAATATGCAGGAGTCAGTATGGATCTCTAGGTCCCGCTTCTGATTATTGATCTGAGAGGAGTCTCAATCATGTCTGCATTATTCGCGAACAGTAGGGTAACACACTTAAGAGTTACCGGACACTATTTTGGAGCACATATGTTTCAGACGAAAGAATTGCAAAGCGCGGGAATTGTTTCGATAGAAACCGAAATTGTTTCGGGTGAAATTGCAGAAAGTGGTTCTGCATGTGATATTGAAATGTTGCAAGATGTTTTATGTGAATCTTTGTTAATTAAAGTAATTAACAAAATTCTGAATAAATTTAATAAAAGAGCTTTATTAAATGAGAGAGCATTAAACTTTGAGAATTTTAATGCATTTAAAGTGGAGACTTTAAAAGGGAATGTGAAGAGGCATTTTAATGTGGAGGGGTTACCACCACATGAATGGGGAAGGTGAGGGGTCACCCCCCATGAGGCGCCGACCATGGGGAGGGGCACCCCCTCCTCCTATAAAAGGCCCCCTCTTCCTCATTCTTCCTCACACCTCCTCGTGAAGGATCTCTCTCCCCCTCTAGAATTATTCCCCCATGGTCTCGGATTAGCGAGATACATGTTCCCGGTGGCATTTCGTCTGGAAGGAGTTGCTGCTTCCGCTGCATCGCTGGAGCGAGGAGGTGGAGGTTGTCCGGTGGCTGGAACGTGTGTGCGAGGCCGGATGCGCTGCTGATTTGCGGCGCTCGGACTTTCACACGATCTTGAGATCGGCAAGTGTACAACTACATCAACCACGAGTTCCTACTCATTAATAAAACTCGTTGTCTTCGAGGGTAAGTTCTCGATGGATGTATGTCCACCCGTTGCTCTGTATCTAGTATATAGATCTTGGCGTATAGTTCTCATCATAGGAAATTTTTTGTTTTCTATGCTGAAGACCCAACAGTTGTATCAGAGCCTGATCTATGCGTAGGTGCTTTGCACGGGTAGTACACATATGTTTATATGTGGGCGATGATGATCATGTTATTGCATCTTCTATGTATTTTGGATATTGGTGGCATAGTGGGATGAAGCGTCCCAGACCAACCTTACATGTCATCGTACATGAGACCGGTTCCACGACTGACATGCAACTTGTTTTGCATAAGTGGCTCGCGGGTGTCTGCCTCTCCTACTATAGTCAATATCTGATTTACAATGAGTTGCTAATAACTTGGTTATCCTCGTTGTGGTTCATGTTCGTACGTAAGACCGGTTCTATCTCCAAAAGCCCTAAGCCACGTAAAACTTGCAATTGATAAATCAGAGGCATCTAGTTTAGATCGTTGCTGGGCTAGTGTCTTGATATGGTATTGTTGTAAGTAGATGTATGATAGATACTCTTACAACACACTCAACGTGTAAGTTCCATAGACCTTGGCCTTACACACAAAGGAATGACAGGGATCATACTACGATGCAAATGATAGAGATCAAATGCATGGACCATATCATCTCACTTTACACATTACATGTTAGCATCTTATACTGCTAGTTTGGCGCTTTTTGTAGCATTGTAAGATGATCCCTCATTTAGATATCAAGATAAATGTGTTCTTCCTTAGGTATGCACCATTTTGTGTATCGTGTTTCGGGACATCACGTGATGATCGGGTGTACTCGAATCTACGCTTTCATAGGAACGGGTGTAAGACAGTTTTACACACGCGACTACTAAGGTTCTTACTTGGCGAGCCTAGCATGTACAAACATGGCCTCGGAACACGGACCGAAAGGTTAAGCATGAGTCATATAGTTGATATGATGCCCATATAGATGCTCGCCTTTGAAGCTACATCAACTCACGTCAGCGGGGGATCCAGCATCCCTACTGCCTAGGCAGTTGCCCGGGCTTCCGGCCGGCGACGCAGCCTATATCAATAAATATTTGTCTAATAATTAGCGCACTAATCTTTTGGATGCAAAGGTTTGCCCAGGCTTTGTAATTTCCCTGGGCCCGCTACTGACTCACGTGATGATCGGACTTGGTGTAGTGGATTTGGTTCATGTAATCACCAAAAAGACACGAGGGATGTCGTTTTTGAGTGGGAGTTCATTAGTAATTTGGATTAGTTGAACTCACTCTATCATAAACTTAGTCTAAATAAACTTTACAAATTCTGTTGTAGATGGCACCACCTGCTTTTAATTTAAATGTGTTCATGGAGAAAGAGAAACTTGCTGTGAATGGTAGCAACTTCACCAACTGGGCTATGAATTTGAGGATTCTCCTCAATGCTGCACAAAAGCAATATGTGCTAGAGGCGCCGCTAGGCCCCCCACCAGCTCCTGATGCCCCTGGCGAGGAAAATAATGTCTATATAACTCGTCAGGAGGACCACAACTTAGTTCATTGCGGCATACTGTATGGGCTAGAGCCAGAACTTCGAAAGCGTTTCGAAAATGGCAATGCCTTTGATACCATGAGAGAATTGAAAATGATTTTCGATACCCATGCTGCCGTAGAGAGTTATAATGCTTCTGAAAAGTTCTTTAGCTGCATGATGGAGGAGAACAACTTCGTTAGTGAGCACGTACTCAAAATGTCTAGGTACACCCATAAGCTTGTGTCCTTGGGAATAATGATTCCCATTGACTTAGGCATACATCGTGTTCTCCAATCTCTTCCACCTAGCTACAAGAGCTTCGTGATGAACTATAATATGCAGGGCATGAAGAAGTCTCTTCCCGAGCTTCTGTCAATGCTTAAGACTACAGAAGTGGAGATTAGGAAAGAACATCAAGTGTTGATGATCAATAAGACCACCGGTTTCAAGAAGGACAAGAAAGGCAAGCACAAGGGAAAGAAGGGTGGCAAATCTGTTGCCATACCTGAAAAGAAACCCTGAGCTGGCCCTAAGTCTGACACCGAGTGTTACTATTGCAAGGGGACTGGCCATTGGAAGCGCAATTTCCCCAAGTATATGGCGGACAAGAAGGCCGGCAAGGCAAACAAAGGTATATGTGATATACATGTTATTGATGTGTACTTGACTGGTACTCGCAGTAGCACCTGGGTATTTGATACGGGATCGGTTGCTAATATATGTAACTCGGTTCAAGGGCTGTGGAACAAGCGACAACTAGCAAGAGATGAGGTCATGATGCGGGTCAGCAATGGATTAAGAGTTTATGTGATCGCCGTCGGGACGCTACCTCTCCATATGCCATCGAGATTAGTTATAAATCTGAATAATTGTTATTTGGTGCCTGCACTGAGCATGAACATTGTATCCAGATCGTGTTTAATGCAAAGTGGTTACTCCTTTAAATTTGAAAACAATGGTTGTTCAATTTATAAGAATGATATCTTTTATGGTCATGCACCTGTGTTGAATGGTTTATTTCTATTAGATCTCGATAGTAGTATTACACATATTCATAATGTTGATGCTAAAAGGATTAAACTTGATAGTGATATATCTGCATATATGTGGCACCGCCGTCTAGGTCATATTGGCGTTAAACGCATAAAGAAACTCCATTCTGATGGACTTTTGGAATCACTTGATTTTGAATCATTTGATACATGTGAGCTATGCCTTATGGGCAAGATGACTAGAACGCCGTTTTCCGGTTCAATGGAACGGGCGACAAATTTATTGGAAATCATACATATTGATGTGTGTGGACCAATGAGTGTGTCGGCGCGAGGTGGATATCGTTATTTTGTTACTTTCATAGATGATTTAAGTAGATACGAGTATATCTATTTGATGAAACACAAGTCTGAAACTTTTGAGAAGTTCAAAGAATTTCATAATGAAGTGGAAAATCATCATAAAAGAAAGATCAAATTTCTGCGGTCCGACCGTGGAGGTGAGTATCTAAGTTACGAGTTTAGCACACACATGAAAGAGTGTGGAATAGTTTCACAACTCACGCCTGTCGGAACACCACAACGTAATGGTGTGTCGGAACGTCGTAATCGTACTTTATTGGATATGGTTCGATCTATGATGTCTCTGACTGACTTGCCACTGTCATTTTGGGGTTATGCACTGGAAACCGCTGCATTCACTTTAAATCGGGCACCATCTAAATCCGTTGAAAC
This sequence comes from Avena sativa, assembly GCA_916181665.1. Classification (NCBI taxonomy): domain Eukaryota; kingdom Viridiplantae; phylum Streptophyta; class Magnoliopsida; order Poales; family Poaceae; genus Avena; species Avena sativa. Next base: position 454,703,244 of record OV702296.1, on the reverse strand, counting down.
GACACTGTATGAATTATGGTTTGAAAACAAACCTAAGCTGTCATTTCTTAAAGTTTGAGGATGCGATGTTTATGTGAAGAAACATCAGTCGGATAAACTCGAACCCAAAGCGGAAAAATGCGTCTTCATAGGATACCCTAAAGAAACGATTAGGTATACCTTCTATCATAGATCCGATGGCAAGGTTTTTGTTGCCAAGAGTGGATCCTTTCTTGAGAAGGAGTTTCTCGCGAAAGGTGTGAGTAGTCGGAAGGTAGAACTCGAAGAGGTTATTGGACCTTTTCTTCATGAAATGGCGAGTAGCGCAAAACCGGAAATTGTTTCGGAGTTGACTTCACCTAATGAAGAGAGAGCTAATGATATTGATCATGAATCTCCGAAAGAGGACACTACCGAACTTCGCAGGTCAAGTAGGACACGTGCAGCTCCTGAACTGTACAGCAATCCTGTTGTGAATTTCATGGTTGATGAAATGGATGACCCTGCGACGTATGAAGAAGCGATGATGAGCCCGGATTTCAACAAGTGGCTAGAAGCCATGAAATCCGAGATGGAATCCATGTACGAAAACCAGGTTTGGACCTTCGTAGACTTACCTCACGATCGAAAGGTCGTTGAGAATAAATGGATTTTCAAAAGAAAACTGATGTTGATGGTAATGTGACCATCTATAAGGCTCGACTTGTCGCAAAGGGGTTTCGACAAATTCAAGGAGTTGGCTACGATGAGACATTCTCTCCTGTAGCGATGCTAAAGTCGGTTAGGATTATGTTAGTAATTGCTGCATATTTCGATTATGAAATATGGTAGATGGATGTCAAAACTGCGTTCCGCAATGGTAATATGGAAGAAGAGTTGTATATGATACAACCTAAGAGTTTTGTCGATCCTAAGGATGCTAATAAGGTATGCAAACTTCAGCGATCCATCTATGGACTGAAGCAAGCATCCCGGAGTTGGAATCTCCGCTTTGATGAGGTGATCAAAGAGTTTGGATTTTTCCAAACTTATGGAGAGGCTTGTATTTACAAGAAAGTGAGTGGAAGCAATGTGAAATTTCTGATATTATATGTGGATGACATATTATTGATTGGAAATGATATAGATATTTTAAACAGTGTTAAAAGTTATCTAAACAGCAAATTTTCGATGAAAGACCTTGGTGAAGCGTCATATATATTAGGCATTAAAATCTATAGATATAGATCAAGGAGCCTAATTAGGCTATCGTAGAGTACATACCTTGATAAGATATTAAAGAAGTTTAATATGGACGGAAGTAAGAAGGGGTTCTTACCTATGTTGCAAGGCAAGACATTGAGCAAGACTCAAAGTCCGGCTACGACGAAAGAAAGAGAGATAATGGATAAGATCCCCTATGCCTCGGCCATAGGCTCTATAATGTATGCCATGCTATGTAGAAGACTGGATGTGGCACATGCTATTAGTTTGACTAGTAGGTACCAATCTGATCCAGGTTCGAAACACTGGATAGCGGTCAAGAATATCCTTAAGTACTTTAGCAGAACTAGGGATATGTTTCTTGTATACGGAGGTGAAGAAGAGCTAGTCGCTAAGTGTTATGTCGATGCTAGTTTTGACACCGATCCGGATGACTCTAAGTCTCAATCCGGATATGTATTTCTCTTGAACGGAGAAGCAGTTAGTTGGAGGAGTTCCAAACAACCTGTGGTGAATGGATCAACGACAGAGGCGGAATATGTTGCTGCTTTAGAAGTGGCGCAGGAAGCGGTTTGGATGAAAGAGTTCATAACAAAACTAGGTGTGGTTCCTAGTGCATTGGACCCAATGGTGATCTATTGTGACAACAATGGATCTATAGCCAATGCCGAGGAACCGAGGTCTCACAAGAATTCCAAGCATATTAAGCGTCGGTTTTACTCCATCCGTGAGCATGTCAAGGATGGAGATATAAAGATTTGTAAAGTGCACACGGACCTAAATGTAGCAGATCCGTTGACTAAAGTTCTCCCTAGGGCAAAACATGATCAACACCAGAACTCCATGGGTGTTAGATTTGTTGGAATTATGCCCTAGAGGCAATAATAAAGATGTTATTATTATAATTCTTGTTCATGATAAAGTTTATATTCCATGCTAGAATTGTATTAAGCGGAAACATTAATACTTGTGTGGTTTGTGAACATCACCGTGTCCCTAGTACGCCTCTATGGACTAGCTCATTGATCAATGATGGTTAAGGTTTCCTAACCATAGACATGAGTTATCGATTGGTAATGAGATCATATCATTGGGAGAATGATATGGTGGACAGACCCAAACTAAGCGAAGCAATTAGATCGTGTCATCGTGTTCGTCTTTGCGAAGTTTTTCTTATGTCAAATATTGTATTCCTTAGACCATGAGATAATACAACTCCCTGGTATCGGAAGAAAGCTTTGAGGTCATCAAACGTCATCCTATGAGAGGGTGATCATAAAGGTGTCTCTCAGGTGATCGGAAAGTATCTGTTGGGTTGTATGTATCGAGATGGGATTTGTCCCTCCCAAGTCGGAGAGATATACTTCGGGCCCACTCGGTAATCGATATCAACACTGCTTGCAAGCATGTGGTTAAGGAGTTAATCACAAAGTGATATCGGATTACGGAACGAGTAAAGTACTTGCTGTGAACGAGATTGAACTAGGTATGACGATACCGACGATCGAATCTCGGGCAAGTAAAATATCGCGAGACGAAGGGAATATATATATATGGGATTGATTGAATCCTGGCATCGTGGTTCATCCGATATGATCATCGATGAATGTGTGGGAGTCAATATGGGTGCCCAGACCCCGCTGTTGATTATTGATAGAAGATCATGTCTGCATATTCTCGAACCCGCAGGGTCACACACTTAACGTGTCTCGACGCTAGGATAGATTGGATACTTGGTTTATGAATTTTTTGTTCGGAGTCTCGGATGGGATCCGGGACATCACGAGAGGTTCCGGAGTGGTCCGGAGAATAAGATTCATATAAGGCAGTGCAGTTTTTGGAGTTCGGAATTGTTCCGGGTTAATCGGTATTGTACCGGAAGCTTCTAGAACCTTCCGGAAGGGGGCCAACGTGGTCCCACCTTCCGGGAGGGGGCATGGGCCTATGAGGGAGTGTCCTGGCCGCATTGGGCCAGGGGCACAAGGCCCCATAGGGCCCAGCCGATCCTAGATAAGTTTAAACTCGTTTAAACTAGAGATAGGATTTCTAGATAAGGGAGAGTTTAAATTGTTTAAACTAGAGATAGGCTTGGAGGATGGGCAAGGGCTGGCCGCACCCCCCTCTATATATAGAGGGTTGGTGCGCCCCCTCCCCCCAACGACACACCTTCCTCCAAACCCTAGTAGCCCTGCTGCCTTCCTCTCTCCCTCCCGACTGTTTGCAGGCGAAGCCCTGCTGCAGAAATTCTCCACCAAATACACCACGCCGTCGTGTTGTAGATATAATCCATATCTCCACCATACTTGCTGGTCCAAGGAAGGAGGAGACGTCGAGGTGCTGCACGTGTGCATCTCACGGAGGCACCGCCACTTGTGGTGCTAGATCGGATCGGATCGCGAGGAGGAGAAGCGAGTACGACTACATCACCCACGTTCCGACGAACGTTCCGCTATGCGAATCTTCAAGGGTACGAAGATCTAATCCAATATCTCTCGTTGTTTGCATCTCCTAGATTAGATCTTGGCTTTCCCTCTGTTCGCTTCCGTAGAAAATTTTGATTTACTATGCTGCGAAACCCATCAGTGGTATCAGAGCTAGATCTATGCGTAGATGTCTTTCACGAGTAGAACGCAACATGGTTGTTGCGGGCGTTGATGTTTTCTGTTGCAAGCCTCTTGTTTGTGTTCTTCTTATGGCGCGGGATAGTGAGATTGAAGCGGTCCAGGCCAACCTTACGCGACGTCGTTCGCGAGACCGGCTCCGCACTTGACGTGTGGCTTGTACCATACATGCGGCTGGTGGATGTCAGTTTCTCTCACTATAGTTGTCATGGGATTAACACCGGAGTTTGGCAACCATAATATCACCGTTGTGGCTTTCCGTAGGTAAGAATCGTTCTTAGCATCTACTCCCATAAGCCACGTAAAACATGCAACAACAAAGTAGAGGCGTCTAACTTGTTTTTGCAGGGAGTGTTTTCTGTGATATGGTATGGCCCAAGATGTGATGTGTATATTGTATGCGATGATCATGTTTTGTAATGTTTCACGACTTGCATGTCGATGAGTACACAACCGGCAGGAGCCATATGGTTGTCTTTATAATTGTGTATGACCTGCGAGTCAACTTCTTATACGCCATGTAATAGCTTTACTTTATCGCTAAGTAGTTAGCAATAGTTGTAGTTGCTATTCGTGGTGGAGGCAATCATGGTGGAGTGATGGAGATCATGCCGGAACACACAAGATGGAGATCATTGCGCGAAGATTGGGTATACCATGTCACATAAAGTTATATGCATGTGATGTTTATCCTTTTATGTATCTTATTATGCTTAGATCGCGACGGTAGCATTATAAGATGATTCCTCACTTAAAGATCAAGATAAAACTGTGTTCTCCCCAAGTATGCACCGTTGCGAAAGTTCGTCGTGTCCAAGCATCACGTGATGATCGGGTGCTATAGACTCTACGCTCACATACAACGGGTGCAAGCCAGTTTTGCACACACGGAAATACTTGGGTTTGACTTGACGAGCCTAGCATGTACAGACATGGCCTCGGAACACATGAACCGAAAGGTTAAGCATGAGTCATATGAATGATATGATCGACACTTTGTTGTCCACCATTGAAGCCACATCTCTTCTCGTGAAGATCGGATTAGGTGTGGTGAATTTGGATCGTGTTCACTAAACAACTTGAGGGATGTTGAATTTAGTGGGAGTTCATCTAGTAATTTGATTAAGTTGAACTATTTATCATGAACATAGTCTAAATTGTACTTGCAAATACTGTAGATCACATGGCCAAGTCCAACTTCAACTTCAACGTTTTTGCTGAGAAAGAAAAGCTTAGAAACAATGGGTCTAACTTCACCAACTGGTTCCGCAATCTTAGAATCATTCTATCTGGCGGACAAAAGGACTATGTCCTTGGGAAAGCGTTAGGTGACCCCCTGCTGCAACTGCGCCGGCTGATGAGAAAGCTGTCTATCAGTCGCGCAAAGATGATTATGGTGTGATTAAGAGCACCATGTTGTTTGCTATGGAACCGGAACTTCAAAATCGTTTTGAAAACTATCCCGGGCCCTTTGAGATTCTCGAGGAGCTGAAAACCATGTTTCAGACTCAGGCCCGTTCTGAGAGATATGAGATCTCTGAGAAGTTCTTTAACTGCAAGATGGAGGAAGGGAGTTCCGTTAGTGAGCACGCCATTAAGATGTCGGGCTACACTCAACGCCTTGAGCAACTGGACTGCAAGATTCCAGAGGAGCTCAAGATTGACAGGGTTCTGCAATCACTCCCTCCCAGCTACAAAAGTTTTGTAGTGACTCACAATCAGATTGGTTCCACTGATACGATCACCGAGATCTTCGCAAAGCTGAAGGCTGCGGAGGTGGACATCAAAAAGGATAATCATGTGTTGATGGTCAACAAGCCCTCCTTTAAGAAAGGTAAAGGTGCAAAGAAGCCCTTCAAGAAAAGCGGCGGCAAGCGCGTTGCCCCTGCTGAGAAGAAGCTCAAATCTGGTCCTAAGCCGGACACTGAGTGCTTCTATTGCAAGGACAAGGGTCACTGGAAGCGCAACTGTCCGAAGTACTTAGCGGACAAGAAGGCTGGCACCATCAAATGTATATTTGATATACATGTTATTGATGTTTTCCTTACTAGCCCTTGTTGTAGTGCCTGGGTATTTGATACTGGTTCAGTTGCTAATATTTGTAACTCGAAACAGGAGCTATGGAATAGACGACGGCTTGCGAGGGATGAGGTGACGATGCACGTTGGCAACGGATCAAGAGTTGATGTGATGGCCGTCGGCACGCTCTCCTTAGTTTTACCTTCGGGATTAGTTTTAAACCTTACTAAATGTTATTATGTGCCTGCGTTGAGCATGAACATTATTTCTGGATCGTGTTTATTGCAAGACGGTTATTCATTTAAATCGGAGAATAATGGTTGTTCTATTTATATGAGTAACATCTTTTATGGTCATGCACCTCTTGTGAGTGGTTTATTTCTTCTAAATCTCGAAAGGGATGAAACACACATCCATAACATTGAGGCTAAGAGATGCAAAGTAGATAGTGATAATACTACTTATTTGTGGCACTGTCGTCTAGGTCATATTGGTGTAAAGCGCATGAAGAAACTCCATTCTGATGGACTTTTGGAGTCTCTTGATTTTGAATCATTTGACACATGCGAACCATGCCTCATGGGCAAGATGATCAAAACCCCGTTCTCCGGTATGATGGAGCGAGCAACGGACTTGTTGAAAATCATACATACCGATGTATGCGGACCGATGAGTGTTTCGACGCGCGGTGGATATCGCTATTTTCTCACTTTTACCGATGACTTAAGTAGATATGGGTATATCTATTTAATGAAACATAAATCTGAAACGTTTGAAAAGTTCAAAGAATTTCAGAATGAAGTGGAGAACCATCGTAACAGAAAGATTAAGTTTCTACGATCCGATCGTGGGGGCGAATATTTGAGTTATGATTTTCTCACGCATCTCAAAGCAAGTGGAATCGTTTCGCAACTCACGCCACCCGGAACACCACAGCGCAATGGTGTGTCTGAACGCCGGAATCGAACCTTATTAGATATGGTCCGATCAATGATGTCTCTTACTGATTTGCCGTTATCATTTTGGGGTTATGCATTAGAAACCGCTGCATTCACTTTAAATAGGGCTCCATCTAAATCCGTTGAGACGACACCGTATGAACTGTGGTTTGGTGCTAAACCTAAGTTGTCGTTTCTTAAAGTTTGGGGATGCGAAGCTTACGTCAAGAAGTTGATGCCGGACAAGCTCGAACCCAAAGCGGAGAAATGCGTCTTCATAGGATACCCTAAGGAAACTATTGGGTATACCTTCTATCACAGAACTGAAGGCAAAGTGTTTGTCGCAAAGAACGGTTCCTTTCTTGAGAAGGAGTTTCTCTCGAAAGAAGTGAGTGGGAGGAAAGTAGAGCTAGACGAGGTTATTGAACCTTCTCTTGAATTGGAGAGTAGCGCAGCACCTGAAATTGTTCCAGTGCCGCCTGCACCAACAATAGAGGAAGCTAATGACAAGGATCATGAAGCTTCGGACGATGCTGCTACTGAACGTCGCAGGTCGACAAGGTCGCGTGCCCCTCCTGAGTGGTACGGCAACCCTGTCTTGACTGTCTTGTTAGTAGAAGACAGCGAACCTACGAACTATGAGGAAGCGATGATGAGCCCAGAAATGGCTAGAAGCCATGAAATCCGAATTGGGATCCATGAGCGAAAACCAAGTATGGACTTTGGTGGACCCTCCTAGCGACCGAAAGGCCGTTGAGTGCTAATGGATCTTCAAGAAGAAAACGGACGCGGATGGTAATGTTACCGTCTATAAAGCACGGCTTGTTGCGAAAGGTTTTCGACAAGTTCAAGGTGTTGACTACGATGAGACTTTCTCTCCCGTAGCGATGTTTAAGTCCATTCGGATTTTATTAGCAATTGCTGCGTTTCATGATTATGAAATATGGCAAATGGATGTCAAGACTGCTTTCCTCAATGGCAACATTGATGAAGAGTTGTATATGATGCAACCCGAACGTTTTGTCGATCCTAAGGATGCTGATAAAGTATGCAAACTTCAGCGTTCCATTTATGGACTGAAGCAAGCATCTCGGAGTTGGAACCTTCGTTTTGATCAAGTGATCAAGAGCTTTGGATTTGTTCCAAATTGCTACGAAGCTTGCATCTACAAGAAAGTAAGTGGGAGCTCGGTGACGTTTCTGGTACTATATGTGGATGACATATTGATTATTGGAAATGACATCAACATGCTTAACGATGTGAAGAGTTATTTGAACAAGTGTTTTTCAATGAAAGACCTAGGTGAAGCTGCTTATATATTGGGCATCAAAATCTATAGAGATAGACAGAGACGCCTGATAGCTTTAAGCCAGAGTACATACCTAGACAAAGTTCTGAAAAGGTTCAGAATGGATAAGGCATTGAAAGGTTCAGTGCCTATGTTGCCAGGTAAGATATTGAGCAAGGCTCAGTGTCCAGCTACGGTAAATGATAGGGAAGCTATGAGCAAAGTGCCTTATGCCTCGGCCATAGGTTCCATCATGTATGCTATGCTGTGTACTAGACTGGATGTGTCTAATGCTCTTAGTTTGACGAGCAGATATCAAAGTGATCCAGGAGTGGAACACTGGACAGCCGTGAAGAACATCCTAAGGTACCTAAATAGGACTAAAGAAATGTTCTTAGTCTATGGGGGTGATGAACAACTCGTCGTAAAAGGTTACGTCGATGCTAGTTTCGACACCGACAAGGATGATTCTAAATCTCAGACAGGATACGTGTATATTTTGAATGGAGGAGCTGTGAGCTGGAGAAGCTGCAAGCAAAGCGTGATCGCGGGATCTACAGTAGAAGCGGAATACATGGCTGCTGCAGAAGCGTCAAGTGAAGGAGTTTGGATCAGAAACTTCATCACTGAGCTTGGCGTGGTTCCAAGTGCATTGGACCCACTGGAGATATTGTGTGACAACACTGGCGCCATAGCACTCGCTAAGGAACCAAGATATCATCCAAAGACCAAGCATATCAACCGCAAGTTTCATATAATCCGAGATTATATAGCAGATGGAGATCTGAAGATTAGCAAAGTACATACAGATCTGAATGTCGCAGATCCATTGACTAAACCTCTTCCACGTGTAAAACATGATCAGCACCTCAGTGCCATGGGTGTGAGATTGTTGCCAAATGTAAACTAGATTATTGACTCTAGTGCAAGTGGGAGACTGTTGGAATTATGCCCTAGAGGCAATAATAAAGATGTTATTATTATAATTCTTGTTCATGATAAAGTTTATATTCCATGCTAGAATTGTATTAAGCGGAAACATTAATACTTGTGTGGTTTGTGAACATCACCGTGTCCCTAGTACGCCTCTATGGACTAGCTCATTGATCAATGATGGTTAAGGTTTCCTAACCATAGACATGAGTTGTCGATTGGTAATGAGATCATATCATTGGGAGAATGATATGGTGGACAGACACAAACTAAGCGAAGCAATTAGATCGTGTCATCATGTTCGTCTTTGCGAAGTTTTTCTTATGTCAAATATTGTATTCCTTAGACCATGAGATAATACAACTCCCTGGTATCGGAAGAAAGCTTTGAGGTCATCAAACGTCATCCTATGAGAGGGTGATCATAAAGGTGTCTCTCAGGTGATCGGAAAGTATCTGTTGGGTTGTATGTATCGAGATGGGATTTGTCCCTCCCAAGTCGGAGAGATATACTTCGGGCCCACTCGGTAATCGATATCAACATTGCTTGCAAGCATGTGGTTAAAGAGTTAATCACAAAGTGATATCGGATTACGGAACGAGTAAAGTACTTGCTGTGAACGAGATTGAACTAGGTATGACGATACCGACGATCGAATCTCGGGCAAGTAAAATATCGCGAGACGAAGGGAATATATATATGGGATTGATTGAATCCTGGCATCGTGGTTCATCCGATATGATCATCTATGAATGTGTGGGAGTCAATATGGGTGCCCAGACCCCGCTGTTGATTATTGATAGAAGATCATGTCTGCATATTCTCGAACCCGCAGGGTCACACACTTAACGTGTCTCGACGCTAGGATAGATTGGATACTTGGTTTATGAATTTTTTGTTCGGAGTCTCGGATGGGATCCAGGACATCACGAGAGGTTCCGGAGTGGTCCGGAGAATAAGATTCATATAAGGCAGTGCAGTTTTTGGAGTTCGGAATTGTTCCGGGTTAATCGGTATTGTACCGGAAGCTTCTAGAACCTTCCGGAAGGGGGCCAACGTGGTCCCACCTTCTGGGAGGGGGCATGGGCCTATGAGGGAGTGTCCTGGCCGCATTGGGCCAGGGGCACAAGGCCCATAGGGCCCAGCCGATCCTAGATAAGTTTAAACTCGTTTAAACTAGAGATAGGATTTCTAGATAAGGGAGAGTTTAAATTGTTTAAACTAGAGATAGGCTTGGAGGATGGGCAAGGGCTGGCCGCACCCCCCCTCTATATATATAGGGCTGGTGCGCCCCCTCCCCCCAATGACACACCTTCCTCCAAACCCTAGTAGCCCTGCTGCCTTCCTCTCTCCCTCCCGACTGTTTGCAGGCGAAGCCCTGCTACAGAAATTCTCCACCAAATACACCACGCCGTCGTGTTGTAGATCCAATCCATCTCTCCACCATACTTGCTGGTCCAAGGAAGGAGGAGACGTCGAGGTGCTGCACGTGTGCATCTCACGGAGGCACCGCCACTTGTGGTGCTAGATCGGATCGGATCGCGAGGAGGAGAAGCGAGTACGACTACATCACCCACGTTCCGACGAACGTTCCGCTGTGCGAATCTTCAAGGGTACGAAGATCTAATCCAATCTCTCTCGTTGTTTGCATCTCCTAGATTAGATCTTGGCTTTCCCTCTGTTCGCTTCCGTAGAAAATTTTGATTTACTATGCTGCGAAACCCATCAAGATTTATCACTATGTGAACTAGATTATTGTCTCTAGTGCAAGTGGGAGACTGAAGGAAATATGCCCTGAGAGGCAATAATAAAGTTGTTATTATGTATTCCTCGTATATGATAGATGTTTATTTTGCATGCTATAATTGTATTGATCGGAAACGTCAATACATGTATGTTTAATAAACAAAAAGGGTTCCTAGTTATGCCTCTCTTATAGACTAGCTTGTTGATTAACAAGATGATCAAGGTTTCCCGATCATAGACATTGGATGTTGTTAATAACAAGGTCACAGCATTTGAGAAATGATGTGATGAACATTCATCCGAAGTATAGCATTACGATCAAGTCATTATGTTTATATTTCCATAACATTATACGAAGTAATCTTTATCCTTAGACCATGAGATCATGTTAATTGCTAACACCAGAAGAGTATCTTGATAACATCAAACGTCACACCGTAACAGGGTGACTATAAAGATGGGTTCAGTGCTACGAAGGTGTTATGTTGAGGCTCATGGATCAAGAGTGGAATTTGTCAATCCCGATGACGGATAGATATACTCTGGACCCTCTCGGTGATATCAGATTAAGATAGCTTGCAAGCAAGTGATGTGATGACTAGAATGTTATATCACGGGAAACGAGAAAAGAGTACATGTCGGTAACGAGATCAAACTAGGTATTTGGATACCAATGATCGAATCTTGGACATGTATTATATCATGAGACAAAGGGATTAATTTACTAGCGTTAAAGGTTCTCACGATCACAGAAGTCATCGTTGAATATGCAGGAGTCAGTATGGATCTCCAGGTCCCGCTTCTGATTATTGATCTGAGAGGAGTCTCAATCATGTCTGCATTATTCGCGAACAATAGGGTGACACACTTAAGAGTTACCGGACACCATTTTGGAGCACATATGTTTCAGTCGAAATAATTGCAAAGCGTAAGAATTGTTTTGATAGAAACCGAAATTGTTTCAGGTGAAATTGTAGAAAGTGGTTCTGCATGTGATATTGAAATGTTGCAAGGGGTTTTATGTGAATGTTTGTTAATTAAAGTAATGAACAAAATTCTGAATAAATTTAATAAAAGAGTTTTATTAAATGAGAGAGCATTAAACTTAGAGAATTTTAATGCATTTAAAGTGGAGACTTTAAAAGGAAATGTGAAGAGGCATTTTAATGTGGAGGGGTTACCACCACATGAATGGGGGAGGTGAGGGGTCACCCCCCATGATGCGCCGGCCATGAGGAGGGGCACCCCCTCCTACTATTAAAGGCCCCCCTCTTCCTCCTTCTTCCTCACACCTCCTCGTGAAGGATCTCTCTCCCCCTCTAGAATTATTCCCCCATGGTCTCGGATTAGCGAGATACATGTTCCCGGTGGCATTTCGTATGGAAGGAGTTGCTGCTTCCGCTGCATCACTGGAGAGAGGAGGTGGAGGTTGTCCGGTGGCTTGAACGTGTGTGCGAGGACGAATGCGCTGCTGATTTGCAGTGCTCGGACTTCCACACGATCTTGAGATCGGCAAGTGTACGACTACATCAACCACGAGTTCCTACTCGTTAAAAAAACTCGTTGTCTTCGTGGGTAAGTTCTCGATGGATGTATGTCCACCCGTTGATCTGTATCTAGTAGATAGATCTTGGCGTATAGTTCTCATCGTAGGAAATTTTTTGTTTTCTATGCTGCGGACCCAATATTTGTAACATCTCCCTGCAATGGATAACTTGGTGAGAGATTAACAAGATAAACTGCATTCGACAAAGCCTCACCCCAATAATGTTTAGGCAGCTTTGCACTCGATAGCAAGCATCTAACTCTCTCAACAATTTTCCTATCCATCCTCTCAGCAAGACCATTCAGCTCTGGTGTCTTCGGAGGAGTAAATTGGTGCATAATTCCCTGCTCCTTGCAATAGGCATCAAATGGGCCAATATACTCTCCCCCATTATCAGTGCGAATGCACTTGATCTTCTTCTTAGTTTCTCTCTCAATTGAGACTTGGAATTGCTTGAACATACTTAGTACTTGATGTTTGTTCTTCAAAACATAGACCCAAACCTTCCTGGAAAAGTTATCAATAAATGTGACAAAGTACTTTGCTCCACCCATTGACCTCATCGACATTTTGCAAACATCGGAATGTATCAAATCCAGAACCTCGGGCTTCTTGTGAGGAGGTTGACTCTTGAATGCAACTTTGTGTTGCTTCTCCGCTAGACAATCTGAACATTTCTTGATGTGAACATCTTTCACACCTTTCAACAGATTTTTCTTTACTAGCACCGTCATCCCCTTCTCACTCATGTACCTAAGCCTCTTGTGCCATAAGGCACACGCATCCTCTTTCTGCAATGCATTTACACAAGAAGTAGAAAGCTTAGCATGAACATGATACAAAACTGAAACCATGTTACCTTTAGCAACAATCAGATTTCCTTTGGTGAGCTTGTACTTTGTATTTCCAAATCTGCTTAAGTAGCCATCTTTATCAAGTAATCCAATTGAGATAATATTGAGCCGAAGGGCCTCAACATGCCTCACCGACTTGAGGACTAGTGTCGTACCATTTTCAGTCTCCAAGTGCACATCTCCTCTTCCAATGATTTTTGCTCTATCATTATTTACCATCTTCACAACACCAATATCACCCGATGTGTAGTTGGTGAAGAGCTCTCTACGAGATTTAGCATGTATGGTAGCACCGCTGTCCGGAATCCAAGTTATCTCATCACTATCTGCAAGGCTGATGGTATCATTAGAAACTACAGTGATCCTCTCCTCAATGGTGGAAACACTGCTGTCATCATGTTCTTCATGCATGAGAAACATTATCTCCTCTACCGCAGCAATCCGGCCTCCCTCACTGTCACTATGACTGTCACTGTCATTGTCGGTCTGTTTCTGAACTTTCTTCTTTTTCTTTTTGTCTTTCTTCCATTGTTCACAATTCCACTTGATGTCACCTTCTCACGGCAGTGATGGCATATAACACCAACATACTTGTCTGTGCCTCTTGATTTGCTTCTACTTCTTTCTCCTCCCTTACTCGGACCTTTACTCTTGCTTCTCCCCCGTGACTCGGTCACTAACATTTCAGAATGTGAGGAAGAACCGTCCTTATCACCAATTTTTCTAGACTCTTCATTTAGTACCTTGGTCTTCACAAGGTTCCAAGTGACAACTCCATTAGGTGCTGAATTGCACACGGCGACCTTAAAGGTCTCTGAAGTGTCCGATAATGAGCCAAGTAGCAGAAAGGCTCTCACTTCATCTTCAAATATAATTCCCATTGAAGATAGCTGATTTATAATGCCCTGAAAATCATTTACATGATCTGCAATTGGAGCGCCCTCTTTGTACCTCAAACGCATCAACTTCTTGATAAAGAACATCTTATTGGTACCTTCTTTGAGGGCATACAGCTCCTCCAATTTCTGACATAAGGTATGTGCATGTGTATTCTTAATGATATGGTTCAAAACATTATCATCCACCCATTGTCGGATGAACTCACAAACTTGGAGAGAAGTACCTCCCACTGATCTTCTTTCATATCACTGGGCATCTCAGTGGAGAATACCGGCATCCAGTAATCCTTCACATATAACAAGTCCTTCATCTTGCATTTCCAAGATTGATAATTTGTACCATTCAAAGAAATCATTCTATTGGTACTCACTTCCATCTTTCACCACAAACAAATGCAATCAACCCAAAACAAACGTTGCTTTAAAACTGAATACAAAACAGAACCTCAGCTCTGATGCCACTTTGATGGGGGAGGGGATAGGACACACAACCTCCCCGCTCCTGCTTTGTGGTGAACCTTGAGGATAGTTTCAATCAACAGTTATGCAGTGGAAATAAAACAACGAGTACATGCACATGTGACACGAGGATTTACGTGGAAAATCCTCCTCAAGGTGAGGAGGAAAAAACCACGGGTGTGGACCAACCGGGCCACGCGAGCTTCACTATGATCAACCTGGGTACAGACTCTTCTCTCGAACATCTAGATATGTACAACACACTCAGCATGTTGCCAACCGGCAACAACAACAACCACTTGAGAGAAAGATTACATCAAAGCAGAGTATCTCAGTTTCTGTCCTCTTCGGTAATCAGCAAACTTCTCTTAAACCGCAGATCCAATCAGCACCAAACTTGGTAGACAAGCTGACATACGAGTACCCAACATACACACCAAATTTCAGGTCAATCGGACACTGTTTGCCTGCCCAAATTGTTCGTCTACCAAAACTGCTCTATGCTAAAACTGCAGCAGTCCAAACTGAATAAACCGCTTCCAAATCTGAAGCTACACTGACCCAAACCTCAAATCAGCTAACCAGATCGAAGTACTTAAAGCAAGAAACGAGCTCACCAAGTTTGGAGCCAATCCAAGCACCTTTGAGCTTCCAAACACCAGCTTGAAGACAGACCAGTCAGATCTTAGAAATCTGGACAGAAATCACCTCTCCTTCTTCTTCCTCTCTTCTCACTAGGTTGTGGTGTTCTTGTGTGTTCTCTCACCCTCTCTCAGCAGCAGCCACGTTGACTTGCTTCTCACACTTTCTCACTCTCTGATTGAGACACACAGCCACCAAGGGTGGCTAGGGTTTTCTTTTCTACTCCTCTCCTCAAGGAGCACCTCAGCCGTTGGATACGAACATCGATCAACGGTTGAAACGTGTTGGACTTCACGGGCTGATGTTGGGCTGACAACACGACTTCATGTGGAGGGACCTGGCCCAACACTTAGTGTGTCCTTCAGGTTTTTGGCCAGATTTTGGGGCTGAGTGGGAATTAGAATAAGTGTGTGGATTACTCAATATAATGTAGCAACATTAACCTCTCTGATGTGCTCAATGAGTTTGGAGGTTTAGCACGGAATTTCACTTGTCAGTATTTAGGGCTTTATCTCAGTTTCCATACGCCAACAAGGCCATTCGGCGCCGCCCCCACCTGATCCTCCCCTCCCCATGCCACCGCCGGCGAGCGCCGCCCGGCAAAGTCCGTGCGGTGCCAGCGGTGGCAGGACCTCCTCTACCCGGCGCCGGTGCTCCTTCGCGGGAGGGATTTGCGGGCGGCGGTGAGCTTCGACGATGACGGCGAGCTCCACCGGCGGCGGCATGTGAGGTGTGCAGTCCCCAAGCGAAGCTGATACGGGGCCTCCCCTGGCGCTGGCGTTGTCCACAGGCGACGTCGGTCTCGGGAGGTGCTGCAACGGTGGCGCGGCGGCGGGCGTCCGGCGGCGGGGCATGGCTGCGTGATCTGTGCAGTGGTGGCAGTGGGTGGCTCAACTAGGGGTGTATCTCGCCTACGACGCGGAGGTCTGCCGGCACCAGCGTGGTGGGGGAGCCGACGGTCCTGATCTTGGCCTGATCCGGGGCTGGCCGGGCCAGATCTGGGCATAGCCGGGCCTAAGCTAGGCATGATCTCGGCCCTGTTGGCACCCCTGCACGTCCGGACAGCTCTCACCACAAGGTGATGGAGGGCAGATCCCCTCTCCTAGGCTGACGTCTGGCTTGATGACTGCAAGTCTGAGTTTTGCCTTACACCGGCCTTCTCGCCGGTTGTGCGATGTGGCGTTGGCCGGAGCCGCTGGCTCGAGTTCGTGGAAGCCGGGGCGGCGGCCCCGGAAGGTGGACTGCGTGAGCGTCTCTTCGGCGAGCGACGTGGCGGTGGTGATGGTTCCTATCTTTAGTCATGTGGATGGCGAGGAGCGGTCGTTGGGGGACTTTGGGGTCGGCGGCGTCTCGGCTCCGACAGCTCCCAGATCGTGTGTCAGAGGTCACTCTCGGGGACAGCGGGAGCAGGCGGTTGGGGAGCGGCACGAAGGTTTTTCCAGAAGAAGCGTAGAACGTCGGCGGGCGTGACGTGACGGCGGTGAGGCGAGGTCGGCCGTGCGTGGAGGGATCGATCACAAAGGAACACCAGACAAGAACATGCGTGGCCTAGGGCGCTGCACGGGGGATCATTCACTCACATGGTCCTTGGAGGTCTGATTTACTGCTGCATCACGGACGGGCAGGGAGCAGAGAGGATTTGTTTTTGAGAGATTAGATAGCTAGATCAATTCCATTCTGCAAAATCCAGCGAGGAGGTCAAAGTTCAGCGTGGACGCTTCCATGGCGTCGGCTTGGTCAAAGTTCTTCGGCGGCAAGCGGCGAGAGATGGTGACCAGGAACAGGTATCTTGGCAGCACGGAGAGTCGCGAGGTGGGGGACGGGTATCCTGCCCGATCGAGCCTGAGATGAGGAAAATCATCAGGCGGCACCGTCTCCTCTGCACGTGGCGTCAATGACGAGCTCCCCGCGGTTGCTGGTCCGCCGGTCGTCTCCTCCATCTCCGCCGGGAACAGTGATAGAAACAACGACGGGAGGAACACAGATAACGATGGGCTCGATCGACTCAACCGACAAGAAAATGGAAGGCGTTTTTGTAAAATTTTGTATGCCAACATGCGTGTGACTATTAGGGATATTAAAATCGAGTCAAAAAGGAGGCCTCCCACGAACTGGGCAGTTTTGGCCGTCCGATCGCGTCCCCACATCATTCTGGCCGTTGGATGATCCTCGGCTCCCGCGTGGACCAAATTATCCCTTAGGGACGTTTCTTTGGCCATCAAAAAGCCTTTCTATGCTTAATTGGGCTGGAATGTCTATCTATTTCGGCCCACTCTACTCCACCTTTCGACAACCGGTTCTCCTCGTACGAAACCACTGGATTTTTTTTTGAAGAGAACACATGCGGCAACAGACTCCAATGAAAACCGGGTCTCCTTGCTCATACGGAACCACCCGATTTTTTTTTGAAGAGGACACACGATGCGGCGACAGACTCCAATGTAAATTCAACCACCCAGACAAGACGCACACCTCTCGATCTGGACAGTTTTGGCCGTCTGATCGCGTCCCCCACGTCATTCTGGCTGTTGGATGATCCTCAGCTCCCACGTGGGCCAAATTATCCCTTAGGGACGCTTCTCTGGACATCAAAAAGCCTTTCTATGCTTAATTGGGCTGGAATGTCTATCTATTTCAGCCCGCTCTACTCCACCTTTCGACAACCGGTTCTCCTCGTACGGAACCACCGGATTTTTTTTGAAGAGGACACATGCGGCAACAGTCTCCAATGGAAACCGGGTCTCCTTGCTCATACGGAACCACCCGAAAAAAATTGAAGAGGACACACGATGCGGCGGCAGACTCCAATGTAAATTCAACCACCCAGACATGACGCACACCTCCCGATCAATTGGACTGCAGGCCAAAATCTAGAGCAGGCATGCAACAGACTCCAATCGAGATTCGACCGACCGAGACCAGATGCACACCTCTCGATCCGTTCGAACGTATGCCAGGATCTGGAGCGGCCATCTATCTCTCCTGCGGATGCAGTACAGATCCTGTCCTCGCCTCTCCATTCATGGCGACCTGATGCGCCGGTCTTAATTGATCTTTATGACCATGTTATTTTTTCAGTTGTTGCAAATATCTAATGGCAGCCATGGTGCACAAATTGACGGCGGCAGATGATGATGGTACGTTACTACACTGTCTACATGTCCTATAAAATCTCTTGCCTCAGTTTCTACCCGTGCTACTCCCACTCGATAGCAAATTCTAGGTCTAATGGTGGTCTGACAGGTTGATTTTATTTCCAAACGAAATACCCATCTTCTTTAGATAACAATTGTCATCTTTTCTAAATCAGAAATATATTTCTCTGCAGGTTCTGCTTGTTCTAGCTCAGCTGCTTACATTCTATGAATGTGGCTCCTCCTACAAAGAGACATGCTTCTATTACTTCCTTTATGCTATTTAAATTTATTCTCAATTTATTTGATGTACTCATGTTCACCTTCCAATTTAGAAAATCATGAAATATTTTAGTAGCACGGACCTATCAACAGACAAAACACCGCGAATCTTGTGTAAGAAAATTATGTGCCTAAGAAAATTCTATGGAGCGTGAATGAGAGAGAAAGAAGATTGACAAAAGAAAACCTACGTAGAATTTTGCCATTTCATAACTATGAATTTTCTAATGGACGGACGCGGCAACGCGCGCCTACATGATCTAGTTTTGGTCAAAAACAGATGAGCTTGACTACTGATCTGTGACCTGCCGTGCACGGATCGGTCAACTGAGCGGTTTTTGACAAGTTATGTGACCCATTTGTTTGTCCATTTTGTGTGCACGGATTGACAAATTATTTGATCGGTTTATCGATTTTGCAAGAAGTGTGACTTAATTGCACATGTGAAACAAGCACTGTGTCCCCCGATGCCATTTACTCCTGTTTGGTCAACTTAAGAGTGGTGTGTAGTCTAGTCCAAATAAAAGTTTGGGGATTTGGGCATCAAAGATTTGGACATGTATGGCCGCGCTGTGGCGTCGGTGGCCTTGGTATGCACTGGCAGTTGGCTGCCGCTATGCAAAACAAATCTGGACATCTTCTCTGAATTCAGATGCTCCTTTGGCAAGGATAAGCTCTCACGCAAAATCACTAGAAAGCATAGTGGGAAAAACTTGAGCATTGTGTTCCCAAAACCCAAAGAAGAGAGACCATCACACACGTGTTATATTGCTTGGCACATTTGGAAGGAGTGGGGAAGGGGAAATTTTTGAAAAAAAAAAGATATCGGTTGTGGAGTTGGTGCATAGAGTCCGCGAAGAGGTCTTGGTAATGGCGAGCTCCCGGGGGGTGAAGTTTTGAATGTTTTTGGACTGTTTATGTTATTCTTTTTCGGTTCAATTGTTTTTTTCTTTTCTTTGCCAAGTTTGGCATGCACATAAACTCTTCTATAAATGAATATAAGCAGTGCTCCTGCGGTTCCTGGTCAAAAAAAGTAATAGAGATGCTACTTCACGGGCACTACGTAGCTCTATATATAATCGACAAGAAGCAACCAAGTAGTATAGTAGATGGAATGTAAGGATCAACGGCATACCTTGTAGCTTCTTCCTTCCTTGCTCTCGAGAGGTTATGCGCTCGTAGGTAAACAGTTTACAGCTACCTGCGAGGGTTTGCTGTTTCTTAACTAGCCGGCTAAGAAATAATTTAGAAAACATGGAGATTAATAAAAAGGATGAGTCGATCTTCACTGGACGACTGTGAAATGTCGATAGATAGAGAAATACAGACGGCTACGAACGGCCACAGGGAAGTAACCATTTCTATGTCAACTACTACTAATAAATATCCACTCTCTACAATTGAACTTCTATGAGGAAGAGGAAAAAGCAAGTCGGTACCATATAAGTGGATTTGGAAATCTGCTTGTCTTCCTAGACAAGATTTATTTTTCCTGGTTACTAATTCAAGACAGGCTGAACACTAAGGAATTCATGACTATGAAGAACTTCTATGTGGATGATAAGGATTGTGAGCTATGTGAGTAAAGTAGAGAGGCAAGACGTGAACCATCTTTTCTTTTCATGTGATTTTTAGTTTGAGTTTCTGGTAGAAGCTAGGTCTAAATAATTCTGAAATGGAATACATACTGAACCACGTAGACATGACGATGTATACAAAAAGGAGAACCTGTCGGCCTTTTTTCAGAGAAATTATGATTCTTGTGTGCTGGAGCCTATGGAACCACAGAAATAAAATCATTTTGAAAGAATTCAGAGGGATGCTATATATGAATTTTTCAAGGGATAGCTTGAAATGGCCAGACATAGAGTCAGGCCTAGTCTTAAAGAGGGAATGCAAGCTTGGCCAGACACTGTAATTTTTACACTCCTTTTGTATCCCATAGCATCCGCACATTATCCATTTTATATAAAATACTCCTATAGAAGAACAGAAAAAATGTGGATGGAACAATTCACGACTGACCATTGGATAAAATCTTCACAATTGTTTTTAATTGATGTAAAATTCACAGTTACTAACGAGAAAGTAAAATCTAATCAAGTGATTTTTGCAAAAAAAAAAAAGTTGAATCAACTTTGGAACGTGCAACAAGTACATAAAAAAACACATATGGAGCATTTAGGTATTGGTGCTGTAAAAAATAATTCAATTCTCCTTCTCTGCTCGAGACGCCGCAGCCTAAACCAAATAAAATCATTTGAATATTCGCCCCCTTTTTTTCGGCCGAACAAAATCCCAAAACGGATAACATCTCTGGCAGGGAGGCCCATGGTGACGGTGGGGGATTCCAAAGCCCACACGGCACGGGTCAGACGGAGCGATGGGCCCACCACGTCAGCGCACCATCGTCCTCCTCTTCCTCGCGGCCATGCTCCCCATCCTCTCCTCCTCCGTCTCCCACCTCCTCTCCGCCCGCCTCGCCCCGGCTCTCCCTCTCGCCGCCCGAAACCCTAACCGCCTCCTCCTCCTCTCCCTCCTCCCCTCCTCCTCCCCGCTCCGCGCCTTCTGCCCCTCCACCCGCGCCACCTGCTCCTCCGCTGCTGCCATGGCGGACGCCACCCTCGTCGCCGACAACCCGCTCCTCGCCGACTTCGAATTCCCGCCCTTCGACGCCGTCCAGCCCGCCCACGTCCGCCCCGGGATCCGCGCCCTCCTCGCCCGCCTCGTAAGCTGTGCCTTCCCTGACCGACACTGGCCTGATACACTCGGTCGTCTGGATCTGACTGGTTTTGGCTGCCGCAGGAGGGCGAGCTGGAGGCGCTCGAGAAGGGCGTGGAGCCGGCGTGGGGCAAGCTCGTCGTCCCGCTCGAGCGCATCACCGACAGGCTTGACGTCGTCTGGAACGTCGTCGACCACCTCAAGGCCGTCAAGGACTCCGCTGACCTCCGCGCAGCCGTCGAGGACGTCCAGGTACCCGCTCTCCTCCTCTTACTCGCATGCCCTCCCGCCGCGCCCCTGGTTCGAATTTAATCCTGCTGTCGGGTCTGACCATCTTTATGCATCTCGCTCCACGAATATTCCAGCATATATATATATAGAAACTAGCAAATTTCCCGTGCGTTGCAACGGGTTTATATTTATCTTAAATTTAAAGTTTCCCTAATTTTAATTGTTTTATCATATTCCATGAAAAGCAGGTTAGGTTTCACACAAATGTTAATCCTCTTGCATGCCCCATCATATAACAATCCTCACAGAAGTAAGAAAAACTCACCATTTACTTTCCAACTTCTTTGTTTGCATCATGCATATACAAAAGTATAAAATAGTCGTGCAGAAAATCACTTATTGTATTGCATAGGAGAGCACTAAATTTGTAAGATCTTGTTAAAATTTTAGCAGCATAGTCATCCCGACTGCTCTTACAAGGAGTAGACGCACTCATTCATTGGGTATCACACACTTTTTCCTATTTTATCCAACCCACGACCAAATTATTCTCATAGTATGGCATAGACATCACGGGATGTCGTTATACAAACCTTATGTCCTTATGACCTACTGACTATGCGTTGTGTGAAGACCTTCTGTGTTTCTAACAATTCTTATACAGATATTTTCAATATTCTTCACGACCTGTAACATGTACAGACATTATTTGTACAATTTTACATGATTGTGCCAGAGTATGTTCTTAGTTAAATAGAATAAGGATTATAAACATCAGTAGATAATAATTTGCTTAGCCAGTTTAGTCATCGAACCTTTTACGACAACAGCAAATAGGGCACCGGAGACAGGTTTCCTGCGTGCATTCCTTTCCACAAGAATTAACAATCTTAATAAACAAACACCGAATGGCAATTAGCAAATCAGAATTCAGCGGCTTTAACAGGAAGTGTAGAAACATGGAACGGCACAAGAACTAAACCTTTTTATCGTCATGCAATACATCCTTTGAGAAAATCTAGCTGACCAGATAACAAATCCAGCTTAAGCTCCTATTGGACCAGCGCAAGCTGACCAAATCCATCGGGCAAATCAAACCTGAAAAACTTGACATATTACCCTAAGAATGCAGAAACCAAATCTGGTCACTTTTTTATGAGCCGAATCCAATAAAATAAAAATGGTAGCATATCAGATAGGAAACAAATCACATGGAGAATCCATGGAATCAAGTCACATCGGGAGAAACATTGAGGAGCCATGGAGGTTGGGAAACAGAACGAGCAGGGCTCGTGAACCAGAAAATCAAACCTCCCGTTGCCGGCGAATAAGTAGCTGGGAGACGTGGCGTTGGCCGTTGCCGGCGAGGGATACCAGGATGTAGGGCGAGGGATGGGCAGGCTCTCCCGACGGCGTTGGAGACCTGGGCTGCAGCAAGGGAGCGGCCGGCGGCGGTGCTCCGGCCAAGCGCTCGCGATGATCTGGGCACATATGCGGGTTCTTACATGGAGAAGGTCGAATCGAGGGGCTAGTGAGCTCCCGTCTGCCTCCCTCGAAGTCGCTAATCCCTGCCGCCGCTCGGTCCTCCTCTGCTCAACCCCGCCGCCTCCTCGCTCCCATCCCCCGCCACCGCTCTCCGCCTGCGCGAGCGCCGCCGGCCGACCCTGCAGCTAGGCCTCGCCCCGGCACCGTCCCGCGTCGCGAGGACAAGCAAGCGCTGGCGGCGCTGCTCCGTTCCACCCCGTCGGAGATGCATTGCATGCTGATCGGGAAGGGGACGGCGAAGGCAGCGTGGGAAGCGATCCGCCTCCAGTACCAGGGTGGAGATCGAGTCCGTGACTCGCGTCTGCGTCGCCTGCGGACGGAGTTCGAGACCGTGGCGTTCAAGGACGGGGAACGGATCGCCGACTTCGTCATGCGCATCTCCAACCTCGTCGCCACACTGCGCTCACTCGGTGACGTCGTCGACGAAGAAAAAATCGTGAGAAAATTTCTTTCCGTCGTTCCCACCAAGTTTGTGCAGATAGCCTTCTCCATGGAAACCCTCCTCGACCCGGCAACGCTTACTGTCGAGGAGGTCACGGGGCACCTGCGTGCCATTGAAGATCGGCTGGATGGTGAACATGTCACCGCCGGCGGCCAGCTCCTCCTAACCGAGGAGCAGTGGGAGGCGAAGAAGAAGCAGGCCCGCGGTGGTCGCAACGGAGGTCGCGGCAACGACAACCGCAAGGCCACGCCTCCGGCAAAGCCGAACCAGCCGGGACGCGCGCCGAACAACGAGCGCGCACAGAACGGCGACAAAGACCACTGGCGTTACTGCGGCAAGAAAGGCCACTGGGCACGTGAGTGCCGCAAGAAACAGCGGGACGAGGCTGCAGCGGCGGCCGCTGATGATGGCATGCGTAGAGGAGGTGATTGAGTCTTCGGGGGAGCAAGCTGCAGCTCATACTGCTGCTTCTCCGGTGCCCAACTCCGCCACGCGCACGGGAGGCCACGTCTTCCTCAATAAAGAAAGGGCCATCATCACTCCTGCTCACGACGGCGATCGTGGGTGCGAGGTGTGGTTCCTGGACACAGGCGCCACGAATCACATGACGGGCTCCGTTGAAGCGTTCGCTGAGCTTGACCGCTCCGTCTTCGGCAAGGTGCGTTTCGCGGACGGCTCTGTCGTGGACATCCATGGCCGTGGCACGGTGGTGTTCGCCATGGAAGGTGGTGACCACCGTGCATTCACCGAGGTCTTCTTCATCCCCGCCCTCAGAAGCAGTGTGGTGAGCCTTGGCCAGCTCGACGAGAGCTGGTTCGACATCCACATCCGTCGCAGCGTGCTCACTGTGCGTGATCACCGGAGCCGCCTGATGATGAAGGTACAACGTTCATAGAATCGGCTATACAAGTTTCTGTTCAAACCTGTACACCCTGTTTGCCTTGCTGCTGGACTCGTGTCGGAGGCATGGCGATGGCATGCCCGTCTCGGACACCTTCACTTTGATGGAATGCAGAGGATGACGAGAGGCGCGCTCATGCGCGGGCTCCCTCACATTGACCACGCTGAGGAACTATGCGAAGCGTGCCTTGCTGGCAAGCAACGTCGCCTCCCGTTCCCGCAGAAGGCCAAGTACCGGGCGACGAAACCCCTCAAGCTCGTCCATGGCGATCTGTGTGGGCCAATCACGCCGCCCACACCAAGAGGTCGCCGCTACATCATGCTGCTCATCGACGACCGCAGCCGCTACATGTGGGTCGAGCTTCTCCGGACCAAGGACGAAGCTGCGCGTGCCATCGCCAAGTTCCAGGCCGCGGCAGAGATCGAGTGCGGCCACAAGCTCCATGTGAGGCGCACCGACCGCGGCGGCGAGTTCACCTCGGCCACGTTCTACGAGCACTGCGCCGAGACCGGCTTACAGCGGCACCTCACCGCGCCCTACACGCCGCAACAGAACGACGTAGTGGAGAGGAGAAACCAGACGCTGCTGGGGATGGCGAGAAGCATGCTCAAGGCCAAGCAGGTTCCGAACCTGTTCTGGGGCGAGGCGGTGCTGACAGCGGCATTCATCCTCAACCGCTGCTTCACCCGGAGCCTCGACGGCAAAACTCCGTTTGAAGCCTGGCATGGAAGAAAGCCCAACGTGCACTTCCTTAGCGTCTTTGGATGCGTTGGACACGTCAAGATCACGCGCCCGCACCAGCAGAAGCTAGAAGATCGGAGCTCGCCGATGGTGTTCATCGGGTACGAGGAAGGATCCAAGGCGTACAGGATGTACGATCCGGCCGCCAAGCGCGTGCATGTGTCACGCGACGTCGTCTTCGACGAGGAGGCACGCTGGAACTGGGAATCGCCGGGGGAGCCGCCGGCGAGCTGCACATTCACGGTGGAGTATCCAGTATATGCCACTCGCGCAGCCACGACACGAGCTGCTGCCGAGGCAGAAAGCCAAGCAAGATCTGCCACGGCTGGCTCCGGTCATGCATCCTCCAAGGACATGGACTGCGCCACTCCCTCGACTGCACTGAGGCATGCGGACCAGGACAGCTCACCACCGGAGCCTGTACGCTTCGTGTCGCCGCCGACGCCATGCTCGGACATGTACGATGCCGACGACAGCCTGTCGGCTGAGCACCGCTTCCGTCGTGTCCTTGATGTGCTGGGCGCCCCCACTGATATACCTCAGCTGGCGGAGCGGCCGCAGTACGTGGAGCAGACCTCTGACGAAGAACTGCTGCTGATGGCCGGCGAGGAACCATCATCGTTCGCAGAGGCCGAGCAAGAAGATTGCTGGAGGAAGGCGATGCTGGACGAGCTGCAGTCGATCGACGACAACGACACCTGGACCCTTACAACTTTGCCTGCTGGACACCGTGCAATTGGGCTTAAGTGGGTCTACAAGGTGAAGAAGGACGAGCTGGGGCAGATTGTGAAGCACAAGGCTCGGCTCGTGGCAAAAGGCTACGTTCAGCGCCCTGGCGTGGATTTTGAAGAAGTTTTCGCACCAGTGGCTCGCCTTGAGTCAGTCAGACTCCTTGCACTGGCAGCTCACCGTGGATGGGAGGTTCATCACATGGATGTCAAATCCGCCTTCCTCAATGGTGAGCTAGAGGAGGTGGTCTACGTCTCGCAGCCGCCAGGGTTCACTGCTGACGGAAGGGAGCGCGAGGTCTACAAGCTGCACAAGGCGCTGTATGGCCTGTGGCAAGCTCCACGAGCATGGAATGCCAAGCTGGACGCAAGCCTCACGTCTCTCGGCTTCAGGCGCAGCATCACTGAGCACGGAGTGTATGCACGAGGGAGAGGGGACTCTCTGCTCCTTGTCGGCGTGTATGTTGACGATCTTGTCATCATCGGTAGACAAGATGATGTGAAACGGTTCAAGGAGGAGATGAAGCAGCTGTTCAGCATGAGCGACCTCGGCCTGCTGCGTTACTATCTTGGGCTTGAGGTGAAGCAGGAGAATGGGTGTACGACGATAACCCAGTCTGCATATGCCAGGAACATTTTGGAGAAAGCAGGGCTAGCTGATTGCAATGCCACACAAGCTCCAATGGAGGCAAGATGCAGTCTAAGCCAGGAGAGCAAGGAGCCGCCTGCCGATGCAAAACTCTACCGGAGCATCATTGGCAGTCTCAGGTACTTGGTGCACACGAGAGCAGACATTTCATTTCCTGTGGGCTACCTGAGCCGTTTCATGGAGGCACCAGCGAGTGATCATTTTGCAGCATTGAAATATTTGCTGAGGTACATTGCTGGGACACTAACTCACGGCTGTGCTTACCGTCGTGGGGACAATGAAGAGTTGATCGGCTTCAGTGACTCGGACCATGCTGGCGATGTGGACTCCAGGAAAAGCACCTCTGGGGTGTTGTTCTTCTTCGGCAGCAGCCCGATCAGCTGGCAGTCACAGAAGCAGAAGGTGGTGGCCACTTCGTCGTGTGAGGCGGAGTACATAGCGGCGGCGACGGCAGCAAGCCAAGGTGTCTGGCTTGCACGTCTCCTCGGCGAGCTTCTGAATCAAAGAGCAGCGCCGTTCACCCTCTTCATCGACAACAAGTCTGCGATTTCCCTGTGCAAGAATCCAGTACTGCATGATCGCAGCAAGCACATCGACCTGCGCTATCACTACATCAGGGACTGTGTTGAGAAAGGGAAAGTTGAGGTCGAGTTCATCAGGACTGAAGATCAGAAGGCCGACATCCTGACAAAACCACTTGGTCACGTTCGTTTTCAGGCACTGCGGGACAAGGTTGGGATCGTTGATGTCAAGAAAGTTCGACAGGGTTGAGGGGGAGATTGTTGTGTTAAACCCTGTCTCCCTCTGAAACCTTTCTTCTGTAGCTAGGTGTTTACCGTTTTCTTCAGTTTCAGTTAGCGTCAGCTATTGTTCAGGCAGTAGTTAGACTAGATCCTTTCCCGTTGTTTTAGTCATAGCTGGTTCAGCACGAAGCTCGGATCATGGGATGGCATGATCGGTAGTGGAGCGCGTTGCTCGGACACGATGTGTACTTCTGTTTCAATAAAAGGCGAAGACAGAAAAAAAGCTGCAAGCGATTGAACGCAGCACAAAAAAAAACCCCTGAGCTCTCTCTCTCGTTCGAGTGTTTAGATTTCAGGGCAACAGATTTAAGCCTGGCGAATCTGATCACCTGGTTCCAAATATCACGACTCATCCAGCATGCTCACGACTGATACATCCTGCTTCTAACCTGCTTCCGGGCTTACGGCTTAATGGAGGTACCACCACTGGTTAGGTACCAGGCTTGATCGCCAGAGGGTAGAGGGTGATGCTATCTGTTGTTTTACGTGTTTAATAAAAAGCTGTTTCATATGCTATGCCGCCACACCACCTGACCTGTCTGTCTCCATCTTGAATCTTAACAGCCCGAGAAGGTGAAGTTCTATCTGAGGCTGGGGCAGAGCAAGCCCATATACCAGGCCTTCAACACCATCAGGAATTCGCCGGAATGGGACAGCCTCAGCGATGCTCGCAAGCGTGTCGTAGATGGTAACCTTCTTCTCTATATAGCCACAGTGCCACGCCGAATCAATTGTATTGCCGTTAGGCAATGTTTCTAGCTGTCGATACTTCCTAAGTTGCCCATGTCGGTTTCGCTGTGTTTGTTTTCTTGTTTCACTTCGCGTGCTGCGATTGAGTTTTTCCACTCCTAATACCATTTCTTCTTTCCTGAGTCAGGACAAATAAAGGACGCTGTTCTTGGTGGAGTTGCACTTGAGGATGAGCAGAGGGAGAAATTTAATCAAATCCAGCAAGTAGGTTCTTTGTTTCTTTTTTACCGTATGCTGACAGATTCTAGCTGGTTGAACCTCTTTGTTAGTTTAGCAGTAAAGTTATTCCCAGTCATATTTTAATTTCCCCTGATGCATGTCAGTTAATGTAGTGCTGAAATTTATTTCAGGAGCTTGAGAAGCTGACAGAGAAGTTCAGTGAGAACGTGCTGGATGCGACAAAGAAATTTGAGAAATTAATCACTGACAAGAAAGAACTTGATGGCTTGCCTGCTTCAGCCTTCGGCTTAGCAGCACAAACCGCTGTGTCAAAGGTGTGTGCTATAAACTGTCATCAATATAGAATCTTCGAAGTTTTCCATGATTTTTTAATGCTGACAAGCAGTTTCTTTAGGGCCATGAAAATGCTTCGGCTGAAAATGGACCTTGGATCATCACATTGGATGCACCAAGCTTTATGGCTGTTATGCAACATGCTAAGAACAGAGCTCTGCGTGAGGAGGTTTATCGTGCCTATCTAACGCGTGCCTCGAGTGGTGAGCTTGATAACACCGACATCATAAGCCAGATTCTAAAGTTGAGGCTTGAGAAGGCTAAATTACTTGGGTATAAGAACTATGCTGAGGTGTGCACGCTTACCTTTGTCCCCTTTACATTTAATTTAGAACAGTGCCAAGTACTGTTGTGTTTTGGCTAACGATGATTTATCATGAAGGTAAGCTTGGCTCGGAAGATGGCAACTGTTGACCGGGTGCAAGAGCTTCTTGAGAAAATCCGTGCTGCTTCCTGGGATCATGCTGTTCAAGGTACACCCAGTGAAGCTGTTCTCTTTGAGATTCTTTACATCAAATCAATATATCCTGTTTCTAGCTATTGTTCCAGATCTTTTGCCTATTTTATTGTAATTTTCTAGAGTTATAGCAGCTGAAGGCATAGTCTGGAGTCCTGTTCTGTTATTTATGTTTGAGGTTTCTGTTTCTTACGTTTGCGAGCTCCCAAACAAAAGAAGGAGCAATTGCCTGTCGGCATTATATCTTCATCGTCAATTATTGTTCTCATATATCTTTTTACAAAGACTAAGGACTAGGCTGAAATATCTCATATATCTAAATTGCTTCTTTTTTAATGCAGATATGGAAGATCTAAAAGCCTTCGTGAAAGATTCTGGTTCTGCAGAAGCCAATGATCTGTCGCACTGGGACCTTAACTTCTGGAGTGAACGACTACGGGAATCTAAATACGATATCGATGAGGTTCTTTCTTCACTTCACCAAAAACTCATTTCATAGTATTTTTTTGCTACGTTTCTCTTTTGTCTGCTTCTAGAACTGTTTTGACTATATTTCTTCGTGTACAATTTCTACTGCTAAATCTTATCCAGTATATATTTTCTGAATTAAATCTACTCTATTTGAAAGAAAATACTGCACATCGTGATGATATTCTATTGAGCTGACTTGAGTACTGCCATTGCAGGAATCACTCCGTCCTTACTTCGCATTACCCAAGGTTATGGATGGCCTCTTCAGTCTTGCAAATAAGCTGTTTGGTATAAATGTTGAACCTGCAGACGGAATGGCTCCTGTAAGTATCCGCTCACTTCTCTTAACATAAGTAAATGTTCTGCAAATGTTGACCAGCGACTACATTTTCAGGTTTGGAACAGTGACGTCAAATTCTACTGTGTCAAAGATTCTTCCAATAGCCCTGTTGCTTACTTTTACTTTGATCCATATTCAAGACCATCTGAAAAACGTGGCGGGGCTTGGATGAATGTGGTTTTTTCTCGTAGTCGCGTGCTAGCTCGCAATGGATCATCTGTAAGGCTGCCTGTTGCCCATATGGTGTGTAATCAGATGCCACCAGTTGGTGATAAGCCCAGTCTTATGACCTTCCGTGAGGTAAGCAACACACTCGTCATGTGTAATATTATTCCGGGTATTTTAAACAAGTAACCTCTCTGTTATCCGTTTCAAAAAGTTATGATATGTATGCATTCTGTAAAATATATACGAAGATAAAGTACCATATGTCCTTATTATGGTTGGTAAGAGAAATTCCTTTACACCTGGCTTCTGTAGGTTGAAACCGTGTTCCATGAATTTGGTCACGCGCTGCAGCATATGCTTACCACACAAGATGAAGCCTTTGTTGCTGGTATCAGCGGGATAGAGTGGGATGCCGTAGAGTTACCATCTCAGTTCATGGAGAACTGGTGCTATCACAAGTATGTTGGATCTATCTTGTTTCCTTTACCTTGAATCTTGCCTGATTGTCATAAATTAATGGATTGTTGCATTGGTGTAACAGGGAGACTCTTTTGAGCATTGCAAAGCATTATGAAACCGGTGAAGTTCTCCCGGAGGAAATTTATGCTAAGCTTGTGGCTGCAAAGAATTTCCGTGCTGGCTCCTTCAGTCTCCGTCAGGTATGTTGGCTTGGGCTCTCATCCTTTCCTACTTTTTCATCATTATTTGTTACTGTCGGGTAATGGTTAGTACATGTTACTAATCTTAAGAGTAAATTTCACTGTATGTTCTTAAACTTGTGTGCTTAGGTCAAGTAGGTCCATGAACTTGATAACTGGACATATATGCACTCAGATATGCATGTCCAAATTACTTGATGGGAGGAAAACGTTTATGGCTTGAGAACTGTTGTTTGTAAGAGAGGCAGCATGTTGTATGCACATGTTTTTGAAGCCATTTACTTCATTCTCCCATTGTTTCCAGGGGACATTTATCTTTTAGATATATTTTTAACCACTGATACATGTTTGAGGAACTGTTTCATGATTGATTGATTCCCTACTTGTCTTAAACGCAATGGGAGTCCAGCGTTCCAACATAAACATTTGAATCCCGTGTGTGGTTTTAAGGCGTCTGTAAGGTGTGCCTTGGAATTTTGCCTGCTTTAGGTGCTTAGGCGCCAATTAGGTGTTGGAACGGGGGTAAAAATGCCTTAGGACGCCTTACCGTGTTAAAAACATTGATCTTGTGCTCTAATCTGTTTACCTTGACTATGTGTTAGTGATCTTTGTCATGTTTCTCTGCAGATACGGTTCGCAAGTGTAGATATGGAGCTGCATACAACTTATGATCCCAGTGGACCAGTGTCGGTATATGATGTTGACCGGAAAGTTGCAGAACGAACCCAGGTTCTTGCTCCTCTACCAGAGGACAGATTCCTGTGTGGATTTAGTCATATTTTTGCAGGTTTGCCATGCTTTAACTAACATTTAAATTCATCCAATTCATCATACTATTTCCCTTGTCATTTACACCCTGGACGATGTGCAGGTGGCTATGCAGCAGGGTACTACAGTTACAAGGTAAATTATTATACTAGCAGTTCTGAATATCTGTTTGTCCGGACATTGGACCCATTTGACATGGCATGTGAACACAACTAAAACTTGTATCTTTTGATCATGTCCTCCGTACAGTGGGCTGAAGTACTGTCAGCCGATGCATTCTCAGCATTCGAAGATGCCGGTCTGGACAATGAGAAGGTATGTTTTCTGCTCGGATGCAACCAAAACTAACTTGCGACCGAATCACCTACTCCATTACTCACCCACTCAACTTCATTTGATTTGTAAAATGTAATCCCATACTGCTTCCACCCTTCCATGTTTGGAAAAAAAAAACACAATGCTTTTCAATCTTACTTGTGGCACTGATAATGAATGCCTGTTTTTAGGCCATTGAGGAGACGGGCAGACGATTCAGAGACACTGTTCTTGCACTTGGAGGTGGAAAATCTCCACTCGAGGTAAGTGGGTGATACTTTGGTAGTAGTATCTTTGATTTGCTGGGAAACAACTGACGCTGGAAAGCAATTGCAGGTTTTCGTTTCTTTCCGAGGACGCGAGCCTTCGCCCGAACCACTGCTCAGGCACAACGGCCTGCTCCCTGTAGCTGCTTAGTTATTTATTTTTAATTTTTCACTAGCTAAATGTATGTGCCTTCAACGGGATAATAGGAGATATTTGAATGATGAAATGGCTGTTATATTTTATGAACGTGTGAATTAAAGAGTGACCTCCGTGGAACTAGATTTTGGAACATATCATGGCAAGTGCTTGCTTCATCCTAGTTTTTTTTTTCTGATTGTCGGTGGCATCCTTGTCTCTTTCTGCATGGCTCCTCACCATGCTGATGATCTTATGTGGTTGCATGTCTCACTTTCTCCCTTCTTTCCTCCTTTATTTGTGCATCTGCACTATGTCGACGATTAGTATGTACTAGTTGTGTTTCCTAAAAATCTGTGTCCACCAAATATCTGTCATAGTTCCTGTCGGCTGGTGGCTGATAGAGAAACATAAATGGATAATAAGCTAAATAAAGGCATTTGTCTAAAACTTGCAGGCGCAGTCCAACTCTTCACTCTTTTGTTTTTCATAAATTGATCTCATCAGTTTTGTATCCTCCATGATGTAGTCATGCTTCCACTCACAGTTTCTCACTAGTGAACTGGATTGCAGCCCCAAAATAGAGGGCCTAAGAAACAGATGACAGTAAACCTTGCAGAAAATCCTTGACCATAAAAATATGGAACACATGGAGCTGGAACAATCACCGGCTCACAAACCTGAGCACTAGCTGCAGCATTCGAAAACAAAGATACAAAAACACATGATCCCCTAAACTACTGCATCAACCCAAAATTGAGAGAGATTCATAACAGAAGCACCTACTACCTCCTAGACAATTGCTTTCAGCTACTAGGAGGGCTCTCGCACCGTCACTGATGTGTGTACGTACTAGCAGTGAGTGTGGCTTGGGAGTGAGCACGGTAACTAGTTTCTAGTAGCCTCCTTGTAGCTGTGTTTCCTAAAAGCAACAGACAGCCGATACCTTGCATTTGAGTGAAGCGAAGCGAATGAGATGGGAAGGGGAGCTGTGTCCGTCTTTCTTTTTAGTACCGGAGTAAGCACATAAGTGGGCTGTGGCAGAGAAAAGCTTCCGGTCTTGTCCGGTCAGGTGTTGGTCCCATGTACTCACACATGGACAGAGTCTCTGGATTGACAATTTGTTTTGGACTAAGTCCAAGAATTTTTTTACAAATCGAAAATACAATTCGGCTCTTATGAACATATATGCTCATGTTTCTGGCAAAACGATAGTTCAATACTCAAACAAAGTATCGCCATGATGCAATCCATAAGAGCTTATACCTGGTCTCTTCATATTTAGGATGCACAGCCCTAATGACTAAAAACAAAAATGTCTCTCATTGTATCATCTAACTGTATGTATTCTCTAACCGTGTAAATACCTCCATAAATATGTCGTGATTTTTCTTATGTTGTAGACAAAATCATGAATGCAGCATATGATCCCGCAGACAATTTTTTAATATCAAAAGGTATGAACAAAATTAGGCATGTACTCGTGTCCCTTGATTGTCTACAAACTTTCACGAAGAAAACATGAATACTAAAACGCATCTAGATATATGGGAATCAAAGGCAGATTTACATCATCACTTAACTTGGAACGGAAGGAGTAACAAGAAATAAATACAAACACTTTTTTTTAAATGGGGAGCCCTGGCCTATGCATCAAGCGATGCACACAATCTTTATTTATTATTAGAACCATATTATTAGCAAATGTCATTACAAAGATCATACAAATCGGAACCGCCAAAGCAAAACACTGAGCAAAAATGATAACCGTATTGCCAGCTTTCCAACGAGATCTATCAAACCCCTATCTACCTGTTTCGACCCGCCCCATGGTCACGCACACTGTTGCCACTCGCCAAGAGAAGCCGGAGTGTCTTGGCGCGGCGGCATGAAATCAAGCAAAAGAGCCCTAAAACCGCACGGCATATCCACGGAGCTGCACCCACGCACACGCTCCGGATGTCGCGGCCTTCATAATCTTTCACCAACACGTCGTCAGCATGTAGATCGATGCGCAGACTCTCACCACACCAGCCACCGACACCACCTCGGTGCCGAGCAGCACCACCCCCCATGCGCTAGCCGCTCCACCCCTCCTGCCGCTACCATCCAACGCTGCTCCACAGGTGATGCTCCCAGGAGAGAACGCGATACCGACACCACGACACCGCCATCACCCGGCCCGAAGATCTTAGGGTTTCCTCCGGAGTAGCACGAGTGAGGTCGACACAAGGTGCACGGCGATGCCTTCATCAAGGTAATGACGTGGTAACGCCACTATCGCCTGCCAATGACTCGGTTTTCACCGGCACCTAGGTCTTCCCGCCTCGTTGTTGGGACTGGAAGACGGATCGCGAGATCTGCCAATCGAGCCGTAGGACGGCCACCTTCGACGGAGAAGATGGCCACCTCCACCAAACCCAGGGCCTCCGCCCCGGGCGCCCTCATGATGCAAAGTAGGCCGCAGAAGACCTCCGGATGACACTGGCCGACGTCGAGGAGGCGAAGACGACAGATCTAGGAACCCACCACCCGCCGCCCAGATCGCTGCCGTCAGAGCTCACCGGCCACCACCTACCCGCCATCACTGCTACAGATCCACTGGAGCGCCGCCGCCGTTGCCTGGATCTCAAGACGCTGCCGCCATGGAAGCGAGTGCGCGAGGGCTGGGGCCCCGCCGCCGCCTCGGCGTTGGAGCTTTGTTCGGCGACGGAGAGGAGGGGGTGTGCAGGAGGGGGTGGCTGGCCAGGGTTGGGTAACGACCCGGTGCGGCGGCGGCGGCACCGCACGGGGTCGGGAGGAGGACCGAGGAGGAGGAGGGCAAAATACAAACACTATACATTTCGGATACAGAACAAATACGAGAGGAAATACGCTAGCTCCGTACTCTGAACGGTCAGTGGTTATTCCACCGTCATTAATATTTGTCCGTGACCGTGACCGTTGACGGACTAGCAAACATGACTTCAGCACAGCAATGCAGATAACATGCCCAAAAAAGGATTGAAATAATGTGCATTCAAAGCTCTTTGAAGTCTTCTCGTACACGGACGATGATGTCAGTCAATAGTGCGGCCAATAAAAGGATACGGTGTTAAATGATCTTTTGGTACAACCTGTTCCATATTAGTGCGAGATTGTTTATTTCTGTAGCATTTGAAATGGAATGATCTTTTGGTACAAAAAGTGCCAAACAAGTGCCAGATTGTTTATTTACGTTCTATTTGAAATGAGGTGCGCTACCATGTCTCCCCCTAAAACTTAAGTTTGCATGGGTCAGTTTATTTTGACGGGTCGAAACCTATATCTAAACTATGTATAGATAATACATTCATATAGGTGTACTCGATCAAGCTGGGTATATATTCCACGTTCGTTGATCCCACCTTTCGCTATCGTGATCTACGTCTTTGCATGGTATGTTTTGAAATTTTGTTGTTGCTGCTATATACCTCCCGATTTCCGCCTCCCGCTGGCATGTGAGTACACTTGTACGGTGAGTATACGTCTCAGAGGACCATACGAGTTTCAGGTGGATTCATACGGTCTTCGAAACGAATCGGTATCGAGTTTTTGCCGTCCAAGTTTGAAAAGGAAGGGGGACACTGAAGCAAAAGTGATTTGAAATGCGATCCACATACCGTTAAGTTGTCCATTTTACGTGTGATTGTGGAAAAAATAAAAATAATATCTGGCCACATTGGCATATGGACGAAGACAGGTCTTAATGACTTCGCGGCATCTGCGAGTCGGCAGATCTTGCTAGAGACCACTGCCAACTATCAGTTCGGGGGCGACTCAGAACTAGTGGGGACTTGATACGAGTGCCACTGGAATGTGTCCGGCTAGCCCGAAGACCGTGGATCACACACTTAAATGTAAGGAGGCAGCTGGATGGGACATGGCCGTGTTAGGATTTGGATAGTT
The DNA here is from genome assembly GCA_916181665.1 of Avena sativa. NCBI lineage: Eukaryota > Viridiplantae > Streptophyta > Magnoliopsida > Poales > Poaceae > Avena > Avena sativa. The sequence continues at coordinate 454,667,170 of OV702296.1, read as the reverse complement.
AGATTGGGCGGGCAAGTCCACACCCACTCCGTCTCCCTGCATAAGGAAGGGGACACTAGCTACACAAGTGACTGCGAGGATCCGGTCACCTCTCCCTTTGTCCCCAAGGCACCTGGACGAGACTACACATCCTGCTAATAAGTGAGAGATATTTAATAACTGCAAATATGCATAACACAATGATGAAAAATCCATGCATGATGATTTAATCATTTCAGAACATTATATATTTAGTTCTTTGGTTATTAAAGCTACAGATGATGCATGATCAAAATAATTAATGCATTAGCTATTTTAAAACAGAAAAGATGTGAATTGTAAGGTTCAAAACTTTCTCCAAAACTTTCTGAAATGATAGTGTAAAATATTTTTGCTTATAAGTTCTCTGGATAAACAATCTGATATCATTCATTTGTAAAAAGATTCATCTCAGTTGAATTTACAGATTAAATGAAGTGATTGATATACTAATACCGAGAGTTTAAATTTCAAGAACATATGGCTTGGGGAAACTTGCAATTTTATTACAAACTAATAGTGTACACATTTTTGAATCCAATGTTATATCATTTGTAATTTTTGGATTTAGATATCTTTTTATATGAATTTTGCAAGATCACATCAATTTTTGCCTATTTATTTAATCCATTTAAATTGTCACTTTGACCATGTTGACTGTGTAATTGACTTGCTAACGAGGTAGCTGATGTGGTGGGTGACTCGGCAGCTGACTGTGCATGACACGTAGCACAACTGGATTGGAGGTATTGTTCAGCGTCATATCTAATATGTACCGTCCAACCTAGATCAGGCGGTCGGGAGTAGAAGATCCTGAGCTCGCGGGCATGTCGACAGCGAACAACGACGGCGGCGCCTCGGGCGTTGATGGTCGACGGTGCTCTAGTGGTTCTCTAGGATGACGAAGACATGGACCAGATGCGGGCGTCGGCTACGGTCATCCTCGTGTCTTTTTGGTCCGCTCAAAGGATCTTTGTTGGCAGCGAGGCGCATGTTGTATGCTTCGGGCTCCTGCGGAACTCTAACGGCCTCGGGTGCTTGTTATGCTACAATGCAAAAATAGGAAGTGGGTCAGAGAGATGATGAAAATCAAGGGGATGATATATGAGGGGGTAAGAGGGCTTGGGGTGCTATGATTTGATGGGAAGCTTGACCTCCGAAGGTCAGTAATGGTGGCGCAGAGACAAGATCGATCAATGGGCTGGTGGTGTGATTTGCTCAGAATGTTTGAGGGTAAATCGACATGAGGCCGGGGGGGCTATCTTAGGGTAGTCACAACTTGTAGAGGGGGCAACTCGGGCTGAAGTTGGGCCATTCTTGCTCGTGCGGCTGCTGTGCGCGCGGTAGATAGGGGTCGGGCCGGCTCGGTAAGCCCGTTAGGAATGTTATTTTTTATCTTTTTTTTCTAATATTTATTTTCTTATTTATTTTGTAACTTTTTAAAAACAACTCCAAATTGAGTCAAGCCGGTTTCTTTAAAAAAAATCAAACTAACATTATAGGCCTACTAGGGGACCTTTTCCTGTCCAAACAAAGACATGACTTTCATATAAAATATTAATAGATTGAAATAGATTTTTGATGAATCTTTTTGATTCAAAGTTTGCATGAGATGTCATGATGCAATGCAAATAAATTCAATTCCATTCACAATCTGTAAAAATTGGATGTTACAATAGACGAGGTGAATATCCATGATAGAGCCCTAGCTAATCGTAAATAGACGAGGTAAATATCCATGATACTGGCCCATCAATATTTTAGTCCATTCGCTCAACATCCAGCACCTACGGGGCTACTATACACCAACCAGTGCGGTCGGAATCCCGCGCCACACACCTAAGTGTGTTGACCCAGGTGTGTTGGGCTAGCCCACACTTTTTTCTTTTCTATTTTCTATTTTCTGTCGTTTTTTATTTTTAAAAATCCAAATATATTTTTAAAAAAGACAAAAACATTATTCAACTTTTTTCATAAATTTGAATATTTTTAGGGATAAACAATTTTAAATTTTAAACTTTAAAAAAAATCAAACCTAAGGTTTTAAAAAATATGAACAGTTTTTTATTCCGATCAATTTTCAGTTTTGAACATTATTCAATTTTAAACTAACAACAATCGGACACGTCCGCGTCAGTTTGGACAGTCCAAAATTTGATACCCAAATGGATCGTCCGGTCTAAGTCTGTCTGGACGGGTCATCCCATTGGGACGGTATATTTGGCTCAGCTGTTCGCACGGACCGATTAAGAGGCATTTCCGCTGCCTTGTTCCTGCGGAGCACGCCCACGCCTTCACCACCGAGGCACCCCCGGAACTCTTCCTCTCCAACCTCCTGGTCCTTGGCTACTCTAAGCTAAGCTCTGCTGCCTCCGTGACGCGCGCCACCTGTTCGATGGAATGCCGCACCTGAACCTCGTCTCATGAAGTTCCGCCATCTCCATCTACGCGCAACATGGGAGACACGAAATCTCTCTTCGCGGCCTTCCGGGGGCTCTGGTGATCGCAGCGCCAACGAGTTCCTGTTCGCCAGCACGCAGTCGAGGGTGGTTTGTTTGGTGAGCAGGTCCATGGAGATGCCGTGAAGCTAGGATTACCTTGACAGCGGGTGATCACAGGGTGGAGTTTCCTTGAAGATGCAGCTCGATGGTGTCTGAACCAACAGGTTTGTGCTGGCGATTGCTGTCAGTGCTTGCTTTTTGCACTTACTTTTAACTGTATATATGAAAGCAAGACACCGATGCTTCTGTACTCAACGTTTTTGGTCATTCAGGGAAGCTGCATGCTGGGAAGGAGTTTATTGTGAGGATGCCGATTGAACCAGCTGCGGCCGTTTTAGGTATTCCACTCACTCAAATGCTGCTCTTGGCGGATCGTACGGACAGTGGCCCGTCTGTTCTGATGTCAAATATCTATGCCTCTATAGGACTTTGGGCTGAGGTAAAGGAGGAGGTTCATACGTTCATTGCCTGAGGACGACGAGAACACTCAGATGCACAAGTGATATATTCAGTACTGGATGACCTGACAATGTCTACTTCAAAATTCTGGGTACCCCCCGATAACTCTGAACTTACTTTGCTTGATGAGAATGGTTAATGGTACTTACTCAGTGTATCAAAAAATAGCATTAGACGAACTAGTTTAAGTCACTTCAGGCACACTACTTGTCAAAAACACTCGGCAAAGAATTGGCGGGAACACTTTTAGGACGGGGGGATGAAAGGAGGGAAACATTACAAGATGTATCTGTCAGCGGAGACTCGGCAAAAAGCCCGTGCTGACACGGTGCCATTAACTGAGCCTAGGCAGCCACGTGGCAGTAAGTGTTTGCCGAGTATCCTGGTTTGCCTAGTGTATTATGAGTATTTGCCAAGATCAATTTTTTTGCCAGAGTGAGATTTCTTTGCCGAGTGTCTTTTGGGGATTTACCATGTAGCTACTCTTTTTTGAGTCTCCTTTGGCCGGCACTCGGCAAACCACGATTTTGCCGAGTTCCGGCCCTTTTTACACTCGGCAAAAACAATTTGCACAACAAAAATTTATTTTCTGGTAATGTGCATTATATTTAAACTGGTAAAGAAATAGTCCACGGTGTGGACCTTAAATAAGCAACCAAAATAACCCATACCTCAAAATATAATAAAAATATGTTTTTTTGTAACTTCCTAGTAGAACTACTTACAAAATTTAAATTAAATGCTGCCAGGTAACTTACCAATCCAACAAGGTGTATAGGGAAAAGATTGTTCTATAAACATATGCATGGAAGAGTAATCTTTCGGGTAGATGCTGCCCAAGTCTTCAAGCTTTGAACTATTGATATTATAGGCCAATCCTCTCATGAATGAGGCATTCAGAAAGATAACTTCTCTGTAAGGATGAAATCCGATGATTGAAATACTTCCATTGTAGTGATTTCTAGCTCCATGTCTGGTGTCAAGAGTATTCTCATTATCTGAGTTCCATCCAAATTCATCTTCTACTTCTTTCATATCGATAGGAGAAGGAGAATGATTGGCATCGTAGTTGATATCTTCTATAATCCAGGGGCCTTGAAATTGTGGATCATATCTTCCATGTGACAACATATGATCAAGGTTGTTATCATGCTTCAGCACCCAATAGGTCTCGCCATGCAGTTCGTTAAGAATCCAGACTCGGAGCCGACATTTAGGATCAAAAGATGCGAAATAAACCCCATTCTCAGACCTTCCAAGATGAAGCTCTTGATCGAGCGTACCAACATATACAGGAGGTTTAATTGCTTGGTATGTGTTGTTTGATAAGGATATTCTGGCGAAATAGAATCATTGATAGTAAAATGACATCAGTAAACCACACAACTAGCCTAGTAAAACTAAAAACTCATACGTAGTAAAGATAGCATTAATTCGTTCATACCTCATAACAAATTGGGTGAGCACGTAAAGTTCTCCACGCCAGTAGGCAGAGAGATGCAGTACCGCAGACCGCTTCTCTAGCTCCTGCAAATGAGCAACGGTCCCTATGGAATCCCCTCTCCGAGCAAATGATCTCTCCTCCCAATTCCCTGTTGCTGAAGAGAAGACATGCATAACAAAAGACGAGGGAGGCCATTCCAGTTGTAGCTCAAACCCAGTGGTGCGCCATGGAAGCGACGGGATTCTCACCACCTCATAGTGTTGTGAGACGGCAGGGTCAAACACTATATAACAGTGATCACGGAGGGCGGCATCAGACCAAGGGCAGCCATGTTCGAGCCTAGGTGGCGGCCGCGGCAAGGGCGCCCAGCATTGCGTGGCTGGGTTGACCACGTAGGATGCCTTGTGAAGTAGAAGGAGGCCGTTGCAGTGATCGACGATGCTAGATTTGTCAGTAGGAACGTAGTGCAGCTTGCCGCTGACGGCCGTGTCCGTACCTCTCAAGGGGCGGAAGAAGAACTCGGAGATGTCGAGGTCGAAGAAGTTGATGAACAGGCCGGCCAGGGAAGGAGGGAAGAGGTCGAGCAGACGGCGAGCATCGATGGCGGTGTGCCAGGCCTTGCAGACACAGCGAGCCGCCGCGAGGCCGTGCGGTGGGAGGCGGTGGAGGACGGCCGCGAGCGCGTCCTCAGGTAGCCGCTGCATCAGATCTTTTGGCTCCATGGTTAGTCTTCACGCCTACTCTGCAATTGCAGCCTTGGTTGATCTGCTCGACAAATGTATTAAGGATAACGATTAAGGACCAACGTGATCTCCTACGAGAGTACCTCGGTACTTTTCTTTGACAAAAAAACCGTAGCATTCTACTATATGAATATGTATTTTTGTTTTCTGATTACAAGTGTAAGAGAGATTTGTACAAGAAAATGAAAATAACTATATAAAGCAATCTGTGCATGAAGAGACATCTGCATAGGCTTTCCTGAAGGTTCTGAACTTAATCCAGCTAGCCTAACTCCTTTTTGAACGAAAAATGCTACTGACGATGTCTTGAATTGGCAGGTTGCCAGATGAAGAAGCTAGGAAGGTACCAGCCCATGGTGTTAAACCAAAAAGCTAAAGAGAGGGAAGAGGATGGGGAACCTCGGCCTCGGCGCATGAAGAACTAACTCTGGGTGAATCCCCCAGGTTTACTGCCTACTTCTACCAATATCAGGGCTTCATTATTTGGTATAGAGAAATTCTCACCGGAGTTGGGAGGAGGTGCTCCAGCCGACGAGTAGCCGCAGACGCCGCCGAGAAGCGCCGGACAGCAGGTCCAGAATGTCTCCGAGTGCACAACGTCGACGGAGTGGAGACCCGGAGGAAGTTGACAGGAAGGCAACTGATGGAGACCAAATTTAAGCTATCCCTCAGTTGGACAGGAGGTGTTGTCCATAGGATTACCACACTTGCCAGGTTCGAGGTGACAAGTTGTTTTCTATGTCCAAAGTTGCTGTGGAACATGGAGTGCTACTACACAGGTTGGACGCCCATAAAAAAATAGGTAGTGCGTGCGTTAGATAATGAGGAAGATTCCATCTACACATAGATCAAGATGGCGGCTAAACTTTCTGTGTCGCAAGTAGGTCCATCAACTATGCGCAAGCGGCGAACATGGAGCTAGCAGTTGGAGGTCAGCGTACATGTTCTAGAAGAATAGGGACAAGACATGTGACATTAAGTAATGGATGTTCTAGAAGAATAGTCTGGAGTAGTACTGGAGTAGTATTCAAATTTATGTTCCCCGCATGAAAGTAGAATATATATTTTCATTTTCTATAGAAGAGAGTACCATTTATTTAGAAAATAATTAATGCGTGTTCTAGAACAAGTATAGTAGTACTATCTATTATATACTAAAAGCAATATAAGGATGTTTTTCGAGGTACTAGGTTGATCCACATCATCTAAATTATTTAGACGGTTGAATCTATAATTAATGGATGAGATTAAAAGATATAAAAGTTACGTACATACAAATATATAGTCCGGTTCATGTCAGGCACCCTACACCGAACCACATCACGTGTTACCGAATAGATTAGTTTGATCTACACAATTAACGGATGATATTAAAAGTTCTAGAAGTTACATATATGCAAATATAGTCCGGTTCATGCCTTGCGTCTTACACCCGACCACATCACGTATTTTATTTTTTATTTTTTTTTGCGAAAAGGATGATATATTAATTCTCCACGTATTATCGAATGTAACTTGCCCAGATTTAATATTAACACAAAAAAATATACGTGTGAGAAGAGATTGGAAATGACGGCAACGTGTTGCAGCCTTTCCTAGAAGAAGACCAGGTGCAACACGAAACGGGTGGGTTGGCATGCACGTGCTGACATCATCAACGACATCAGCAGACTAATGCAATCAGCAGATTAATGCAATGGTACTCAGTTAAATTGTTTCCTATCGGCAATCTTTAAAAAAATTTGTTTCCTATCGGTGACTTCTGAAATTATTCTTGTATTCAAAAAAAAAAACACATGTATATAAAGGATTCTTCTATGAACCTCTAATCATTTTAAGAGCCTTTTGCTAACGTGTTTCTTCGTAAAATTACAATCTACCAAATATAATATGTCTAACATGGGATTTGATCGTTGACAAATGATGATTTAGAGACCACCCAAAAGAAATGGTTGGGATCTAGAGATAAAAAACAATGGCTGAGATTTTAGTCATGGATGAATAATGAATAAAATACGGATAATCGCATGGAAAGATAGCTCATGATTTTTCAAAGATTAATGAGGTAAAAGGAAAAATAGCTATGCCGAGGGCAGCCGTCGGCGTAGCTATGTTACGCCGAGGACAATTTTACCTGACGGCTGCTTGGAGGGGCTGGACTGGTCGCGGTCTACGCCAACGGCCCTGACGTTTGGCCGTCGGCGTAGCGCCCGGCCGTCGGCGTAGACCGCCATTCCTGCAGTGTTGCCTGTCAAACTAAGAAACTGGTAGCTCCATCAGAGACATCTAACAAGTAACAACTCAGCAGCACTCCTACAACGATCACAGAAATTGTGATACACTATTTCCTACAACTATGATGCCTGCTGTTACATAACACGATGGATGCATTCATTGAAAGATTGACTATCCAGGCTAGTCCAACCGCTGGGAGGGTCCAGCCAAGCTCTTAGACAGGTAGCGATAGGATATGCGATAGAATCATAGGAGCCTAACGCCTATTGCCTGCACCAGCAGCCTGCGAAAGGAAAATCCACATTGATACTTCAGCACTGATATTGCATTACTAATTTCTCTATAGAGTAATAGTAATAAACCACCTGGGAATATAGCAAGAGGGTGACGACATGGCGTGCTTACCCAAAACGTAGAGAGCGGCGCGTGCTAGAGGGTGTTGGGGGGGGGGGGGGGGGGGGGGGGGTCGTGTTGACTGGGAACGGGTCTCCCTCTTTGCATGAACATCTTGATTTTTTTGACCGGTTTCGAGAATGACTTTGATTGTTGGTGCTTTCACTTGTGGTATCAACTGACAAAGCCGGTGGAGATGAAATCGTCATACGTGGATGATGTGTGGGCGAACAATGAAATTGCAGGATGAACTCATGCATAGACAATAGTGGGAAGTAAAGTCATTTCCATAGTGCACTTCAGAAGATCCCGAATAAGCAAAATGTGTATGTCATGTAGTCATGCGTCATATATGCCAATGGCTAGATAGGTGTAAATTTAGACAAATATTTGATGAATACAGAGAGAATTACTGTAACCACTATACACAATTACTCTAGGGGAAGACATCGCCGAACTCTGTCAAATGGTATTTCAGAGAAAATGGACTTGATACAGTTTTGTAAGGAGAACATGTCATATGGACTTATGGGGTACCTTTGGTTGCAACCGCTTGAAATCTTGCTCTCATGATTCTAACAAACTTGAACAGATCATTACTGTGGTTCAAATCGTTCACCAGTTCTTCTGAGTCTTTCAGTAATGGAACACATTGAATTACTGTTACAAAACAAAGAGAACTTTAATGCCCAGCTATATTTTTTCAAACAATATGAATATTAGACAACTCAGTTGAGAACCTTGGAACTCACAGTTGTATTCATCTTTGTTAACCTTGCTATCCTAGTACTCATGCAATTTATCTTGAGGACCAGGCTTGGTGTTTAACCAAGTTTAAAAATCCTGGTACTCATGCTTAATAGTTGTGTGCATCCTTAGTTGGTGCAGTGACCGGGAAAGTGAAATTCTCCCTCCATTTAAATTCAGTTGGAATTAGTATGGGTAAGAATGCTAGCGATATTTATGTTTCTGCCAAGGTCTTGAGCGGATGGAATTTGACCGGTTAACGGTTGTTCCAAAAGCATAGGTCTCTTATATTTCCACTTACTCGGATGATGAGGAAGCAGACACCGCATCAGATGGTCAGCTCCTATCTCATCTAGTAGGTGAAGTTCTGGAGGTTGGTTTGGACGAGGACAAATTAAGCTCAATATATGAGCTAACTGCTTCTGGTCGAAAATCGACTTCCGGGAAAAAATGTAACAAGTATCGTAAACAAGATCTTGCTCCTAAATCTATTATTGTTTCCCAATGAATGGCATGTTTCTGAATAGCAGAGGTCTTCACGACTTGGCTAAACATTTACATATTGCACTTTATTCTAGGAAACACAATTTAGATTTTGTGGCTATCTCCGAAACGAGTAGACGAGAATTCTCACAAAGTATACTGGATCGCCTATCGGGTGGTTTAGACTTTGTGTGGTATTCTCATCCACCTAGGGGACGGTCTGGAGGAATTTTACTCGGTGTGCGGGCAGATACCATGGAGATATTAGCAGTTTCGGAAGGGGAGTTTCATATAAAACTCCACATCCGTAACAAAGATGATAATTTCAAATGGAGTCTGATTGTTGTTTATGGTGCAGCCCAAGTGTGTTTAAGGCTGATTTTCTTCGGGAATTGGTGAATTTAGCAAAGGATAATCCGTACCCTATTCTTATAGGGAGGATTTTAATTTGCTTAGATTTCCATACGAGAAGAGTAAAGGCCGCTTTGACGATCATTGGTCTTTCCTTTTTAACACTCTCATAGGTAGTCTTGATCTAAAGGAAGTAACAATGATTGGAAGACAATTTACTTGGGCTAATTCTTTGTCGGAACCTACATACGAAAAACGTGATCGTGTACTGATGGACTCAGATTGGGAAGATCACTTCCCTCTAGTCTCGGTACGGGCTCTTGAACATATTGAGGCTCTGTCAGATCAGACTCCCATTTTGCTTACCACTGGATTACCATCCCCCCGTTCAGCCCGTCCGTTCAAATTTGAACTTGGATGGCTATTACGAGACGGTTTCCATGATATGGTGAAAGCAGTTTGGGAAAGACCGGTAGCGGGTGTTACTCCAATCTAGAGGTGGAATAATAAAGTGCAAATGACAGGAAAACACCTTGGGGGTTGGACGAGACACACTATTGGTATCCTTCAAAAAGAAAAGTGTAGACTTTCAGCTACTATTGATGACCTTGAGGCTTTAGCAGAAACACGATTGCTAACTCCGCAAGAAATTGGGCTCAAAAGCCAATCAAATGCGGAGATTGTCCGGTTACTGCGTGAGGAGGAACTTAAATGGTACCAGCGTTCTAAATCGCAGTTTATTTTGCATGGGGATTCGAATACGAGGTACTTCCACAGTGTAGCCAATGGTAGACAGAAGAAGAAACATATTCATTTCCTAATGCATAATGATGAACCGATTGAAGGACATGAGCAGCTGAAATCTTACATTAGAATTACTACAAAGATTTGTTTGGGGAACCGGTGGATGGTTCTTTCTCAATGGATGAATCTCAAACAGCCGATGTACCCTAGGTTTCTGATGAGGAAAACACTTATCTAACAGCTCCTTACTCTGAGGAAGAGGTCAAGGTAGCTGTTTTCCAAATGGATCATAATAAGGCTCCTGGCCCTGATGGATTCCTAGCTGAGTTTTATCAAACTTTCTGGGATGTCATCAAAACAGATCTTATGGACATGTTCAGTGCATTGCACGTGGGTCAACTAGATCCGTTTCGATTGAATTTTGGTGAGATTATCTTATTACCTAAGGTTAATGAATGAGAACGGATCCAATAATATAGACTGATCTGTCTCCTTAATGTTAGTTTTAAGATCTTTACCAAAGTTGCTACCATCAGGTTAAACTCAGTTGCGGATCATGATGTTAGACCTTCGCAAACTGCTTTCATGCAAGGTCGAAACATTCTCGACGGAGTAGTAACTTTATATGAAACGGTTCATGAACTTCATAAGAAGAAATTGAACGGAGTAATACTTAAAATTGATTTCGAGAAAGCTTACGATAAAGTTAAATGGTCTTTTCTCCAGCAAGCTCTTAGAATGAAATGTTTTTCAGCCGAATGGCGTGCTTTAATCAATAGCTTTGTGGTCGGAGGTAGTGTTGCCATCAAAGTTAATGACGATGGTTGCAACTACTTCCAGACCAAGAAAGGGCTAAGACAGGGAGATCCATTATCGCTAATGCTATTTAATATAGTGGCTGATATGTTATCTATCCTGATCGAGCGTGCTAAGTCGGAGGGTCATATTGAAGGAGTGATTCCCCACCTTGTGGATGGTGGATTATCTATACTTCAATATGCGGACGATAAAATACTTTTTATGGAACATGACCTCGAAAAGGCCAAGAATCTGAAACTGATACTTTCAGCTTTCGAGCAACTTTCGGGGTTAAAAATTAACTTCCATAAAAGCGAATTGTTTTGTTTCAGTGACGCCAAGGAGGTGGCTGGAGTCTATGATGAAATTTTCGGTTGTAGCCACGGTGTTTTTCCAATCAAATATTTGGGCATTCCGGTGCATTACCGAAGGCTTACAAATGCTGAATGGAAAATTGTCAAAGAAAGGCTACAATTGTGTTTGAGCAGCTGAAAAGGCAAACTACTCTCTATAGCGGGAAGACTGGTACTCATAAATTCAGTACTCAGTAACATGGTATTGTATATGTTGTCTTTCTTTCAACTACCAAAAGGCGTCTTGAAAAGGTTAGACTATTTCCGATCAAGATTCTTTTGGCAAGGAGATAATGAGAAAAAGCAATATAGACTGGCTAAATGAAGTGTGTTATGTCGACCCAAGGAACAAGGTGGGCTAGGTATTCATGATCTACAGATCAAGAACACAACCCTCCTTAGTAAATGGCTCTTCAAGTTATTAACTGAAGAAGGCACATGGCAAAATCTTATTAAAAGAAAATATGTTGGTTCAAAATCATTGTCACAAATGGTTTGGAAACCGGGTGACTCTCACTTTTGGGTTGGCCTGATGGCGACAAAGAAACATTTTCTACGCTACGACACATTTTCTATTAATAATGGGTCTTAGGAAAGGTTTTGGAAGGATAAATAGCTTGGTAATGCTACCCTCCCAGAACAATACCCTGCTTTGTATTCCATTGTCCGTTATAAGGAGGAAACGATTGCCACCGTGTTGGGATCTTTCCCACGAAACATAACGTTCAGAAGGGATTTGTTTGGAACTAGACCTGATTCTTGGATCATGCTGCTACATCGGCTGGCGCATGTACATTTTTCGGAGGAACCAGATGAATTTCGATAGAATCTAACTGAGAATGGTTCTTTTTCTGTTAGGTCTTTACACAATGCTTTAACCCAGCCAGTTATTCCAGTGTTAGATAATAGGATGATCTGAAAGATAAAGATACCTCTCAAAATTAAAAAAATTACCTGGTATCTTCGTCGAGGAATTATCATAAAAGACAACCTTATTAAGAGGAATTGGCATGGACATCCGGGTGGTGTGTTTTGTCACCACAATGAGACAATCAAGCACCTGTTTTTCCAATGTAATTTTGCACGGTTTATATGGTCAGTCACCCAAGCAACTTCTGGCTTGTATCCACCACGTAGTATTACCAACATTTTTGGAAATTGGTTACATGGTATAGATAACAAGTATAAGATAATTCTTCGGGTTGGAGCGATTGCCTTTATATGGTCGCTCTGGCTATGTAAAAATGATAAGGTTTTTAATGATATGAACTATTCTCTTCTGTAGGTTATTTATAGGTGTACAAATACCCTTCGGTCTTGGTCCGTGCTACATCGTGTGGAGCATCGCGTCCTTTTTATGGAGTTGTGTACGCGGCTGGAGGATACGGCACGGGACCTGTTCACCTCTCATGGATGGCAGCATAATCTCCGGATTGAACCGCCTTCAGCACCCTAGGCGTTTTGTATTTAATCATATTGTTTTGTAATTCGCTACGTACCTTTCTTTATGCTTGATTTTGTGGGCTACTATCGGCAGTGTGTATCCTAGCTATGCAGAGGCCGGGTGTAATACTTACTCTAAAGTAATAAAAACGTCTAGCTATGCAGAGGCCGGGTGTAATACTTACTCTAAAGTAATAAAAGCGCCCTTTATAGAAAAAAAATGCAAAACAGATACTCATTGTCCGGACTTTGCACATCAACTTTGTTGAAGACAAATTTAACACCTTCAAAAAAAGAGAAGAAATGTCACACATACCAACAGCTGGCACGGCGGCTAGAGAGGGAGTACTGGAGGGCGCCAGGGCGGTAGTAATGGGGAGATCAATCTCCTTTTTTTGCGAATCAAAGAGGTGGAAGCGTGGAGTTCCTGGATTATTCAACGGTGGGGACGACCGAACCGTCAAGAGGATGCCTAAGTGGGCAAAAAAACGCTAGATGCGTGGTACTGTAGCAAATCTACAGTTGAAATCGCTGGTTTGGCTCCTTGAGGGAACGCAAATCCCACACCTTTAATATATAGGTATATATATTCCTCTGCTCCATGCAGGTAGGTGCCATTTTCCGCCTTTAGCTATAACTCCTAGCTTACGCTTACTCTCGTCTGTCTATGGGCTTCGGCCCATTTACATTTCCCAACGAGAGCTCGTTGCCTATTTTTTCTGTTCGGTAGCCTATTCGTTCAACAGTTTTGTACAGTTGAGGTACCGCTTCTTCTTGTAAAGAAGTTGGTTCATTTTTTCAAAATGTTCAAGTTCGAGATTTTTTCAGTTAAAAAATTGTTCAAATTTAGAAACTGTTTGAATTAAAAAATTGTTCAAATTCAAAAATGTTCAGAGTTTAAAAATGTTCACATATAAAAAATGTTAGAAATTGAAAATTATTCAAAATTAAAAAATGTACAAATTTGAAAAGTTCGTATTTTTTAAATAAAAAACAAACGGAAGAAGAAAAAGATAAGAAACAGGAAAAAGGGAAAAGAAAAATCGAATAAGAAAACAAAAGGTGCTAATGGGCCGGCCCAACGTGCGTGCCCGCATGAGCGGAGCGAATAAACACGCGCGTTGAGCGGCAAATAGCATTTGCTAGTTATATGATTCGCTAGCTACTAGTAGCTTCCGCGCGGTGCCCTACTCGAGTCGATTTCACCACCTGCCATTGCGCGAGGCCGATGGGAAAGCGCTGAGGGCCGCTTGAAGGTGGGCACCAAGTCAGGATCGACCTATGCGGCCGCGCTCCTCATTCCCCCCGCTTCGTACTCGGTGATGACGCGGTCCATGGCGCGGGCGGTAGATCGGCTGTAGGGCTTGATCTTGCGGGCTAAAAAGCTAGTTAGGTGGTGGCGGAGGGGACGAGGAGGCCATCATTTTTTTGATAGGACATATAGAAATAGAGCGAGACATATCAAGGACCGTGATAGTAGAATGAGAGAGTGGGGAGGAAGTTATTTAAGCATCTCCCACGCTTCCCCACACATGTAACCGGTTGGGCGGTGACACCATATTCTGTGCTCAACCGGGCAGTTTCCACGAAAATGGCTCATTCGGGTGTTGTTCCTAGGCCTGCCTCTGGGCTGATTTGGGAATCATGGTGGGAACAACATGGGGGACCTGCATGGAACCAAACGGCCCGTTTTCGTCACCAACGGGCCTTCCCCGACCTACTGTAGGATACCAAACGTGTCCTAAGTGCTCCTAACTCTCTTTGGCTTGCAACCTGTTGATTGCTTGGAGAACCGTAAGCTCATGTTCTAGACCACGATGATTGGTGGTTATATGCGTAGTTCATTTGATTTTGAGGTCATGATCTCATTCCGGCAGCTGAGCCGGGCTGGGTGGCAGCCAAATGTCTTTGCTTCCACAAGTATCTTGAACTCTTGCGTCTCATTAAGCAAGGCCGTGGCAAGGAAGACAGGGACATGGTCATGCAATAAAGGTTCACCTGGAGTGTGATGAGTATGTCAAGAATTCTCTCAGTTACATATATGACAAATGTGTGCATCTGACGGAAGCAATAGTGGTATTTGAAGCCTTGACAGAAGATGACGCAATTCCTTACAATGCAATAATCAAAAGATATGCAATGCTGGGTGATCAAGAATACAGTATAATATATATCCCAATGAGTAGCCAAACACTTACGATCACATCTGAATTACAAAGTACTACTATTAGAAACCATAACCTTAAGACAAATTGTTGAGGTCACGCCATGTCAAGGAGACCTGACCTAAAACTTTTACCCAACCGAAATCTGAGCGTCAAGATAGGCCAGTTGCCTAGAAGCCAAGTACTAATGGGCAACAAAGCTACCGGAACACAAATAATGATTGCAAGCCAGCGAAGCTGTGTAGCCAGAACCGTGTATAAACCGGTTGAAAAAGCTGTAGTTGTTGCCACATATGCAAACCACATGAGCTTCCTTGTGAAGGATCTGTAATATATCAAGAACTCATAATCCTGCCACCTTGCGATGATGCATATGAAGGCGATAGCAAATGAGGAGCACATTGCCAATGTGTCAGAGATCAAGAATGCTTTCAATGCAGCCTTTTGTGACATAGTTGGGAGTCCCTCCCTTCCAGCAGCACTACTGTATCCTCCGGGCAGAGCGAAAGCAGCGGCAAAGGTGATCGTTGTCATGAGAATCGCCACTAATGAAGTGTTGCTTGTGTATATTTGAGTCAGTGACTTTGCAGACTTTCTCGATTCATTAGTAACCAGTCGCTTGGCCGCCACATGAAGATTATGAAGAGAGGCCGCCATTTGTGGATAAGCTTTCGACATAAGCATGACCACTTCATTCTTCACAGATTAAAAGGAATAAGGTACAAATAAATCTCACAGTATATTAATAAATCTGAGATGTTCTACTATGTAAAAAAATAGTGTTATTCATAATAGTTTATTTAGTTCAAATAGGGGTTGAAAAACTATAGTTATTTGTACTTAAATTGATTTATTGAATAACTATCTTAATGTAATCTGATTTTGGGGACCTTCCCCATGTACATGGAGTATCATGCAAATAGGGAGGATGCTCATATGTTAAAACAATATCCATAAATTTATATCGAATAAACAGGTTAAAACACCTTAAGCTAAAACACTTTTGATCAGGTGCGCCTCTTTCGTCCCTCACCGTTATTTTAATGGTCTTTGGCTCCGACATGCCCTTGTATCCTGCCCGATAGAATATTTAACCTACGGGGAACTTCTCATCTTATCCCACACGAGTGACCCACCTCCCAACCCTTAAGCTTACCCCCGTTGCCTAAAATTAGTTCTTAGAATAACTGTTAGTTTGTGTAAGCGAATGACAGCCGACTCGCCTAAACGAAGTTATGTATGGTGCACTATAAACAATTACGTGATTGGTTTGCACGTATATTAGAGGGAAGAGCTACACCAGAGTAAAAAAAAATTATCTTACTTTTAAACTCCTGTATGTGTATGCATAATCAATATTATTTGTAATGTACTCCCTCCATCCCAAGATAATTTATGTTCAAAGGTTTTCTTAAAGCAATCTTTCTAGATTTGATAGGACTTACAGAAAAATGTGCCAAATCTATATAGTATAAAAATAAATTGTATGATGAATTCAATCAAGCAAAATTAGTGTCACAGATGTTGATATATTTTTCTATACTCTTGATCATACTTAATGTAGTTTGACATGGGAAAACCTAAACTTCAACTATATTTGAATGAAGGGAATAAGTACGTACCCAATTTAAAGTCTTGGCGTTGTGCATGTCGCTCGACAGTTTCCAAGATGGTGAATCACCCTTTTCATCAAGCACCGTCACATCTATGTCCTTGTGTGACAATAAAGCAACAACTGTTCTTGGATTGCACTTCATGACTGCACAATGTAAAGCGGTTTGACCTTTGTTGTCTTGCACGTTAACAAGTTTGCGAAGTAGTGGTGTCTCCATAACAAATTCAACGAACTCTGAATGATCATACAATACAGCTACATGAAGCAATGTCTGCCCCTCTATGTTGTTATAAGGAGCATCAGGACAGTGTTTCAGAAGCTCTCGAGCAGCAGCAACTTGACCACGATATGCCGCAGAAATAAGGAGAGGATTACCCTTGGTGTCTACTTCATACCCTAGGGTTGAATCATGTTCCAGCATTAGTTTTAGAATGTCAGTCTTACCAAACTTTACAGCATGCCTTACTGGAGTACATATTTCTCTCCCAGACTCACTGGCCAATTCAGGGTGTTTCTCCATAATTTGTCTAGCAATTTCTGGAAACAAAAGACAGTTAGCAGCGTGAAATGATATTGTAACAAATTGCGCGAAAATATAATTTGCAGTCTACATACTGTACACTTCTCACCTTTGTCGCCTTTTTTAACTGCAGCATGTAGACAATTGTGACCGTCTGGTCCTCCCGAATAAGCACAACTAGGATTTTGCATTAACTTTTCACATATATGTGTAAAACTTCTCATCACAGCAAAGAACAAGGGTGAATCTTTGCTCTTGCCCACAGCTTGTGACAGTGCAGGCTCTGCTGTTATCAACTCCATCGCAAGATTCTTGTGGCCATTGCGAATTGCATGGTGCAATGCAGTAAAGCCATACCTGTCCTTCTGCAAGATTGCATGCCTGAATGCTGGCTGACAGCAGCATCGGAGTAAAACACTAGCCAAGGAGACATGACCACTCCGCACCGCGGCGATAAGAGGCGTCTCGTCATTAAAGTTTACAACCATTAGGAGAGACTTCTCTAGTGTCACTACATTCATGGAAAATAACTGGTGGCCATGAATGGAGGATATGTGAAGACAGGTGTTCCCCTCCGGGGTTGTTCCATGAAGAATGTCCGGGTTATGACAAGCATAGTGTTTCATCGACTTGGAATCACCAGATGTGGCAGCTTCCAGGAGCAGTGGATGTATATTTTGAGCTCCTGCTCCTGCTCTTGATGACCTACCTATGTGTGGCATGACAACTGTTCTTAGAATGTCTGGATCATGGGAAGCCATGTCCACCATTCTAGCTCCATGCAGGTGCAGTTGGCTTATATTTTCCTCTCCCGATCCTGCTCTTGACGAACTAGCTATGTCCGACATCTCCATGTTTCTCTTTAATTTACTGTGGGAAGAGAAAAATGCAATTATGAGTGTGAGCTGGGAGTGATATCTTCATATTGGTTAATCTGAAATTATATTTAGTTCAATAAGCTAGAATACTTTTTATTTCATGTAGGTTATTATACAGAAAACCATCCACTAGATCCGTACTTGGTCATCTGTTCAGCATAAGGAATCACATGAGCTTCATCACTCTAGATGCAAAGTGAAGATGGTAACATGTGATTTATTCAGCAGGTTTAGCTGGCAGTTTAGAAATATGATTATTTATGCATAAATGCTTTTGTACTGGTACACCGGGGTGACCTGAACCTTCCTCCCCCCCTAAACCCCCGGGCCGCCTCCCCGTGCGAGACGGCCGGGAGGCCATCTCCGCCGCCCCATCCTAGCACACCTCCCCTCCTTCCCCTCCCTCCCGCCGCTGTCGACAGGGCTGCGGGTGTTTCCTGCGCGGGGCCATCGACGGCAGTCGGGTATCTACTCGCGTAGACGATTTTAGCCCGGGAGAACGCTCTGGCGACCGTGAACCTCGGTTGACGTTCGGTCCGGCGCACTCCAACTGGCGAGGCTGCGGCGACACTTCCGTTTGGCGGCAGGGCGGAGATGGTGCGGGGCAGAGCGACCGAAGCACCCTCCAGGCCCATATCTGATCCCCTTGGACTCCATCTGGGTCTGGGCGGGCCGGCCTCTGCCATCCTCAACGATGTTCCTGCAGGATGGAGTGCGAGACTGCATTGCTACGGCGGCACACATGCTGCAGCGTGACGTCGCCGGCTTTACAGGCCTGCTTTGGGCATGTCCGGGTATGTTTGGGCATGGTGTGTCGCTGCTATTGCGTCCGGTCGGCAACCGCCTCGGAGGCGGTGGAGGTAGGTCCCTCGCATGAGGCTGTTGTGCTACCTTTTGTCTCCTGTGGTCCCTCTTTCTTCATCCTGCAGGCCTCGTAGCGTTGGCCATGGTAAGATGACGATGATGACGACGAGACCGTGGTGGCATGTGCTGGTGGATGGCAAGTTGGGTGGAACGCTACGGATCGAGCGGGGTGGTGGTTTTTGGAGGTCTGGGAGAAATCCTTGTCGACTCGTCAGGCACCGACACGGTGACACCTACGAGTGTTGCCATCCTTTCTGAAGGGCGTCGGGTACACCCTTTACCACTCCCCTCTGTGTATTGGGGGAAACCTTAGGACAAGTCTAGGCAACATCGCCGTCGGCATCGCATTTCTTGTTGAAGGTGTTGCTAGATACACGGTGCTTCGAAGTGCTAGGAGTGTGGTGGGACAACTCTAAGGGCGCAGCGGTCGTGGGTCTTTTTGTTCGGCAATCTGCCTGATGTCGGCATTTTTTCTCTTATTTTCTCCCTCTTTCCTTTTGGGCTAGATTGTGCTGCTGCCCATCATTGCCATTGTATCTTGTGGCGTAAGCGTGTTTTGAGAAAATGCTTTTGTAATTCTATTTTGGTCTTATGGAGCCCCGAATGCATTTTTTGCTACTGGGTTTCTAAACACTTAAAAACCTCATAAGAAGATGGTAAATGTGTAGCAGTTGACCATGAAGGGAAAAACTATACTGGACCACCATAACACGTAAGATCAATGCAGGAAAATGATGCAAAATTAGTCAAAATAATAGCTGAAGAAATAAGCTCATGGGTAAGCATAAACTTGCTAAAATAGAAACATACCTCTCACAATAGCAGAGACTACGTAACTCGAGAGCTGAAGATAGCTCCCCATAATTTTCTGTCGAGATGGCAAGTACATAAAGCATCTTAAATCCAATGTACTATACACCTCAATCATTAATTGATGGAGACCAGTTTTTTTTTTTTGAGGGATTTATGGAGACCAGTTTAATTTATCAAAAAAGGTTGCTCCTTCAGTACAACCCCTTCTCCAAACTCAAACACATCAACAGTCCGGATCTCTCTGTACCACTTCATAATAAGGGCATTAGGGATTAATGGATTAAGAGTTATTAACATCAATGGTGAAACACATCTGGCCTATTTGGATCCGTATTGTTGTACTCCCTCCATCCACAAATAAGTGTACTTATAACTTTTGCCCAAGTTTAACTTAATCAAATTTGATCATCTTTATAGATAAATATAGTAACATATATTACATCAAATGGACATATTATAAAACTAAATTTGAAAAAAAATCTAATGGTACCGATTTAGTGCATAAGTATTGCTACGTTACCCTAGTAAGTTAGTGGAACTTTACTAAATTTGATTTAGAATAAGCTTAGAAGTACACTTATCTGCGGACGGAGGGACTGCGTGGTATGTGTCCCTGGTTCATTGACAAACCTAGCGGAAAATACATCGTTCGGTCCGATGGCCACTGTCCCCAATTTCGGCGAGATGACCGTCCTTTCGAAGACGCAACCAGCACCGGCCGCACTGCCTACCTCGGGAAATAGTGCGCACTAGCTCCTACTCGTACGGAGATCCGGCTGATCGAGTTGCAACTCAGCTATTAGTTCACATCAAAACAAGGCTATATGCGCTCCGAACTCAGCTATTAGACCACACTGGTTCGGCCATGGCGGTCGTCCGCCGAGCTCCTCCTTACGATGGTACAGATGAAGAGTAGATGGACGGGAAAGCTTTTGGATGGCTTCTGGGGTGTTCTTGTACGGGGAGTCAGGAGGAGGGTAGGCTAGGGTCAACAGCCATAGCCACGCTGACAGAGAGAGGTTGAGACGAGGGAGGGAGATCGGGGAAAGTAAAGTGTCACCGGATGTGGCATTTTGGTTCTAGAGCTCACGTGCTCCTGTTATCGGTACCATTCAATTGAGCGTCGTACGTGTTTTGAGCCAAATTCGCATTTAGGGATGTACCGGGGTCTCTATACACATGGAATACATATGCATGCTGCCAAAAGCCAACACCTTTGTCAGTCCGCTCAGACCTCCTAGTCTGCAATAATGGTGAGCAACTACCTCCTAGTCCATATTCGATCTCGGTAAACAGCCCAACATGCTGCTCCGAGCTTTCGACATGCAGGAGGAGGATGAAGGTTGAATCTGTGAGCGCCGCAATCAGAGAGCTCCTCTCTTTGTCAATTAATTGGTTAGTTCGTCCCTCAGCACACCTTCAGTGATGCTACTAACAAGCACCACCAAGGCTCCTATTCGCGAATCCTTTAAGGGCTGTCCTTTTACAGGATGCTATGGCTGGCGGGTCTGCTAGGCCGGGAGGCCTGGAGCTGCAGAAGTAAGATGCTTTTTCTTTATTTTCCTTGACTAAAAATCACATATAGGGACTGAGCACTTGCTTTCTACCTGGGTGCTGGTTGGTATGGGAAGAAAATCGTAACGGCCGGACCCAGTTGACCGTCTGACACCTGCATGTACAAATCACAAAGCAGTTGTCACTTATTTCTTTTTTCTCCAGTCGAGCGTCTCACACCTACTGTAGTAGTTAGCAAATCCCTAATTCCTCCATGGTCTTCTCCAGTTGCCGCGATTTCTACTGCTCATTGCATCGTGGAACCGCCGACGACGCTTGCTACTCTGCCTCGGGCGTCCACGGCTTTCGCTTGCGGCACCACCGACGCTCCAGCTAGCAACAACCACCCTCCTCCGCGCTCGTGGCACCACCGGCCCTCGCCGAGCCGCCGCCAGGACCAACCCTACTGCTTGCCCGTGCCGGCCATGGTGTTGCCTACTCTAAAGCACGCCTTCTGAATATTATTCTCATCCGCTGCATAATTGAGTGCTTCCTATTGTATGAATGATTTTGTTGCAAACATATCTCAAATCAAACTGATAACTCCACAACAAAGCTCATTACTACGAATAAACTTGGGAAATAGTAACGTACCTCACACAATTGCAGAGAGTAGGTAGTCGCAAGATGAAGGTACGTATAGCATCGCACTAACTTCTGTGGAGATGGCACGTACGTACTTAAAGAAGCTGGAAGCCTGGAAGTCAATGCACCACCTCTCACTCAACGGAAGAGACCAAGTTAATTTTTCATTTTTCATTTTTTTAGAAATAGGCACTTTATTACTTAATAGTAAGTTTACACCCGGCCTCTGCATAATTAGAATGCACACAGCCGATCAACCACACAACTCGAGTCCAAATAATGGTAAAAAAACATAGTCCTCTAAACACGCTATGGCAGATCTATCAGTAAATCACGCTACCATCCATGTCGGGAGAAAATATCCCTCGCCGTGTCCTTCAATCGCATACAGCCATCCGCAAACAAGTTACAAAATTCCATACATTGGAGAGTGGTCCATGAACGAAAGATCGCCGTGGCTCGTAGATAACCTGCAGGGGAGAACACACAATGTTACTAAAAATCTTGTCATTTCTACATAGCAAAAGCGACCAAATAATAGCAAGCGCTTCCACCTTAAATAAAGTCCAATGCTTATCCTCAATCCTATTCAGCCAGTTGCCAAAAACATTAACTACCGAACGTGGAGGAGATAAACCATAGGCTATTTGGATGATTGACAATATAGCACGAGCAAATTTACATTGGAAGAATAAATGTCGTATAGTCTCATTATGGTGATAAAAAACGCATTGTATGCTTCCATGCCAATTCCTCCTAACAAGATTATCTTTTATAAGAATGACTCCTTTACAGAGATACCACGCGAAAATCTTCGTTTTAAGGGGTATTTTCATCTTCCAAATTTTATTATTATCATCGAATGGAATATCGGGTTGGATCAAGGCTCTATACATGGAATCAACAGAAAATTTACCACTCTGTAGTAATTTCCATTTAAATTCGTCCACACCCTCACACAGTTGTATCATAGATAATCTTAATAAAAGACTATTCCAAGACAACAGTCTAGGGCCTATGAGACTTCTTCTGAAAGATACATTAGGAGGATTATTTTCCAGTACCTTGGAAATTGTATCCTCTATGTGCCTAACGATCGAGTATAGAGCCGGATATTGTTCACGAAGAGTAGTTTGGCCAAGCCATTTATCTTTCCAGAACCTAACATGTGATCCATCCTTAATATTAAAAGCACCAAACCGGAAGGAATATTTTTTGGATGTCATTAGTCCAGCCCAAAAGTGTGAACCACTTGAGACACGGCTTTTGAGCCAACATACTTCCTTCATAGAATGGTTTGACAGACGACTTCTTCTGTAAGAAGTTTGAAAAGCCATTTACCCAGGAGTGCGGTGTTTTTGACTTGCAAATCATGTATGTACAGTCGGCAAACCACATTCCATCTGGTCAGTTAATATTTCTTTTTCTCACTATCCCCTGCCAAAAGAATCTTGAGCATAAATAATCCACTTTTGTCAAGACACCTTTTGGTAGCTGGAAAAACGAGATCATATACAGTACCATATTGGTGAGTACTGAATTAATGAGTACAAGTCTTCTACCAAGAAATAGCAATTTAACAGCTATTAAGACCTTTCTGAAGTCTTTACTCAACGAGTTTCCATTCAGTAATTGTGAGACGCCGATAATGGATCGGTATTCCTAGATAATTGTAACATCCCAGCATTAGAGTTTAGAAGTAAGCTGAGATAAGGTGTGTACACTGCATTCATGCATAAAAAATCCGGGTAAATTTCGGCAAACAAAAACCTAAAGGGATCAGAGTTTCTTTCACTAACTAGAGGTAGGACTAGCTCTTGTTAGTGACTGCTGTAAAATTTGACATGACCTTTAGAAATTATTAAGTCTTTCGGGAAGTTATTTTGAATTCAAGTTTGAATTCAAAATTGATTTGAAAGTATTTGAAAAATTAGAAGTTGGTAATATTAAATTGTTTTCCAAAATACTTTATTAACATTGTTTGATTATATTATCGATATATTAAACAATAATGACAATTAAGATAAGATAACAAAGTAATTTAAATAAGAAAGGAATTCTTATTTCTTTTCCTTATTCCATTACCATAATACAAGGTGAGATAAATACACCAAATATTACAGGAAATAGATTCTAATGAAATAAAAACTTTATCAAATAATAAGAACATCTTTACAAGATTCTTTACAAAGAGAATATAAGAAGATTACAGTGAGAATCTATACTACCTATCTACTCCTATACTAAATCTTGTATATCCAGATCTTGTTCCTGCAAATAAGATAAACAACTAAAAAGACACAAAAGATTAGTTGGTTAGTTTTAATCTCAGTGATGAACAGTAAAGTGTACTGTTCATATTACATCATTGAGTAATTCAAAGGGGCAAGTTTCACCGGTGTGTAGTATCTGTTCTTTTAAGTAAATAGTTCCAGTATAAGCCAAATAGATAAGTGATAAGTTTCACCAGGACTGTAACCAGTAATAGGATAGGCAGTGAAAACCAATTTACTTGATCTAATCCATACACAGCCAGGCAGCAAGGCAACTTAGTCACGTAACTGCATGTTGTGTGCTGTCGACACAGCAGCAACAGCAAATGCAATCAAAAGGGAAGTGCACAGCCAGAGTACATGTCTTAGTAGCTCGTTCCTATTCTCAAGCACAAAGCCAAGAACACGCCAAGCCTGCCAAAGCCAAACAGAACCACCAGCCAAGATATACACCAAATCATTCAACCATCTAGTAGATGGTGACATAAGGGGGTGGACTAGGTGGACAGCAAGATCAAGATCAAGCTCACAGGAACCAGAAGTAGCAAGAGCAGCACCAGGAGGTGTAGAGCAAACAAGCCAACAAGATCAACTAGCACCACAGCCACAACACCAGCACCCAAGTTGTGTGGTGAGTACACATAAAACCATCACATGATCAAATCATCTATTCTAGATTATCAAGCATGTGTTGTTTTATATGTAAACCTCTCAGAATCACCCAAGTGGGATGTATCCATCACAGAAGGTTTTGCATAAAGACCAATGACTAAACCTTACAAACAAATCTAGGATCTCAGCCTGTGGATCATAGATCCTGGATATAAAGCTATATTTCCACATCCCAACATAACCACGGCCTAGATAATGATTTCTGGGCACATCTCTTGAGTAGCACCTTAGAACTCAACAAATCTCAAGGATCCATATTAAACTGTAAGAATACCAGTCACTTTATCAGTGAACTCAAAAAGCAGTAGCTGGTACTAAATACTAGAACATATCCAGCAGGGACAGCAAAGCAGAAACTAAGTTTCTATTTAGGTTAGCCTCAGACCAGCATCATAAGCTAAAGAAACTCCATAGCTAGCAAAGGCTAATTTTCCCAGTAGAAGCTTTCAGCTCATATTAGTACCAAGCCACTCTAGAACACTGATAGAATAACACTAGCACTAGAACAAATTCTTGTGTACCATTCCAAGGAAGATATCACAAGGATCTATTCTAAGCCAGCATATTCTACATAGAAATTTCACAATCAAACCTTGCAGAAAGATATTCAATCATTTTCCTAATATAAGAACCAAGAATCATAGTGTTTGCATCAAAGTAATATCATTAGGGGAATTAACAGTAAGTGCCCAAGAAACCAAATACAGGTTCCAGTACTGAAATTAGCTAGCCAGCATCAATAACTAGACACCAGTCTAGATCAGAGCCATAGCACCACAATGTTTGCAATGACAGAGACCAAGATCAGATAAAATTTATCTGACAAAGCCACTTGCAATTCCCAACACCAACCGTAGACAGTAATCAACATGGTATAATCATTACAGATAATTCTAAGTCATTCATCATCCTCAATAACCAACACATAAGGGTGAGGCCCTAATCGAAGCATGAACCCTAACTAAGGATTTCCATCAGAAGCACATACAAGCTAACAAGGGGGTAAAAAATCAGAGGGGGAAGAGGAAAGCACTCACCAATGGTCCTCGCTGACGAATAGAAGAGGAAGCAGAGGGGCCGGCGTGCACACGGTGGCACGGGGAGCACCCAAAAGGCACTACAACCCGCACCGAGCCATGGCAGTGGCCACAACAACATCAGTGGTCGAACAAGCGCCCCCACATCATCACAAACACCGCACCGCATCACGGGAACAGCGGAGAGAACACCACCGGCAAAACCTCAAACCCTAGGGTTCAAGGTGGAGCTAGCCTGACCAAGTGAAGAGTCTAGCGGCAAATTGAACATAACCAGACGACGAAGCGGCATCAACTACCTCACCATACACCACGGCGGCGGCCGGGGAGACCCAGGTCGGCGTGAATCGAACAACGACGGCGTCGGCAACCCAACGCCACCGCCGTGTCGAGAGAGAAGGGAGAGTGAGCGCGTGAGAGAGAGGAGCGAGTGGTACTAGACCACTCGTTCAGAGTGGGTTTAACCAGCCCAAGTGGGCTGAGTCAGGGCTGTGCCAGCCCAATGGGCTTGGTCCATATTTAAAAGAGAAAAGCTTAAATGATCTATTAAAACACCAAAATACCCCTATCACTTACAAGGTTCTAGGAAACAAAATAAAAATCTGAAAAATATAAATAAGATACCAATGAACTCCTCAGATTTTTATCTATTCATAAATAATAATAGAGAGAATTTTAGGTGATTGATTTTTGAAATTGTTATTATAAATATATATATTCCTTTTGGAATTTTATGAAAATATACAAAACACTTAAAATTGAAAAAGAAAAATTCATTTTTTTAAGATCCTAAAAGAAAGTAATATTATAGAAAATACTAGTTTGAATTTTTGAAATGTAAATCAAGTGCGATAAAAATAAAGTCTTATTTCCTTAAAGGAATTCTAGTTAAATATTTAAAAGAGTTAATAACTAAATAAATTCATTTTTAAACTCCTAAAATAATACTAGTCATTATTAAGATACTAAATATAATGTTTATGTAAAGGATCACTAAAAAAGATATATGCCTAGGAAAAAATATATCTTTGCTTAATTAAGCTAAGTAAAATATGAATAAATATTAGCACCTTTAAATCCTTAATAAAATCTCATAAATTAAAAAAAGTTTTAAAAATGAATAAAAATCATTTTTGTATATGAAAATAAATCTACTATTTTACAAAAATACTAACTTAATTGTTTACAAATAAAACTTGAAGCAAATATTTATAGATATATAATCCTTTGTGGAATTTTATAAAAATAAGGATAACACCTAAAATTAAATAAAATTCACTTCTAAGATCTTAAATAAGTATGTTTTCCTAGAAAAATACTAATTATATTATTCCAACACATTTTAAGGTTATTAAGAAATAAATCCTTATTTATTATCTAGTTGGTAAATTCTTTAAGAACATTCTTAAATAAGAAATAATCACAATTTTATATAAAACCCTAAATCCTGTATATTTAAATATTACTTCCAAAACCATAACTTAAGTCTATATTAATACTTAAAAGTAAACTATTAACATTTAGAAAACTCTTTAAAACCATAACTCCAAGATAAACCAATAATTTAAGTAAATTTTAATCACCATTCACTTATAACAAAAGTGAATATTACTTATATCTTAACTATTCATGATTTCAAACTTTAATAGATTATTAAAAATCATCTAAATTTACTTTCCTTAAAGGATAAATTATATTCATAATAACAAGTCATATTTAAACTCATCATTCACTTAAACTGAAAGTGAATGATCTCATACCCTCAAACATGCTTATTACACGGTTTAAAACTTATTACTACTTTAAAACACATCACACCCTAGATCTACTTATGTTTTAAAGTTAAATTTGGTACACCAAATCATGCGTAATGCCTAAAGAATATTTATGTTTTTATAGTTAACTTTTGTCTGTTCCAAATTAAATCATAAGGCATCTCAAACCCACGCTTATCGGATAAGTGCAAACAATATCGATCACATTCGATTAACCACAAATATTGTTTAAATCTTAACAAAGTAACCTTTTCCTTGAAAGTTATTCCTTTAAGAAATTAAAGTAATCCTTAAACACTTCTTGAAAGGTCTAATGGATTAGTAATCTTGCTCAAGAAATCTTTTAGATACCATGCCCCATTTGAGTGATTTACTATTATATACTACTTGTTATATTTACATATTGTTTCACACACTCTCACAAGCCGTAACAAGAATCACATGTGTGAAACTGGTATAAAGGTACAACACATTCTTAAGAACTCATCACCAATTTCCAAACCCTAGATCAGATACGATTAGTCCAGGGATTCACATTTATCAAATTGCATTACATTACTTATGCATCGTTGCATCTTGATTCTTAAACATTAGTCCTTACCGGACCAATGATGTTGTTTACAGAATTTGGATCTTCTATTGTCTTGAAGACCGTGAGTGCATAATCTTGCCATCACAAAAGGCAAGTTCACAACTTGCTCATGTCCTTTGATTATTTGCTATCAAATGCTTGTAACTCAAATGTTGTCATCACCTGCATTTCAAAAAGGTCGAAAACACTATTTTCATAATTAACTAGAAATATTGGTTACTGATCCAGGGTGATCATCTAATCTATCATAACTGGCAATGGAAACACCATTGTACAGTAATGTATCATCTAGGACTTAACAACCAATATCGCCAGTGATTCTAGCGTCGTATATTACGCGTCAACCATGACATTTGGAATGGGATGGAGAAGTCAGTTGTATCTTCTTCCTTTCGCATGGATGGATGACCTTATCGTGAGGCTGTTGATTCTCGTAGGTTAGAATCCAGCATGGGTGGGACCCCTTAGTTCCCCGCGAGATAGGTCTCTAGATTATATGTGCATAGCTGTCTTGGTGTAAGCTCACCATAACTGATGGTGGCTCCCAGACAGAGCTGCTTACAGAGTCTCTGAGAGGCTACCCAAAGAGTAACCGTGGTAGTTGTCTCGGGGGATCGTGTCTTCATGCGGGGTCGTGGAGAGGGCAATACTGGCTTGGATCTTAGACTAGGCCCCATACCAAGGAAGTGTGGACAAACTCGCGGCTTGGTTGTGCAACAAGGCTAAGGTCTCTTATGGGAAAAGTGACGCACCTCTGCAGAGTGTAAGAATTATGACATGTTACTCCCTGTTCTGGGAAGGAGCTACGAACGCGGCATGAAAGGAACCCCATGAAGGTTCTGATCAACCTATGAAGGCTGTCGGACATAGTTTTCAGAATAAAAGCAACCTTTGAAGAAATGTTTATGAAAAACTGTATTGCCTATGACCTATGGTTTGTGGCTGTAGAGATAGTGCATCATACACTCCTTTTTAGTGAACTTGCTGAGTACGCTCGTACTTAACCGTACCTTCTTAACCCTTGCTTGGTTCTAAGCCGTTGAAGACGACGTCAACATCAATTTATGCTCAAGAAACCATCATCGACAGCTCAAGTTCTTCAACATAGTCAATGAAGTCAACATATGCATCAACCGAAGTGAAGACAAAGTTCTTAAGTAGATAGGAGTAGATTCTCTAGCCATAAAACCTAGCTCTGTAGAGCATTGCAATCGCAGCAATGGCCATCCTGATAGTTAAGATGCTAGTCTTAGTTATTAGATATTTCTGAGTTGTTATTTCTAGTTCTTATTTGTAAGAAGTTCTTTCTCTCTCTTTAACCTAGAGTGTTCTCTGGATCGTCAATTTAGGATCATGTAAATGTGTAATCTTGCTTTATTGTGTTAATAAATATAGCTCTATATCTTAATGAATATTTAATACATTATGAATTTAGTGGAGAAATCTATTTTTTAATCCTAATTATCATTTAATGGTGTGCCACTGGAAGGTACCAAACACGACAGAGTAATGTGCGGCACCTTCCAGTTACACGGTACTACAGTTCCGTCGTCTTTTTTAATGTAGCGAGGCGTATCCTCTATGGTGCCATGGAAGCGCTAGCTCGGCGAATAACAATGTGTCACCGAAAAAAGCGTCACCTATCTATTTTTCCTGACGAAGTTATACCGGTCGGATCTTTTTGCCGCATCAGCGCGAGCACTACGATTAGGCATGTGTCTCGGCGTATTGTTTGTATTCAAGGCATTTGAATACACGAGGAACTTATAAACCGGGAAGGAGGAAGTAGCTACTCACGAGGTAATTAACAAGCACATTTTGTTTGTATTCAAGGCGTTTGAGCCTTCTATGATTCTAGATGTACCCTCTGTTATGTTTTTATCTACCTTCTAGACCAATTTTTTGATGCATATTAATCTAGTACATTCTAGCTCGTAATCAGTAAAAACATAGAAAACGAATCGATCCTGCTCTCATTATTGGATGCCATAATTTTGAATATAACTTAGATTGGTTGTTTACATATTTAACTAGTACTCTCTCCGTTTCAAAATATAAGATGTTTTAGTTTTTGTGAAAAGAATAAATCTGGGCGCATTTTATTTTGAAATGTATGGAGTACTAATAGATGCAATACTAGTCGTTTTTAGGATATAGACTACTAAGAGAAGTGAAGGATTATGTCATTGCCTTGAGCAGGTCGCATCTGCTGGAACCTGGAAGTCAAACAAGAAACCCAACTATAGTTATATTCAACCAATAAAGTTAGTATTGACCAAGCGAGCTAGAAGTCGTTGCTTCCTTCTTCCAAGGTCGTCGGTATATGTATAATGGTCCATAGCCAGGCTGCTACCTTTCATAGCCTGTGCAGATCTTCCATTTGATAAGACATGTTGGGATGGTAACCTGTGCAAAGCTTCCATTTGACCAAACGAGTCACTAGTCATTGTTTCCTTCTTCCAAGGTCGTCGGTACTATGCCCATAGACACGCTGCTACTTTTGTAACATATTCAGAATTTTTGACACCTTTAGCGTAGAGGAATCCCCTACCGTGCAATTTCATATATTAGAAAAACAATTGTACAAAAAAGACCAAGATAAGGTCAAAATGCATCAAGTAGGAAAACATGTTTTAGGAAGAACAAAAACATTAGAGCGCAAAGGATAGCAGCCATTCAATTAGAGGTTGAACAAATGACAGTTTCACTTTGTATCTATGCAAAAGGAGATCATTATGAAAACCCACTTTCCAGCGATTGAAAGAGAAAGGCACACCCTTGAAAATAAGGTCATTAAGTCTCTTCCAAATATTACGTTGAGCACAACACTTTCATAAAACAGGTGCAAGCAAAAGATGTTCTAGCTCAGCTTTCGGTGGATAACTCCAAATTTTTAACTCCGAAATATACTGAATTGTTAACTCTGAAATATATAACTGGGAGTAGAGAGTCGACAGCATAACTAACAAACCTTTTTTTTCCATCCAAAACATTTTCATAGGAATTTATGCACCTGCACCTGCATCTGTAAGATTCCACTGTGTATTAACATCTATTTCACATTCTCTCCTTTTTCGGAGATTTTGTGTTCCAAGACAATGACAGATTTATGCACTTATAGAGCCCGGTGTATGTGACCGTGTTGTGCAGAGGATGCTCTTTGAAAATGAAAAAAAAGAGTAATCAGTTGTGACACACACAAAAAAGTCTTTCTTGACAAATGAGTAGCTAGACAACACTTCTTCCAGGTAAACCGGAAAAAACGATAGTTTGGAAGCCCCTAAAACCACCCGCAGGAGATGGGGCTTTGGGGGGCCCCTATTATAAGGGCTGGTTTAGGGGGACTGTTGGAGAAGTATTTTTGTATCTTCTGGTAATGGCTTTTCCTATGCATATGCATGCTTGGGATGGCCTAATATGTTCACCCAGCGTGGACAATTTCCAATCTTCAATTCATGACAGGCTTGTACAGCCATCCAACAAAACTCGGTAGTACACTGGTTGCAATATCATAATTATTAGTTTGAAGGTCGGAGAAACATTAAGGTACACGCAAGTTTCCTTGAGGAACCGGAGGATTTATTTGGTACATTATGACCCAGCGAGACCAATACTTACTGTACTGTACAGATCATGAAAGTTGTTAGGTGCCACCTACTCCAGCCGCCCCAGCTCCTCCCTCCAGCAAGAATCGATTGCCCCTCCCGATCTACAAGTTCTCCTAAAAATCCAGCCTCTTCTCTGCGTATTGGAGGAGATCCCCTTGATTTCTTGAAGCCACCACACCACCACACGCCTCTCCTCCTCTCCCCTTGAGAGTCGACCTCCGTTCTCTGCTGCCACCCCTCTCCTCCCTTCTCTCCGGTAGCCATGGCGGCCAGAAAGGAGATGGACTAGGTGGTTTGCTTTTCTTTACCTATTAGTAGTAGTTTGTAGTTTTGGGTTTGATCCCAGAGTTTATCCTAGATGGTGACTGGGAGTAGGTCTCTGGGTTTCTCTGGCCAGATCCAGGTCGTCTTGGTGTTTCTCGTCGCGACGGTGCTCCTCCGGTGGCAGGAGCGTGTGGTTGGTAGCGGGTATTCCGAGCACCTCTGACAATAAGGCCAGTTCTTGGAGTCTGCTGCTGGGTTCTATGGGCCAATCCAGCGGTGCCGGTGATTTTTCCGTCGCGGCGGTGCTCCCATGGTGGAAGCCGAAAGCGGTAGCGCTGAGGTCTCTGGCAAACTCTCTAAATAAGGTTTGCGTCCCGAGTCTCGGCTACTGCGATCCCCCTCTTGGTCTTCCTCCTCCGGCTCGTGGTGAGTGCTTGGAGTTTGACAGCGGGCTTGCATTCACGGCGCGGTGGCTGAAGACTCATGTTTGTCGCCGAAGGTGGTCAAATGGAGGTACAACCATGCTCTCCTCTCCTTCTCTCCTCGGTGGAGTTGGTGCGAGGAGGGTTGCTAGGCCTCGATCTGGGTGCGTCGGCATGGGAGATGTGAAGTCTCTATTTCCCCGAGCGCATCCTTGGTCCATGGCGACCTGAATCTGCTGGTATGCTCCAGCCCTTATTCAACCTCAGTTGGGAGGCCCCTTCTGAAGTCTGTTGTTGTTGTTGTGGAGCTGGTCGGCATCGGCGTAAGTGGTGATGTCCCCGCGGCGGTGTTCGATAGTGGCAAGTGTGGCTTCTGGCTCGACAGTGGAGAAAGAGAAGGACCTGATTGTATTTTCCCATCTTTTTGCAAGGTCCTTTCTGCATTTGTCAGGTACCCATGTATTAATTTTGTTTTCTCTGTAAATTACCTTTACATCCACTCGTGGATTTAATAAAAGGCTTCTAGCCATTACCACATGGTACATGTGGGGAGCAATCTACAAAAACAAAACAAAAAAAAGGCTTCTAGCCCTTCGGGGGCTCCCTGTGTTACAACAGCTGACTTCGAGACGGAACTCCTCGTGTCTACAGTTGTCCAGTCTGCTTGTCAAACCGAGAACCTGTTATGTTAGCCCGGCGGTCGAAAAGCCCTTTTCTGTGCTCTAAGCAAGAGGGATTGTCCTCTAGCTAACAGGCTAACAGGCGGAGGGAACTGGGCCGCAGTCCGTTTAGCGGGGATCAAACAGGACCTTTGGGTTTCTTCCTGTTTTTTTCTATTTCTGGTTGGTTTTTCGTGTGTTCTTTTTTCTATTTTTTCAAGATCAAATATTTTCAAAATCAATTTTTTTTTAAATTCTACTCTCTCTTCGACTCATATTAGTTGACTTAGATTTGTCTATATACGAATCTATCGAGACAAGTTTTAGTATTAGGTACATCCGTATTGAGGAAAATTCGAGTCAACTAATATGGGTCGGAGTGAGTAACATTTTTCAAATTCGAAAAAAATTAAAATTTAAACATTTCAAAATCTGAACATTTTAGAATCTGAACAAGTTTCAAATTTAAATATTTTCAAAATCTGAACAAAATTTAAATTTGAACATTTTCCAAATTAAAAAAAAAAACAGAAAAGAAAACACAGAAGTAGTAGATAGAAAGAACAAAAAAAAAACAGAAAAAGGAAAAGTACCAATCTGTCCGGCGACGGGTGGCAAATAGAAGCTCGCCGGCGCCCATCAGCCTCGACCAGCTCTCATGCCTGGCCGGCGGCCGCCTCATCCCGGCGCACGCCCGCTCTGTCATCACCGGCGCGCGCAGCCCAGTGTGGTCTGTTTGGCGGCAGGTGCATGGAGATGCGTCAAACTCGGCCTGCATTAACAGCGTGATGTGTTCTTTGATGAGCTTCTAGTGAGGAACCCGGTAACTTGAACCTGCGATGATCGCGTGATACTCTCAGATTGGGTTTGACAGTGTTTGTGCTTGCGAACGCCATGAGTCCTCACTTGGCTTTCTAGAGGGTGAAAGGCAAATACACGGCTACTGTACCACAGCGGAAACAGATGCGTCAGTTGTCAATGCGCTGACCGGTCTGTACTCTAAGTGTGGCAGACTGTCATTGGCGAGCAGGAACTGGTATAGAACGCCATGAGCAGGAACTGGTACCACAGCGTGTGGTAGCCAAAACTGAGAACCGGCAAGGTCAAAATCGTCCAAAAAAAAACGGAACCCGTAAGAAACACTTCGTACTTTATTATTAGGTATAGGTATAGATATAGATATATAAAGTCGTGTATAGGTCGCTTGATTTGCCATGTAGTGGGAGTAGGTATTTGGTATGTTCACCTACCAAATAAATGTTTATTTATACTTGTTCTCATATATGGAAAAGCAAACGTGAATTAATAGATCTCTTATAATAATAATACTCAAACATGCATATATTTAATCGTTTGGATGCTTGTATAGAGAAGTGACTGGTTTTGCATCTTTTTTAGTACTACAGCGAACTTGTTTGTGCTTCTGTCCATGGGAAAAACCACTCAAAGTTGGTGTGGCGTAGTTCTCATTGACTAGTTAAAGAATGTGCGGTTGTTCCTGGATTCAAAGACTATGCAACCACTCTTCAACGAATACACTTGTTTGCATGGCCGGATGGTGCCATGGGTCAGTGTTCAGCTTGTTCACATGGTCACAACTCACAAGTCTATATATATTACAGTATGCAAAACAGAGCCATCCTCCAGATACTTAATTAGCCTTTTCCACTGTCTGTTGCATAAATAAGCGCTCATCACAATCATAGATTAAAGTTTCAAGCTTAGTTCAGATTAAATTTACCAAAACAATATTCTGAAGATTATCTTGTCATACAAACAGGAACTACATACATCATGTTTCCATGAGAAACTACAAGATATTCACTGTCATAATCGACCAACGACACAATCACCTACTATGTGTTCTGTGCAACAGTTTACAGCAAAACTTGGTGTTTTGTACAAAAAGAATCGCAGATTGTGTTCAGTGCAAAAACAGCACCAACAATGTGCAATTTCCTCTATTATAAAGGCTGGTTTAAGGGGACTGTTAGAGAAGTACTTTCGCATCTTCTGGTAATGGCTTTCCATGCAGCCTGGGACTAGGATGGCCTAATACGTTCACCCAGCATGGACAATTTCAATCTTCAATTCATGACGGATCTGTACAGCCATCCAACAAAACTCCGTGGACTTACAAATAGGAGGAGCACAAGATTCAACCATGCTTGCAATACCATAATTACTATGACAGTCACAGAAACATTAAGGTACACTGCAAGTTCCTTTGAGGAACTGCCAATGTGTAACACTACAATCTCATAGCACAGAGTGAATCCAAAGCTACCTACAACTACAATGCTCGGGGAGGATTTATTTGGTACATTATGACCCAGCGATAACAATACTTACTGTACAGTACAGGTCATGCAAGTTGCTAGGTGGATACAACGGCGACTTCGAGACGGAACTCCCCGTGTCGACACTAGTCCAGTTTGCCTGTCAAACTGAGAACCTGCTAGCTTCACTAGAAACATCTAACAAGTACCAACACGGCAGCACTCCTACAATGACCACAGAAATTGTGATACATCTATTTCCTACAACTATAATGCCTACTGTTACATTACACGATGGATGCAGTCATTGACAGATTGACTATCCAGGCTGGGAGGGTCCAGCCAAGCTCTTAGATAGGTGGCGATAGGATCTGCGGTCGAGTTGATCGTAGACGAATCAAAGGAACTAGCTTGCCAAGCTCTTAGATAGGTGGCGATAGGATCTGCGGTCGAGTTGATCGTAGACGAATCACAGGAACTAGCTTGCCAAGCTCTTAGATAGGTGGCGATAGGATCTGCGGTCGAGTTGATCGTAGACGAATCACAGGAACTAGCTTGCCAAACTCAATTGGTGTTTGACACACCTACTGCCTATTGCCTGCATCTGCATCCTACGAAAGGAAAGTCCATATGGATACTTTAGCACTGATATTGCATTACTGCTTTCTCTATGGAGTAACAGTAATAAACCACCTGGGAATATAGCAAGAGGGTTACATGGCGTGCTTACCGCAAAACGTGGAGAGCGGCGCGTGCTAGAGGGTGTTGTAGGGGGCGATCGTGTTGACTGGGAACGGGTCTCCCTCTTTGTATGAACATCTTGATTTTTTGACCAGTTTCGAGAATTCCTTTGAATGGTGGTGCTTTCACTTGTGGTATCAACTGACAAAGCCGGTGGAGATGAAATCGTCATGGATGATGTGTCTGTGCACAATGAAATTGCAGGATGAACCCCTGCAGACAGTATTGGGAAGCAAAGTCATTTTCATGGTTCACTTTAGAAGATCACGAATAAGCAAAATGTGTGAGCCATGTAGTCAAGCGTCATATATGGCACTGGCAAGATAGGTATAAATTTAGGCAAATATTCAATGCATACAGAGAGAATTACTGTAACCACTGCACAAAATTACTCTAGGAGAAGACATCACCAAACTCTGTCAAATGGTATTACAGAGTAAATGGACTTGCTACAGTTTTGTAAGGAGAACATGTCATATGGACTTATGGGGTACCTTTGGTTGCAACCGCTTGAAATCTTGCTCTCATGATTCTAACAAACTTGAACAGATCATTACTGCGGTTCAAATCGTTCACCAGTTCTTCCAAGTCTTTCAGTAATGGAACACACTGAATTACTGTTACAAACAAAGAGAACTTTAATCACCAACTTTTTTTTCAGACAATATGAATATCAGATAACTCAGTTGAGAAACTTGGAACTCACAGCTGTATTCATCTTTGTTAACCTTTATGCAAAACAGATACTCATTGTCCGGACTTTGCATGTCAACTTTGTTGAAGACAAATTTAACAGCTTCAAAAAGAAAGAGAGGAAATGTCACACACACGATGTTCTGAAGCTAACTTGATGGAACATGTCACTGAAACTTCCATTACCTTCTCCTGCAACAACTTGAAACCCAAGAAACTTACTGTACCACATAATAGCTTCATCCAGGCTCTTTTTCCCCAGCACGTCAAAATTAGCTTCAAGAGCTTCGATAGCTGCCAACAAAAGAAGACGTTATCAAGGCATGTAGGTTTCACAAAAGAATCATGCCGACACCAACGCAACTACAAATTTCCATGGATAATTTTTTCGGATATATAAGAGGTGGTCATAAGGCTGGACTATGTGGGCTTCATATCATTAAAA
This sequence comes from Avena sativa, assembly GCA_916181665.1. NCBI lineage: Eukaryota > Viridiplantae > Streptophyta > Magnoliopsida > Poales > Poaceae > Avena > Avena sativa. The sequence continues at coordinate 454,630,004 of OV702296.1, read as the reverse complement.
CAGACCAGAGCACTTCAAATTACCTATTCAGTGTAGATTCTACTAGGGGCCCAACGATACAGTGTCATTTGCAATTATTGTACTAGAACCTTGATTGAGATTGTAATGTTACCTTCGAGCTGATTTGATACGACATTTGCATACTCATCTCTCCTAGCCCTCTGATCTGAGACCAAGCTCCTGAGCTGCTCATTGGTTGTGGTGGCATTCGAGATCGATGCACTGGTGAGCTTACATTTGGATTCTTTCTTTACTTGGGCTGCAGAGGAAGTTTACGAGATTTCAGGCCTTCCATTGAATGCCATACAGGGCAATGGAACCAATGTGATATCAAACATTAATCCAGGAGTGTAACCATTGAGCCATTCGTACCAGAAAGAAGCAAACAGAGTATAATATACATTCCACTACTGCAGAGTGGAACAAGAGTGAAGAAATTCTTGAAATGCTTACCGGACATAGCCTCTGCAAGACCCGCCTCGAGTCCCCTTAGCTGGTCCTTTAGTCTGTTGAGTTTCTCTATCATCCGGAGATACACAAATCAGTAAAACGGACCATTCCCCCTGCAGTAATAAGTCACAAATCGTATTCCAACCCCAGATTGGCCGTGCATTTGAGATTTGATACCAGAGGGTCAGGTCCCGAGCGAACGGCGCCTGCGGGCGTGCGTACCTCGGTGGGCGACGTTCTCTTCGGCGAGCGAGCGGGCCGAGAGGATGGCGTCGCGGAAGGCGGAGGCTGCCGCCGCGGTGCGCTCCCGGCCGTGCGCGATCCGCCGGTCGCACGCCGCGCGCCGCGCCGCCATGCCCCGGCGCAGATCCGCGGCTCCTTCTCCGTGGGAAACTTCCATAGCTGCCTCCGCCGCCGACGACGGGTGTGGTGGAGGCGGAGGCGGAGGCGGCGCTTGCTGCCGGCGGTGTCGATTGGCGTAGCTCGGGTTCGGGGAGGAGCGGATCCGGTTCAAAATTTGGGGGTGTTTGGATGCTTCGCTATGTGTGTCAGGTCAGAGTATGGGTGAAGTGGGCCTTGTAACCCGAGGGCGCTAGATTTGGGCCCAACGTATATGTCACGACTTATGGCTCTGGAGAAAGAAAAATACTAGTAGAGAAGAAGCCCGTTTAGGAGGAAAAAAAACTGTTAAAGAAGAAGTCCGTTTGGGCTTCCACGGGTCACCACGAGAGAATATCTAGTGCTACCATCTCTTCGTGTGCTACCTGCTATCAATTTTAAAATTTAAATTTTATGTTTTAAAAAAATTATGGATGTTCACAAGATCCGTGTCTACAATCCCTAATAGTTGCATAACCAAATTCAACAGAGAAATAAAAAAGACAAAATGCTATGTGAATAGTGTCATTCTGTTGCATTTTATATTTTTGTCTTTTTGCCACTATTCATGTTGGATTTGTCTTTTTTGTATGTCTGTGTGTGTCACTACTCGCAAACTACCACTACTCGCAAACTACCACTAGTATAAGTAAAAATATAGCTAGTAGGAATCATAAGCTCTAGATTTGTTTGCAAAAAGCCAAGTTTATTTCATAAATCTTCAAGGGTAAAGACCTAATTTAGTTCTCTACATTACTTAAGTGGGAACTTAGATCTCATGTTCATAACTCTGTTGTGGTCAAGTCAAAGTCATCTTTCAAGTCATGATTCATTTTGAAAATATCTGACAATGGAACAGTATGGCCACTCCAACTGTCCATAACCACAGACGCGGCTATTCGAATAGTTTGACAATCTGTAGAGATTATACACTTTCACCACAAAATTCGATACATCCGTTAGGAATAACCCTGAATCATCATACTTAATATGCGCATAATCAATCTTAACCTTTTGATTACACACCCTAGTATAGGCACCTCCCCTATGAGTTTGGCTTTCCAACCATGACCATCTGTCATCTTGGATACTGCATAGGTGGACATTCATCACGAGGTAGCCTCAACTCAACCTCTTTCGCAAGGGAACCCATACTAAGACATATAAACTTCCAGTCAAGCCCTACCCAACTCAGGTATTGTGGTTGTACGATAAAATTAGAATGGTATCGCATCCAAACTCAACCATCAGTTTTTATTAAAGTCAAGGCTCATGCCTCATCAGTTTCATCATCAAACCATTGTATTTCACAACACATGTCAAAACATTTCAATAGAATGAATCTTCATTCCAAGGTTTTCATAATCATTTTCACCGAGTATTCCCATCTAAAGCAGTCAAGTTTTAGCTTAACATTAGACACTAATATGGAGGTTATTACTATTGGGGGTGCTAGCAAGGTATACGTATCCAAGACTAGTCCTATGATCTTGATAGGATCCAATCTAAATTTCCACTAATCACAATCCATTACTAAGTAAGAAAATGGTAAGAAAAGGGAAAGTAAAGCTTGGAGAAAAACTGGGAATGGTATAATTAAAGTGACACAACCTAGTATGCCTAATGCATCTGGTATAAGGGTTGGCATATATAGCATGCCTAGTTCTAACTTGCACGGATAGCTTGCTTAGGTATCATGTATGGTGCTAGCTTGCCTTGTTGGTTGCAGTCGTTGAAGTTTTCCTCTTCCTCCTTAAAGTACTCCTCTTTGTTGAATCCTGGGTCGGTACTAGCGTCTATAAACATATTCAATGTACACAATCACACAACAACACTTCGCTACTTCTATTTAGCACACAAGGGCTCATACTAGATGATCTAGCATCATTTCTATCATCATGTGGAATTTCAATACATTCTTATTTCTCTTATTGAGAAAAGTAATTTCTACTCATTTTAAATCCTTAAGATTTAATATTACCAATTAAAATAGTGGATCATGTTGACACATGACATCACCATCTATTCCAACATTTGGGAATGTGATTTAAAATGGTGATCATATATTACAAGTTTTAATATTACTATTTAATAATATTTTAATGACTAGAAAAGCCTATATAACCTCTTCTTTTAATACTAGTTCAGGTTTAATATCTGTGAAACCAAATGTTTTTACATATTCATGTAGAGCATGGCAAATGTGATTTTTGAGAGGTGGAATCATCTCAAAAACATTTATAGTTTATTTTAGAAAAATGTTTCAAGTGTCAAAAATCTCTATCTTGTTATTTTTAGTATAGGTGATCTATAATTCTAAATAGTTTGAATCCAATGGGAGTGAATAGATAATTTCAATACCTTTCCAACAAAATTGGAAGCATGCAATTTGGTCCAGTGAATCTCTTTGAATTGATTTTTAAATCTACTGATAGAATCTGGTTTTAACTAAAATGGAAAAAATTCTATTTGAATCAACGGGCTCTGCGCGGGAAACTAAACGGGCCGGCCCAACTGCAGTGTGTTGGCGCAGTGGGCTGCTGACAAGCGGGTCGTACTCGTCAGCGACTTAACTAAGCCGAAACGGTATGGTTCAATCTCAGTGCTACGATTAGACTAGGATCTAACGGCTGTGGTTCGTCGTCTCTGTCGAATAGCACCAGCGAGAAACGAACCCTAAATGGCGGTGGGGGTCGTATGAGGTTCACCTGGGCTCCAGCTAGGGTCGGTGATGGGGGCGAATGGGGTTGTCGTCGACGTCGGTTTGAGGCGCGGTCACGGCAGCTCCTGGGGTGGTCGCAATCAACGACTCCCCTTCTCGACTGCTGCGGCGGACTCAGGTCAAATTCCGGCGGGCTGGTGCTCGCCTTGCTCCGGGGAAAGGTCTAGGGTGTTGCTGAGAGAGAGAGAGAGATGAGTGAAATGGTGTGGAGATTGAGGGCTGGGGTGGCCTCTATTTATACACCAGGGTCGACGGTAGTGCGGCATGGGTTGGCTTCTCCGGTGACGTTGCTACAATTCGCGTTCGTCACGGCGGAGGGCATGGGTCGGTGCAGGGGACTATGGCAATCGTCACGTGAGTGACGGCACGGCAAAGGGGCGGTCTCCATTGGCTAGGATACGTCGGTGCTCTAGGTCAGTACACGGGCGTTCGTCACGTGGTACGGTGGTCACGGGGCGAGCGGCGGCGAACGGTCATGTCTGGGCGCTTACTGGTGCTACGGAGGTCGTGGATACGGGCGGACAGAGTGAGGCGCGGCGTGTGCGTGCGAGACAGCTGTGGCGCTCCGTCGTGCTCTCGGCATGGCGGAGGATTAAATGGGCGTGGCTCGGATGGCTCCTTATCGCCTCGCTGTTGGTCAAGGGTTGGTCAGGGGGTGTGATGGCTCCTTATCGCCTCTTTATGAGACTTGAATCCCTACTTCCTTTTATAAAGGCCTTTCTCCCACCATTATATTGAGTCTCCACCTTCTAACTTTATGCACCTACTTTGAGAGCATAGTGGCCATTCTTAGTTCTATGTGTATTGTCCCAAGACTAGTTGATTGTTGCATAACTTGATATTGCTTGTTTTAAACTATTTGTATCTAGTCACTCTTATTAACTTTGAAGGTGTCCTATGCATTTATATTTTCTACTCTATGAGGGACAAGTTGAATACTATTATGATATGCTTTCTTTATGTGAAAGAAACAAACGTCTTGCAAGGCATTGTTATTCATGAATCTTGTGTTTGTGCCTTTTCATGTTGCATCATAGTTTCTTTGTCTTATTGCTAGAACTTTGTCTTTCATGTTAAGATTGAAGTACTATGATCCCAGCTTTGAATGTTTCACAAATACTTTGATCAAGTCTTTGATGGTGCATGTCACCTCAAATATTATTCTTTCTTTTTATCACTTACCTACTCGAGGACGAGCAGGAGTTAAGCTTGGGGATGTTGATACATTGCAAATGTATCTATAATTTTTGATGTTCCATGCTTGGTTTTATCTACTTTCTTATGTTTTGTCCACACTTTGGAGTACTTTTCATATGATTTCTTGGACTAACCTATTAACAAGAGCCACAGTGCCAGTTGCCTGTTTTCTGTTGTTTTTGGTTTCAGGAAAGTCAGAAAATCAATATTCTCGGCATTGGACGGGACAAAAGCCAAAGTTCCTATTTTACCAGAAGACTCACGGAGCCAGAAGCAGAGACGGAGGAGGGCCAGGGCCTGGCCACACCATATGGTGGCGCGGGCTAGCCCTGGCCGCGCCACCAGGTGGTGTGGGCCCCCTGGCACTCCACCGACCTTGCCTCTTCGCCTATAAGAAGCCTCCCGATTCATAAACCCTAAATCATCAAGCCTCCAGCCACGAAAAGTTCCACAGTGCCGCCGCCACCGAAGGGGAGATTCGGGGGACAGAAAGTCTCTGTTCCGGCACCCTGCCGGGACGGGGAAGTGCCCCCGGAGCCATCTCCATCGATCTCCACCACCATCTCCATCACCATTGCTGATTCCCATGATGAGGAGGGAGTAATTCTCTCTCGAGGCTAAGGGTTCTACCGGTAGCTATGTGTCCATCTCTCTCTCTATGCGTGATCATGTTGTGATCATGAGCTTTGTAATCAAGTAGATCTACCTTGCTGCTCAAGTGCTTTATTAGATCTCTGCTCTCCCCATGTGTGTGAAAGTGACAGCGCGCACACCATGGTGGCACTTAGGCTAGAGATTACAAATACTTATTATGAGTTATATTTGGAGTTGGATGTCTTTATGAAATTGTGGTGTTTGTTGGACTCATCTAGTACTCAAGGTGACAGTGTGGCGTTATCTAGATGGGAAAGGCTTACTTCGAGGTGTGCTGTTATAGCCCTACCATGGATTAGAGTGTCCAACCGAAGAGTAGTTCAGCGTAGTATCATGAAGATGATATATTTATATGAGAGTGTTCACTAGTGAAAGTATGATCTCTGGGCCTTGTTCTTAGCATTGAAACACCGTTTGAAACTAGATCTGTTACATGTTTGCTTGATTCCATCTTTATTTCAGTTTGTCTTTAGTCTCTTCCACGCCATCAATCTATTTTCTATCACGATTACCACTTATAATTATGCATCCCACTTGTGTTTCACTATCTCTTCGCCGAACTAGTGCACCTATACACCTGACAAGTGTATTGGGTGTGTTGGGGACACAAGAGACTTCTTGTATCTTGATTGCAGGGTTGCTTGAGAGGGATACCTTTGACCACTTCCTCCCTGAGTTCGATAAACCTTGGGTGATCCACTTAAGGGAAAACTTGCTGTTGTTCTGCAAACCTCTACACTTGGAGGCCCAACAACTGTCTACAAGAATAGAAGTGCGTAGACATCAAGCTATTTTCTGGTGCCGTTGCCGGGGAGGTAAGGTAAAAGGTATTCACATCGGAGGATTAAAGAAGAAGAACCTTCCACGACAAACGCCTATTTTCTGGTGTCAGTACTCGAAGTTATTTCCTTTAGATTCTGCAATTTTGTATTTTTGTTTCTTGTTTTCACTAGTTAGGCTTAATGGAAAACAACAACAAAATTAGAGATCTTTATAGTATTTATCTTGAGTTAGGACATGAAGTGTTTGAAGAGAAAATTAAAAAACCTATGGAACTTTATTTGCATGCTAATAGCAATGTTGTTAGTATGAATTCTTTGGACACAATTATTGCTAATGCTATGGAAAAGTCTAAGCTTTGGAAAGCTAGTTTTGATGAGTATGATCATTTTAGTCCCCCAAGCATGGAGGAGAAAATTTACTTTGATGATACTATGCCTCCAATATATGATGATTACAATGATGAATATGAGATTCTCGGTCCACCTACTATTGAGAAGGAAATTAATTATGATTACAATATGCCTCCTATATTTGATAATTATGGTGATGAGAATAATAATGATAGCTATTTTGTTGAATTTGCTCCCACCATAATTAATAAGAATGACTATGCTTATGTGGAGAGTAATAATTATTATATGCATGTGGCTCATGATAAGAATGTCTTATGTGATAGTTATATTGTTAATTTTAATCATGATGCTACTGAAAGTTATTATGAGAGAGGGAAACATGGTTTTATGTGTCTCAACAATATTAAGTTTCCCCTCTTTATGTTGAAAGTCTTGAAGTTGCACTTGTTTTGCTTTCCTATGCTTATTGCTTTGTGCTTTCATGACTTGTTTATTTACAAGATTCCTATGCATAGGAAGTGGGTTAGACTTAAATGTGCTTTGAATTTGCTTCTTGATGCTCTCTTTTACTTCAATTCATATTTCTTATGTGAGCATCTTCTCAAACTATCATGCCTAACTTAAAGGCGTTAAATAAAAGTACTTGTTGGGAGATAACCCAAGAGTTTTAGATGAGTCTTGGAAGTCATTACTTCAGTAATAACTGCTCCTTATCCTTTTTATTTGCTTTTTGTGCCAAGAGTAACCTCTAATGAGAGAGAAGTAATGATTGGGAAAGTTGCTGTCCCGAAACAGATTTCTGTGCTTCACCGTAAATATTCGTGAGAGAGATCTATATGTCGGACTGAGCTGTAATTTTTTGTGCTTCTGCCCCAGGTTGTTATCTAACTTTCGTTAGTTCAACACTTTTTGATTTGAGCAATAGAAGGTCTTCGAAAAAATTCGTCTTTACCTGCTGGTCTGTTTTGACAGATTTCTGCCATTTTCTGCATTTGCTTCTTGTTGGTTCCTTTTTGGGTTCTTTTAGGGAATTGAGCTTTTTGAGGGAAGTTCTTCAGTAGCTCGTATTTTAATGAAAGTTTATTGGTGTTAGAACTGAATCTAAATATTTATTATCTTGAGTGCACTAATGTTGCTAATAAAGATTGTGTGCAGTTTTGTATAAAGGAAAAATTTCATGTGTATAGAAGGAATAAGTAATGAGATGAAGGATGGACTAAAGCTCAAGCTTGGGGATGCCACGCGTGTCACCCCAAGAAATATCCAAGAAGTACAAGCGTCAAAACTTGGGGACGCCCAAGGCATCCCCTTCTTCATCAATAAAAATCCCAGGTTTCTTCCAAACGCTTTATTTTTATTGTTTCATGCACAGTTGTGTTGTTCTTGGAGCGTCTTCTTTTTCGTCTTCGTTTTGGTTTTTCGTTTGCTTGGTTTGCTGAATAAATTGGTTGGACCCCCTCTTTCATACATTGGTTTTCAAATAGTTTGATTTGGATTGGAAAAGAGTAGGAAAGTTCATGCTTATATGGTAAAAAGAGCTTGTTTTTGACTGTGGCCTATGCTTTGTCATGACATGCTCGATATTGTTTTGGCTTTATGCTTATTATTCTTTGTTGTAGCATGACTTGTTATAAACAATTGAGGTTGCTTAATGTGCCTTTGATGAATCATGCATTGTTTTAGCATATTAAAGCATAGTATAGTGGTATTCTCCTTTGATGCTTTATTTGGGTTGACTTGGCACATGCTCACACCATGTTATGACTATCCAAAGTCACCATAGCCTTTATGATCCTTTAGTTTTCAACTTGTAGTATCACTTTATGCTTTTATTAATGATGTTTTGTCGCTCTGCATGATTATGGCCATTATTGCTCTCTTAGTTTGTCGCTCCCAGTCTTTTCCTAGCCTCCACAACCAAGTATGAGTTCCACTCATGCATCCAACTCCTTAAACCAAGTTATTCCAAAGAGTCCACCATACCTACCTACTAGCTTATGCTATTCCAAGTATATTCATGCTTTTGTTTACCTTCCAAATTAAACTTGTTATAAGAAAACTAGTGATTAAAGCTCGCACGAACTTGATGACACGCTTTACTTTTCTTGCCCTTAATAAACTTGAACCATTGTGTCGTCTATGTTGTATATGCTTGCACTTATTTGTTGGGGATTAGAAGAACCATGCTGTCATGGGGAACGCTTTCAACATTGCACGGGTACTTTGTACCTAGTTCATATCATGCTCTTTTGTCTATGGATGTCGTCGGTGTGAAATGAAAAGGGAGCTTGTAAGTCCATGGAGTTATGTATATGTGTTAGAGAAACGCCTGGGCTGCTGGTCTAATCCATGCTGACATGGTGAAAACCTGTAGCGTAACCATAATGAGCTGTCTATGAAGCATTCTTCTTATAAAAAAGAGTCCTATATTGAAAAAAAGAGAAAAAAAAGAGATATTATGAAAAGAGGAAAGAGAGAAAAAAGCACCATATTCCCATGGTAAATAAGAAGATTGCTGAGATGCTCGTTGTCTGCTTGCCTTGTCATTTTGATATGGGGATTCTTCCGTATCATCGGGCAAGGGGTACCCCGTTGGCGGTTCTCTATGATACACATGTACTTACAATGACAAGAACTTACCGGTGACTAAACTTGAGTAGCATGAGGAGCGACCCTCGTATACAAGGGACATGAGATTCCTAACTTATACTTCGTCAAGCATGTACATCATAGTTTGTTCACTTTAACCTTAATCACTTTAAGATGCTTATGCTAGGGGCAATGAGAGCTGAAAGCTATAAGTACCATAATCCATCTCCCCCGCTTAGGGCAGTAAGGGGAAGTAGCGATATTCCGATTCCTTCGTGTTTGAAAGCGCTTTATGAGACTTGAATCCCTACTTCCTTCTATGAAGGCCTTTCTTCCACCATTATATTGAGTCTCCACCTTCTATCTTTATGCACCTACTTTGAGAGCATAGTGGCCATTCTTAGTTCTATGTGCATTGTCCCAATACTAGTTGATTGATGCATAACTTGATATTACTTGTTTTAAACTATTGTATCTAGTCACTCTTATGAACTTTGAAGGTGTCCTATGCATTTATATTTGCTACTCTATTGAGGGACAAGCTGAATACTTTTATGCTATGTTTTCTTTATGTGAAACAAACAAACGTCTTGCAAAGCATTGTTATTCATGAATCTTTTGTTTATGCCTTTTCATGTTGCATCATAGTTTCTTTGCTTATTGCTAGAACTTTTTCTTTCATGTTATGATTGAAGTACTATGATCCCAGCTTTGAATGTTTTACAAATACTTTGATCAAGTCTTTGATGGTGCATGTCACCTCAAAAATTATTCTTTCTTTTTATCACTTACCTACTCGAGGACGAGCAGGAGTTAAGCTTGGTGATATTGATACATTGCAAATGTATCTATAATTTTTGATGTTCCATGCTTGGTTTTATCTACTTTCTTATGTTTTGTCCACACTTTGGAGTACTTTTCATATGATTTCTTGGACTAACCTATTAACAAGAGCCACAATGCCATTTGCCTGTTTTCTGCTGTTTTTGGTTCCAGGAAAGTCAGAAAATCAATATTCTCGGAATTAGATGGGACAAAAGCCAAAGTTCCTATTTTACCAGAAGACTCACGGAGCCAGAAGCAGAGACGGAGGAGGGCCAGGGCCTAGCCACACCATATGGTGGCGCGGGCTAGCCCTGGCCGCGCCACCAGGTGGTGTGGTCCCCCTGGCACTCCACCGACCTTGCCTCTTCGCCTATAAGAAGCCTCCCGATGCATAAACCCTAAATCATCAAGCCTCTAGCCACGAAAAGTTCCGCAGCACCGCCGCCACCGAAGGGGAGATTCGGGGGACAGAAAGTCTCTATTTTGGCACCCTGCCGGGACGGGGAAGTGCCCCCGGAGCCATCTCCATCGATCTCCACCACCATCTCCATCACCATTGCTGATTCCCATGATGAGGAGGGAGTAGTTCTCTCTCGAGGCTAAGGGTTCTACCGGTAGCTATGTGTTCATCTCTCTCTCTATGCATGATCTTATTGAGATCATGAGCTTGTAATCTATAGATCTACCTTGCTACTCAAGTGCTTTAATAGATCCTTGCTCTCCCCATGTGTGTGAAACTGACAGCGTGCACACCATGGTGGCACTTAGGCTAGATTTTACAAATACTTGTTATGAGTTATATTTGGAGTTGGATGTCTTTATGAAATTGTGGTGTTTGTTGGACTCATCTAGTACTCAAGGTGACAGTGTGGGGTTATCTAGATGGGAAAGGCTTACTTTGAGGTGTGCTGTTATAGCCCTACCATGGATTAGAGTGTCCAACCGGAGAGTAGTTCAGCATAGTATCATGAAGATGATATATTTATATGAGAGTGTTCACTAGTGTAAGTATGATCCCTGGGTCTTGTTTCTTAGCATTGAAACACCGTTTGCAACTAGATCTGTTACATGTTTGCTTGTTTCCATCTTTATTTCAGTTTGCCTTTAGTCTCTTCCACGCCATCAATCTATTTTATATCACCATTACCACTTATAATTATCCATCCCACTTGTGTTTCACTATCTCTTCGCCGAACTAGTGCACCTATACACCTGACAAGTGTATTGGGTGTGTTGGAGACACAAGAGACTTCTTGTATCTTGATTGCAGGGTTGCTTGAGAGGGATACCTTTGACCACTTTCTCCCTGAGTTCGATAAACCATGGGTGATCCACTTAAGGGAAAACTTGCTGCTGTTTTTATACAAACCTCTGCACTTGGAGGTCCAACAACTGTCTACAAGAATAGAAGTGCGTAGACATCAGCTCCCATTCTCAGGTTGCATCACAACACCACCAAAGGAGATCCACCACCATAGTTCATCCTATCCACCCTCCATATTCTCCATAGACATAGCCATTAGCTTGTACGTGAGATCTTGTGATTCAGCGGCCATTCTAAGAATATTTGATTTCAATCTAAGTATTTTACAAATATTTTCTATCATTGATCTTATTGTTATGAGTGAGTAGTCCTCACGACTTGCATGTTGGGGTGAAACATCGCAGAGATTATGTGCATATAATCCATGAGAGTACTGTGTATCGATTGAATAGAGATTTGTATCTTTGTTTTTTATCTATTGTCTCGATCTATGGACTTATAGGTGCTCAAGATCCCAGTGATTGATAAAGGCTTGAGATGAGATACTTGGTGAGCGACGATCTTGTAGGAAACCCAATGACAGAAAAGGGAGTACGGTCATCGTCTAGCGATCTATTCGGAAACAACAGCATTACTTCTTAAGGTTTTGATCTGTGTTTTCACTTAATAATTGTTGTAAGCCCGATTCTTTGCGGTTATAATGGTTGGATCAAAAGATTATTGCTATGTCTATGACTCGCAGGGGTTCTAGTATGTCGGGATGTGTTGTCCACAAATTTTATCTTTGTTAAATCGTTACACATAAACATACGTATTACTATCTTTATCCCATATGATGTGCAGCTGCAGGTGAATCTTTAACCCCGGCCTATCTCCATCCATTGAAATAGCCCACGATCCAAAGTAAACTAGAAAGATCTAGTGAAGCAATTCACTACCCTGGTGAGGTCACTAGATACCTTGCTTTTATTTTTATTTTTATTTGTAGTTTATTTCTTTTTATTAGTTTACTTTTTGTTATCTATTGAAACCCCCCAAAAAATAGTTACTTGTTTATTTGTTTCTCTCGTATCAAAAACACCAAAAATAAAAGCTCAAATGAAACTTGGGGAGTATGCTACTCCCACCGATGAATTTATTCGTGCACCTATTACTCTGTCCGCTGTTGATGCGGAAAGTTATAAAATTAAGCCTAACCATTTGAGTTTGGTTCAACATAATCAATTTGGAGGCTCATCTGTTGAGGACTCGGGTTTGCACCTAAATACTTTTACTGAGATTTGCGATATGATGCACATAAAAGATGTTGACCCAAATGCGGTTAAATTACGTTTATTGCCTTTCTCTCTAAGAGGAAAGGCTAAGGACTGGTTGCTAACTTTGCTTAAAGGCACTATTAAATCTTTGGAGGAATGCACTAATCTTTTTATGACTAAATTTTCCTCCAACTAAGACTATGCAGCTAAGGTCCAACATTACAAGCTTTAGACAAAAAGACCACGAGCCACTAGCGCTTGCTTGGAAAAGGATGAAAGAAATCGTAATGAACTGTCCTAGTCATGGGATGGAAGAATGACTTATATTACATTTATTTTATAATGGTGTTACTCAACGTCTAAGTCTATGCTAGATACCGTCGCAGGAGGAACCATCATGGGAAAGTAATTGAGTGTTACAAAGAAGTTACTTGATGATATGCAGAACAATCATGCCCAATGGCATGTAGAAATATCCTAAAAAAGGTGAATTCCATCACCAAGTAATATAATGAAGAGCTTACGACAAAGGTAGATGAGTTACTTAATATTGTAAAGGATAAGGAAGATACCCCAAATTAATGCTATCACGACCGATGTTAATAAAGTTAATTTTATAGCTTATAATCCTTATAATTCTACTTGGAAGAGTCAAAACTTTCGTGCAAATCATGGCAATCTCTCTCTTGAAAATACTATTAGAACTTTCGTGCAAGCTCAGACCGAGCAAAATAATATGCTCATTAAAATCACGGAGAACCATGAGACTAGTATTACAAAATCATCTAACCAGGACATTACAATTAGAAATGATGTGTACACTCTACAAGAAAAGAAAGAACCAAGACCGTGGAGGCACAATTGGGCAACGAAGCTGAGAGCCGAGCTCTCATACTTGAAAAATCCGCTGGAAAACCTGAGCCAAATCCGGTGGATTACCTCAAGATGACGAGGGTAGAAAATAAATATATGAAGTCTGAAGATCTAGATTATAGCATTGCGTCATCACCAGATTATACCATGGAAGATTTGTTGAAGATGATCACCGTCAAGAATCTCGGTATAGAACAAGGTAATGATGTTACATACCAATAATTTATAAAAGAAGTAGCATCTAAAGTTCATGAACTAGAAATGAAGTATAAGAAACTAGCTGATAAGCATCTAGCTAAGCTAGATGATATTTTTGTGCCCACTATTTGGGGTTAATGAGATAGCTGCTCTTTGTGATCTTAGTGCAAGCATCTCAATTTTCAAGAGCTTATTTGATAAGATAAACTTAGAGCCATTTACAACTACTGAAATGAGACTCCATCTTGCGGATTCAACCTATAAACAAGCTATTGGATAAAAGAAAATATAGTTGTTAAAATTAAAGGATGTATCGCTCTTATTGATCTTGTTATAGTGGACATGACTGAAGATTCCATAGCACCTATAATTTTAGATGGCCATTCCTAAGAACTATCAAAGGTTTGATCAATTTACATGAAGAGAATGTGAGAATAGGACTACCATCTAGAGATTCTTGTATAGTCCACGTACCTAGGAAGAAGAAGGCCAAGCCTTGGTATAATCACTTTAAAATCTAATTACTTTGGAGTGGGTGTTCCACTTGTAAAGCCTAAATAATCACCATCTTGATCAAGCTAATTGACCTGAACTAGCAGCTCTTCATGGGAGGCAACCCATATAAAATAAAGTTTTAATTTTGTGTTAGTTTTATCTTTGTTTAGTTTTATTTTTGTTTTTAATAAAGAGTGTTCAAGAAGGTTCTTTGAAGAGAGGAGAAAAAATCAAGGTAACCATCAATCTATTATATTTGCTAACACATGGTCATAAGGTACTGCTGTTTTTAGAAAGTTGATTTGCTGTCATTTTGTTGTTGCTAAGTTGTGCAAGCTACTAACTTAATTCTTTAAGTGTTTTAAGCTTACTATGAGCCTAACAAGCACTGGTACAACCGGAGGCGACCGTACCGCACGCTCGTACGACATCGCGCCGCAAGAAAATGCGAACTTCGATTTTTGCTGATGGACACAGAGGCCATAACGACCACTGGTATGACCGGAGTGGACCGTACCATCCGCCCGTACCATATGCGCGGGCAAAACATCAAGTTTGAGGTAAACATATTAAAAAGATAACGACCAATAGTACGGGTGCGGCCGACTATACCGCGCGTCCATACCGAGTGCACTGTCAGAGAGATTCGTCGACCCTAAGGTAAGTCACTTGGTACGTGCGGGCTCTAGCCGTGCCGCCCTCCCATACCGCGTACTCGGCCACGACATCAACCCCCGGGAGAGGTAAACCTAAAATCACAAATTTCTCTTTCGTCTTCCTCCAAACTCCAAACTACCTTCATCAGATCTTCAATTATGTCTGTTATGTTTTCGATTCCTCGCACCCAATCGATCTAAGGTATATTTCGCCTTCGATCTCCAATTTATATGCATCAAAACCTTGTTTAATCTCTTTCACCATTATCAATCGAGACTTAGGTCTTGTTCTTGGGCTAATCTTTATTATGAGCATGCTTAGTTTTGTCTTTAGAAGTGATTCTTTTGTAAGAAGTGTAGATGATCACTTATGCTATGTTTCTATTGGATAAATTTTTAATTAGCTTTAATTTTTAGATGAATGCGAGGAGCCGTACACGTGCAGTGGTTGCGGAACAAGCCACACGCTAACCCGAGTCATTTGGCATCAAGTTCACCGAAGAGTTTCAGCTCACTCATTTCAACCATCAAGCACCGAGAGATCAAGTCTACCAGGTTGTTACGGTTAAGCATAAGAGGACAACAAACTAGACTTTCAAATTGTTTTTAGTTGCAGATTTGGTTTGGTGCCGTTTCCTTTCAGCATACTAAAACCAAACAATGGGGAGATGTTATGCAAAGACAAACAATGACCTTCAGTTATTGGAGAACCTTTTTTTATAGTCTTTGGTGGTGGTAGTTCCTGTTACTTCACTGATCAGTTTGATGGTTTTTTTTTTTGGCTGTGTGCATCCTTGATGTCTCGACTAGGTCTTGATATTATGGTGTTGTAGAGGTCTGGTGTAATTGGTATTAATTTCTTCCCTTTGTCAAAAAACCCATTCAAAAAGACGAATGAAATGTATGAAACAAGTCGAGCAGTTATCAAATGCATGGACACAAATTTATGAAGAAGCATTTTATCAACGCAATTTGTCTTAGAATCTACTGGACATAATCTTCTTCATTATAGTTCAGCAAGGTCCAGTTTTTTTCTCAAGTTCAAATGCAAAAGAAAGGAAGAACCCGGCACAAGCGCGCTGCGCAAAGCAAAAAGGGTGGATGCAAGGGACGGGGCTTGCCTGCGCCCCTTCCGTGCGACGATCGGTGCGGCCCATGCATCCAACGATCATCCTCTTTTCATCCCCCACTTTATTCTTTTTGAAAAAAAATATCCCTACAAAAAATATGAACGGAACAGCGCGAGGCTGACCGGCGCACGCCGGAGCAGTTACACAATCCGGATTCCGGAGACGTACGTGCTCCAGTTCATCGCCCTCGGCTCCTACGACGATTTGTCCACCTGCAGAACCTGTAAGGAGTAAAAGCTACAAGCTCGCGGCCATCGCGGCGCCCGCTTCCATCCCGTCGGCCTAAATCTTCATGACCCCATCGCCTATTTTCCCGCTACGTCGAGCTCGAGTCCAAAGAAGCATGTCGACATTGCTAAGCAGTGAACCTGCTCTAGCTGTTTTACTAACTCGTTACATGTTGCCGGACGAGCAGAACACGGATTGCCAGTACGGCATCGACATGAAGTGCACGTCTACAGTCTGCACTATGCACTGACGCGGCAACGAGGATAATCCGTTCGAACCAGCGTACACCCAGAGCAGCAGCACTCGAGCGGTGGCAGAAGCTGCTGCCCTTCAGCCAGCGTAACCGACGTAGGCGGAGGTACGCCCGTACGGGCTAGGAATCCTCTACGCCTACGGTCGCCGGCGCCGGCGCGGCGGCCGGCGCTAGGGCCACAAGCGCGCATCGATCCTCGGGTGAGCATCCACAACCGTCGGCGAGGCATGGCTCTCAAACCCTGCCAATTCCTTCTCTCCATTGTTCAACGGGGGAACTGCAACTTAATTTCTTGATTTGTAGTAATTTTTGCAAAGAGAAGGAGGGGATTAAGGGAGGAAAGAGAGAGGCCGTTGGATGGATGCGGGCGCACAGATCGTCGCACGGAAGGGGCGCAGGCAAGCCCCGGTCGGATGCAAGATGCCAATTTGCATGCCTTTCTCCTTTTGATTTGGCCTGCTAATAACTGCCATCAATTCGGCCCCGTAGATTGAAGGATTAGCTGCTTGATTTTCTGATTTAGAAAGAGATTTCTGGAAGGTATATATAATATATGGCAATAATAAAGACATTTTTGGAAGTAGGGAGCCGTATTGCAAGCTAGCTAATCCTTCCTTGACGGCCGGAATCGTCGTTCAATCGAAAGACATTTTTGGAAGTAGGGAGCCGTCCCGTATTGCAAGCTAGCTAATCGTTCCTACTCTATTAATTCCTTGACGGCCGGAATCGTCGTTCAATCGGAAGTCTCCGACGACCGACACACGAGATGGGGAGGAAGCGCAAATCAGGTGCATCGTCCTTGGCCGTGCCGCTCGCCGGCCGCAAGCGCCTCCAGCCGCAGCATCATGCAAGTGGCGACTGGGCGTCTCTCCCTACCGACATGGTCGACCTCGTCGCCGACCGCCTCCTTGACGACGGCGACGTCACGGACTACATCTGCTTCCGCGCCGTCTGCTCGGCCTGGCGCGCCTCGACGCTCACACCTAGCGAGCGCGACCCCGGCCTGCGTGATCCGCGCCTTCGCCCACGCGCCTGGGTGGCACTCTGCGACGGAGACTCCGTCCGGCCGGACGACGCCGGCGAGATCGACCTGTTCCACATGCGCAGAGCCCGGCGTCTCCGCGTCCGCGACCCGGATCTCATCGGAGACCGTAGGATTATCAACTTCAGCGACGGCCTCCTCATCCTGCTGCACAAGGCCACCGCGGAGATCCGCGTGATAAACCTCTTCACCCGCGCAGCCGTCGACTTCCCGTCGCTTGCGGCCGTGTACCACGACGCCATCAAGGACAGGCGCTCTTTCTTCAACATGAACGCCGCGGTATGCAGCGCGGCCTCCTCCTCCTCCTCCTCCATTGCCGTGGTCGTCTGGTTTCCAGACGCAGACTTGGTGGTGGCGGCGGAGGCCGGCTCCCACCACCATTGGGAGATCCTCCACCGAAGTTTTATCGTCTGCAGCACCTTGGTCTTCCAAGGAAGGCTCTACGCCATCACCTCGTTGGAGATTGTGCAGCTCTATCCACCGACTCACAGACGACCAGACTGTGATCTTCCGGTAGCCGTTGCTCGGGCTCCCAACATCTACCGCTACCCTCTCCACTACCACATCCTCCTCGTCGAGTCTCGTGGAAAAATGCTGCTCGTCGTCCGGCACTACGTAAACAGTGGTGCGTATTTGCCAGCCAACTGGTGGCAACGGCAATCCTTCGTGCCGTACGAGGTTGACTTGAACAGCAACGGCGGCGCCAAGCTCAAGCCGCTGCGCTGCCTCCATGACCGCGTGCTGATCCTCAGCACCTACGGATGCCTGTCGGTCTCGGCCATCGACCTCCCCTCGCTCAGGGGCAATTCCATTTACTTCTCCGAGTTCCTCCACCCTCTTCTAATGCACTCACTCACCACCTATTTGTCCGAGGAGTTGGCGGGGGAATGCCAAATACATGACGGCAAGGAGAGGATCCGGCCATCTGTGCGGCCATTCACTATCATAGATCATCTGCTCACCTTCTGCCATCCTAAAGAGTGGACTAAAGGGCTCATGTTCCATGAGTACCATAACATACCTAGATCCTTCAAGGAAGTGTGGAAGAATATCAGGGCCAATGAGTCGCAGCTACGGATTCCTCCTATTTCTCCAAGCAGTTCCTTATAAGAGGACAAACTAGAGGAGGAAAAATCTACCGGCAATGGTGAAAGACAGTGAATCTTAATCGTGTTATTTATGTGTGTGATTGGTTTGGGTTTTATTTAATGTGTGAACCATATAGCAGCAACCTTGCTATGGTCTTTATTACTTTGGTGTTGTGTATTTCCTTTCCCTTGGAGTGCTAAACATCACAGATTATGATATTGTCAAGTGATGTAGAACATTAATTTCCGTATTACTGTTATATATACTCTCTCCAACGCAATTTAACTGTCTCAGGTTTAAGCCCAAATTTTTGCCTAAACCTGTGATAATTAAATCTGCTATGTAATGCTCCAGAAGTTACTACACATAGAACAAGGTTAGCTTAGCTTATCACCTTGGGAAAGTTCTCTGTGTGTGGAATTGCTGGTGGTGTTGGCAAACCAACTCTCAAAAGTGTGTTCTTCTGCCACGCAATGCTTGGTAGGCAGCAAATAGTCCAGGTGGAAGGCGGCGTATGTATATGCAGCTACTCTCGTCATGGGTTTACAATGTTGCTGCTTCTTTTGGATTTCCATTCACATGATATCCGAGCTAAGGAAGCTGCAGCAGTTGGTATTGTGCAAGGCCAAGACCCGATTCAAGGTTGTCATAGGATTTTGCATTAACAGAGATGCCTCGTCCACCTATGAATTGGGACTTGATAAAAGCCGCCTTCTTACAAGATAGCACTACAAACTCATGCATGTATGGTCGTCATTACAAATATAAGAAAAGAGTTTCCACACATTGTGTGCATAAGGAAGATCAAGTTGTCACCATTAAAGGTCTTTATCACAACCATTGGCCTGCATGTTAGTATACTTTATCACAACCAGCTAGCTAATTAATTTGATACTTCTTATACATGCTAGTAGTACTCTATATACGATTTCAGTAATGAAAGAGAAATAACTAGTCATTCATATTTTACTTAAGGAATGCGGCAGAAGCAGCAGCATCGTGCTTAAGGAGCGTGGCCTCCTTATTATGTCCATCGGGATTTTGATGAGATTTTCGGGGTACTGTAAAAGTCCTCTACTCTAATCCCCATCCACAGGACTATGTGATTTTTATGTGATTTTCGAGGTACTATCGTGGGAGAGATTGGATAATGGATGCGGGTCAAATCTACTACAGTACCAAATGCCACGTTCCCGATGAGATGATTCCAGAGAGTCTTGCACACGCTCTACTCCCCATCCACAGGCTCTGCGCCAGCACATTACAGGAATGGCGCGGTGCGCCGACGGCTAAAATTCGGGACCAGTGTAGGCCACGAGCTGAGAACGGATTCACCACAAGGGTGTTGGTTCCCCGGCATCATAGATGCCCTACGATTGTTGGAGATTCGTGCAAAGTCCGCGAAGTTAACAACCGCCACACATTTACACTTAAGTCCTCTCGGAAAAGTTGGAAACAATCTAAGCTCCACCCGGCAGTGAAACTTGTATGTTTCTTGACTAGATCTGCTAAAATTTGTATGAATCTTCAATTTTTTGTTATTTTTTCTAATTTTTTACTATTAATTTAGTTGTTTTTTCTATTTTTCCTACAGTTGCTATTGAATCGTGTATGTGTCTGCAGATTCAAAGTAGTTTCAGATCTCTAATAAATTATGTATGAATCTAGACTAAGGTTAAAGGTCTTCCTGTAAAATAGTTTGCACCAATCTCCAACAAATAAACGGTGAGATAGACCTGTTGGACCAAACCTATGTGTGGTATTGCATTTCCGGCCACGAGCTGGGCATCCCACGAAGCTGGCCGTCGGCGTAGCGTTTCCCTTGGCATAGGATAGCCTACTCCGACAGCTGTCCTCGGCATAGCTATTTTTCCTTTTACCTCATTAATCTTTAAAAAATTATAACTAAATCATTCTAATTCAAAAAATACAAATAATATATCAAATTTTATAGAAAAATAAGATCTATCTATCTATAGTCAAATATTACACATTTGTAAATAAAAATTAAGTGAAACATAAAACATTACATATAGTTTAAAATAGGCATAAGAAATTTAAAAACGATCCAAACAATGTAAAACCTTCACATGGTGTCATATTATGTGATATAGTTGCAAGAAAAAATATAAAACTTGGTATATTGATTATATCTCAAAAAACCTTCAGAAAATGACTTATCTCATTCGAGGTTTCCTGGCTTTCGGGTCAAATGACTAATATTATGGCTAGAATCAAGGTATAGTTGAAGGGAATATGCCCTAAAAGGCGATAATAAAGTTGTATTATCGTATTCCAAGTATATGATAGATGTTTATTTTGCATGCTATAATTATATTAATTAGAAACGTTAATACATGTGTGTTTAATAAATAAATAAATAAATAAAAGGTTTCTAATTATGCCTCTCTTATAAACTAGCTCGTTGATTAACAAGATGATCAAGATTTTCTGATCATGAACATTGGATGTTATTAATAACGAGGTCACATCATTGGTAGAATAATGTGATAAACAATCATCTGAAGTATATCAATACGATCAAAGTCATTGTGTTCAAATTGTTATAATATCATACGAAGTAATTCTAGTTCTTAGACCATGAGATCATGTCAATCACTAATACTAGAAAAGTAATTTGATAACATCAAACGTCATATCGTAACAGGGTGACTATAAAGATGGGTTTAGATACTCCAAAGGTGTTATGTAGAGGCTCGTTGATCAAGAGTGAAAATTTTCCATCCCTATGACGGATAGATATACTCTAGGCCCTCTCAGCGATATCACATGGGGATAGCTTGTAAGCAAGTGATGTGATCACTAGAATGTTATATCATGGGAACGAGAAAATAGTACATGTCGGTAACGAGATCAAACTACGTATGGAGATACCGATAATCGAATCTCGGACATGTAATATATCGCGAGATAAAGGGATTTAGTTACTAACGTTAAAGGTTCTCACAATCACAGAAGTCATCGTTGAATGTGTAGGAGTCAGTATGGATCTCTAGATCCCGCTGCTGCTTATTGATCGGAGAAGAGTCTCGATCATGTCTGCGTTATTTGCAAACCGTAGGGTGACACACTTAAGGGATACTGACACCATTTGGAGCAAATATGTTCAGAGAAAAGAATTGCAAAGCGCTGGAATTATTTCAATGGATACCGGAATTATTTCGGGTGATATTGCTGAAATTGGTTCTCCATGTGATATTGAAATATTGCAGGGGTTTTATGTAAATATTTGTTAATTAAAATAATTAACAAAATTCTGAATAAAATAAATAAAAGAGTTTTATTAAATAAGAGTTGCATTAAATTTGCTGGAAATTTAATGGGGATGAGTGGAATTTTGAATGGAGTCAAATTTGTGTGAGTGGGAGCTCCACCACATGAATGTGGAAGAGGTGGGGGCACCTCTCTTGGCCGCCGGCCATAGGGGCTTCCCCCTCTCCCCTATAAAAGGCCCCTCATTCCTCCTCTCATCTCACACCTCCTCGTGAAGGATCTCTCTCCCCATCTAGAATTATTCCCCCATGGTCTCGGATTAGCGAGATACATGTTCCCAGTGGCATTTCGTCTGGAAGGAGTTTCTGCTTCCTCTGCATCACTAGAACGAGGAGGCGGAGGTTGTTCGGTGGACCGGATGTGTGTGCGATCACGGATGCGCTGCTGATTTACGGCGCTGGACTTTCTCTCGATCCTGAGATCGGCAAGCATACGACTACATCATCCACGAGTTCAACCTCGTAACACTTTGTCGGTATTCAAGGGTATGTTCTCTATCAATGTATATCCACCCATTGTTTGTATCTAGGTAGATAGATCTTGGTGCTTAATAGTTCCCATCATAGGAATTTTTTTGTTTTCTATGCTGCAAACCCAACAGTGGTAATAGAGCCTGATCTATGCGTAGATGCTTTGCATGGGTAGAACACATAAGAGTATGTGGGTGATGATGATCATGTTATTGCATCTTATATGTATTTTAGATGTTGGTGGCATAGTGAGATGAAGCAACCCGGACTAACTTTACATGTACTCGCACATGAGACCTGTTCCACGCTTGTCATGCAACTACTTTTGCATCAGTGGCTAGCAGATGTCTGTCTCTCCTACAATAGTCAATATCTGATTTACAACGAGTTGCTAATAATTTGGTTATCATCATTGTGGTTCCATGTTCGTAGGTAAGACTGGATTTATCTTCGAAAGCCCTAAGCCACGTAAAACTTGCAATTGATAAATTAGAAGCGTCTAATTTAGATTATTGATGGGCTTGTATCATGATATGGTAATATTATAATTTGAAGTATAGTAGATACTCTTGGAAATTATAGCATACCTAACGTGTAAGTTTCATAGACCTTGGTCTTACACACAAAGGAATGATAAAGATCATACCATGATGCACATGATAGTGATCAAGTGCAAGAACCATATCATTTCAGTTTATGCATATGATGTTAGCATCTTATATTCCTTGTATGGTGCTTTAGTAGCATTATAAGATGATCTATCATTTAGATATCAAGATAAAATGTGTTCTTCCTTAAGTATGTACCGTTAAGAAAGTTCGTCGTTTCAAGACATCATGTGATGATCAAGTGTTTTGACTCTACGCTTTCATATAACGGGTGTAAGATAGTTTTACACACGCGAGTACTAAGATTCTTACTTGGTGAGCCTCGCATGTACATACATGACCTCGGAACACAGACCTAAAGGTTAAGCATGAGTCATATGGTTGATATGATGCCCATATAGATGCTCGCCTTTGAAGCTACACTAACTCACGTGATGATCAGATTTGGTGTAGCGGATTTGGTTCATGTAATCGCCAAAAATACATGAGGGATGTTGTTTTTGAGTGGGAGTTCACTCGTAATTTGGATTAGTTGAACTCGATCTATCATAAAGTTAGTCTAAATAAACTTTACAAATTATGTTGTAGATGGCACCACTTGCTTTTAATTTCAATGTGTTCATGCAGAAAGAAAAACTTGTGTGTAATGGTAGCAACTTTACCAACTGTGCCCTGAATCTGAGGATTCTCCTTACTGCTGCACAAAAGCAATATGTGCTAGATGCGCCACTATGCCCCCATCAGCTCCTGATGCCCCTGACGAAGAAAAGCATATATATTTGACTCGTCAGGAGGACCACAATATGGTTCATTGCGGCATACTGTATGGGCTAGAGCCAAAAATTTGAAAGCGTTTCGAAAATGGCAATGCCTTTGATACCATGTGTGAATTGAAAATGATTTTCGATACCCATGTTGTTGTAGAGAGTTATGATGCTTCAGAAAAAATTAGCTGCATGATGGAAGAGAACAACTCTGTTAGTGAGCACGTATTCAAAATGTCTGGGTACGCTGATAAGCTTGTGTCCTTGGGAATAACAATTTTCATTGACTTAGGCATACATCGTGTTCTCCAATCTTTTCCACCTAGCTACAAGAGCTTCGTGATGAACTATAACATGCAGGGCATGAAGAAGTCTCTTCCCAAGATTTTGTCAATGCTTAAGACTGCAGAAGTGGATATCAAGAAAAAACATCAAGTGTTGATGATCAATAAGACCACTGGTTTCAAGAAATACAAGAAGGGTAAACATAAGGGAAAGAAGGGCGACAAATCTGTTGCTGTGCCTGAAAAGAAATCCCGAGATGGCCCTAAGTCTGATACCGAGTGCTATTATTGCAAGGGGACTGGCCATTGGAAGCGCAACTGCCCCAATTATTGTTGGGTCCGCAGCATAGAAAACAAAAAAATTCCTACGATGAGAACTATACGCCAAGATCTATCTACTAGATACAGAGCAACTGGTGGACATACATCCCTGGAGAACTTACCCTCTAAGACAATGAGCTTTGTTAACGAGTAGGAACTCGTGGTTGATGTAGTCGTACACTTGTCGATCTCAAGATCGTGAGGAAGTACGAGCGCCGCAACTCAGCAGCGCATCCGCACTCGCACACACGTTCAAGCCACCGGACAACCTCCACCTCCTCGCTCCAGCGATCTAGCGGAAGAAGCAACTCCTTCCAGACGAAATGCCACCGGGAACATGTATCTCGCTAATCCGAGACCATGGGGGAATAATTCTAGAGGGGGAGAGAGATCCTTCACAAGGAGGTGTGTGGATGAAGGAGGGAATGGGTGGCCTTTTATAGGAGGAGGGGGGGTGCCCCCTCTCTCCATGGCCGGCGCATGGGGGGGTGACCCCTCACCTCCCCCGTTCATGTGGTGGTAACCCCTCCACATTAAAATGCCTCTTCACATTCCCTTTTAAAGTCTCCACTTTAAATGCATTAAATTTCTCCAAATTTAATGCTCTCTCATTTAATAAAACTCTTTTTATTAAATTTATTCAAAATTTTGTTAATTACTTTAATTAACAAACATTCACGTATAGCCCCTTGCAATATTTCAATATCACATGCAGAACCACCTTCTGCAATTTCACCCGAAACAATTTCCGGTTTCTATTGAAACAATTCCTGCGCTTTGCAATTCTTCCGTCTGAAACATATGTGCTCCAAAATGGTGTCGGTAACTCTTAAGTGTGCCACCCTATGATTCGCGAATAATGCAGACATGATCGAGACCCTTCTCCGATCAATAATCAGCAACGGGACCTGGAAATCCGTACTGACTCCTACACATTCAACGATGACTCCTGTGATCGTGAGAACCCCGCTTGTAACTAAATCCGTTTGTTTCTCGATATATTACATGTCCGAGATTCTATCATCGGTATCTCCATACCTAGTTTGATCTCGTTACCGACATGCACTCTTTTCTCGTTCCCGTGATATAACATTCTAGTGATCACATCACTTGCTTGCAAGCTATCCTAATGTGATATCACCGAGAGGGCCCAGAGTATATCTATCCGTCATCTAGATTGACAAATTCCACTCTTGATCCATGAGCCTCAACATAACACCTTCGTAGTACTAAACCCATCTTTATAGTCACCCTGTTACGGTGTGACGTTTGATGTTATCAAGATACTCTTCCGGTGTTAGCAATTAACATGATCTCATGGTCTAAGGATAAAGATTACTTCGTATGATGTTATAGCAATATAAACATAATGACTTGATCGTAATGCTATACTTCGGATGAATGTTCATCACATCAAATGCTATGACCTTGTTATTAACAACATCCAATGTCCATGATCAGGAAACCTTGATCATCTTGTTAATCAACAAGCTAGTCTATAAGAGAGGCATAACTAGGAACCCTTTTTGTTTATTAAACACACATGTATTGATGTTTCCTATCAATACAATTATAGCATGCAAAATAAACATCTATCATATACAAGGAATACATAATAACAACTTTATTATTGCCTCTCAGGGCATATTTCCTTCAGTCTCCCACTTGCACTAGAGACAATAATCTAGTTTATATAGTGATAAATCTAACACCCATGGAGTTCTGGTGTTGATCATGTTTTGCCCTAGGGAGTACTTTAGTCAACGGATCTGCTACATTCAGGTCCGTGTGCACTTTACAAATCTTTATATCTCCATCCTTGACATGCTCGCAGATGGAGTGAAACCGGCGCTTAATAGGCTTGGAATTCTTGTGAGACCTTGGTTCCTTGGCGTTGGCTATGGCGCCATTATTGTCACAATAGATCACCATTGGGTCCAACGCACTAGGAACCACACCTAGTTCCGTTATGCTACTCCGTTCAAGAGAAATACGTATCCGGATTAAGACTTAGAGTCATCCAGATCAGTGTCAAAGCTAGCATCGACATAACACTTAGCGACTAGCTCTTCTTCACCTCCGTATACAAGAAACATATCCTTAGTTCTTCTCAAGTACTTAAGGATATTCTTGACCGCTATCCAGTGTTCCGAACCTGGATCACATTGGTACCTACTAGTCAAACTAATAGCATGTGCCACATCCGGTCTTGTACATAGCATGACATACATTATAGAGCCTATGGCTGAGGCATAGGGGATCTTATCCATTATCTCTCTTTCTTCCGCCGTAGCCGGACTTTGAGTCTTACTCAATGTCTTGCCTTGCAACATAGGTAAGTACCCCTCCTTACTTCCGTCCATATTAAACTTCTTTAATATCTTATCAAGGTATGTACTCTGCGATAGCCCAATTAGGCGTCTTGATCTATCTCTATAGATTTTAATGCCTAATATATATGAAGCTTCACCAAGGTCCTTCATCGAAAATTTGCTGTTTAGATGACTTTTAACACTGTTTAAAAGATCTATATCATTTTCAATCAATAATATGTCATCCACATATAATATCAGAAATGCCACATTGCTCCCACTCACTTTCTTGTAAATACAAGCCTCTCCATAAGTTTGGACAAATCCAAACTCTTTGATCACCTCATCAAAGCGGAGATTCCAACTCCGGGATGCTTGCATCAGTCCATAGATGGATCGCTGAAGTTTGCACACCTTATCAGCATCCTTAGGATTGACAAAACCCTTAGGTTGTATCATATACAACTCTTCTTCAATATTACCATTGAGGAACGCAGTTTTGACATCCATCTGCCATATTTCATAATCGAAATATGCAGCAATTGCTAACATAATCCTAACCGACTTAAGCATCGCTACGGGAGAGAATGTCTCATCGTAATCAACTCCTTGAATTTGTCGAAACCCCTTTGCGACAAGTCGAGCCTTATAGATGGTTACATTACCATCAGCATCGGTTTTTATTTTGAAAATCCATTTATTCTCAACGGCCTTTCGATCGTGAGGTAAGTTCACCAAGGTCCAAAACTGGTTTTCGTACATGGATTCCATCTCGGATTTCATGGCTTGTAGCCATTTGTTGGAGTCAGGGCTCATCATCGCTTCTTCATACGTCGCAGGGTCATCTATTTCATCAATCATGAAATTCATAACAGGATTGCCGTACAGTTCAGGAGCTGCACGTGTCCTGCTTGACCTGCGAGGTTCGATAGTGTCCTCTTTCGGAGTTTCATGATCAATATCATTAGCTCTCTCTTCATTAGGTGAAGTCAACTCCAAAACAACTTCTGGAGCTGCGCTACTCGCCATTTCATGAAGAGAAGGTTCAATATCCTCTTCGAGTTCTACCTTCCGACTACTCACACCTTTCGCGAGAAACTCCTCCTTAAGAAAGGATCCATTCATGGCAACAAAGACCTTGCCCTCAGATCTGTGATAGAAGGTATACCCAATCGTTTCCTTAGGGTATCCTATGAAGACGTATTTTTTCGCTTTGGGTTCGAGTTTATCCGGTTGAAGTTTCTTCACATAAACATCGCATCCCCAAACTTTAAGAAATGACAGATTAGGTTTGTTTCCAAACCATAATTCATACGGTGTCTTTTCAACGGATTTATATGGTGCCCTATTTAAAGTGAATGCAGCGGTTTCTAGTGCATAGCCCCAAAATGACAGTGGCATGTCAGTCAGAGACATCATAGATCGAACCATATCCAATAAAGTACGATTACAGCGTTCTGACACACCATTATGTTGTGGTGTTCCGGCAGGCGTGAGTTGTGAAACTATTCCACAGTCTTTCATATGTGTGCTAAACTCGTAACTAAGATACTCTCCTCCACGGTCGGACCGCAGAAATTTGATCTTTCTGTTACGATGATTTTCCACTTCATTCTGAAATTCTTTGAACCTTTCAAAGGTTTCAGACTTATGTTTCATCAAATAGATATACCCGTATCTACTCAAATCATCCGTTAAAGTAACAAAATAACGATATCCACCTCGCGTCGACACACTCATTGGTCCACACACATCAGTATGTATGATTTCCAATAAATCTGTCGCCCATTCCATTGAACCGGAAAACGACGTTCTAGTCATCTTGCCCATAAGGCATGGCTCACATGTATCAAATGATTCAAAATCAAGTGATTCCAAAAGTCCATCAGAATGGAGTTTCTTCATGCGTTTAACGCCAATATGACCTAGACGGCAGTGCCACATATATGTAGATATATCATTATCAAGTTTAATCCTTTTAGCATCAACATTATGAATATGTGTAATACTACTATCGAGATCCAACAGAAATAAACCATTCAACACAGGTGCATGACCATAAAAGATATTATTCATATAAATCGAACAACCATTGTTTTTAGACTTAAACGAATAACCACTTTGCATCAAACATGATCCGGATACAATGTTCATGCTCAGTGCAGGCACCAAATAACAATTATTCAGGTTTATAACTAATCCCGACGGCATATGGAGAGGCAGCGTTCCGACGACGATCACATCAACTCTTGATCCATTGCCGACCCGCATCGTGACCTCATCCCTTGCTAGTTGTCGCTTGTTCCGCAGCCCCTGAACCGAGTTACATATATTAGCAACCGATCCCGTATCAAATACCTAGGTGCTACTGCGAGTACTAGTCAAGTACACATCAATAACATGTATATCACATATACCTTTGTTTGCCTTGCTGGACTTCTTGTCCGCCAAATACTGGGGGCAGTTGCGCTTCCAATGGCCAGTCCCCTTGCAATAGTAGCACTCGGTGTCAGACTTAGGGCCAGCTCGGGGTTTCTTTTCAGGCGCGGCAACAGATTTGCCACCCTTCTTTCCCTTCTGCTTGCCTTTCTTGTCTTTCTTGAAACCGGTGGTCTTATTGATCATCAACACTTGATGTTCTTTCCTAATCTCCACTTCTGCAGTCTTAAGCATTGACAGAAGCTCAGGAAGAGACTTCTTCATGCCCTGCATATTATAGTTCATCACGAAGCTCTTGTAGCTAGGTGGCAGAGATTGGAGAACACGATGTATGCCTAAGTCAATGGGAATCGTTATTCCCAAGGACACAAGCTTATCGGCGTACCCATACATTTTGAGTACGTGCTCACTAACGGAGCTGTTCTCTTCCATCATGCAGCTAAAGAACTTTTCGGAAGCATTATAACTCTCTATGACAGCATGGGTATCGAAAATCATTTTCAATTCTCCCATGGTATCAAAGGCATTGCCATTTTCGAAACTTTTTCGAAGTTCTGGCTCTAGCCCATACAGTATGCCGCAATGAACTAAGTTGTGGTCCTCTTGACGAGTTATATAGACGTTCTTTTCCTCGTCAGGGGCATCAGGAGCTGGTGGGGGGCCTAGCGACGCCTCTATCACATATTGCTTTTGTGCAGCAGTGAGGAGAATCCTCAAATTCATAGCCCAGTTGGTGAAGTTGCTACTATTCGCAGCAAGCTTCTCTTTCTCCATGAACACATTGAAATTAAAAGCAGGTGATGCCATCTACAATTGAATTTGTAAAATATACTTAGACTAAGTTTATGATAGATTGAGTTCAACTAATCCAAATTACTAATGAACTCCCACTCAAAAACGACATCCCTCGTGTCCTTTTGGTGATTACATGAACCAAATCCACTACACCAAGTCCGATCATCACGTGAGTCGGTGTAGCTTCAAAGGTGAGCATCTATATGGGCATCATATCAACTATATGACTCATGCTTAACCTTTCGGTCCGTGTTCCGAGGCCATGTCTGTACATGCTAGGCTCGTCAAGTAAGAACCTTAGTATTTGCGTGTGTAAAACTGTATTACACTCGTTGTATGAAAGCGTAGAGTCGAGAACACCCGATCATCACGTGATGCCTCAAAACACGATCCACAAAATGGTGCATACTTAAGGAAGAACACATTTTATCTTGATATCTAAATGAGGGATCATCTTATAATGCTACCAAAAGCGCCAAACTAGCAATATAAGATGCTAATATGTGAAGTGAGGTGATATGGTCCATGCATTTGATCTTTATCATTTGCATCGTGGTATGATCTCTATCATTCCTTTGTGTGTAAGGCCAAGGTCTATGGGACTTACACGTTAAGTGAGTTGTAAGAGTATCTATTATACATCTACTTACAACAATACCATATCAATACACTAGCCTAGCAACGATCTAAACTAGACGCCTCTAATTTATCAATTGCAAGTTTTACGTGGCTTAGGGCTTTTGGAGATAGAACCGGTCTAACCTACGAACATGAACCACAACGAGGATAACCAAGTTATTAGCAACTCTTTGTAAATCAGATATTGACTATAGTAGGAGAGACATACACCCGCTAGCCACTTATGCAAAACTAGTTGCATGTCAGTCGTGGAACCGGTCTCATGTACGATGACATGTAAGGTTGGTCCGGGCCGCTTCATCCCACTATGCCACCAATATCCAAAGTAAATAGAAGATGCAATAACATGATCATCATCGCCCACATATAAACATATGTGTACTACCCGTGCAAAGCACCTACGCATAGATCAGGCTCTGATACCACTGTTGGGTCCGCAGCATAGAAAACAAAAAATTTCCTACGATGAGAACTATACGCCAAGATCTATCTACTAGATACAGAGCAACGGGTGGACATACATCCCTGGAGAACTTACCCTCTAAGACAACGAGCTTTGTTAACGAGTAGGAACTCGTGGTTGATGGAGTCGTACACTTGTCGATCTCAAGATCGTGAGGAAGTCCGAGCGCCGCAACTCAGCAGCGCATCCGCACTCGCACACACGTTCAAGCCACCAGACAACCTCCACCTCCTCGCTCCAGTGATCCAGCGGAAGCAGCAACTCCTTCTAGACGAAATGCCACCGGGAACATGTATCTCGCTAATCCGAGACCATGGGGGAATAATTCTAGATGGGGAGAGAGATCCTTCACAAGGAGGTGTGTGGATGAAGGAGGGAATGGGTGGCCTTTTATAGGAGGAGGGGGGTGCCCCCTCTCTCCATGGCCGGCGCATGGGGGGGTGACCCCTCACCTCCCCCATTCATGTGGTGGTAACCCCTCCACATTAAAATGTCTCTTCACATTCCCTTTTAAAGTCTCCACTTTAAATGCATTAAATTTCTCCAAATTTAATGCTCTCTCATTTAATAAAACTCTTTTTATTAAATTTATTCAGAATTTTGTTAATTACTTTAATTAACAAACATTCACATATAGCCCCTTGCAATATTTCAATATCACATGCAGAACCACCTTCTGCAATTTCGCCCGAAACAATTTCTGATTTCTGTTGAAACAATTCCTGCGCTTTACAATTCTTTCGTCTGAAACATATGTGCTCCAAAATGGTGTCCGGTAACTCTTAAGTGTGCCACCATACGGTTCGTGAATAATGCAGACATAATCGAGACCCTTCTCCGATCAATAATCAGCAGCGGGACCTGGAGATCCGTACTGACTCCTACACATTCAACGATGACTCCTGTGATCGTGAGAACCTTTAACGCTTGTAACTAAATCCCTTTGTCTCTCGATATATTACATGTCCGAGATTCGATCATCGGTATCTCCATACCTAGTTTGATCTCGTTACCGACATGCACTCTTTTCGCGTTCCCGTGATATAACATTCTAGTGATCACATCACTTGCTTGCAAGCTATCCTAATGTGATATCACCGAGAGGGCCCAGAGTATATCTATCCGTCATCTAGATTAACAAATTCTAGTCTTGATCCATGAGCCTCAACATAACACCTCCGTAGTACTGAACCCATCTTTATAGTCACCCTGTTACGGTGTGACGTTTGATGTTATCAAGATACTCTTCCGGTGTTAGCAATTAACATGATCTCATGGTCTAAGGATAAAGATTACTTCGTATAATGTTATAGCAATATAAACATAATGACTTGATCGTAATGCTATACTTCGGATGAATGTTCATCACATCATTTCACAAATGTTGTGACCTTGTTATTAACAACATCCAATGTCCATGATCAGGAAACCTTGATCATCTTGTTAATCAACAAGCTAGTCTATAAGAGAGGCATAACTAGGAACCCTTTTTGTTTATTAAACACACATGTATTGATGTTTCCTATCAATACAATTATAGCATGCAAAATAAACATCTATCATATACAAGGAATACATAATAACAACTTTATTATTGCCTCTGAGGGCATATTTCCTTCAATTATTTGGCGGACAAGAAGACCAGCAAGGCAATAAAAGGTATATGTGATATACATGTTATTGATGTGTACTTGACTAGTACTTGCAGTATCACCTGGGTATTTGATACCGGATCGGTTGCTAATATATGTAACTCGAATCAGGGGCTGCGAAAAAAGTGACAACTAGCAAGGTATGAGGTCATGATGCGTGTCGGTAATGGATCGAAAGTTGATGTGATCGCCGTTGGAACGCTACCTCTTCATCAGCCGCCGGGATTAGTTATAAATCTGAATAATTGTTATTTGGTGCCTACACTAAGCATGAACATTGTATCCGGATCGTGTTTATTGCGAAGTGGTTATTCGTTTAAATCTGAAAACAATGGTTGTTCGATTTATATGGATAATATCTTTTATGGTCATGCACCTGTGATGAATGGTTTATTTCTGTTGAATCTCGAGAGTAGTGATACACATATTTATAATGTTGATGCTAAAAGGATTAAACTTGATAGTGATATATCCGCATATATGTGGCACTGCCGTCTAGGTCATATTAGCGTAAAACGCATGAAGAAACTCCATTCTGATGGACTTTTGAAATCACTTGATTTTGAATCATTTGATACATGTGAGCCATGCCTTATGGGGAAGATGACTAGAACACCGTTTTCTGGTACAATGGGACGGACGACAATCATACATACTGATATATGTGGTCCAATGAGTGTGTCAGCGCGAGGTGGATATCGTTATTTTGTTACTTTCACGGATGATTTAAGTAGATATGGGTATATCTATTTGATAACACAAATCTGAAACCTTTGAAAAGTTTAAGAGATTTCAAAGTGAAATGGAAAATCATCGTAATAGAAAGATTAAATTTCTGCGGTCTGACCGTGGAGGTGGGTATCTAAGTTACGAGTTTAGCACACACATGAGAGAGTGTGGAATAGTTTCACAACTCACGCCTGCCAGAACACCACAGCGCAATGGTGTGTCAGAGCGTCGTAATCGTACTTTATTAGATATGGTTCGATCTATGATGTCTCTGACTGACTTGCCACTCTCATTTTGGGGTTATGCACTGGAAGCCACTGCATTCACTTTAAATCGGGTACCATCTAAATCCGTTGAAAAGACACCATATGAATTGTGGTTTGGAAACAAACCTAAGCTGTCATTTCTTAAACTTTAGGGATGGGATGTTTATGTGAAGAAACTTTAGCCTGATAAACTCCACTATGGATAACATAGACAAGTAGCACATGCATGATACTAGCATAAGGTACTCTCCACTATGATTAGCTTCACAATTTGTTTCCATTGTCAAAATATTCCGCTGAAAGCTAACTACTAATTGGTGCACAAAAATGAGCTTAGGAGCCTGTTTGTAGATCAAACACGGCTCGAGAAAGAAGATATTAAATCGTGTGTGAGGATGCATGTCATTTCGAGGTGTCTCAAATATAATGCCTGTAGTGAGCTCGATCGGCCAAGGATACTGTGCCTAGTCACAAGATAGACAAGAAATGCAAATGGACATGATTGTTGAGAAGTCGTTCTTCATAACTTTAACAATCAAATAGTAGTATAGTATGGTTAATTCAGATGCTCACACGATACATATCAACACTCGGAATGGGAAACACAAAACACCACGCTCAAGGCACATCACATACAAACACAAACGCGGGCAAGCAGGCCGAAAGATCCAAGCCAGATCGGCCGCATCTTTCTTATTGAAGATGATTAATAAATGTAGAGAGAACCAAATTAGAAATCGACCAGTTGTGCCCCAATTAATCGATATACTGGTTAGACTTTAGGTAGTATTGGCATATGACTAGCTCGTTGTCCGTTAAGCCATAAATCACGAATTCCAAGGAATCTCACCAGATTTGGGTTGCAGTCACCATTGAGCTCAACTTTCTTCAAATTGGGAAGCCGCTCGAGTCCACGTAAGGCATCCAACTTGGCGAAAGACCATACAATCATCTCGAGCCGAGAAGACGAATATAGTACATCAAAGTGAATCCATGTGATCTCGTCGCCTTGGATGATCAAAGACTTGAGACTGTTGAATTCTCCTTTCTTGATGTGGAGCTTGTTTCCACTGTATGACTTGTGCAGAAGCCTGAGACAAGCTAGAGCACTGAGATTGCCAATGATGCCTAGAGCGTCTTCCCCAAGGTAAGTTTCGCTCAGTGTCAACTTGACAAGCTGATCGAGCTGTGCGATCCAGCGAGGGAGACCACTTCGGATGCCTCTGATGTTCAGGCTCCGGAGGAATTTTGGAACTGATGATTCCAATGCACGTACCTCGTCGGCATCATCATGAATAATACCATCACTTGTGACCGGCTGGTCAGTCACCTGGATTATTGACAAGGAGCGGAGGCAATCATGCAACTTTTCAACCTGCTGGAAAAAAAGATGCAGCATGCCATCTCTCTTCTTCCTGCGGAGAATCACACCCAATTTCCTTAGTCGTAGCAGCTGGCCAATGCTGACTATGTCCTCATCACCACCATGGGAAACTTGGACGTGGGACAACATCTCTAGTTGTTTCATTCTTTGGACGCCACTGGGAAGGCGCACCGCCACAAATGGCTCCAGATACCGAGATTCAGAGTTGCTGCTTGCGGGAGGAGGGTGTGATGTCTTACTATGGCCAGCAAGCATATGCTTTAGCATTGGAAGCATGACAGACTTGGTGGCGAATGCCTTGACTGCAGTTTGCCGTATGTCCAGTGTCTCCAAGCATGTTAGCATCTCAATTTGCTTTGGCAGCTCGGTGACATCTGTATTCCTAAGGCTGAAATACCTGAGCAGTAGTATGTTGCAGATAATCTTCAGGTGCTTCTTCTTCAAGCCTCTGCAGCCTTCTAGATCCAACACCTTCAAGAGCTTCCACTGAGAGGACCTGGCCAAATACGGAAGAGATGCTACAATGGCATCAACAGGAGGACTAGTAGCTTCGATAGGATGGTAAGAAACTTGATGTGGTATCCTGCTATGGATGGAAAGGTGTTGGGCCAAGGCTTGTGGCAGATTATCAGTGTCCACAAAGTTGACATCTGCAGCGATCCGGGCGATGAACTCGAAGGTTTCAGGGTGTACCGTGCATGTCTTGATGTTGCATGTGGCACTGAGTTCCACCGGACGAATGAACCCCCGAGATACGAGCATCTCGAAATGGTGCATTGCTACATCTTCCAGTACCGTTGTTGTTGGTCTATCCAGCCGGCCTTCTTCAGTGCTAGAGTAGTACTCTCTTGTAGGGTTTATGATACCCTCAGCAATCCATCTTCTAGCCAGGCTTGTCCTTGTGATGACGCGGTCTTTGGGGAAGATGGACATATACATGAGGCAGCTTCTGTACTTGGCAGGCAGCTCACTGTAGCAAAATATGAGCATTTGCTTAGAGATGCTTCTGTTGAGCCTTATGCATCTTGATATGATGTCCTTGATGTTGTGAAGCTCATCATCTGTGCGTCGGGGATTTGCCTGAAGAAGATGTAGGAGCATCTTCATTGCAAAAGCATCAGGGTAACAGAGTCCCAAGATGGCTTCGACGTGTCCCCACGTGCAGTGCGCTGGTCCCTTGCTGGTACTCTTTATGAGTGAGTCGGCCTCGGACTCGGACTCGGACTCGGACTCGGTAGGTGAATAATTGATAAGCTCCCTGGCTTTATCGTACATGGCCTTGTATATAGCATTCCGAGGGTCGAGGATTCTTGTGTAGTAAGGAGACTGTGAGTGTCTGTCACTGCTGGTTGTGATTACAAGACTACCAAAACCTAATTGACAATCACGATTTTCAGGGCCCAGAAGCCTGTGGATTAGGTAGTCCCTTCTTCTATGGCCATTGACTTGCTCAAGAAGGATCAAGAAGCGTCGACCTCTCATAAGCCCCATGATTTGCTGTGACAACTTGTCGGCCTCGTGA
This sequence comes from Avena sativa, assembly GCA_916181665.1. NCBI lineage: Eukaryota > Viridiplantae > Streptophyta > Magnoliopsida > Poales > Poaceae > Avena > Avena sativa. Next base: position 454,593,627 of record OV702296.1, on the reverse strand, counting down.
CGATAGTTTTCAACTTCACCGAAGAGTTGAGGTATTGGTTGGGCCGGTGCTACTTGAGCTAGTACCTCACGAAGAAAAATATACTCGCACTCATAGTACATGGTGTCACCAGGGTCCATGCAGGGCCAGTTGCCGACGTGCATCCTGACCTTGCAACCAAATGAGGAGGCGGCAGGCAATTGCAAGGAGGGATGGTCGTACACTGCTCGAGCAATACGAGACGCCAACGCCTTTTCCTTTTCTTCATTATTATCCCCCCCATATAAGATCTGAAGGATTAGCAGCCGGTCGAGTAACATTTTTTGCATGATATATGTCCAGTCAGGATCTTTTTGGTTGACGTTGACGGCAAGTTCGTCGTGCCTCCACTGCTCACGATGCTTGGTGTGTTGCCCGACAATGCTGTCGATGCCTTGGTCGAAGAGGAGCTCCTCTTCTAGCTCGACCATAGAGCGGCCACAGATGTCGTCCGGTCGGCCCCAAGAATAAGATGGTGTCCATAGCAGCTGCTGCTCCGCCGCGTCGTCGAAGAGTGTCAAAGCGCCAGCTTGCTGGCTGGGCGCGTCGTTGGACGACGACGACGGCACGGTGACGCCGTACCTGAGCCGCCTCTCGTCCACTTCGCGCACCCGGGTCTTGAGCTCCTTGATCTGCTTCGCCACGCGGTGCCGGACCATCCGCCGCAGGAAGCCCAGGAGCCCGGCGCCAGCTCGGGCGTCGCCGCCGCTGCCGACGTGGCGGGCGAAGAGCTCCACGTAGGCCTCGCTGTCGCGGGCGAGGCCCACCACCTGCTTCATCCAGGTGCGGACGTGGTGGGCGCGGTGCTGGGCCTCGGTGAGGTGGGCCAGCAGGCTGTTCATGCTCTCCATCTCGTCCCGGATGAAACGCACGTCGCCGTGGACGCTGCGGAGCAGCTGCGCCTCGTCCACCAGCAGCGTGCTCAGCCTGCCCAGCAGCGAGTCGACAGCGCTCTGCGCCATCCCCGCCATGATTTGCTTCCTCTTCTCTCTACGATCGCCTCGGTGGGGTGTTTTGTGTGTATGTGTGTGCAGTGGTGTCTTTCCAGATAGAGATAGATAGGCTATCTAGATCTATATACTCCGGATGGCCGCCGGAGAAAGAAAGGGATGGCGTTGCATCCATGTGCCCGTCGTCACCTTACCATTGCTTTTTTCAAATCAGGGAATCGCATTCTGTGTTCTGTCTCGCCTTGTTAATTCCGCTTTAAAAATGCTTTGCCTAACACGTTGTCTTTCGTCTTTGTCTTTTTCCCTTTTACTTTAATTATATGCTGGTCTTTTGGGTCTACTTCTATTTTAAGCTATAATAAGACTTATTGGTTACCCTAGCTCGAAACAGGCTTTACGTCCCGCTTTATAAATAAAGCCACAACCACACAGAAGTACAACAGAGTTGGCGACGCCAGGCGTCAAAGAGAAAAATAAAGCGAAGTCTGCTGGGACCACAGCACATCATGCCCAAGAAACCAAAAAAAGAAAGCGAAGAAAGGGGCTAGCTAGAGAGCACCCTCTACGACGCCGCGGAGGAACTAGCAGGGGCCATGAAGCGTTGCGCCGACGTCCTGAGCGCCAGCAGGATCTAGTCAACGCTGACCTTGTCCCTCTGTCTAGAAAGCGGGTACCACTGCTGGAGGTAGGCATCAAGGAAAGAAAATACAGAGTCAGAAGCACGTCGAGAAAAGATCCGCTCAATCACCATCTTATTACGATCATTCCATAGCGTCTACGTGATAGCCGCAAACACCAACCGAAAGAGGTGGCGCCTCCTTCCGGTAAGGTTTCTGGCATTTTTTTTCTTGAATCACGTGTATATATACACGTTTTAGTACGTACGTTTAACATATTTCAATATGTGTGAGTTCATATTAAAATATCCAAAACATTTCATAATTCATAATAGAGAGGTTACTATATGGAGCAAATGCGCATCTCTCTGCGTGTTTTATTCGCAAACGAATTTCTGTGCAATTCACTTGAGTTTCTCCTGGAAGGTATATAGAGAGCATCTCGTCCTTTACGTTTCCGGGAATCGAGTTCTTGCTTGTGCCCATTATAACGGCATTTGGTACTCTTAACGCTTGCATGGCATGGCATGGCATGTCATGCCAACCCAACGTCGAGCTTGTTCTAAGCTTTGCCCCTTTTCTTCTCCGACAACTTTGGATTTTCCTTTTCTTTTCTTACACACTGGAATAATAAACTACCAGGATTGAAGTAGGCCCAAAGAGCGTGGTATTCCACTTTGAATCAGAAAGTGCAAGCTCTATCGTTTCCGAGATCCGCAGCAGATACATCGTTGTTTCTATTTTAGCATGGCAAAGCTACAATTTATATGCTCATATACGTTGATAACATTACCATTGCAAGTTCATGAGCACTCCTCTCAGCAAAGAAGATACGTTCAAGTATAGAAGCAAAGTTAGTGTTTTACAAACTACTCCTACATGGTGGTGCAAAAATCTTGGAGCAACCTTCCTCGTAGCCACCTCGTTGTTAGCAAACGAACAAAACACACTGAAATCGATTTCACGCAATCTTGTATAACACGTTACATGAACTGATAGGTCGAAACTGAGTTAATAACTCCGGTGAGTTAACTTTTTGGGTAAGCACAATAATCGTGTCATTAAAATCCGTCGGAATATCCACCCCACTGAGAAATTCACGGATCGGACAACACGACACACTTCATGTTTTAAGAGCGACCAATGCCGCTGATAACATCTCAAAAGAAGAAAAAAAATGCCGCTGATAAAAAAGATCTGGTAGCCCACCTGACCCAGGAGACTTGGTCAGTCCCATTTGAAAAAGAGCCATAGTAATTTCCTCATTTGAGACTCACATAGCAAGTTTTTGATTCATATCATTTGTGACATACCTGCAACGTGATCCAAGGTCAGCTCCATGTCAGCTGCGCCATTGGACTCATGCATGTAACTTAGCATAAAAGGATCGAGCCAACACCCGCATTTCTATGTCAGTATTACACTTGCTGCCATCTTCCTTTCAAAGGACTCTGATTGTATTTTTCCTTCTCTTGTGAGAAGCTCGGTTTTGTAAGTATCGTGTGTTCCTTTCTTTTTTTTCGAAATGGGGAGCGGGACCTCGGCCTATGCATCAAGCCATGCACACAACTTTTATTTATTATTAGAACCACATTGTTTGGCAAAGGCCATTACAAAGATCATACAAACCGAACTGCCAAAACAAAACATTGAGCAAAAATGATAACCGTATCGCCAACTCTCCAATGAGATCTATCTAACACCTATCTACATGTTTCGATCCTGCCCCATGGTCACCCACACTGTTGCCACTCACCAAGAGAAGCTGGAGTGCATTGGCGCGGTGGCTCGAACTCAAGCAAAAGGAGCCCTAGACCCGCACAACATATGCACGGAGCGGCGCCCACGCACACACTCCGGATGTCGCCGCCTTCATAATCTTCCGCCAACCCGTCGTCAGCATGTAGATCGATGTGCAGACTCTCGCCACACCAACCAACCGACACCACCTCGGTGCCACGAAGCACCACCCCCCCCCCCCCCCCCCCGCGTGCTAGCCGCTCCACCCCTCATGCCGCTTCCATCCAATGCTGCTCCACAGGCGATGCTCCCATAAGAGAACGCAATATCGACACCGTGGCACCTCCATCGCCCAACCCGAAGATCTTAGGGTTTCCCCCGGAGTAGCACGAGTGAGGTCGACACAAGGTGCACTGGTGATGCCTTCATCAAGGTAACGACGTGGTAACGCCGCCATCGCCTGCCAATGGCTCGGTTTTCACCGGCACCTAGGTCTCCCCGCCTTGCTGGTAGGACTGGAAGACGTATCGTGAGATCTGCTGATGCATCGCAAATGTATCTATAATTTTTGATGTTCCATGCTTGGTTTTACCTACTTTCTTGTGTTTTGTCCACACTATGGAGTACTTTTCATATGATTTCTTGGACTAACCTATTAACAAGAGCCACAGTGCATGCTGCCTATTTTCTGCTATTTTTGGTTCCAGGAAGTCAGAAAATGAATATTCTCGGAATTGGACAGAACAAAAGCCAAAGTTATTATTTTACCGGGAGACACTTAGAGCCAAAATACGAGATGGAGAAGGGCCAGAGGGCGGCCACACCACCTGGCCGCGCAGCCAGGCTTGGCCTGCGCCAGGGGGTGGTGTGGCCAGCCCAGGCACCCCCTCGGCCTCTCCTTCCGCCTATATATTGCCTTTGATACGGAAACCCTAAGTACCCGATCAAAATTCCACGAAAGAGTCTGTAGCCGCCGTCATCTCCATCCCTAGATCGGGAGGGATCTGAAGCTCTTCCCGGCACCCTGCCGGAGAGGGGAATTCACCCTGGAGGCCTTCTTCATCATCATGCAAGCCTCCGGTGTGTTGCGTGAGTATTTCATCTCTGGACTACGGGTCCATGTAGTAGCTAGATGGTTGGTTCTCCTCCTTTGTGCTTTCATGTCTAGATCTTGTGAGCTCTGTTCATGATCAAGATCATCTATTTGTAATTCTGCATGTTGTGTTTGCGGGGATCCGATGGATATTGAGATGCTATTTTAGATTGATTATTGATTCTATCATGTCTTTGTTATTTGTGATCTTGCATGCTTTTCGTTGTTAGTAGCTATCTTGGCCAAGTAGATGCTAGCAACTCCAAGAGTTAGTATTTATGCTCGATAGTGGGTTCATGCCTCTAGTAATCTGGGGAAGTGATAGAAACCTCTAAGGTACTAGATGTGTTGTTGCTACTAGGGAGAAAACAACAATCCTTTGTTCATAGAACAATCGTATTGTTTACTTTACACGCAATTCGAAATGCAATTATCCGTTGCTTGCAACTTAATACTGGAGGGGGTTCGGATGATAACCTGAAGGTGGATTATTAGTCATAGATGCAGTTGGATGGCGGTCTATGTATAATGTTGTAATGCCCAATCGAATCTCAAAGGAGTCAAGATGATTAGTATATGCTTGTATGCTTTCTCGATGTTTGTCAATTGCCCCGCTGTAATTTGTTCACCCAACATGTTATCTATCTTAAGGAGAGCCACCTCTAGTGAACTATGGATCCCGGTCCTTTCTTTTGCAATCAATCTATAAACTGTTTACTGCTTTGTGTTTACTTTCTGCAAAACATTACTTCCTTCCATTCGATACGTTTAATCCTTCGTTTTCAGTAAAACCGGTGAGATTGAGAACCTCATCGCAAGTTGGGGGCAAAGTTCTGTGGTTGTGTTGTGCAGGTCTCCACGTTGCTACTAGCACCGGTAGTGCGCCCTGCCAAGGCTCAGCTAGCAACACCTTTGGGGTGTTTCCTTGCTCCTACTAGATTGATAACCTTGGTTTCGTACTGAGGGAAAACTTGCTGATGTGTGATGTCTACGCACTTCTATTCTTGTAGACAGGTGTTGGGCCTCCAAGTGTAGAGGTTTGTAGAACAGCAACAAGTTTCCCTTAACTGGATCACCCAAGGTTTATCGAACTCAGGGAGGAAGTGCTCAAAGGTATCCCCTCTCAAGCAACCCTGCAATCAAGATACAATAAGTCTCTTGTGTCCCCAACACACCCAATACACTTGTCAGGTGTATAGGTGCACTAGTTCGGTGAAGAGATAGTGAAATACAAGTGGTATAGATAATTATAAGTGGTACCGGTGATAGAAAATAGCTTGCTGGCGTGTGGTTGATGTGGGAAAAGACTAAAGGCAAACTGAAATAAAAATGGAAGCAAGCAAACATGTAATAGATCTAATAGAAAACTGTGTTTTAATGCTTAGAAACAGGGCCTAGGGATCATACTTTCACTAGTGAACACTCTCATATAAATATCTTATCTTTATGATACTACTCTTAACTACTCTCCGGTTGGACACTCTAATCCATGGTAGGGCTATAACAGCACACCTCAAAGTTCGCTTTTCCCATCTAGATAACCCCACACTGTCACCTTGAGCTCTAGATGGTTCCAACAAAGACCATAATTTCATAAAGACATCCAACTCCAAATATAACTCATAACAAGTATTTGTAATCTCTAGCCTAAGTGCCACCATGGTGTGCACACTATCAACTTCACACACATGGAGAGAGCAAAGATCTATTAAAGCACTTGAGTAGCAAGGTAGATCTATAGATTACAAGCTCATGATCTCAATAAGATCATGCATAGAGAGAGAGATGAACACATAGCTACCGGTAGAACCCTTAGCCTCGAGAGAGAACTACTCCCTCCTCATCATGGGAATCAGCAATGGTGATGGAGATGGTGGTGGAGATCGATGGAGATGGCTTCGGGGGAACTTCCCCGTCTCGGCAGGGTGCCGGAATAGAGACTTTCTGTCCCCCGAATCTCCCCTTCGGTGGCGGCGGCGCTATGGAACTTTTCGTGGATGGAGGCTTGACTATTTAGGGTTTTTTGCATCGGGAGGATCTTATAGGCGAAGGGGCAAGGTCGGTGGCCGGCCAGGGGGGCCACACCACCTGGTGGCACGGCCAGGGCTAGCCCGCGCCACCATATGGTGTGGCCACCCTGTGGCCCCTCTCCGTCTCGTCTTGTGGCTCCGTGAGTCTTCCGGTAAAATATCGACTTTGGTTTTTGTCCAGTCCAATTCCGAGAATATTGATTTTCTGACTTTCCTGGAACCAAAAACAGCAGAAAACAGGCAACTGACACTGTGGCATTTGTTAATAGGTTAGTCCAAGAAATCATATGAAAAGTACTCCAAACTGTGGACAAAACATAAGAAAGTAGATAAAAACCAAGCATGGAACATCAAAAATTATGGATACGTTTGCAACGTATCAACATCCCCAAGCTTAACTCCTGCTCGTCCTCGAGTAGGTAAGTGATAAAAAGAAAGAATAATTTTTGAGGTGACATGCACCATCATAAACTTGATCAAAGTATCTGTAAAACATTCAAAGCTGGGATCATAGTACTTCAATCATAACATGAAAGACAAAGTTCTAGCAATAAGACAAAGAAACTATGTTGCAACATGAAAAGACACAAACAAAAGATTCATGAATAACAATGCTTTGCAAGACGTATGTTTTTTCACATAAAGAAAACATAGCATAGTGGCATTCAACTTGTCCCTCATAGAGTAGCAAACATAAATGCATAGGACACCTTCAAAGTTCATAAGAGTGACTAGATACAAATAGTTTAAAACAAGCAATATCAAGGTATGCATCAATCAACTAGTCTTGGGACAATGCACATAGAACTAAGAATGGCCACTATGCTCTCAAAGTAAGTGCATAAAGGTAGAAGGTGGAGACTCAATATAATGATGGAAGAAAGGCCTTCATAGAAGGAAGCAGAGATTCAAGTTTCATAAAGAGCTTCCAAAAATTATGGTACTTAATAGCTTTCAGCTCTCATTGCTCCTATCATAAGCATCTTGAAGTGATTAAGGTTAAAGTGAACAAACTATGGTGTATATGCTTGACGAAGTATAAGTTGGAAATCTCCTGTCCCTTGAATACGAGGGCCTCTCCTCATGCTACTCAAGTTTAATCACCGGTAAGTTCTTGTCATCGTAAGTACATGTGTATCATAAAGAACCGCCAACGGGGTACCCCTTGCCCGATGATACGGAAGAATCCCCATATCAAAATGACAAGGCAAGCAGAGAACGAGCATCTTAGCAATCTTCTTATTTACCATGGGAAAATGGTGCTTTTTTCTCTCTTTCCTCTTTCCTCTTTTCTCCTATATCTTTTTTCTTTTCTTTTTCTCTTTTTTCTCAATCTGACTTTATTTATAAGAAGAATGCTTCATAGACAGCTCATTATGGTTACGCTGCAGGTTTCCACCATGACAACATGGATTAGACCAGCGGCCCAGGCGTTTCTCTAACACACATACATAACTCCATGGACTTACAAGCTCCCCTTTCATTTCACACCGACGACATCCATAGACAAAAGAGCATGATATCAACTAGGTACAAAGTACAAGTGCAATGTTGAAAGCGTTCCCCATGACAGCATGGTTCTGCTAATCCCCAACAAATAAGTGCAAGCATATACAACATAGACGACACAATGGTTCAAGTTTATTAAGGGCAAGAAAAGTAAAGTGTGCCATCAAGTTCGTGAGAGCTTTAATCACTAATTTTCACATAACAAGTTTAATTCGGAAGGTAGATAAAAACATGAGTATACTTGGAATAGCATATCCTAGTAGGTAGGTATGGTGGACTCTTTGGAATAACTTGGTTTTAGGAGTTGGATGGATGAGTGGAACTCATACTTGGTTATGGAGGCTAGCAAAAGACTAGGAGCAACCAACTAAGAGAGCAATAATGGCCATAATCATGCAGAGCGATAAAACATCATTAATAAAAGCATACAGTGATATTACAAGTTGAAAACTAAATAATCATAAAGTCTATGGTGACTTGGGATAGTCATAACATGGTGTGAGCATGTGCCAAGTCAACCCAAATAAAGCATCAAAGGAGAATACCACAATACTATGCTTTAATATGCTAAAACAACGCATGATTCTTCCAAGGCACATTAAGAAATCTCAATTGTTTATAACATGTCATGCTACAGCAAAGATCACTAAGCATAAAGCCAAATCAATATCAAGCATGGCATGACAAAGCATAGGCTATAGTCAAAAACAAGCTCTCTTTACCACTTAAGCATGAACTTTCCTACTCTTTTCCAATCCAAACCAAACTATTTGAAAACCAATGTATGAAAGAGGGGGTCCAACCAATTTATTCAGCAAACTAAGCAAACCAAGCAAAAGAAAAATCAAAACAAAAACGAAAAAGAAGACGCTCCAAGAACAACACAACTGTGCATGAAACAATAAAAATGAAGCGTTTGGAAGAAACCTGGGATTTTTATTGATGAAGAAGGGGATGCCTTGGGCATCCCCAAGCTTTGACGCATGTACTTCTTGGATATTTCTTGGGGTGAAATGGCATCCCCAAGCTTGAGCTTTAGTCCATCCTTCATCTCATTACTCATTCCTTCCATACACCTGAAATTTTTCGTTCATACAAAACTTCACACAATCTTTATTAGCAACATTAGTGTACTCAAGATAATAAGTCTTTGGGTTCAGTTTCAACACCAATAAAACTTCCATTAAAACACAAGCTACTAAAGAACTTCCCTAAAAAAGCTCAATTCCCCAAAAGAACTCAAAAAGGAACCAACAAGAAGCAAATGCAATTAAAGGCAGAAATCTGTCAAAACAGACCAGCAGGTAAAGACGAATTTTTTCGAAGACCTTCTGTTGCTCAAATCGAAAAGTGTTGAACTAACGAAAGTTAGATAACAACCTGGGTCAAAAGCACAAAAATTCACGCCTCAAAAGGACGTACAGAGATTTTACACGAATTTTTACGGTGAAACACAAAAATCTGTTTCGGGACAGCAACTTTCCCAAGCATTACTTCTCTCTCATTAGAGGTTACTCTTGGCACAAAAACCACACAAAAATGATAAGGAGTGGTTATTACAGAGGTAATAACTTCCAAGACTCAACTAAAGCTTTTGGGTTATCTCCTAATAAGTACTTTTCTTTAACGCCTTTAAGTTAGGCATGATAGTTTGAGAAGATGCTCACATAAGACATATGAATTGAAGTAAAAGAGAGCATCAAGAAGAAAATTCAAAGCACATTTAAGTCTAACCCACTTCCTATGCATAGGAATCTTGTAAAGAAACAAGTCATGAAAGCACAAAGCAACAAGCATAGTAAAGCAAAACAAGTGCAACTTCAAGATTTTCAACATAAAGAGGGGAAACTTAATATTGTTGAGATGCATAAAACCATGTTTCCCACTCTCATAATAACTTTCAGTAGCATCATGAATAAAATTAACAATATAACTATCACATAAAACATTCTCATCATGATCGACATGCATATAATAATTATTACTCTCCACATAAGCATAGTCATTTTTATTAATTGTGGTGGGAGCAAATTCAATAAAATAGCTATCATTATTATTCTCATCACCATAATCATCAAATATAGGAGGCATATTGTAACCATAATTAATTTCTCCTCAATAGTAGGTGGAATGAAAATATCATATTCATCATTGTAATCATCATATATTGGAGGTTTGGTATCATCATAAGCAATAGAATAGCTATCTTCCAAAGCTGGGGAACTAAAAAGATCATTTTCATAAGAACTAGCTTCCCCAACCTTAAACTTTTCCATAGCATTAGCAATAATGGTGTCCAAAGAATTCATACTAACAACATTGCTATTAGCATGCAAATAAAGTTCCATAGGTTTTTTAATTTTCTCTTCAAACACTTGATGTCCTAACTCAAGATAAATACTATAAAGCTCTCTAATTTTGTTGTTGTTTTCCATTAAGCCTAACTAGTGAAAACAAGAAACAAAAAGACAAAATTAAAGAATCTAAAGGAAATAACTTTGAGCACTCACACTGGAGGATGTGAGTACCTTTTACCTTACCTCCCCGGCAACGGCGCCAGAAAATAGCTTGATGTCTACGCACTTCTATTCTTGTAGACAGTTGTTGGGCCTCCAAGTGCAGAGGTTTGTAGAACAGCAGCAAGTTTCCCTTAAGTGGATCACCCATGGTTTATCGAACTCAGGGAGGAAGTGGTCAAAGGTATCCCCTCTCAAGCAACCCTGCAATCAAGATACAAGAAGTCTCTTGTGTCCCCAACACACCCAATACACTTGTCAGGTGTATAGGTGCACTAGTTCGGCGAAGAGATAGTGAAATACAAGTGGTATAGATAATTATAAGTGGTAACGTTGATAGAAAATAGCTTGTTGGCGTGTGGTTGACGTGGAAAAAGACTAAAGGCAAACTGAAATAAAGATGGAAGCAAGCAAACATGTAATAGATCTAATAACAAACGGTGTTTCAATGCTTAGAAACAGGGCCTAGGGATCATACTTCACTAGTGAACACTCTCATATAAATATCTTATCTTTATGATACTACTCTTAACTACTCTCCGGTTGGACACTCTAATCCATGGTAGGGCTATAACAGCACACCTCAAAGTTCGCTTTTCCCATCTAGATAACCCCACACTGTCACCTTGAGCTCTACATGGTTCCAAGAAACACCACAATTTCATAAAGACATCCAACTCCAAATATAACTCATAACAAGTATTTGTAATCTCTAGCCTAAGTGCCACCATGGTGTGCACACTGTCAACTTCACACACATGGGGAGAGCAGAGATCTATTAAAGCACTTGAGTAGCAAGGTAGATCTATAGATTACAAGCTCATGATCTCAATAAGATCATGCATAGAGAGAGATGAACACATAGCTACTGGTAGAACCCTTAGCCTCGAGAGAGAACTACTCCCTCCTCATCATGGGAATCAGCAATGGTGATGGAGATGGTGGTGCAGATCGATGGAGATGGCTCCGAGGGCACTTCCCTGTCCCGGCAGGGTGCCGGAATAGAGGCTTTCTGTCCCGCGAATCTCCCCTTTGGTGGCGGTGGCGCTGCAGAACTTTTCGTGGCTAGAGGCTTGACTATTTAGGGTTTTTTTTGCATCGGGAGGATCTTATAGGCGAAGGGGCAAGGTCGGTGGCCGGCTAGGGGGCCCACACCACCTGGTGGCGCGGCCAGGGCTAGCCCGTGCCACCATATGGTGTGGCCACCCTGTGGCCCCTCACCGCCTCGTCTTCTGGCTCCGTGAGTCTTCCAATAAAATATCGACTTTGGCTTTTGTCCGGTCCAATTCCGAGAATATTGATTTTCTGATTTTCCTGGAACCAAAAATAGTAGAAACCAGGAAACTGGCACCGTGGCACTTGTTAATAGGTTAGTCCAAGAAATCATATGAAAAATACTCCAAAGTGTGGACAAAATATAAGAAAGTAGATAAAAAACAAGCATGGAACATCACAAATTATGGATACGTTTGCAACGTATCACTGTGCTCATCATACCTTCCTCTTGGGGTTCCCCAACGAGCTCGATATATTTTGGGCCATCATCTGCCAATCCAGCCACAGGTCGGACACCTTCGACGGAGAATATGTCCACCTCCACCAAACCCAGGGCCTCCGCCCCGAGTGCCCTCATGATGCAAAGTAGGCCGCAGAAGACCTCCAAATGACACAGGCCGATGTCGTGGAGGCGAAGAAGACTGATCTAGGAACCCTAGATCTCGCGACACCCGCCGCCCCGCCGCAGGCGCTGCGGTCAGAGCTCACCGGTCGCCGCCCACCTGCCATCACTGCTGGAGATCCGCTGGAGCGCCGCCGCTGTTGCCTGGATCTCGAGCTGCTGCCACCATGGAAGTGATGCATGCGAGGGTTGGGGCCCCGCCGCCGAAGCTTTGTCCGATGACGGATCCGGCGGCCGCGGAGAGGAGCGGGCGTGCGGGAGGGGGTGGCTGGCCAAGGGCAAGGGTGGCGACCCGGTGCGGCGGCGGCGCCGCACGGGGTCGGTAGTATCGGATGTTCCTATCACCCGATTAAACCACTCCACCGCCGCACGGGGTCAGTAGTATCGGATGTTCCTATCACCCGATTAAACCACTCCACGTGTGCACGCTGTTTGTACATGAGTTCCTGAATGAGATATGCCCTAGAGGCAAATAATAAATAGGTTTTTATTGTCATATCTCAATTAGTTTATAATATTTTTATATTGTGTTATAACTGTATCAAGTGGAAACATTGGTACATGTGTGGTATGAAACAAACCAAGTCCCTAGTAGCCTCTATTAATACTAGTTCGTTGGTCATGAGGATGATCTGGGTTTCAAGATCATGAGCATTTATGCCAATTGACAATGAGGTCATATAATTAGTGAATGATATGATGGACATTCCTCAAAAGATTGCGACACGATCAAGTCACATAGGTCATTCTTGCAATAGCTAAAACATAGTCTCCTTCTTCTTAGACCGTGAGTTCATATTACTCACTGTTTCCCGAGGCTGCTTTGACTGCATCAAACGTCACTTGGTTAAACAGTGATCATAAAGGTGTACGTTGGGTATTCCAGAGGAACAGTAGATGACATGTGACACAAGAGTGGGATTTCTTCACCCACGTGACGGGTAAGATACATACGGCCGGCTTGGTGGGATTACATCCATAAATGTTGCAACATGTGACTAGGTCATGGGGATGTAATATTGCTAACTCGTGTATTAACAAGCTCGTTGGGGAACCCCAAGAGGAAGGTATGATGAGCACAATAGTAAGTTTTCCCTCAGTTATGAAACTAAGGTTATCAATCCAGTAGAAGCAAAGAAACACCTCCAAGGTGTTGCTATCTGAACTTTGGCAGGGCGCACTACCGGCGCAAGCAGCAACGTGGAAACCTGCACAACACAACCACAGAACTTTGCCCCCAACTTACAGTGAGGTTGTCAATCTCAGCGGTTTTGCTGAAAACAAAGGATTAAACGTATTGTGTGGAAGAAAGTAATAGTTTGCAGAAAGTAAACAGAAAATAGTAAACAGTTGTAGATTGATGGTAAAAGAAAGGACTGGGGTCCATAGTTCACTAGTGGTGGCTCTCCTTAAGATAGATGACATGTTGGGTGAACAAATTACAGCGGGGCAATTGAGAAACATCGAGAAAGCATACAAGCATATACTAATTATCTTGACTCCTTTGAGACTCGATTGGGCATTACAACATTATACATAGACCGTAATCCAACTGCATCTATGACTAATAATCCACCTTCAGGTTATCATGCGAACCCCCTCCAGTATTAAGTTGCAAGCAACAGATAATTGCATTACGCATTGCGTGTAAAGTAAACAATACGATTGTTCTATGAACAAAGGATTGTTCTTTTCTCCCTAGTAGCAACATCACATCTAGTACCTTAGAGATTTCTGTCACTTCCCCAGATTACTAGAGGCATGAACCCACTATCGAGCATAAATACTAACTCTTGGAGTTGCTAGCATCTACTTGGCCAAGATAGCTTCTAACAACGGAAAGCATGCAAGATCACAAATAACAAAGACATGATAGAATCAATAATCAATCTGAAATAGCATCTCAATATCCATCGGATCCCTGCAAACACAACATGTGGGATTACAAATAGATGATCTTGATCATGAACGGAGCTCACAAGATCTAAACATGATATCACAAAGGAGGAGAACCAGCCATCTAGCTACTACATGGACCCATAGTCTAGAGATGAACTACTCACGCATCACACCAAAGGCTTGCATGATGATGAAGAAGGCCTCCAGGGTGAATTCCCCTCTACGGCAGGGTGCCAGAAAGAGCTTCAGATCCCTCCCAATCTATCTGTTGGGGTGAAATGGCATCCCCAAGCTTGAGCTTTAGTCCATCCTTCATCTCATTACTCATTCCTTCCATACACCTGAAATTTTTCCTTCATACAAAACTTCACACAATCTTTATTAGCAACATTAGTGTACTCAAGATAATAAGTCTTTGGGTTCAGGTTCAACACCAATAAAACTTCCATTAAAACACAAGCTACTAAAGAACTTCCCTAAAAAAGCTCAATTCCCCAAAAGAACTCAAAAAGGAACCAACAAGAAGCAAATGCAATTAAAGGCAGAAATCTGTCAAAACAGACCAGCAGGTAAAGACGAATTTTTTCGAAGACCTTCTGTTGCTCAAATCGAAAAGTGTTGAACTAACGGAAGTTATATAACAACCTGGGTCAAAAGCAAAAAAATTCACGCCTCAAAAGGACGTACAGAGATTTTACACGAATTTTTACGGTGAAACACACAAATCTGTTTCGGGACAGCAACTTTCCCAAGCATTACTTCTCTCTCATTAGAGGTTACTCTTGGCACAAAAACCACACAAAAATGATAAGGAGTGGTTATTACAGAGGTAATAACTTCCAAGACTCAACTAAAGCTTTTGGGTTATCTCCTAATAAGTACTTTTCTTTAACGCCTTTAAGTTAGGCATGATAGTTTGAGAAGATGCTCACATAAGACATATGAATTGAAGTAAAAGAGAGCATCAAGAAGAAAATTCAAAGCACATTTAAGTCTAACCCACTTCCTATGCATAGGAATCTTGTAAAGAAACAAGTCATGAAAGCACAAAGCAACAAGCATAGTAAAGCAAAACAAGTGCAACTTCAAGATTTTCAACATAAAGAGGGGAAACTTAATATTGTTGAGATGCATAAAACCATGTTTCCCACTCTCATAATAACTTTCAGTAGCATCATGAATAAAATTAACAATATAACTATCACATAAAACATTCTCATCATGATCGACATGCATATAATAATTATTACTCTCCACATAAGCATAGTCATTTTTATTAATTGTGGTGGGAGCAAATTCAATAAAATAGCTATCATTATTATTCTCATCACCATAATCATCAAATATAGGAGGCATATTGTAATCATAATTAATTTCTCCTCAATAGTAGGTGGAATGAAAATATCATATTCATCATTGTAATCATCATATATTGGAGGTTTGGTATCATCATAAGCAATAGAATAGCTATCTTCCAAAGCTGGGGAACTAAAAAGATCATTTTCATAAGAACTAGCTTCCCCAACCTTAAACTTTTCCATAGCATTAGCAATAATGGTGTCCAAAGAATTCATACTAACAACATTGCTATTAGCATGCAAATAAAGTTCCATAGGTTTTTTAATTTTCTCTTCAAACACTTCATGTCCTAACTCAAGATAAATACTATAAAGCTCTCTAATTTTGTTGTTGTTTTCCATTAAGCCTAACTAGTGAAAACAAGAAACAAAAAGACAAAATTAAAGAATCTAAAGGAAATAACTTCGAGCACTCACACTGGAGGATGTGAGTACCTTTTACCTTACCTCCCCGGCAACAGCGCCAGAAAATAGCTTGATGTCTACGCACTTCTATTCTTGTAGACAGTTGTTGGGCCTCCAAGTGCAGAGGTTTGTAGAACAGCAGCAAGTTTCCCTTAAGTGGATCACCCATGGTTTATCGAACTCAGGGAGGAAGTGGTCAAAGGTATCCCCTCTCAAGCAACCCTGCAATCAAGATACAAGAAGTCTCTTGTGTCCCCAACACACCCAATACACTTGTCAGGTGTATAGGTGCACTAGTTCGGCGAAGAGATAGTGAAATACAAGTGGTATAGATAATTATAAGTGGTAACGTTGATAGAAAATAGCTTGTTGGCGTGTGGTTGACGTGGAAAAAGACTAAAGGCAAACTGAAATAAAGATGAAAGCAAGCAAACATGTAATAGATCTAATAACAAACGGTGTTTCAATGCTTAGAAACAGGGCCTAGGGATCATACTTCACTAGTGAACACTCTCATATAAATATCTTATCTTTATGATACTACTCTTAACTACTCTCCGGTTGGACACTCTAATCCATGGTAGGGCTATAACAGCACACCTCAAAGTTCGCTTTTCCCATCTAGATAACCCCACACTGTCACCTTGAGCTCTA
Source organism: Avena sativa (assembly GCA_916181665.1). Lineage (NCBI taxonomy): Eukaryota > Viridiplantae > Streptophyta > Magnoliopsida > Poales > Poaceae > Avena > Avena sativa. The sequence goes on along the minus strand of OV702296.1, from coordinate 454,577,160 downwards.
CATGGTTCCAAGAAACACCACAATTTCATAAAGACATCCAACTCCAAATATAACTCATAACAAGTATTTGTAATCTCTAGCCTAAGTGCCACCATGGTGTGCACACTGTCAACTTCACACACATGGGGAGAGCAGAGATCTATTAAAGCACTTGAGTAGCAAGGTAGATCTATAGATTACAAGCTCATGATCTCAATAAGATCATGCATAGAGAGAGATGAACACATAGCTACTGGTAGAACCCTTAGCCTCGAGAGAGAACTACTCCCTCCTCATCATGGGAATCAGCAATGGTGATGGAGATGGTGGTGCAGATCGATGGAGATGGCTCCGGGGGCACTTCCCTGTCCCAGCAGGGTGCCGGAATAGAGGCTTTCTGTCCCCCGAATCTCCCCTTTGGTGGCGGTGGCGCTGCAGAACTTTTCGTGGCTGGAGGCTTGGCTATTTAGGGTTTTTTTGCATCGGGAGGATCTTATAGGCGAAGGGGCAAGGTCGGTGGCCGGCTAGGGGGCCCACACCACCTGGTGGCGCGGCCAGGGCTAGCCCGTGCCACCATATGGTGTGGCCACCCTGTGGCCCCTCACCGTCTCGTCTTCTGGCTCCGTGAGTCTTCCAATAAAATATCGACTTTGGCTTTTGTCCGGTCCAATTCCGAGAATATTGATTTTCTGATTTTCCTGGAACCAAAAATAGTAGAAACCAGGCAACTGGCACCGTGGCACTTGTTAATAGGTTAGTCCAAGAAATCATATGAAAAATACTCCAAAGTGTGGACAAAATATAAGAAAGTAGATAAAAACCAAGCATGGAACATCACAAATTATGGATACGTTTGCAACGTATCACTGTGCTCATCATACCTTCCTCTTGGGGTTCCCCAACGAGCTCGATATATTTTGGGCCATCATCTGCCAATCCAGCCACAGGTCGGACACCTTCGACGGAGAATATGTCCACCTCCAGCAAACCCAGGGCCTCCGCCCCGAGCGCCCTCATGATGCAAAGTAGGCCGCAGAAGACCTCCAATGACACAGGCCGATGTCGTGGAGGCGAAGAAGACTGATCTAGGAACCCTAGATCTCGCGACACCCGCCGCCCCGCCGCAGGCGCTGCGGTCAGAGCTCACCGGCCGCCGCCCACCTGCCATCACTATTGGAGATCCGCTGGAGCGCCGCCGCTGTTGCCTGGATCTCGAGCTGCTGCCACCATGGAAGTGATCCATGCGAGGGTTGGGGCCCCGCCGCCGAAGCTTTGTCCGATGACGGATCCGGCGTCCGCGGAGAGGAGCGGGCGTGCGGGAGGGGGTGGCTGGCCAAGGGCAAGGGTGGCGACCCGGTGCGGCGGCGGCGCCGCACGGGGTCGGTAGTATCGGATGTTCCTATCACCCGATTAAACCACTCCACCGCCGCACGGGGTCAGTAGTATCGGATGTTCCTATCACCCGATTAAACCACTCCACGTGTGCACGCTGTTTGTACATGAGTTCCTGAAGGAGATATGCCCTAGAGGCAAATAATAAATAGGTTTTTATTGTCATATCTCAATTAGTTTATAATATTTTTATATTGTGTTATAACTGTATCAAGTGGAAACATTGGTACATGTGTGGTATGAAACAAACCAAGTCCCTAGTAGCCTCTATTAATACTAGTTCGTTGGTCATGAGGATGATCTGGGTTTCAAGATCATGAGCATTTATGCCAATTGACAATGAGGTCATATAATTAGTGAATGATATGATGGACATTCCTCAAAAGATTGCGACACGATCAAGTCACATAGGCCATTCTTGCAATAGCTAAAACATAGTCTCCTTCTCCTTAGACCGTGAGTTCATATTACTCACTGTTTCCCGAGGCTGCTTTGACTGCATCAAACGTCACTTGGTTAAACAGTGATCATAAAGGTGTACGTTGGGTATTCCAGAGGAACAGTAGATGACATGTGACACAAGAGTGGGATTTCTTCACCCACGTGACGGGTAAGATACATACGGCCGGCTTGGTGGGATTACATCCATAAATGTTGCAACATGTGACTAGGTCATGGGGATGTAATATTGCTAACTCGTGTATTAACAAGCTCGTTGGGGAACCCCAAGAGGAAGGTATGATGAGCACAATAGTAAGTTTTCCCTCAGTTATGAAACTAAGGTTATCAATCCAGTAGAAGCAAAGAAACACCTCCAAGGTGTTGCTATCTGAACTTTGGCAGGGCGCACTACCGGCGCAAGCAGCAACGTGGAAACCTGCACAACACAACCACAGAACTTTGCCCCCAACTTACAGTGAGGTTGTCAATCTCAGCGGTTTTGCTGAAAACAAAGGATTAAACGTATTGTGTGGAAGAAAGTAATAGTTTGCAGAAAGTAAACAGAAAATAGTAAACAGTTGTAGATTGATGGTAAAAGAAAGGACTGGGGTCCATAGTTCACTAGTGGTGGCTCTCCTTAAGATAGATGACATGTTGGGTGAACAAATTACAGCGGAGCAATTGACAAACATCGAAAAAGCATACAAGCATATACTAATCATCTTGACTCCTTTGAGATTCGATTGGGCATTACAACATTATACATAGACCGTAATCCAACTGCATCTATGACTAATAATCCACATCCAGGTTATCATTCGAACCCCCTCCAGTATTAAGTTCCAAGCAACAGATAATTGCATTACGCATTGCGTGTAAAGTAAACAATACGATTGTTCTATGAACAAAGGATTGTTGTTTTCTCCCTAGTAGCAACATCACATCTAGTACCTTAGAGATTTCGGTTACTTCCCCAGATTACTAGAGGAATGAACCCACTATCGAGCATAAATACTAACTCGTGGAGTTGCTAGCATCTACTTGGCCAAGATAGCTACTAACAACGGAAAGCATGCAAGATCACAAATAACAAAGACATGATAGAATCAATAATCAATCTGAAATAGCATCTCAATATCCATCGGATCCTCGCAAACACAACATGTAGGATTACAAATAGATGATCTTGATCATGACCGGAGCTCAAAAGATCTAAACATGGTAGCACAAAGGAGAAGAACTAGCCATCTAGCTACTACATGGACCCGTAGTCCAGAGATGAACTACTCACGCATCACACCGGAGGCTTGCATGGTGATGAAGAAGGCCTCCAGGGTGAATTCTCCCCTCCGACAGGGTGCCAGGAAGAGCTTCGGATCCGTCCCGATCTAGGGATGGAGATGACGGTGGCTACGGACTCTTTCGTGAAATTTTGATCGGGTACTTAGGGTTTCTGTATCGGAGGCATCTTATAGGCGAAAGGGGAGGCCGAGGGGGTCCCCTCGGTGAAAAACTGACTTTGGCTTTTGTCCCGTCCAATTCCGAGAATATTCATTTTCTGACTTTCCTGGAACCAAAAACAGCAGAAAATAGGCAGCTAGCACTGTGGCTCTTGTTAATAGGTTAGTCCAAGAAAGTGTATAAAAAGTACTCCAAAGTGTGGAAAAAACGTAATAAAGTAGATAAAACTAATCATGGAACATCAAAAATTATAGATACGTTAGCAACGTAGCAAATATCACAGTCAAATAAAATAGAACTTGTCAGTAACGAGATTGAACAAGGTATGTGATACAAATGATCGGATCTCGGACAAGTCGTATCAGAGAAACAAAGGGAAATTGGACTCGATGTTTTACGGTTCAAACAATATTGTCATCGTGGAATGCATAGTGGTCACATGGGCATCCCGGTCCCTCTGTTGATCATTGATATCGATCATGTCTAGAGCATTCCCGAGCTCTTGTTAATTGGTTAGTCCAAGAAAGTATATAAAAAGTACTCCAAAGTGTGGACAAAACATAAGAAAGTAGATAAACCAAGCATGAAACATCAAAAATTATAGATACGTTAGCAACGTATCAATATCCCCAAGCTTAACTCATGCTCGTCCTCGAGTAGGTAAGTGATAAAAAGAAAGAATAATTTTTGAGGTGACATGCACCATCATAAACTTGATCAAAATATTTGTAAAACATTGATAACTAGGATCATAGTACTTCAACATAGCATGAAAGATAAAGTTCTAACAATAAGACATAGCAACTATGTTGCAACATGAAAAGGCACAAACAAAAGATTCATGAATAACAATGCTTTGCAAGACGTTTGTTTGTTTCACATAAAGAAAACATAGCATAGTGGCATTCAGCTTGTCCCTCATAGAGTAGCAAACATAAATGCATAGGACACCTTCAAAGCTCATAAAGTGACTAGATACAAACAGTTTAAAAGAACCAATATCAAAATTATGCATCAATCAACAAGTCCCTTCATAGAAGCAAGTAGGGATTCAAGTTGGAAATCTCAAAGTAGGTGCATAAAACATAGCATAGGGACAATGCACATAGAACTAAGAATGGCCACTATGCTCTCAAAGTAGGTGCATAAAGATAGAAGGTGGAGACTCAACATAAAAGTAAAAGAAAGGGCCTTCATAGAAGGAAGTAGGAATTCAAGTTTCATAAAGAGCTTCCAAAAATTATGGTACTTATTAGCTTTCAGCTCTCATTGCCCCTATCATAAGCATATTGAAGTGATTAAGGTTAAAATGAACAAACTATGGTGTATATGCTTGATGAAGTATAAGTTGGAAATCTCATGTCCCTTGAATACGAGGGCCGCTCCTCATGCTACTCAAGTTTAGTTACCGGTAAGTTCTTGTCATAGTAAGTATATGTGTATCATAGAGAACCGCCAACGGGGTACCCCTTTCCCGATGATACGGAAGAATCCCCATATCAAAATGACAAGGCAAGCAAACAACGAGCATCTCAGCAATATTCTTATTTACCATGGGAAAATGGTGCTTTTTCTCTCTTTCCTCTTTTCTCATATCTCTTTTTTTTCTTTTTCTCTTTTTTTCTCAATATCCGACTCTTTTTTTTATAAGAAAAATGCTTCATAGACAGCTCATTATGGTTACGCTGCAGGTTTCCACCATGACGGCATGGATTAGACCGGCGGCCTAGGCGTTTCTCTAACACACATACATAAATCCATGGACTTACAAGCTCCCCTTTCATTTCACACCGACGACATCCATAGACAGAAGAGCATGATTTCAACTAGGTACAAAGTACAAGTGCAATGTTGAAAGCGTTCCCCATGACAACCTAGTTCTGCTAATCCCCAACATATAAGTGCAAGCATATACAACATAGACGACACAATGGTTCAAGTTTATTAGGGGCAAGAAAAGTAAAGTGTGCCATCAAGTTCGTGAGATCTTTAAACACTATTTTTCCCATAACAAGTTTAATTCAGAAGGTAGATAAAACATGAATATACTTGGAATAGCAAATGCTAATAGGTAGGTATGGTGGACTCTGGAATAACTCGGTTTTATTTGGAGTTGGATGCATGAGTGGAACTCATACTTGGTCATGGAGGCTACCAAAAGACTGGGAGCGACCGACTAAGAGAGCAATAATGGCCATAATCATGCAGAGCGACAAAATATCATTAATCAAAGCATAAAGTGATACTACAAGTAGAAAACTAAATGATCATAAAGGCTATTGTGACTTGGGATAGTCATAACATGGTGTGAGCATGCGCCAAGTCAACCCAAATAAAGCATCAAAGGAGAATACCACAATACTATGCTTTAATATGCTAAAACAACGCATGATTCTTCAAAGGCACATTAAGCAATCTCAATTGTTTATAACATGTCATGCTACAGAAAAGATCACTAAGCATAAAGCCAAAACAATATCAAGCATGACATGACAAAGCATAGGCCACAGTCAAAAACAAGCTCTCTTTACCACTTAAGCATGAACTTTTCCTACTCTTTTCCAATCCAAACCAAACTATTTGAAAACTAATGCATGAATGAGGGGGTTCCAACCAATTTATTCAGCAAACTAAGAAAACCAAGCGAACGGAAAACCAAAACGAAAACAAAAAAGAAGACGCTCCAAGAAAAACACAACTGTGCATGAAACAATAAAAATGAAGTGTTTGGAAGAAACCTGGGATTTTTATTGATAAAGAAGGGGATGCCTTGGGCATCCCCAAGCTTTGACGCTTGTACCTCTTGAATATTTCTTGGTGTGACACGGGGTGGAATCTCCAAGCTTGAGCTTTAGTCCATTCTTCATCTCATTACATCATTCTCTCCATACACCTGAAATTTTTCCTTCATACAAAACTTCACACAATCTTTATTAGCAACATTAGTGCACTCAAGATAATAAGTATTTAGGTTCAGTTTCAACACCAATAAAACTTCCATTAAAACACAAACTACTGTAGCACTTCCCTCAAAAAGCTCAATTCTCCAAAAGAACTCAAAAAGGAACCAACAAGAAGCAAATGCAAATAATGACAGAAATCTGTCAAAACAGACCAGCAGGTAAAAACCAATTTTTTCGAAGACCTTTTGTTTCTCAAATCAAAATGTGTTGAACTAAAGAAAGTTAGATAACAACCTGGGGCAGAAGAAAAAAAATCCATGCCTCAAAATGACATACAGAGATTTTACACGAATTTTTACGGTGAAGCACAGAAATCTATTTCGGGACAGCAACTTTCCCAATCATTACTTCTCTCTCATTAGAGGTTACTGTTGGCACAAAAAGAAAATAAAAAGGATAAGGAGCGGTTATTAATGAAGTAGTAACTTCCAAGACTCATCTAAAACTTTCTGGTTATCTCCCAATAAGTACTTTTCTTTAACGCCTTTGAGCTATGCATAATAATTTCGACGATGCTCACATAGGAAATATGAATTGAAGTAAAAGAGAGCGTCAAGAAGAAAATTCAAAACACATTTAAGTCTAACCCACTTCCTATGCATAGGAATCTTATACGCAAATAAATTCACAAAGAACAAAGTGACAGGCATAGGAAGATAAAACGAGAGTAACTTCAAAACTTTCAGCAAATAGAGAGGTGTTTCAGTACCATGAAAACTTTTGCAACCATATTTTCCTCTCTCATAATAATTTTCAGTAGCCTCATGAATAAACTCAACAATATAACTATCACATAAAGCATGCTTTTCATGATCCTTTGGTAAGCATGGGTGACAATCAAATAATGTAAGGGGTAAAGAGTTACTCTTATTTGAAGGTAGGAATGGGTAGATCTATTCTTTCTCCTCTTGATCATCACTCTCCTCCTCTTTTTTATCCAATGAGCATCTAGTTTCAGCAATTTCTTCTTTCATAGGCTCCTGCAAGGCATTAGTCTCTTCCGCTGGTGGAGAGCATCTATTAAGATATTCAAGAATATAGCCATTTTCTTCCTTGTAATTATCAAAGAAAAATTTAAGTATATCATAAAACTCATATTTATAAGGTGCATCATCAGTATTTTCAAGCAAATAAGCTAGTTCAAATGAACCCTTCCAAGCAATAAATTCTTCAATTTGTTCCACATCATAAAAGTCATAATTTCCCTTACCATAAGAAGATATGATAACATCATCATTATACTCACATTAAAAAGGGAGGTGTTTATACCTATTACAGCAACAAGATTTATCAAAGAAATAAGTAACATTATAAGTAGAGCACACGTTTCTAGCAATGGTATACAATTTATTAATTTGTTCCCATAAGTGTTTCCCTTTTTGTGACAAGCGGTGTTGACATGGGTATACCCTACAGGTACTCGAGTTTGGTATATACGGTCCAAATACGTAAAGGCCCACGGTGTCGCCAAGGCCCAAATGAAGGACTCGAGTAACCTATGGACTCTCGATTGCTTGAAAAACAAGAAGAAGCTAAAGATAGAAAGTTTGAAGGGGAAAACCCTAACTTGTAACCGACTCGACCTGCTACCCGAGACCTAGCCTATCTATGTAAGGGCTAGGAGGGGGCGGCGAGGAGAACACACGGAACCCTAATTTCCACCACCCTCACCAGATTGCATCTGCGCACCATTGTAATCTTCGATTCCTTCGATAATTCCACGAGCAGACAAGCAGGAGTAGGGACCTCTACGAGGCCTGAACCTGGGTAAAACTTTGTTCCCTGTGTGCTTGTTTGCTAGCCGATAGATGTCTCCAGCGCTCCCTCCTTCTCCAAAACCCAAGTCCATAACAATGGGCATCGATGAGTTAAATCCTCGTCAATTGGCGCCGTCTGTGGGAACTGGGACGCTGATGTTGCGATCTCGACGATCTCATCACCGGCAATCTACGTTTCGTCGGCTCGTGCAGAGCAACACAGCTATACCTTCTTCGACTACGCACGGGGGCTCGACATCTGCACTGTCCTCGCACATACCCAGCGGATCTTGTATACTCGACATCGTCCGAAACATGTTTGGACGGGATCTACATACGATGTTGGAAGAAAAATCGGAAGAAAAAAGCTGCTTTACGTCCCTGACAGAGCAACAAGCCACACACGAGCGTGTTGATCTCTGCGTGTGCAAATTCACATAAAGTTGCCCAAGTCAGTTACCAAGTCACGCGTGGCAGCAGATCAGCTCCCGATGGCTCGTCAATTTTCAGACATGCAAATCGATTACCAGACTGAGTCCGTACCGGCAACGTATCTATTATTCGGCTACCAGCACGCCACGACTTTGGAGTCAATACAAGACACGGCCAGCCGAACAACAGCGAAGGGCTAGCAAAGATTTTTGTTTGGTTGGAATCGTGAAGTAAGGAATTTCAATCATGTGAGCATGAGGATCAATCTGCTCTAGTGAAGTATATACCTTGTCTGCTCCTTCACATGAAGACAACTGAAAAAAGCTACGTCCTAGCTATACCACGAGTACACACATGAATTTTGCGGCAAAGTGCATCGGTCCGTGCATGGATCGTTTCGGCTACCAAAGCGCATGCGCGCATGAATATTCGGAAGAACAAGAGGAAGCAAAATTCATCATGGAATAGCACATGCACACGGACAACTCGATGTCTCTACACGCAGCGGCGTCAAATTTCGACTCTGGTCCGCCATGTCGACTTCATCCATCGCACGACTCCATGGCCTAGACTACGCGTCCACTCCATCGACTCTGTCCGACCGACCGGTCGCACCAGCTTCCGCGACCACGACTCGCCGGTCGCATCGGCCAACGCCACCCGCTGCCACGTCACTCAACGATGCGTCGACTCTGTCCACCGCGTGATTGCATGTCCGCCGTGCCGACTCTGTCCACCGCGCGACTCCGTCGACATCGACCACAACCCGGTGGCTCCTTCGACTCTTCCATGCGACCCGGTGCGGTCTTCGACTCCGGAGGCCCGCTGGAATTTTCAGCTCCAGCGACTCGAGGGCTCCCTCCTCTACAGCGACCCTCTGTGACCTTCGACTTCGGCGACCCTCTGCGGTCTTCAGATGAGGCGACCCGATGCGGTCTTCAACTGCTATGGCCCGTTACGGTGTTCAGATGCGGCAACTCGTCATCACCATGCGACTCTGGTCCGTCGTGTAACCCGCTGCCGCGTCGACTCCGGTCCGCCGCTTAGGCTCTCCAATGTCGCCTCGATTATTTCGACCACATCAAATCTACACTAGGGGGGCACTTCGACTTTGTCGTGCAACCTGCTTTGGTCCTCGACTCCAGTGACTCGGGGGCTCCCACAACATTGGCGACCCAATGACTCGATGTTGCCTTCGACTCCGGCGAGATGTTGCCTCCTTTGGCAATGGCAACCCATTACAACCTTCGACTCTACCACGCATCTCATTACCGCATCGCTCCGCGACCTCATCAATTTCGTCCATGACAACTACCCATAAAGCTAAGTTCTCTACTTAGAGATGATTACTTTCATACTTTAATCGAACTCGAAACACTCGGGGGTTGCGCCCTCTTCGAGTAACCTAATGTGCCGTCGACTCCGCGTACTTGAGCAACTCATAAGCGACAACCCGAGTAGCTGATTTTGCCTGATCGTTGAATCCTTGAACTCCGAGTACCTCGGCAAGGTACTGAGACTAAGGGTAATCAGGCTAACAAAAAGGCCTACAATACAGTGCAAAAGTGTTGACTCGATTGGCACCAGAATTTTACTTTACAAGCCAACATGCAAGTATTCTTTACAAGATGCAAGTACTTCACAATTCTTAATGTTTTATGCAGCTTACAAGGATGTTAACTACGTCGAGCTATTCTATCAGGTCCTCCAACAGGAGTCGAAAAAACAACTGACTACGCCATACACTCAAGACCCGAGTCGAGTTCCTCCTCGGATGGTTGCATCGCTTGATGCTACAAAGACACGGTGCTAGCGTCGCACCCGACAGAAGTGACTGTGTCGACTCCAACTGCATCGTCGATTCAAGCTCCTTATGCGTGACACACTGACTCGATGCACTTCCGGGTCAGTGGTTTCTCCTCGCATGATTTTCGACTACCACTGCAAGATACAAGACTCGAGTCTCTGCCCGAGTCTACGACTCTGCCAGACAATCGGGGGCTACTCCAAACTGGAGCGCTGGACGCGCATATACAAGATCCTCGAGTGACACGCTCTAAATCCTCACTCGAATCCACGATTCGACTAAGGACTCGGGGGCTACTCCCATAGGAAGCGATGGCCGCGCACCCGAAGAAATTTGTGAAGATATCCAAGCATCATGAAAACCCTTCACTCGAATCTACGATTCGATTGTGGACTTCGGGTTACTCCCATAGGGAGCGCTGAAAACATATTCGACTGAAACAAGCAAACAAAAGACGACAACAGTCGACAAATGTTCTTTAGTCTCTGCCTGAGTCTTCGACTCAACCAGGCACTCGGGGGCTACTCCCATAGGGAGCGCTGGTCGCGCATCCTATGATTATTTATACTAAGTACTGTGTGTTGATAACATCCACACTCGAAGTTTATGGCGACACCGCCTCATTTCCCTACAAAGAGACTAAAGTCTCCTGGGTCACCCGAATCGTCTCCGTGATGATAAAATTCGGATGTCGCGCTTACGGCGTGAAGATAAGACCTGAATAAGGCCTGGAAACGCATTAGCTGCGCACTACCAGAAATGTATCCGTGCCTACAGGTACGATGAATATGCCTTGACGGACGCGTCGAATGCTCACACCCATATAACTGGAATTCGACTCCTGTAAGACCTCCGCGGCTTGAGTCGAATTACACCAGTATTTTTCCGGATTCGAGTCCGGGGACACGAGTTCGAGTAGATTGCGTTGTTTCACCCTAAGGTGGTTAAGTGATACCGATACTTTGGTTATATCAGGCACGTACATCAACAATCCGTATGACATAAATAAAGTAGTCGGAATATACTCATTCATGCACTCGAAAGACTTCAAAAGTCCCAGTCAAATATGCGATTCCACTGGACAATCGGGGGCTACTGACATAGGTATACCCTACAGGTACTCGAGTTTGGTATATACGGTTCAAATACGTAAAGGCCCAAGGTGTCGCCAAGGACCAAATGAAGGACTCGAGTAACCTATGGACTCTCGATTGCTTGAAGAACAAGAAGAAGCTAAAGATAGAAAGTTTGAAGGGGAAACCCTAACTTGTAACCAACTCGACCTGCTACCCGAGACCTAGCCCATCTATATAAGGGCTAGGAGCGAGCAGCGAGGAGAACACACGCAACCCTAGTTTCCACCACCCTCGCCAGATTGCATCTGCGCACCATTGTAATCTTCGATTCCTTCGATAATTCCACGAGCAGACAAGCAGGAGTAGGGACCTCTACGAGGCATGAACCTGGGTAAATCTTTGTCCCCTGTGTGCTTGTTTGCTAGCCGATAGATGTCTCCAGCGCTCACTCCTTCTCCAAAACCCAAGTCCATAACAATAGGCATTGATGAGTTAAATCCTCGTCGGGTGTTCCTTATACTAATATTTTTGTTCTTACGTGAACCTACCTTGCCAATTAGATTCAGTTTCAAAGAAACCAACAATTGATAGAAAGCATTATAAAGCAAGACAATAACAGACCAACAAAAATACTAACTATAGTAGGAACTAATTTTTTATATTTTTGATAAAAAGAGCAAGCAAACAAAGCAGAAATAAACTAAGCAAAACAAATAAAACAAAGTAAAGAGAATGGTTATGAGCGACTCCCCTTGTGAAGATGTCCTTGACTCCCCGGCAACGGCGCCAGAAAATATACATGCTGACTCGTGTATTAACGAGCTCGTTGGGGAACCCCAAGAGGAAGGTATGTTGAGCACAGCAGTAAGTTTTCCCTCAGTTATGAAACCAAGGTTATCAATCCAGTAGGAGCAAGGAAACACCTCACGGTGTTGCTAACTGGACTTTGGCAGGGCGCACTACCGGCGCCAGCAGCAACGTGGAAACCTGCACAACACAACCACAAAATTTTGCCCCCAACTTACAGTGAGGTTGTCAATCTCACCGGTTTTGCTGAAAACAAAGGATTAAACGTATTGTGTGGAAGACAGTAATAGTTTGCAGAAAGTAAACAGAAAATAGTAAACAGTTGTAGATTGATGGTAAAAGAAAGGACCAGAGTCCATAGTTCACTAGTGGTGGCTCTCCTTAAGATAGATGACATGTTGGGTGAACAAATTACAGCGGAGCAATTGACAAACATCGAAAAAGCATACAAGCATATACTAATCATCTTGACTCCTTTGAGATTCGATTGGGCATTACAACATTATACATAGACCGTAATCCAACTGCATCTATGACTAATAATCCACATCCAGGTTATCATTCGAACCCCCTCCAGTATTAAGTTCCAAGCAACAGATAATTGCATTACGCATTGCGTGTAAAGTAAACAATACGATTGTTCTATGAACAAAGGATTGTTGTTTTCTCCCTAGTAGCAACATCACATCTAGTACCTTAGAGATTTCGGTTACTTCCCCAGATTACTAGAGGCATGAACCCACTATCGAGCATAAATACTAACTCGTGGAGTTGCTAGCATCTACTTGGCCAAGATAGCTACTAACAACGGAAAGCATGCAAGATCACAAATAACAAAGACATGATAGAATCAATAATCAATCTGAAATAGCATCTCAATATCCATCGGATCCTCGCAAACACAACATGTAGGATTACAAATAGATGATCTTGATCATGAACGGACCTCACAAGATCTAAACATGGTAGCACAAAGGAGAAGAACTAGCCATCTAGCTACTACATGGACCCGTAGTCCAGAGATGAACTACTCACGCATCACACCGGAGGCTTGCATGGTGATGAAGAAGGCCTCCAGGGTGAATTCTCCCCTCCGACAGGGTGCCAGGAAGAGCTTCGGATCCGTCCCGATCTAGGGATGGAGATGACGGTGGCTACGGACTCTTTCGTGAAATTTTGATCGGGTACTTAGGGTTTCTGTATCGGAGGCATCTTATAGGCGAAAGGGGAGGCCGAGGGGGTTCCCTAGGCAGCCAGACCACCCCCTGGCACGGGCCAGGCTTGGCCACGCGGCCAGGTGGTGTGGCAGCACCCAGGCCCCTCTCTATCTCGTATTCTGGCTCCGTGTCCCCCTCGGTGAAAAACTGACTTTGGCTTTTGTCCCGTCCAATTCCGAGAATATTCATTTTCTGACTTTCCTGGAACCAAAAACAGCAGAAAATAGGCAGCTAGCACTGTGGCTCTTGTTAATAGGTTAGTCCAAGAAAGTGTATAAAAAGTACTCCAAAGTGTGGAAAAAACATAATAAAGTAGATAAAACTAATCATGGAACATCAAAAATTATAGATACGTTAGCAACGTAGCAAATATCACGGTCAAATAAAATACAACTTGTCAGTAACGAGATTGAACAAGGTATGTGATACAAATGATCGGATCTCGGACAAGTCGTATCAGAGAAACAAAGGGAAATTGGACTCGATGTTTTACGGTTCAAACGATATTGTCATCGTGGAATGCATAGGGGTCACATGGGCATCCCGGTCCCTCTGTTGATCATTGATATCGATCATGTCTAGAGCATTCCCGAGCCATGAGGGGATACACTTAAGGTTACGATGAGAGGGATCATCCGTAAGATGGAATCGTAGTAGAGAAAGAGAAAGCCGGAATTGTTCCGTGGAGAGATCCGAAATTGTTCGAAGAAGGAATTAAGGGAAAGATCGGAAAAGTGTTTTTGGATAAATAGGAATTTAAATACACATTTAGTATATGTTAATTGTGAATTAATATTTAAATTAAGATTTATAAAAGCAACTTTCATATTAGGCCAAATCCCAGAGGGAAAAGGCCTAGGAGAAAAACTGCTGGACAAAGGAAAAAGGAAAAGCAGAAAAAAACAGCTCCTATCACTAGTGGGCTTGGCAGCGAACAGAGGCGGGCGGCCGGTAGTCCGTGCTGCACGGGGGGCGCAGTGGCGAGCCAGCTACCGCGCTGGGCCGCGGCCAGCCGAGCCCACCCGGGCGAAGGCGGTCGCCAGCTGCTGGGTCGTGTGGCGGCCCACCCAGAGCAGCGGCTAACGGGTCGCGCGCTCACGCGGGGAGCCAGCCAGGGCGGCGGCATGCTAACGGGTCGCGGGGTGTGTGGCGGCCCACCTGGCCTCGAGCTGCTGGCGCAGCAGGACCGCGGGGTGGGCGCGTCGGCCCACCCGCCAGGCTGTTGTGTTGCTTGTTGCTACCCCTTTACTTGTTGGGCTGGTTAGAATCATCCCAACTGGACAGGAAAAAATCCTGGTATTTTTCCTTTACTAATAGTCCCACATGGCTAACCTAATGGGGAGGCCACACCCCCTCCGCCTATATAAAGGGGTGCCCATGGATGGGATTAGACACGACAAATAAAATAGAGTTATTCCTTTTGGTTGTAATAATCTCCCTCGCTCTCTAGTTGTCTCCACGCGTTGGCATGGTCCCAAGTTAGGATTGTCCGTGCGAGAGACGTCAGACCCGTTGTGCTGCAGGGATTTCTAGTCGGATATCAACTTTCACACTCCCAGCGGGATTGGGGAGCCGGAGGTCTCATCGTACACCGGATGTGTACGAAGCCACGAGGTGCAACACTTGGGGCACTTGGATGTCGTGAGCCGGAGTTGCTGCACGATGAAGAAGGAGCAAGTGTTGACCTGCAAGGAGCTTCGCGACCTTGAGGTCGGCCACGGGTTCGCCTACTTCAACCACATTTCTCTCAGAACTTAACTGCGTACGGTCTACAAGGGTATGTATTCTATACGCTTCGGTGGTTATTGCATTTCTACACAGATAGATCTTGGGCGTTAGGTAGTTCCAACATAGGAATTTTTTTTGTTTTCTGCTACAGAACCCTTCAGTGGTATCAGAGCCAATCTATGCGTAGGAGTGTTGTACGGCCAGTACGCACAAGTAGTGACATGGGTATGCCCTACAGGTACTCGAGTTTGGTATGTATGGTCCAAATACGTAAAGGCCCACGGTGTCGCCAAGCCCCAAATGAAGGACTCGAGTAACCTATGGACTCTCGATTGCTTGAAGAACAAGAAGAAGCTGAAGATAGAAAGTTTGAAGGGGAAAACCCTAATTTGTAACCGACTCGACCTGCTACCCGAGACCTAGCCTATCTGTATAAGGGCTAGGAGGGGCGGCGAGGAGAACACACGCAACCCTAGTTTCTACCACCCTCGCCAGATTGCATCGGCGCACCATTGTAATCTTCGATTCCTTCGATAATTCCACGAGCAGACAAGCAGGAGTAGGGACCTCTACGAGGCCTGAACCTGGGTAAATCTTTGTCCCATGTGTGCTTGTTTGCTAGCTGATAGATGTCTCCAGCGCTCCCTCCTTCTCCAAAACCCAAGTCCATAACAATGGGCATTGATGAGTTAAATCCTCGTCAATTGGCGCCGTCTGTGGGAACTGGGAGTGCTGATGTTGCGGCTTCTTCGGCCCCATCAACTGCGATCTACAACTCCGCAACAACGGAGATCCGCCAGCTCTTCGGCGCGTTCGACTTCACCATCCACACGCCGGCCACTCGCCCGGCCTTCGAGTTCGTGGGCGACGGAATCAGCCTGGCGATAGGGAGCTTCCGCTTCCAAGTCGGTCAGATGGGCATGCTCCGCATGCCTGATCAGCCGACGGTGCCGTTGATTGCTCCAGCATCATGGTTCCCTCCATCAATCGGCACCCTCAGTGAGCTCAACGCCCCGACAACAGTCGAGAACACGGTCAGCAAAAATAGTCACGACTCCGATCTGAGCGATCTGGCCACTGAAGATGGAACCTACGGTTCCAGATCTGAGAGTTGTGGAAGCAGCAGCTTCCCCAATCACTTCATGTGCGCCATCATCAACGCAGGCGATACCTCTGCCAACTGTGACAACGGTGGCAATCGCGGCAACGGAACCGACCCGCCCAACGGCGGCAACGGTGGCGATCGCACCAACGCCAACAACGGAGATGCAGTCGAGCCTCCAACCATAGTAAACGAGCAAACCGGCAAACGCGTCGTGATCAGGCTCAACAAGCAAGAATGGGCTCGCTGCCGCGAGGCCCTACGAGGTACTCCTCTACCCTTCGGATGTCCACAAGAACTGCTAATGGGCTATCATTGGCTCTTGAAGGAAGAATTCAAGCGCCAAGTACAAACAATCGTGCAACTCGAGGCACGCAAAAAGGCGGTAGACGAGTCGATCCTTCGTCATGCTGGGCTCTCCTCCTACGGAGGATCCTCCTCAAAGGGAAACGAGCACCTCGCCGAGAAGAGGCAATCTCGGATGGACCATCTCACCGAGCAAGAACGCATAGAAGCCGCAAAGGTCCTCGACTTCGGCTATATGACAGTCGACACTAGGGGCAACGTGGTCCCCAAAACGCCGCAGGCTGCGGTGACAGCGGCCACCATGTACCTCCTCAACAACCAGCCACCGGCTGCAGATCCCCGAGCCGCCATGCATCGATCCACGATCGCAGGCTTAGGATTAATCGAGGCCGCCCTCGACCAAGAGCCAACGCCAGAACCAAAGAAGGGCAAAGCTCTAGCAAAGCGTTACTCCTCGCCCTCATCCAGTGATGATAGTCACGACCTGTCTCGACGTCGCCGCTCACGACGACACGACCACGACTACGACGCGCGCAATGACATCACGCAGCGCAAGATCGACAAATCAAGGGCATGGCGTGCTCGGTCGACTGACTCAGAAGAGGAAGACGTGGAG
Organism: Avena sativa; assembly: GCA_916181665.1. Classification (NCBI taxonomy): domain Eukaryota; kingdom Viridiplantae; phylum Streptophyta; class Magnoliopsida; order Poales; family Poaceae; genus Avena; species Avena sativa. Next base: position 454,560,076 of record OV702296.1, on the reverse strand, counting down.
CTCTGCGGTGCCAGATGCTTCAGTAAGTCCATCAGGCAGAAGCGAATGCCAAAGGGGTTCAAACTCCCGTCAGAGAACCCGAAGTTCGACGGTCTACATGACCCAAAAATCTGGCTGGAGGACCACATCTCCTCCGTCAGGCTCCACGGAGGTAGTCGAAGCACGGCCATGCAATGCTTGTAGCTACAGCTGCAGGGCGCCGCCCGAGCATGGCTCAACAACCTCCCACGCGGATCCATTCGCAGTTGGGATGAGCTGGTTTACAGCTTCGTGCGCAACTTTAAGGGCACATACAAGCGGCTCGCATCAATCGAAGAGTTGAGATGCTGCCAACAAAGATCCGGCGAATCGCTGCGCTCCTACATCCAAAGATGGTCCATCATCAAAAACTCCGCAGAAAACATCTCGGAGGATCACGCGATTGATGCATTCAATGGCGGCGTCCGCCGCCTAGAACTTAGGGAGGAGTTGGGCCACTCAAAACCCAAGACCATCGACCACCTGATGGAGATCGCGAATCGGTGGGCCGATGGAGAAGACTCGATAAAGAATCGCGTTCACTCCGACGAAGCGGCAGAACTCGAGCGCAGACGCGATCGCCGAGGCAAACGTCGCATGCGCATCTACGATGACCGCGACGACGTCAACATGGCCACGGCCAGCTACGCCGAAAGACGCGACGATAACCGCAACAGCGGATATCGTAGCGGCGGATACTGCGACTCCAGGAAAACCACGCAAGTATGGCAACGTCGCACTCGCGACGAGGCACCCGCGACCTCCATTGAGGACAAACTGTCCGGGCCATGCACGGTACACTTCTACATCGACAAGCATGATGGCAAGAAAAAGTCCAGCCACCTCCTCAAGGATTGCCGCGAGTTCCTCAAGCTACACGAGGGATTGGTTCGAATGAACCGCAATGCAGTCGAAAGAGGCTACGGAGCCGCTCCAGGCGCCGTGGCACATGGCGCACCGCCACCACCACCCGGGCAACCCCCGAATGCAGCTGCACCAGACCAGCACCACGGAGGCGAACCATACCCACGAGCCATGGGCACCATGATGATCCAAAAGGGACGCCCCTCCAATCGGGTGCAGAAGGCCATCACTCGCCAAGTCAACTTGGCCACACACTCGCCACCATCTACCAATGAGTACCTTAGTGGAAGCGAGTCATGCATCACCTTTGACAAACGCGACCACCCGCCTCAGGTACCCTGTCCAGGCCATTGCCCCCTCATACTCGAGGCGCAAATCCGAGGTTTCGACATGAGCCGCGTCTTCATGGATGGCGGGAGCGGCATCAACCTTATATTCGCGAATACCTTGCGAGCAATGAGAATCCCGCTAACCTGCCTGGAGGCCTCGGACACAATGTTCCACAGCATCGTCCCAGGGAAAGGCGTATACCCCCTGGGCAAAATCAACCTCGACGTCATCTTCGGCACGCCAAAGAACTTCCGGCGCGAGCGCATTGACTTTGAGGTCGTTGACTGGCCCTCACAATACCACTGCATCCTCAGACGTGTCGCATTTGCTAGGTTCATGGCAGTACCCCACTACGCCTACCTGCAGATGAAAATGCCAGGTCCCAATGGCGTCATCACGATAAACGGGAGCTTCGAAAGATCTGATAGTTGCGACAGGGAATTCAACAGAATTTCCCAGTCCTTCGGCATGCAGGAAGAACTCACGAGACTAAAGGAGTCGACAGACAACAGTCTGCCTCCGCTGAGCCGACCAAGCTCACCTGATCTCTCCTTCGACTCATCGGTGCACACAAAGAAAGTGCAGGTCTACCCATCGAATCCCGCCAAGACAGCTCTCATCGCCAACAACTTGAGTCCCGCATAGGAACTCGCGCTCATCGAATTCCTCCGTGAGCACTAGGAAATTTTTGCCTGGTGTCCTGCGGACATGCCAGGAGTTCCCAGGGAATTCGCCGAGCACGCACTCAACGTCAACCCCGACGCAAGGCCAGTCAAGCAAACAATTCGGCGACTGTCTGAGCCACAAGCGCAGGCAGTTGGAATGGAGATCAACAGACTCCTCGAAGCCAAGTTCATACGCGACATCAAGGAAAGCACTTGGCTCGCAGAATTCTTGGAACTCCAGCGCAGTCGCACGATCATGATCTACCCAGAAGTATCCACTCTCTTGAAGTCGCTCCTAGGTAAGATCATGCATGTGAATGGCAATTCTACCCTTCTCCTCCTGCGGATGACGCGTGCTGACAACTACACGAAGCAGCAACAGCAGCATAAGCACAACGTACCACTGCGAGTGACTACAAGGAAAAGATGAGAGCAAGAAAACTAACACTTGAATTGGTCGCCCAGCTGCGTCACCTCGCCAAGCAGATACTGCTCTCGGGCGGCGGCTTTCTCCGCCTTCGACTTCCATACATCCACGTTACCGCGGAGCACGGGCAACTCACGCTCCAGCTGCTTCACGCGGTCACGCAGTCGCGAAAGCAACGACATCTCATCTACCCTGGAGCGCGGCGGTACCACGGTATCATCAAGAGTCGGCGAGTCCTTAGTTTCCCTCAAAGGATCACTTGATGTACCCTACCACAAGCCAAGATAGAAGCAAATAAGATGACCAAATCAACACAAAGGCAAAGGATTCAAATGCATTCAAGACTAGCAAAATTATCAGCAGATACACTCGCCAGCAGGCAGGTTCTTAAACAAAAGGACATAAACTAATTAACTATTACAAAAGCTAACTAAGGAGCAACTGGCTTCTTCGACTTCGACGGCTTTAGGGGCTTCATCGAGTCCGTGGTAGTATCAGATGCCACCGACTTTCCGCCAGCCCCTGATGCCGCCGCTTTCGCCGCCTTCTTGGCGCGGTGCAGCTCCTCGGAATACTTTGCAACATTATTTATCAACTGAGGCCCATACTTGCCACAGGCAGTCGCGAAAGGAGCGAAGACTACCTGCTGGTCATCCGTGCTAACAGGCATCACCTTCGACACCGCGGCAGGATCAACCTCGACTCCGTGGGCCTGCACCATGGCAAGCGACATGGACGCGCCAGCCGTGCGGAGTGAGTTCTTGTAGCTGGAAGGCACACCCCTGACGAGTGACTCCACCAGCCCGCCTATATTCTCGATTAACTCTGTCTTACGCATCAGCTCCTCCCAGAGGTGGCTGAGGGCACCCTTGGCCTTGGAGAGCGTATCCTGGACGGTGGCGCTACGGTCCTCGACTGCCGACAGTGCACCCGCCAGAGCATCATCGCGATGAAGGGCCTGCGGGTCGAAACTCAAGTCGCTAGCATCTGCACATAAAGCAACACATGGACAAAACATCAGTGCCAACGACAAAAAGTCTAGCAGAGAAGGACAACGATATCCAAAAGCAAAATACCTGAGAGGACCTTGGCGATTGAGAAAAGTTGTTCCTCGAACAACTTCTCCCTGGCTGGGAAGGAGGCACGCAGCTCCTCTTCGTGCCTTTGTGCCTCGTCACGCGCCGTGATTACCTCATCGCGACCCTTCACAGCCGCGGCGAGGGTTTTCTCCATGGTGGAAGCATTGCGCAGGAGGGTGTTATGTTTAGCTACAAACGGAAAGGGATTGACTATCAGTCGACCATATCAATAGGAGACAAGGAAGAAGAAGAAGTGCAGGACACTCACTTTCAACCATGCGATGACGTGTCTCCAGCATCGCATGCTGGCGGCCCATCGCAAGCACTTGCTCCGCCAAGTGCGCGGCTTCCTTCACAAGGAGCTATCGCACAACAAGGAATCAGCAGAGGCAATAGATAACATCGACTGCAACACTAAAAAGGAGAAAAACTACACTTACATGGTCCTCCAATGACTCCGAAGATGTCTGCTGTACCGTCATCCGGGCAACCATTCGATGTTCCCCTGCATGAGGAGAACTGGAGGAGTTGTGCCCGGAGTGGGCCGCCAATGGAGGGGAAGGAGCGCGCTCGACCTCTTTCTTGGCCCTTGAGGTCGCGACTCCTGATTCCTTCAAAAATTGGACGTCGCCAGAAGATGACGACGCCTCTTGACTAAAAGACAAAATCCACATCAAGAAAAAAAAGGGGGGGGGGCAAACCCAGAGACAAGCCAACAAGGACAAAACAGAGAAGAACAAGTAAACTAGAAAACTTACCAGTCAAACTTGTCAAAGTCAAAAGTGGCCTCGCCCGACTCTGACGAGGACTCCTTCGGCAATCGCATCTTCTTGCCAGAAGATGATGCCACGGCGCTCACGGGAATAGCAGGTATCGGCGACTCCGCACCAACACCTGTGCCTTCCGGAGTCGAAGGAGACGACGCATCGGAATCCTTGTTGCGCGAACGCTTACGAGTATCTGGACTACCGGACTCGGGGGCTTCCTCCTCCACATCAGAGGGGACGGTCGACTCCGACTCGTCCTCTTCCAAAGCTTCGCGAGGGATAATCCCCTCAGGAAGAGGGGGCATACAAGGTGACATCGCCCAATCCTGCACACAGACAACACATTCAGCAAAAAGCAAGTAAACAACAGAGAAGCAATCGACAAATTTAGCTACTGTGTAGCACAACTATACCTCAGGAGGAGGGTTCGTAGCATCAAATGGAGGAACAACTGGCTCACTGGGGAGTACATCCTTGACGGTGTACTTGGTGACCAGTCGAACCCTCTTGTCCACCTCACTCGCGTACATGCCATCTGCAGACACGCGAGTGGCATCATCAGCGCCAGCCCACTGAAACATGGGGTGGACTCTGTCCTGCAGGGGCTGGACGCGACGACGCAGCCAAGTGCGAATGAGGGCGCAACCTCCCTCCTCTTTGCCTATGCGACTCTCGAGGTCGCAGACGCGCTGGTACAGCACATCTGTCTCCGCGGACTCGCCAGGCATGACTACATTCTTCCAGGAGCGCATCCTCTTGCACGGTGTCGCGGGATCGAAGGGTGCGAGTCCGAAGTGCTCACCGTTAGCCTTCTCATCGTGGATGTAGAACCATTTGCCCCTCCACCCTTGGACGGACGCCTTGAGCTTGATGTCGAAGTAGGTGGTGGATGGGTCGCCGTGGATTCCGCAACCACCTACATCGTAGACTAAAGAGCCAGATGCAAATTGGCGCTTCAATTTGAAGAGGCGCTTGAAGAGGCCGAAGTGCGGCTCGATTCCGAGCCAGCACTCGCAGAACGTGATGAAGCAAGAGATATGGAGGATAGAATTCGGGGACAGCTGATGGAGCTGAAGCCCGTAGAAACAAAGGAGGCCCCTAAAGAAGGGGTGAAGAGGCAAGGAGAGACCACGAATGATGAATGCTAAAAAAATCACTCGAAAACCAGCGGGAGGAGCAGGAATTGTCTCACCACCGGGGACGCGCGCGTCGGCGACTGCGGCAGACAGTACTCCGTCTTGGCGAAGAAGACGGAGATCAGATGACTTGATGACGGAGGGGCGCCACGCACCATTCATGACGCGGGTGCCTACGGCCTTCTTCTTCCCGCCGGCGGCGGTGCTGGTGCCCGCAGCGGTGGAGCCGCCTTTCTTCTTCGCCGCAGCAGCGGTGGCCGCGGAATCAGCCACAACGCCTCCTTTCTTCTTCCCCATTGCGCGGCAGCGATGCGAGCGAAGGAAGTAGCTAGGAAACCAGTAGAGCTGGTCCAGCGTCGTGGAAGAAACAAGCGCAGAGAAAGGCAGAGAAACAGCGGCAATGGCGATGGAAGCAAAGGATGAATGAGAACAGATGAGACAATTACCGTCACAGCGCCGCTACTTAACCCCTGGAAGATGCAATCCAACGGTTCAGAAAAACCCTACTGGACGCGTGGCAAACATCATGTTGGACACGTGGGGGAGTGGAAGCGCGAACTGTCCCTCCACTACTCCCATTACACACGGAAATCGAGGAGACGCAGTTAAAATAAAAAGATTACGCACGCCCAGTCAAATCAAAGTCAGAGAGTGGGACCCACTGCTCGTCATGTCCTGTCAAACTCGCTCACGCGGGCAACTGAGGTCATGGAATCGTCAGCACTAACGTCATCAAAAGCTACGCAGCAGAAGACTTCAACTACTTTAGTCCTTGCTCGAGTCTTCGACTCCACCAAGCACTCGGGGGCTACTCTCATAGGGAGCGCTGGTCGCGCACCCTATGATTTTTTCTTCTCTTTTTACAGGAACATGAACAATCGCAAGCAAACCCAACCACTCGAAAATACGATTCGACTGTGGACATGGGTTACTCCCATAGGGAGCGCCGAAAACAAATTCGACTTAAACAAGCAAACAAAAGATAACAGCAGTCGACAAATGTTCTTTAGTCCCTGCCTGAGTCTTCGACTCAACCAGGCACTCGGGGGCTACTCCCATAGGGAGCGCTGGTCGCGCACCCTATGATTATTTGTACTAAGTACTATGTGTTGATAACATCCACACTCGAGGTTTATAGCGACACCGCCTCATTTCCCTACAAAGAGACTAAAGTCTCCTGGGTCACCCGAATCGTCTCCGCGATGATAAAATTCGGATGTCGTGCTTACGACGTGAAGATAAGACCTGAATAAGGCCTGGCAACGCATTAGCTGCGCACTACCAGAAATGTATCCGTGCCTACAGGTACGATTAATATGTCTTGACGGACGCGTCTAGTGCTCACACCCATATAACTAGAATTCGACTCCTATAAGACCTCCGCGGCTTGAGTCGAATTACACCAGCATTTTTCCGGATTCGAGTCCGGGGACTCGAGTTCAAGTATATTGCATTGTTTCACCCTAAGGTGGTTAATTGATACCGATACTTCGGTTATATCAGGCACGTACATCAACAATCCCTATGACATAAATAAAGCAGTCGAAATATACTCATTCATGCACTCGAAAGACTTCAAAAGTCCCCAGTCGAATCTACGATTCCACTGGACACGCGGGGGCTACTGACATGGGTATGCCCTACAGGTACTCGAGTTTGGTATATACGGTCCAAATACGTAAAGGCCCACGGTGTCGCCAAGGCCCAAATGAAGGACTCGAGTAACCTATGGACTCTCGATTGCTTGAAGAACAAGAAGAAGCTAAAGATAGAAAGTTTGAAGGGAAAAACCCTAATTTGTAACCGACTCGACCTGCTACCCGAGACCTAGCCTATCTATATAAGGGCTAGGAGGGGGCGGCGAGGAGAACACACGCAACCCTAGTTTCTACCACCCTCGCCAGATTGCATCTGCGCACCATTGTAATCTTCGATTCCTTCGATAATTCCACGAGCAGACAAGCAGGAGTAGGGACCTCTACGAGGCCTGAACTTGGGGAAATCTTTGTCCCCTGTGTGCTTTTTTGCTAGCCGATAGATGTCTCCAGCACTCCCTCCTTCTCCAAAATCCAAGTCCATAACAATGGGCATTGATGAGTTAAATCCTCGTCAAGTAGTGTACAGGCATTGATCCCTTAGTTGTTACCCTCTAATATGTACTTGCTAATATCGCGGTATTAATTGATGAAGCGGCCCGGATCAACCTTACGCGTATTCGTACGCGAGACTGGTTCCACGCTCAACATACGGCTTATACCATATAAGTGGCTAGCGGGTGTCTATCTCTCATTCAATAGTTGATATGACATTTATATCGGAGGGCCCCGAAAGGGGTATAGTAGAGACAAATGTTGGATCCATGTTGTGGTTGGAAAGTTCGTAGTTTAGAAATGGTTCTATTACGAAGGCCCTTACAACCACGTAAAACTTGCAAAAGATAAAGTAGATGCATCTAACTTTGTTTTGTAGGAGGGCATGTGATTTGATATGGTCGTTGCGAAGGTAAAAGTAGTTTACTTTTTTTATTACTAAGTAGTATAGTAATAGTCATCATTCCGATGGACGACCGGTGGTGGCGTTGTGGACTTGGCGTCAAACCAAGGGCAAGATGGATATCGTGTCGGAGCGCTCGATGGGGATCAAGGCGCAAGAAGAATGACCATATCATATCACAAATATACATGTGATGTTGATACCTTTTTTATATCTTATTGTGTGCTAGTATTAGATACTCAACGGTAGAAAATAAGATAATCCCTATATAATTCCAATGATAGTGTTCCCCTTGTGTGTGCACCACCAAGAAAGTTCTTCGTTATGAAGCTGGCCATGACGATCGGGGCTAGACATATCTATGTTCGCATATAGTGGGTATAAGCCATGTTGCATAGAAAATACACACAAGTTAGATTTGGCGAGCATAGCATGTGTAGACATGGCCTCGGAACACAAGAGATCGAAAGATCGAGCATGAGTCACATGGCTGATGTGATTGACATTTGGGAATGTCTACCTCTGAAACTGCATTGCTGGCCGTGATGATCGGGGGTGGTGTAGCGGATTGGGATCGTGTAATCACTAAAATCGTCCAAGAGATGACAATTTTAGTGGGAGATCAATTATAAATTGAACTCATATTATGAACTTAGTCTAGATGTCTATTTGCAAATATCTTAGTAGATTATGACATATCCCATTGAGGTCCTTTTTGCAACCATGGGAAATTTCTTGTTTGATTTGGAACTTAGCAAAAGGGTCCAACTTCATAGATTAATACCCACGCCTGAGGGGTATCCTCGTTAAAGGTAATCTTCTCTTCTTGATACAAAAACCATTAGGAGATAGTCCGATGACTCTGCAGCAATCTTGCATTAGAGTTTAGAAGTATTAGAAGGGCTTGATTATAATGGAGGTCATGGATGAAAAAGGTACATGTTAGATATACATAGTAATAAATGTGGTTCTAGCAAAACTCGTTGCAGTTGCTAAAGTATTTGATACTTGTATCGTTTTGTGAAAACAGGATGGGTCTGCTTGAGAATTGCTAGAATTGAGGCAACGAGGCTTGATGACGGTGATCAAACGGTTGATGGCCGACATCACCCCTTTCCTCAAAGATTATCATTTGGATTAGTGGACTTCAATATAAATTTGTAATCCTTGTTTGTGTGTCTTTCTTTTGGCGAGATGATTATTCATATGAATAAGTTATAAGCCAGTTGTATTGTTCCTATGAACAATACCATTATGGTCACATTACGATTATAAATGAGTTATTCTCATCACTATGTTAATGATAGTAGTTTAAAGCATTTATAAAGGATAAGAATGCTAAAATATATCCAAAGTTTAATTATGATATGACACTATAGTTTAAGTCATTTTGGTTATTGCATGTTCTTCATTCTAAATGAATATCGGGGTCTTAGATGCATTATCTAGACACTTTGCAAAACCATGACTCGTTGGGCAGAATGATTAAAACTCCGCATTCTGGTAAAACGGTGATATGTGAAGAAATGTTGAACTTTATACATAGTGATGTATCGTATTTTCAATAAATAGCGGAAATCAATAGTTATTTGTGGACTTAAGTGAATAAGCATATTTACTTAATGAAACACGAGTTTGAAACGATTTGAATTGTTCAAATGAGTTCACAACAAAGTGGGATATTGAATTAACAGAAATACAAAAGTCTCTTCAATTTGATCGGCATGACTAAAGTATTTAATTTAATTTTTGGGCATAAAAGGACATGTGAAAGATGATTCACAAATTATGACAAATGGACGAATTCAAAGGGTATTGAAATGTCTAAACATCATAATCATTTTTTATTAGATACATATGGTATAATATTATATCTTATCGGGGTTATAGTTATCGTTTAGAGTTAGAAATCGAAATAAGCAAACACTCGGTTGACATACAAAGGAACATCTAAATATTCGTGGAAACAACACCATAAGAGTTATGACACGTTCGAGTTTCTAGAGATTTCGATAAGTCGAAATCATGGCGAATAAACAAGTCTTTCTAGAGTATTCTTAGGAAGCTATGAATACATATTCCACAATGGGGAAAACTTGCTATTGTCCTAAGTTGATGTGTCTTGATGAAGATACAAGTGGAAGAAAGTAAAAGATCAAAACAAGGTATTTGACCTTGCCTCCAGATGGTTGAGTGGCGTAGCGGAATTTGTTCTGTGAAACCGAACTCTACAAATAGAGGAAAAACCAATGATAATGATCATAGAGTTTTAATGAATATTTTTACTAAAGAAAGTAGGATTCAACTATATATTCTACAAGTTTGTGGAATTATATTTTTGATTCACTTGTCATGTTTTGAAAAAGACATACCTACGAAATACAAAGAAGCGTGATGGACCTAAGTGCGAGAAATAAATGGATATTGAAATCTTGTTAATGGAATTCTCGATTTGATGGTGATCAAATAATTTTGGAATGTCCAAGATTATCGAGGGGACCTAGATTTGAGTGTGAGCTAATCAGCTTGGCTAAATCATAATATGTAGCTGACGTATTTTGAGTGGGAGCTAAATGAAATCCCTGGATCTCAAATATGGATGCCATATTTGAGGGGGAGCGTGAAATCATTCTGGATATGTGGACGACATATATGAATGATGTGATTGGTGTTAATAACATTTAAGTTAGTAAATATGGATGAAGTTAAATAAGTTATTAAACAATAAGATCTATCGAGATAGATTGATGAGTTTAATAAACATCAAATGTTGAATGCTTCCTGGACTTGATTCTTAAAGATGTTCTGAATGCCCTAAGCAAGATTCTGAAGAAGTTCAGAATGGAACAAGGTAATAAAGTTCTTACTAGTGTGAATCATTGAGTTAGTCTTAGTATTACAATTGTGGTTGAAAGAAGGAAAGATATGTGTTGCATCTCCTATGCATCAGTCTTAGGTTCTTCCATACAACCATATTGTATACTCGACATAATGTGACCCAAGGTTCTGGTTGGTAGGACAAACTCTTAACTGTAAGAACATGTCTTTAAGTGATTCCTGAGTTGATCACTGAACCAAAATTAAGTTTGTGGCAAAAAGCAAAGTAAGGCGCATAGTTGCATTTCATGCACTAGGATCTACATGGATATAGAAGTATAAAGGCTCCATCTGATGTGATGTATATTGTTGTGGCGAGACTAGTTCGTCTTTACACAGAGGGTGTGTCCCAGGGCACAGTGCCCATGAGAAAGCCCATGAGGTTAATCTAAAGTCACTGTAGGCTCCTGGAAACCGACCTCACTCTATTGCCATAACTGCTATACATAGTGCAAAGTGTGTTTCAAAGTTTACATGACAATAGTGAAAGCGACCGTCATTGTAAACACTAGAAACAAAGTCTCACTTTGTCGCCAAATAAATACTTCAACCCATTATAAGATAATGGTGTGAATGTCAAAATTAGGAAGACATTAACGATTTGCAAAAAACATAATGATCTGGTAAAACAGAACATGGACAGGACGTTTCCTATGAGCATAAAACGCATATGTGATATGGTTTATGATGAGTAAAATGCAAGCTGGATTATTTGTACTCTAGTGCAAGTGGGAGACTGAAGGAGATATGCCCCATAGGCAAATAATAAATAGGTTTTTATTGTCATATCTCAATAAGTTTATAATAGTTTCATATTATCCTATAACTGTATCAAGTGGAAACATTGGTACAGGTGTGGTATGAAATAAACCAAGTCCCTAGTAGCCTCTATTCATACTAGTTCGTTGGTCATGGGGATGATCTGGGTTTCAAGATCATGGGCATTTATGCCAATTGACAACGAGGTCATATCATTGGTGAATGATGTGATGGACATTCCTCAAAAGATTACGACACCATCAAGTCATATAGTTCATTGTTGCAATAGCTAAAACGTAGTCTCCTTCTCCTTAGACCATGAGTTCATATTACTCATTGTTTCCCGAGGCTGCTTTGAATGCATCAACCATCACTTGGTTAAATAGTGATCATAAAGGTGTATGTTGGGTATTCCAGAGGAACAGTAGATGACATGTGACATAAGAGCGGGATTTGTTCATCCACGTGACGGGTAAGATACATACGGCCGACTTGGTGAGATTATATCCATAAATGTTGCAACAAGTGACTTGGTCACGTGGATGTAATGTCACGGTAACAAGTAAAATAGAACTTGTCGGTAACGAGATTGAACAAGGTATGTGATACTAATGATCGGATCTCGGAGAAGTCATGTCAGAGAAACAAAGGGAAATTGGACTCGATGTTTTAAGGTTCAAACAACATTGTCATCGTGGAATGCATAGGGGTCACATGGGCATCCCGGTCCCTCTCTTGCTCATTAATATGGATCATGTCTAGAGCATTTCTGAGGCGTGAGGGGATACACTTAAGGGTACAATGAGAGAGATCATCCGTAAGATGGAATCACAGTAGAGAAAGAGAAAGCCGGAATTGTTCCGCGGAGAGATCTGAAGTTGTTCAGAGAAGAAATAAAGTAAAAGATCGAAAAAGTGTTTTCGGATAAATGGAAATTTAAATATACGCTTAGTATATGTTAATTTTAAATTAATATATTCTAAATAATATTTAAATTAAGATTTATAAAAGCAACTTTCATATTAGGCCAATTCCCGGAGGGAAAAGGCCTAGGAGAAAAGCTGCTGGGAAAAGGAAAAAGGAAAAGCAGAAAAAAAAACAGCTGCTACCGCTAGTGGGCTTGGCAGCCCACAGAGGCGGGCAGCCGGTAGTCCGTGTTGCACGGGGGGCGCAGCGGCCAGCCAGCTACCGCACTGGGCCGCAGCCAGCCGAGCCCACCCGGGCGAAGGCGGTCGCCAGCTGCCGGGCCACGTGGAGGCCCACCCGGGAAAGCGGTCAACGGGCCGCTCGCGCACGTGGTGAGCCAGCCAGGCTGGCGGCGTGCTGACAGGCCACGGGGGGTGTGGTGGCCCACCCGGCCTCGAGCTGGTGCAACGAGATGCTGGCGCAACTAGGCCACGGGGTGGGCGCGCCGGTCTACCCGCCAGGCTGTTGTGTTGCTTGATACTGCCCCTTTACTTGTTGGGTTGGTTAGAATCGGCCCAATCGGCCAGGACGAAAAATCCTGGTATTTTTCCTTTACTAATAGTCCCACATGGCTAACCTAATGGGGAGAGCACACCCCCTCCGCCTATATAAAGGGGTGCCCATGGGTGGGATTAGATACGACAAATAAAATACAGTTATTCCCTTTGGTTGGAATAATCACCCTCTCTCTCAAGCTGTCTACACGCGTTGGCACGGTCCCAAGTTAGGACTCTCCGTGCGAGAGACGCCAGACCTGCAGTACGTCGTTGCGCTGCAAGGATTCCTGGCCGGATATCAACTTCTGCACTCCCGGCAGGATTGGGGAGCTGGAGGTCTCATCGTACACCGGATGTGTACGAAGCCACGAGGTGCAATACTTGGGGCACTTGGATGTCGTGAGCCGGAGCTGCTGCACGATGAAGAAGGAGCAAGGGGTGACCTGCGAGGAGCTTCGCGACTTTAAGGTCGGCCACGGGTTCATCTACTTCAACCACGTTCCTCTCTGAACGTTAACCGCGTATGGTCTACAAGGGTATGTATTATATACGCTCCGGTCGTTACTGCATTTCTACATAGATAGATCTTGGGCGTTAGGTAGTTCAAACGTAAGAAATTATTTGTTTTCTGCTACGGAATCCTTCAGTTCCTCCCTCTCATACACCTCGTGAAGTTACTTTTCAATATTCCTAACCTCGCTGAAGCAGTTGGACTATAAAGCAGCTTCTTGCGCTGTCCTGAGTTGTTGCTTAAGTTGCTTGATCTCGGTTTGGACTGAACCAAACACATTCCTGCTCTACGGTTGAATACCACTGAAGACATGTTTTAGTCTGTCCCATAATCCTCTAGGCCAGTGATCACCTTCATTCTCACCCTGCCAAACATGTTCAATCATAGGTGTATAGGTCTCATGCCGAGTCCATATTTCCTCGAATTTAAACCCTCGATCAAACCTCCGCTGCTCCAAGAAGGAATCAGTGATGTGAACTAGCAAAGCTACATGAACAGACTCCTCCGTTAACACATGTTCGACAATAGTGCCTAGGAAGAGGTGAGCAAACGCATTAGAACATGTTGCCCTATCTAGCATCGCCTGGACATTCTCGGCTCCATCTCTTCTATTATTCCATGTGTACACGTATCCCGAGAAACCGATATCATCCAAGCCGCAGTCGACTAAGCAAACTCTGAACCTTTTCATTTGACTTGCGCTTTGGAGATTACCACCTTGTTGTTCCTACTATCGTACTATCTCGTTAAAATCTCCTACACATAGCCACGGGAGGTCATCCTGTGCTCGGAGATAGCGCAAAACATCACAGGTCTTCGTCCTTAGCTTAGTACGAGGTTCACCATAGATTCTAGTGAATCTAAACTTAGTGCCCCCACCTTAGTCTTCGCGTTGATGTAGTACTGACACCATGGTATAATTGTAACTTCAACTCCATCTCTCCACCACAAGGCTAAATCCCCTCCTTTTCCATTGCAATCAACCGCCACACCATTACGAAAAACCAAACCCCACTTCAATCTCTCCATCTCCTTCGACTTATTTTTTTCCACTAAGGAATACCACTGCTGGATTGTAGGATCTGCACAAATCCCCTAATTTTCGTACTACCGGATCCAATCCCAAGCCTCAGAAGTTTAGGGCTAGGAAATTCATTGCTCTCGGTGGTCCTGCGACGCAGGGACCACCGATGGATCTTCTAGTCTATGCAAAAACTTATCATGTTCACTAGCGCTTCCTAGCTGATTCTAAGCTCCCTTCGCCTACAACTTGCACTATCATTGGCATCCAAACTTGTTTTGTACCTCTCTTCCTACCCGTTGTCCCCTTTGGCACTCTAGAATTTTCAGTTGCATTATCATGTCCTGGCTTCCCCTGCCTTCTTGTGACATGCCCGATCTCTTAATTGTTTGACCATTAGTACCACTAGATGACCCGGTGCGCCACTGGCGCCAAGACCGAAAGCGAGACAGTTTGTAGCCATAAGTTTTATCTATGGATGTTATCCATGATTGAAATTCATAAATTTTTAAAAACCGTGATGCACCAACACATTGACTCTAAGCATGGCGAGTCCACCTGTTAGATGAGAATTGCAGGTCCACATGTTAGCAATCCAAAGTTCACTGGTCATGGTACTTGGGAAGCCGTTGTATATGGAGATTGAATAATCCATTTGAGGTAGTTAGATGACCTCATGCGGAAATGTATATTTCATTCTTATGGGAAACGGAAAAATTGTGGTAGTACCGTTAACACGTAGACTCTAGATTCTAATTAACCTAAAAAAGTATTTGAAAAGAAATACAAAAATGTACCAACAGATTAGGGTGGAAGCCTATTCTATGTTCCATCGTTTTAGTTTTCAAAACGTTCATATATATTCCATCCCACAATTCGTCTAAATCACTACCTCTTTTCCAAAATATAAAACAGTTCTCTTAACAACACCTTCCTGCAAGAAATATGTATCATAGACTTCATGACTCTAAAATAAATAGCAAGAAGGTACCACGAACAAGAATTCATAAGGATGAGGAAGCACATGTATATAGGTTCCCAAAAAACAAAATACATGGGAGCAATGTAATAACTGTGTTAAAAACCATGACCTTGTAAATAAAATTGTTAACAAAACACTATAAATTACCTTCTGAAGAACAATCATTATGACACATAAAGCATAATGTACTTGGAAACATTATATGATTAAACATAAACACATAATTCTAGAGAAGAAATCAAAAAGCAACAAATCTTAACCTCTGATGCTTGTAGATGGTCAACACAGCTACCCTTGTACAAGCCGGTTGTCAGAGTCACAAATATATTATCAGAAAATTATGAAATAAAAGGTCCCAAATATATTATCAGAAAAAAGATGAAATAAAAGGTCTATGCATGAACTATCTGGGCATTTGGGCAACCTAAACATAAGAAAGAAATTACATAAATCGTGGAGACATGGATGCTCTTAGAGCACAGCAGTGAAGTATAGTGATAACTACCGCTGATCCGGCATAGACTTTGCGCTTGCGCACATTTAGTGTATTCTGAACCTTCTTTTCTCCAGCTGCTTTCAGGGGAACACTTATGGCCTACCTCGTCGGAAGATCCGCATGTAATTTTGTTGACAGTCCCTTGCCCGAGAGCAAACTTAAGAGCTATCAAGTTCTGAATTTGTTACGAGAATGAATCCATGTAAATTTTTCCTTCTTCTGCTTGCTACACAATTAATGATGTAGTTTCTTAGCTTCAGTCAACTGTAGTACATGTCTTTCATCGCCAATTGTAGTGCATGTCTTTCATCACCATATTCTCCATGGTTTCAATATAACATAGATTCAGCAACTGCAGACTTCTATACTCCAAAGTTTTTGTAACATCAGATCAAGAAGTAGCAGCCTACAGGGGATTCTGACTATCCTCATACCATTTTGTGATAGGAAAAGCCAAAAAACAAAGTATTGGCCTTGGATTTACTAAGAATTAACAGAAATAGCTACAGATATTTCCTTGTGGTTGTGTTAATTTTGAGCATTGTAAGTGGGATAGCATGTAACCGTGACAAAGTGCATGCATTGTTCAGCAAGAGCAGAAAACCAATAGATAACAGGTAGAATTGATTTTTGATAGAAAGTTGTTCAGAAGTGAAAAATGAACAGGTTACGGAATTAGTGTTGTCAGTCTGCAAGGCTTATTAGTTTAATCAAAACACCATGGTGCTTTTTTAAGACCGGTAGTCATATCTAAGATGATCTAGCTGGTAAGGCCTGTGTATTTTCTAAATGTATGAAATAGAAAACCAAAGGTAAGAGAAACAAGTGAAAAAAAATCTAAAAAGGTAGAAAATGATAGAAATATATAGTAGTTGACTTCCATTGTATGAACTCCTATTGTTCAATCCTACCCATTTAAGTAGCAAGACAACACCAATCATGGGATCTAGCTGCAAAGGAACATTTCATATTAATGCTATCACCACCGACACTACATTAATAGCCAATTTTGTGTGTATTTTAGGGCATCATCTTCTCCGACGCTCTCAAACACGCATTCTATAGAACAATACTTCACTTTGTAAGTAAAAGAATACACCTAATCAAGGAAAAAATAGAGGAAATATCAACAGCTACATACAAAACTACAGATGCAGATCTCAAAAATGATGTATCAAAATTTTCTGTTGCATCAAGTATGTCCAAGTATTTCATATCAAAGAGATATAAGACTAACAGATACTTTTAAGAAGGCCTTGTTGTCCATGCATGGACTATGAATTTAATGTAATTTATGATCCATTTGGCTTCCTGAAGGAGGCCCATATTTACAATCAAAACAAGTACATAGCAAATGAATAGCTATTCAACACAACCCAAATCGGAAACACCAGAAAACAAAAACAAATTCGATAGCAGGCAGTCTGTAGCTAGGGCGAACTCTAGAAGGACATGGATCAAAATTAACTGACGGACTAAATCATACCTCAGTAGTATTCTCTGGAAAAGCATCATTTTTTTCTATGGGTTACCGGTGCCAAGAAGGGCCATTCAAGGAACGACTATCTTGTACTACCTCCGTTTCTAAATATAAGTTTTGTCAGTTCAATTTGAGCTATAAAAAAAGTCTTGTATAGAAACTCCGGAAGTACTTATCCAGAAAGAGAACTCGACCTCTATTCGTATCAGTGTCCCGAAACGCATACAGATAGCAGATCATCGACCCTGGACCGATTGGTATGATGTTTGTACCGAAGGGAGTGGTGTAGCCTCCCATTAATACATCGCTGGTGGTTCTGGGTTTGACATGAATTGAGCCAGTCACATCAAGTACAAAGGAAAAAGGAAAAGAGGTAGTGACAAAAGGATCTCACCTTGTGCCGGCAGTGCAGTCGTCCATGAATATATTATTTCTCTATGGAATTGGAGCTAGTGGCTCCACAACATGGTGATGCGTCTATCAAATTTAGTTTCAAAATTGTAAGAGCTTGAAATAAGGCATCATTGTATCAAAACAGTTGCGTGAAAAAGATTCTACGTACTCCGAAGGAGGACCTTGCCATGTGGTGGCTAACAAATAACTCATCATATGGAAGGCCGCCTACAATATCCACTACTTGGATCTGTACGTACGACCTGCAATCTCATACCAAAGTTTAACTTTGAATTAAGACAAACAATTCAAAGTTAATAACTTCATATTAAATTTTCAAGAATGTAGAAGTTTCAAATCCCTTTATATTGCATACAAAAGCTACATTCGAAATTTTGAGATATTATGCACTATTGAACACACACATGACCATATGTTAGCAACGCAGCTATCTCTTACTAAAAGGGGCTGACCATTTACATTAACCCATTCTATGATGTTTCTACCCTATAGTACTAAATAAAGAATATGGATTTTATTTTGAGTGAATGCGCCATCCTGAATGTATACTGAGGTTTTATGTCACTAAGCTCACTCATAATCTTTCCTGGATTTGAGTAGGATACAGTTAAGAAAAAAATGAGAAGGCAATGGAGGTAGAGGTCCATCAATAGTCAATAATCCATAACTAAGCTCACCCCAAAGATCCAGCCTGGCCCCATATCATTCCTGACCCTCTAGATCCTAAAACTAAGTTCTAGAAAATTTACACATACCACTCATTATTGTTCAGAGTATTCCACCGGCTCTAAAACTTGCATGGATAACCATCGCCACTACGACATCCTCGGCAGCTGCACACGAAATACCGACGAAAGGAAAATAGTGAGATGAAAACGGTGGACACAAACCCAGTGCAATAAATTTTTTTTGGCTTGGCTGTCAGTAAATACTGAATAACCAAAGTTAAATAGGCACACGAGGATCTGACAGTACACGAGAATCCCATAACGTTGAAAGAATGGTTGTCAGTAAATACTGAATAACCTCTGTTGTTGGAATCTATGGGGCACTCAAACCCTAGCAGTTCAAGTATAAACTAAATTACAGAGGAAGAAAATTAGATGAAGGAGCTAACAGAGGGAGGTTCAACCTGTAGGGAGGAAGGAGATGGCAATGTTACAACAGAACAGACTGCCTGATTAAATAGTTTAGTATACATGGAAAATCTATCAGGCAAGAAAATTTAACTGATATATTTAAAGTTAGTAGGCAAAGCATTAAGAAAATAAAAACTATATATCTAAATAGAAAGAAAGCACCATGAGATCTCGAAAGAGAAAAATTAATATGATCATCTTGTGAACCCAACACTGTCAATACCTTATATCATAGACCTCACTTAGAGATAGAAGTTGAGTTCAAGTAATACAGTTAGAGAAGGGCGGTGTCATGGTGGTAATAACCAACCCGATAAAAATATGAGGTAGAAACAATAAATGCAAGGGTTTGATACACTCCAAGCCGTACCACGATCTAAAAATGACAGAGGTTAAGTGGAAAATGCTGGTGACAGAGGCTGGATCAGCTATAGTCGAACAAAAGGATGAACTATCATGGCTTCCCTCACGACAAAGGGAATAATAAACTTGTAAAACGCAGACACACAGAAAAATTTCTCTTTGCACGACTGAAACAACCCTAGTTTCTAATCATATTTGAAAACGGCATAGAATTTAACATAACATATGACAGGCTACTGATTTCCGCCACTACTGAACTATATTTATGAAAAGGTAAGCATCTAAAAACTTGCCTACATTATTATTAATGATACCTAATAGTTGTATAACCAAGATTCAAGATGATACACTTACATGTGAAAAGAGGTACATCAGGTATCTGTTAAGCTTGATGCACTAGCCATGTAAACCAAAAGTCTGAACTGATGGAAAGGGCTAGTACAATCCACATATACTGTAACACCCCCTCTCACGTGTGACGGGAGAAGACAAGTTAACACGTGAATATAACAGTCTCAGAGGTATAGAGGTATAGCTCAAGAGGCATATACGTGGACACAAAGGGGGGTTACCAGCAATTTTTAATAAATTGCGAAAACCAGGACTTGAACTCGAGACCCTGGGCTCTAATACCATGTTAAGCTTGATGCACTAGCCATCTGAACCAAAAGTCCGAACTGATGGAAAGGGTTAGTACAATCCACATATACTGTAACGGTATCATCGTGCTACTCATTCCTTGTCTTGCAGCCTTCGTAATAACACCATTCTTTGGTGAGCATTTCTTTGTGGGACAATATGAAATAGCTAGTAACAACAAGGAGGTTATATTACTTAACATGCACCCATCAGAAGTAAGCTAACCATGAAACTTCTGTTAATAGAAAATAATAAATAGCACACAATTTACAGAAAAAGAGAGACAACCAGGGCCCTCGCCTTCTTTTGCTTGGGCTCCGTCTGATAGCTTGGCAGGAAGCTTCCCACGACAATCTGGCAATCAGATCAAATGAAGTTCAGTTACGTTTGGCATGCGATACATCCTCTAAATATCTTGCTGATAAATGTAAAATCAATGCCCAATATGCAAATCAAATTTGTTCTGTTCACCCATAAGTTAATATTGCTAGACAAATCGGACCCATAGGTATTCAAATTCTTGTGAAAAGGGAAGTAGCAGCACCTGCAGATCACTTGCCGCCATCAGTAGGCCGTCAACTCCACCGCCAACAATGCGACCATCTGGGCTTGCAAGAGAAACACTCATCCTACCTGACCGACTTCGTGCTCCATTGCTTTCAGTTGGCATAAAGGAACCAGACAAGGACAGCAACTCAAAGCGTCCCTACAAACAAAATAGGGGGTAAGTTAGGAGGAAATCATACGACCATAGTGTTGCCGAAGAGTGGCATTGCTCTCGTCGCGCTATGGCATAGTTGTTGACTGAGTTTTTTCCTATCTCTAGGCTGTAGGTAGGGAGGAACAATGTATGCGGTCGTTGCAGCTCCACGGGATAGTGGTGTTGTTTGTGTCGCAATGGTAGGATATGGCATGATGAAGCGACTGAGTTTTGATCTTTTCTTTCCTAAAGTTATTTACTTTGATGGACAACAACTCAAAGCGTCCCTACAAACAAAATAGGGGGTAAGTTAGGAAATCATACGACCAAACAGAATCCTCTACTGTCTGATAATCAGGTATATGTGTATTATGAGTGAATGGACAAACCTCGATCGTAAGTTAATGTGCCACCAGAGGAGTCCGGTTGACGGAGAGTGACATTTGATATCACACCGTTAGCAGAGAGAATACAAATAGCTTGTGGCCCTTCTTGAAAAAATGATACTTATAACCTTCATCGTCACATCCTGAATCAACACCAACAAATATCAGTACCACTAATTATTCATAGAAAAAACTTTATTCATTCTAGCAATCCAGGGATCAGTAGCGGTAGCAGCAAGCAAAAAGGCAGAAGCAAAGTATCCACAACAGAGAGAGACAAGTCTATCGACAAAAACACAATTTATGGGTAACATGTGACGAGGAAAATCAACTCTCAACCAAACGTCGTAAGCTTATTTTATTTGTCCAACAATCTACTGAAAAAATCCAATTGTAACGACCATGGAAGCAGCACCACCGTGGCGGACACCTCCAGGCGTTGCACATGGTGACGACCTCTCGCTCGCGCTCTGCCATCAGACCTCAGGGTGGTGACTGCCGCAACACACACCCTCGTCAGCTCACAATCCCTCCTCCATTCAGCCAGGGCCGTTCCTGAGATTTCAGGGGCCCGGGGCGAAATTAAAATACGGGCCCCTTACTATAAATTTTTTTTATATGCATGTATGAAATGATGAAAAATAGACTTCAAGTGTACCTAGATGCAATATCCATATAAAAATAACAGTCTTTGCATTTTAGCTTAAAATTTTCTTCATAGAAGCAAAGTCACTAACGATGTAATCAATTAATCTTGTCCAATAACTTCTTATCGATAAAAAGAGTTATCAGCCATTTAACCTCTTGAGACATTACCGACCTCTAATAGTTCTTCGGTAATTTCAACTTTAAAAAGTTACTTTCTAATGATGCAACAATCATGGACATAGTAAGTAAGATCCAACAGAAATAAAATTATTAAGATAGCAATCCACTTCTTTGGCACTAACCGTTTCCTCATCAACACTAGCAGATTTTATAGAAGATGAATTAAATATGTGCTCATGATCTCTCACATTTTCATCACCCGTGTTGATGTCAACGTTTTCCTCTGTACCGATATCATCTTCTAGATCAACATTACTCTGTTTCCCACCGAACTAGCGCCAACTCATCTGGTTTTCTCGAAATACTCGCGTTGCTCTTCAAAAATTTATGATGAGACCGTCTATGTGATTCGATCAACTCCATATAGATTCAAAGAATTGGGTAGTGGGATAGATGTTTTGATACTTATCGCGCAGACTGGAATCAGACCATCGGTGAACGACCGTCCTTTGGAAATGTCCGAGACGATAAGAGGCGATGTGCGACGGGCGATCGGGTGCCTGCGTTCCACTGCGTCAATTGCGATTCCCCTTTTTTATTGAGAAATGTGATTCCCCTTTTTACTATCAAGACGATAAGTTAGGGGAACGGCCAAACGAGAGTTGCTAGATAGTCCCTGTCGCTAGATCTAATCGCATCGTCTCTCGCCTTTATTTTTCTTTAACGTGAAAAGGCCCCAATCTAGATCTACACTAGGCCATATTTAAAGCAATACCTGGAAAGGGCCCCCAATATTTTTGGGCCCGGGGCGGCCGCCCCTCCAGACCCCCCCCCCCTCCCCAAGGGCCGGCCCTGCATTCAGCCGCATCGGGGCGGCATCAATCTGGACAGTACGGACCTCAGAGCGGTGGAACCCTTCTCCTTTGTTCCCTACAGCCAGAAGAAACAAGATTGAGAGCACAACAAGAGAGATAGAGAGGATGAGACAGAGAGAGGAGCCAGAAGCAAACCCCCTGAACGAATCTCAACCCTTTTTGGCAACTGCCGCTTGAATAAAGGGTCGTCGATCTCCCATCCATGGCCTCCACAGCTCCGCTGCAGCTGCCTCTTGATCCAAGTCTCCGCCGATCTCCCTTCCATGGCCTCCACGGGGTCCACCCACCTCCATCTCGGCCTCCTCTGCATGGCTTCGAGCCCCGATGTCGTACTTCCTCCACCGGCATCTTGTACACCGTCTCGCGTGGTGCTTGAGTGGGAGAGAGGAATCAACCCATGGAGGGCAGACGAGACGAGCACTAGTAGAAAACGGACCTTTGGTCCAGGGGTATTAGTCCCCGTTTTGCTACAAACCGGGACTAATGCCCCGGTCCCAACGGCTCTATCTGGCCGCAGGGGCGTCTGACACTAGTCCCGATTCGAACGGATCCTTTAGTCCCTGTTCGTGTAACAAACCGGGACTAAAGGGTTCCAGGCAGGCTGGGTCGAGCGCCAGACCCTTTAGTCCCGGTTTGTTATAGTCTGGCTATATCTTCTTCCCCCACCTGTCCGAGCCACCATTTTAAGCTGGTGGCTCCTCTCTCTTTCTTGCTTCAAGCTCGAGTTCATGCCTAATTTTTTCTCAAGATTTGTCAACATTTTGTAGTGCCCCATCTATCCAAAGGTTCTAAAAGGTGAGCAACTCCATCCTTTCAACCCACAAGTATAGGGGGTGTATCGCAGTATTTTTCTAGGGGAGTGAAACCCAATTTATTGATTCGACACAAGGGGAGCCAAAGAATATTTATGAGCCTTAACAACTGAGTTGTCAATTCAGCTGCACCTGGAAACAATCTTGCTCACAGTAGTTTATCAGTAGCAACAGTTTTATAGTAGGAATAGTAAAGTAGCAGCAGTAGTAAAGCAAAGACAACAGTAACAATAGCAGTAAACAGTAGGATTCGAGTGCGGTAGGCATAGGGATGGATGGACGGGCGTTGCATGGACAAGACAATTCACATAGCAATCGGAACATAGGACAATTGCAGATAAATAAGATAAAGCATCCAAGTACTAAATAATCCTAGGCATATGTTTTATATATAGTCATACGTGCTCGCAATGAGAACTTGCACAACATCTTTTGTCTTGCCAGCCCATTTGCAGCGGGGCCTCAAGGGAACTACTGGAAATTAAGGTGCTCCTTTTAATAGAGCACCGGAGCAAAGCATTAACACTCCGTGAACACATGTGATCCTCACATCAAAGCCATTCCCTCCGGTTATCCCGATTTCTGTCACTTCGGGGCCATTGGTTCCGGACAACAATGTGTGTATACAACTTGCAGATAAGACCATAAACAATACTATCATAATGAATTAATAACATGTTCAGATCTGAAATCATGGCACTCGGGTCCTAGTGACAAGCATTAAGCATAACAAATCGCAACAAAGTCATAAAGCACTAATAAAAGATACTAGGCACCATGCCCTAACAATCTGATGCCATTACATGAACGATCTCATCCAATCCCTACCATCCCCATATCCTACAGCGGGGGATTACTCACTCATAGATGGGGGAAACATGGATGGTCGATGGAGAAGCGATGGTGATGATGATGGCGATGATCTCCTCCAATTCCTCGTCCCGGCAGGGTGCCAGAATGGAGTTTCTGGTGCTGTTTCGTGGAATCTGGTGGTGGCGGCGGAGCGGAACTCCTTCTGGAAAAACATCGAACCCCCTGAGTTTTTAGGTCAGAAGGCAACTTATAGGCGAAGAGGGAGACCGAGGGGGAGTCTGGGGCGGCCAGACCACCCCCTGGCCCGGCCTGGGCTTGCCCGCGCGGCCAGGTGGTGTGGCCTGGGCCCAGCCCCCCTCTGTCTTGTATTCTGGCTCCTGGAGTCTTCTGGTGAAATAGGATTTTTGGCATATTTTTGGGGATTTTTCCTGATAGTTGATTTTCTGCACAAAAAGTAGACACCAGGGCAATTCTGCTGAAAACAGCGTCAGTCCGCATTAGTTGCATCCAAATCACACAAGTTTAGAGGAGAAACAATAGCAAAAGTGTTTGGGAAAGTAGATACGTTTTGGACGTATCAACTCCCCCCAAGCTTAGCTTATTGCTTGTCCTCAAGCAATTCAGTTGAAAAATGAGTGCGATAAAAAACTTTCACGAACACAATTGCTTCATATGATGTATATATTCTCAACATGTGATCAACTACTTAGACAATTCATAATAAGGAGTATGCAACTAAGTTTACTTAATAGGCATTGCAAGCTATGAAGAGATTCCAACTCAAAAATAATAAGTAGCATGAAGCATAAATATAAGCAACATTACAATGCTCATAACAAGGTATGGTAGAGTGGTATCTCGCTTGCCTTTGATTATGAATGCCAAGGCACCTCTAAAGTTCAAGTGAAGACTAGAAATAAAGATGTCAAAGATACAAGCATCAAAGTCATAACACAAATAATCAAGTAATGAGACAAGCACAAAAAATGACAACTATGCTCTCAAGAAGGTGCTCAAAGAATATGTGGAGACTCAACAAGTAAAAGAAAAGGTTTTGAATAATTTGAAAGGCTTCCAAATGCTGAAACTATGGTACTCGTTAGCTTTGAGCTCTCATTGCCCCTATCATAAGCATCTTTAATGTGGTTAAGGTGAAAGTGAGGTCCAATCTGAGTTATATGCTTGACAGACTATAAACTGAAAATCCCATGTCCCTTGAGTACGAGGGTCGCTCCTCATGCTACTCAACTTTAGTTACCGGTAAGTTCTTGTCATCGTAAATATGTGCGTATCATAGAGAACCGCCAACGGGGTACCCCTTGCCCGATGATACGGAAGAATCCCCATATCAAAATGACAAGGCAAGCAGACAATGAGTATCTCAGCAATCTTCTTATTTACCATGGGAAAATGGTGCTTTTTTATCTCTTTCCTCTTTTCATAAATCTCTCTTTTTTTATTTTTCTCAATAGCTATCTCTCTTTTTTTATAAGAAGAATGCTTCATAGATATCATTATGGTTACGCTGCAGGTTTCCACCATGACAACATGGATTAGACCGGCGGCCCAGGCGTTTCTCTAACACACATACATAACTCCATGGACTTACAAGCTCCCCTTTTATTTCACACCGACGACATCCGCAAACAAAAGAGCATGGTATCAACTGGGTATATATTTACAAGTGTTGAAAGTGTTCCCCATGAGAGCACGGTTCTGCTAATCCCCAGCCTATAATTTGCAAGCATATAACTTTCATGGACAGTCACAATGGTTCAGGTTTATTAAGTGCAGAAAATAAAGTGTGCCATCAAGTTTGTGAGAGCTTTACTAACTAACTTTCTCATAACAAGCAAACATTTTATTCGGAAGAAAATAAGGCATATTGAATATGCACGGAAGTAGCAAATGATGCTAATAGGTAGGTATGGTGGACACTTTGGAAATATTTAGTTTAAGGAGTTGGAAACTTCAGTAAAACATACTCAGTGTAAGTGAAGGATAGCAATAGTAAGGGAGCGATAAACGAGAGAGCAATAGTTGTCATAATCATGCTTGCAACAAAACAGGACTAAACATGGCATGAAAGTGATTCAAGATCCTCAAGGAAAAATAATTCATCGAGGCTTAACTGATTATTTCAGTCATATGCATGCGTGAGCATGTGCCAAGTCAATTCAAATGAAACATTCAGAGGAGGATACTACGATGTCATACCAAGTTATGAATAGAGTAATGCAAGCAAACATTCATAAAACATGCTACAAACTATTAGCAAGCTGGAACTAATCATATGAAAGCAAGAACTACTAAGCATCCAAAGATAACATACACCCTACACGAATAGGCTAAGCATGCCCACAATGATGACTATATGTACAAAAATGGAAACAAATAGAGTTCGTTACCAGCCTCTTACCACGCCTCAAGTTGTCATTAATCCTCATTATTGCTCTTCACTTGTGTGGCTTGAATAATAATATGAAAGCAATATCCACTGAGGACTGCTGAACCCTGTAGCAAACTCACAAAACCAAAGAAGAACGACAAATATTTTTGGTGTTTTCGATTTTTAAAAGAAGAACCAAAAAGGAAAAACAAGCAAAGCAAAATCTTTTTGGGGTTTTCAAATAGTTCAAACAAAGCAAAAAGGAAAAAACAAACCAAGGCAAAGAGAAAAAGAAGCAAACCAAAGAGAAACAACAGAAATATTTTTGGTCTTTTTGTGTTTTAGAAAGCAAAAGTAAAGAAAGAACGAAAACTAAAAAGATAACGAAACATTAATATACAAAGTACCGACACAAAATGATATGGAGATGAGTGCGATGCCGGCGTACCTCCCCCCAAGCTTAGGCTTTTGGCCTAAGTGGGTATCAATCCCAAGCCGGCCAGGATGATGTGTCACCGTAGTATGACGAGGAGGTACCCTCGTCCTGGTGCGAGCTCGAGTACGTCCCTCCGTAGTGTGCGGAGTAATCGTAGGAGGGTACATCCTCCTGGTGCTGCTCGTGGAAACCCAGCAAGCGAAGCTGCTCGTCCACCTCCTTCTTAGAGCGCGACCAGGGTCTCCTGTGAAAACTAAACAAAGAAGACTGCAGCAAAGGGATCTCCCTCTCATCCCCGTTAGTAAACAACATCCTATATACTAGACTGTCCAAATCAGAAGCTGCAGTGACAAAGTGATGAGTTTTCATAGCAACAAGGTCAAGCCTTTGTGGTGCCAATATAGTATCATTGGGGTCCACTGAAAGTCCTAATGCATTGACCATACGCGAGGCAATGATGCCCCCATAGATAGGCCCCCTAGTAGCTAGGCGGCAAGCAATAAGCGAGCCAAGGTTGTACCGAGTATCATTGTTAAGCGTAGCAGCAAGGAAGGCTAAATGATAGTTGGAGATATTACTTGTGTTCTCCCTACCAAGTATGCTAGTAGCAAGATAATATGCAAAGTATCTAAGAGCAGGGAGTTGGATGTTTCTTATCTTTCCGCGTTGTGCCATGCGGTCATCATCATTGGTCACTCCTCTGTAAAGCTCCAGCAAATCAGCGGGTCGCCCTTGAATTTTCTTCACGGTCCCTGTCATGCTTACACCTACAATACTGCAAAATCTTTCCAATGGCATGGTAAAGGGAAGATTATAAATTTTGAAAGAGACAGTTGACTGATAGGGTGTGTTAGTAAACGTGAAGTTCTCAACAAAGGTTTTGGTGAGCATAGCGTATTGCTCACTCTCATCTTGCATATATGAGGTCAAACCAACCCTCTCAATCAGTAGCAGGAAATCATCAAGAATCCCTGCAGCTTGTAAGAAAGTAAAACAAGGAAAAGTAGATGGGTGAGCATCCATCATCCCTTTCATTACCAATACGAGTTGCAATGAGATCTTCATTGTATGATGGCCTAAACTGAGAGACTGATCTTGAGGGCCTCGACCTCCTAGGTGCATCCCTCTCAAATATCTCTCCAAAGGTATGGTTGTTCATGTTGATACTCTAAAATTTAAACACCTATTAAACAAGTGATTACAAAGTGAATATAATGAAGGATACTACTCATAGGGACTTGTAAGAGGCCTAAACATGCATCAAAACTATATCTCTAAGCATCAAACAAGCTTACAAGCTCTCATAACCTATCACCTACAGCAGCAAAATACTCAAGATTTAATCCACTAAACACAAATCTACTTGGACAAGGGAAGGAGTCACATACCAGAGAATAAGTGCTCCAAATTTCAGCAACAAAGATGGGCTGAGCAAGGAGATCGAAAAAATCGAGAGAAAGCACAGCAAGAACACGATTTTGAGCAATGAACTAGAGCTTACTCGGGAGAGAGAAGAAAGTGGCAGGTGAGAGAGTTAGTAGGAATAGGGGGTGAGCCTGCCTGGTGAGCCTGCCTGGTGGGTCCCCCTAGTGATGACCCACAAGTATAGGGGGTGTATCGCAGTATTTTCTAGGGAAGTGAAACCCAATTTATTGATTCGACACAAGGGGAGCCAAAGAATATTTATAAGCCTTAACAATTGAGTTGTCAATTCAGCTGCACCTGGAAACAATCTTGCTCACAGCAGTTTATCAGTAGCAACAGTTTTGTAGTAGGAATAGTAAAGTAGCAGTAGTAGTAAAGCAAAGACAGCAGTAACAATAGC
Source organism: Avena sativa (assembly GCA_916181665.1). Taxonomy (NCBI): domain Eukaryota; kingdom Viridiplantae; phylum Streptophyta; class Magnoliopsida; order Poales; family Poaceae; genus Avena; species Avena sativa. The sequence goes on along the minus strand of OV702296.1, from coordinate 454,531,149 downwards.
AGTAAATAGTAGGATTCGAGTGGGGTAGGCATAGGGATGGATGGACGGGCGTTGCATGGACAAGACAATTCACATAGCAATCAGAACATAGGGCAATTGCAGATAAATAAGATAAAGCATCCAAGTACTAGATAATTCTAGGCATGTGTTCCATATATAGTCATACGTGCTCGCAATGAGAACCTGCACAACATCTTTTGTCCTGCTAGCCCGTTTGCAGCGGGGCCTCAAGGGAACTACTGGCAATTAAGGTGATCCTTTTAATAGAGCACCGGAGCAACGCATTAACACTCCGTGAACACATGTGATCCTCACATCAAAGCCATTCCCTCCGGTTATCCTGATTTCTGTCACTTCGGGGACATTGGTTCCGAACAACAACGTGTGTATACAACTTGTAGATAAGACCATAAACAATACTATCATAATGAATCAATAACATGTTCAGATCTAAAATCATGGCACTCGTGCCCTAGTGACAAGCATTAAGCATAACAAGTCGCAACAAAGTCATAAAGCACTAATAAAAGATACTAGGCACCATGCCCTAACAATCCGATGCCATTACATGAATGATCTCATCCAATCCCTACCATCCCCATAGCCTACAGCGGAGGATTACTCACTCATAGATGGGGGAAACATGGATGGTCGATGGAGAAGCGATGGTGATGATGATGGTGATGATCTCCTCCGATTCCCCGTCCCGGCAGGGTGCCAGAACGGAGTTTCTGGTGCTGTTTCATGGAATCTGGCGGTGGCGGCGGAGCAGAACTCCTTCTAGAAAAACATCGAACCCCCCTGAATTTTTAGGTCAGAAGGCAACTTATAGGCGAAGAGGGAGACCGAGGGGGAGTCTGGGGCGGCCAGACCACCCCATGGCGTGGCCTGGGCTTGCCCGCGCGGCCAGGTGGTGTGGCCTCGGCCCAGCTCCCGTCCGTCTCGTATTCTTGCTCCTGGAGTCTTCTGGTGAAATAGGATTTTCAGCATATTTTCTGGGATCTTTCCTGATAGTTGATTTTCTGCACAAAAAGTAGACACCAGGGCAATTCTGCTGAAAACATCGTCGGTCCGCGTTAGTTGCATCCAAATCACACAAGTTTAGAGGAGAAACAATAGCAAAAGTGTTCGAGAAAGTAGATACGTTTTGGACGTATCAATGCTTCATGGTTATGGATTAGAAGAAAACCCTAACAATAGAGATGTGTGGATGTTGGTGATGTACAATATTATTAAACCTTTATTTTTAATGATCTGCTTATATATATGGATATGAACTATCTCGATCTCAATAGGTAGTATTGCAACTTGCTGTGGCCAACACCAAAGACATTTATTAATATTAAAACATAAAAATTAGTCATAATCATGTCTAGCCCTATAGTACACAGCTTTAGGGTCGTCATCGGAATCGTCATCATCATTGTTGTCGCTCGTAGCACGCGGCTGGATTCTCAGCCCTTCCTGGCTTGTGCACGGGGGAACGGTGGAGGGGGAACCTGCCAAATGACAACCCCGGTACGCCCTCGGCCTTCACCACCGCCACCATTCTTGTGGCTCTACAGCTGGTGAAAGTGCAGGTAACTCAGGCAAGGATGGTCTCCCATGGCGATGTAGCGCATCACGCCGGCGATAGTCCGGTTCGCCCACCACAGGCGGCGACCGGCCTCGTTGTGGTTCACTGGGGGTGGGTCGTCACCCTCGTACCTGGCAAGCTCCCTTTCCCACCAGTTTGTGAAGAAGGCATTCCAGGTGTCGAGGTTGTCGGGATCCCAATGGGGATCCATCCGCTGCTCTGGCGTGAGCTCGAGGTAGAAGTGGTTTGTGATGGCCTGGCGGGCCGAACCTTGAGGCATAGGAGGAACAGGACCCCCTACAGCGCTCAGTATCTAGCCAGCGGGCAGCCGGTACCCTAGCGGGCATGGGTAGCTGGAGGTGCATAGCGCCTCGGTCTCCTCGAGCATTAGAAAGGCCCAGTAAACGGTGTTCATTGTTGTGAGAGAGAAGGTGTGGATGTGTGGATGGACATGGCGGTCGGCCTAGATATAGAGGGACATGGCGGGAAAATATGGCAGGAAGCGGGGGGAAAACATGGCGGGAAGCTAGGGAAATGGCGGGAAAGCATATCTTGACGGCTCTGAAAATGTGGCAGGAAATTTCTTTAGTCCCGGTTAGTGGCTCCAACCAGAACTAAAGGCTCCCGAAATATCTTTTAGTCTCAGTTACTAGTTTTAGTATGCAATATTATATTTCTAATGGGTATATTATTTTTGTGAATATTTTGGTATATTATATGTATTTTTTTAAAATAATAAACTATATTTTTCCAACATTTATACTAAATATAATACTTGTTAAACAATAAATAATTTCATTTAACTTGTATAATAGAGTATGATAATAGATTTAAATTATAGATCTTATTTTTTCTGAAAATTTTGATATATAATACATAATTTTCGAAAAACTATTTCATTTTGGCGCCAAAAACCCCTTTAGACCTGGTTTGTAATACAAATCAGGGCTAAAGGGGTATGCGCGCGCAGGAATAGCGGTGGTCGAAAACACCTTTAGCCCCGGTTTGTAATATAAACCGGGACTAAAAGTTGAAAGGTTGGGGGCATAAATACCCCCACCTCCACCCCGGGTCTAGTGATGCACTCGACGATCGACGTAGAGCTCGTTGGGAACCCCAAGAGGAAGGTATGATGAGCACGGCAGCAAGTTTTCCCTCAGTTATGAGACCAAAGTTTAATCGAACCAGTAGGAGCAAGGAAACACCCCAAAGGTGTTACTAGCTGAGCTTTGGCAGGGCGCACTACCGGTGCTAGTAGCAACGTGGAGACCTGCACAACACAACCACAGAACTTTGTCCCCAACTTGCGATGAGGTTGTCAATCTCACCGTGTTTTGCGAAAAACAAAGGATTAAACGTATCGAATGGAAAGAAGTAAAAGTTTGCATAAAGTAAACACAAAGCAGTAAACAGTTGTAGATTGTATGTAAAGAAAAAGGACCGGGATCCATAGTTCACTAGAGGTGGCTCTCCTTAGATAGATAACATACTGGGTGAACAAAGTACAGCGGGGCAATTGACAAACACCGAGAAAGCAATACATGTATATACTAATCATCTTGACTCCTTTGAGACTTGATTGGGCAATACAACATAATACATAGACTGCCATCCAACTGCATCTATGACTAATAATCCACCTTCAGGTTATCATCCGAACCCCCTCCAGTATTAAGTTGCAAGTAACAGATTATTGTTTTACGAACTGCGTGTAAAGTAAACAATACAATTGTTCTATGAACAAAGGATCGTTGTTTTCTCCCTAGTAGCAACAGCACATCTAGTACCTTAGAGATTTCTGTCACTTCCCCAGATTACCAGAGGCATGAACCCACTATCGAGCATAAATACTAACTCTTGGAGTTGCTAGCATCTACTTGGCCAAGATAGCTACTAACAACGGAAAGCATGCAAGATCTCAAATAACAAAGACATGATAGAATCAATAATTAATCTGAAATAGCATCTCAATATCCATCGGATCCCCGCAAACACAACATGTATGAATTACAAATAGATGATCTTGATCATGAACGGAGCTCACAAGATCTAAACATGAAAGCACAAAGGAGGAGAAACCAACCATCTAGCTACTACATGGATCCGTAGTCCAAGGATGAACTACTCACGCATCACACCGGAGGCTTGCATGGTGATGAAGAAGGCCTCCAGGGTGAATTCCCCTCCCCGGCAGGGTGCCGGGAAGAGCTTCAGATCCCTCCTGATCTAGGGATGGAGATGACGGCGGCTACAGACTCTTTCGTGAATTTTTGATCGGGTACTTAGGGTTTTCGTCCCAAGGGCAACTTATAGGCGGAAGGAGAGGCCGAGGGGGTGCTGGGGTCAGCCAGACCACCCCCTGGCACGGGCCAGGCCTGGCCGCGCGGCCAGGTGGTGTGGCCGGCCCCCAGCCCTTCTCCGTCTCGTATTCTGGCACTTGATCCCTTCCGGAAAAATAGGCACTTTGGCTTTTGTCCCGTCCAATTCCGAGAATATTCATTTTCTGACTTTCCTGGAACCAAAAACAGTAGAAAACAGGCAGCTGGCACTGTGGCTCTTGTTAATAGGTTAGTCCAAGAAATCATAATAAAAGTACTCCAAAGTTGGAACAAAACACAAGAAAGTGGATAAAACCAAGCATGGAACATCAAAAATTATAGATACATTTGCAATGTATCAACATCCCCAAGCTTAACTCCTGCCCGTCCTCGAGTAGGTAAGTGATAAAAAGAAAGAATTTTTGAGGTGACATGCACCATCAAAGACTTGATCAAAGTATTTGCAAAACATTCAAAGTTGGGATCATAGTACTTCAATCATAACATGAAAGACAAAGTTCTAGCAATAAGCAAAGAAACTATGGTGCAACATGAAAAGGCACAAACAAAATATTCGTGAATAACAATGCTTTGCAAGACGTTTGTTTGTTTCACATAAAGAAAACATAGCATAATAGTATTCAGCTGGTCCCTCAATAGAGTAGCAAATATAAATGCATAGGACACCTTCAAAGTTCATAAGAGTGACTAGATACAATAGTTTAAAACAAGCAATATCAAGTTATGCATCAATCAACTAGTCTTGGGACAATGCACATAGAACTAAGAATGGCCACTATGCTCTCAAAGTAGTGCATAAAGATAGAAGGTGGAGACTCAATATAATGGTGGAAGAAAGACCTTTTATAAAAGGAAGTAGGGATTCAAGTCTCATAAAGAGCTTCCAAAAATTATGGTACTTGTAGTTTTCAGCTCTCATTACCCCTATCATAAGCATCTTTAATGGTGATTAAGGTTAAAGTGACACAACTAAGAGGATATGCTTGACAAGTTATAAACCGAAATCTCATGCCCCTTACTTACGAAGACCGATCCTCATGCTACTCAAATTCAGTCACGAGTAAGATCTTGTCATTGTAAGTATATGTGTATCATTAAGAACCGCCAACGGGGTACCCCTTGCACATGATACAGGAGCTTTCCCATAATCAAAATGACAAGGCAAGAAGACAATGAGCATCTCAGCGATCTTTTTATTTGCTATTTGCATAGGTTTTTATTGAGGATGCTTCATAGAGTGCTCATTATGGTGATGCTGCAAGTTTCCACCATGATTAGGCATGGCTTAGGCTAGCGGCCCAGGCGTTTCTCTAACACATATACAAACTCCATGATCTTACAAGTTCCACATTTATTTCACACCACCGGGATCCGTAAGCAAAAGAACATGATATCAACGGGGTACAAAGTACAAGTGCAATGTTGAAAGCGTTCCCCATGAAACATGGTTCTGCTAATTTCAACTTATAAAGCGCAAGCATATACGCAACAAAGAAGGACCCAATGGTTCAAGTTTATTAGAGGCAAAAAGTAAAGTGTGCCATCAAGTTCGTGAGAGCTTTAATCACTAGTTTTTTCATAACAAGTGGAAGGTAAACAAAAGCATGAATATACTTGGAATAGCATAAGATAGTAGGTAGGTATGGTGGACTCTTTGGAATAACTTGGTTTAGTGAGTTGGATGCATGAGTGGAACTCATACTTTGTTGTGGAGGCTAGCAAAAGACTGGGAGCGACAAACTAAGAGAGCAATAATGGCCATAATCATGCAGAGCGACAAAACATCATTGATCAAAGCATCAAGTGATACTACAAGTTGAAAACTAAAGGATCATAAAGGCTATGGTGACTTGTGAAAGACAAAACATGGTGTGAGCATGTGCCAAGTCAACCCAAATAAAGCATCGAAGGAGAATACCACTATACTATGCTTTAATATGCTAAAACAACGCATGATTCATCCAAGGCACATTAAGCAATCTCAATTGTTTATAACAAGTCATGCTACAGCAAAGAATACTAAGCATAAAGCCAAAACAATATCAAGCATGGCATGACAAAGCATAGGCCACAGTCAAAAACGAGCTCTTTTTACCACATAAGTATGAACTTTCCTACTCTTTTCCAAACCAAACCAAACTAATTGCAAACCAATGTATGAAAGAGGGGGTCCAACCAACTTATTCAGAAAACTAAGCAAACAAAAGCAAACGAAAACCAAAACAAAAACGAAAAAGAAGACACTCTAAGAAGAACACAACTATGCATGAAACAATAAAAAATGAAGCGTTTGGAAGAAACCTGGAATTTTTATTGATGAAGAAGGGGATGCCTTGGGCATCCCCAAGTTTTGACGCTTGTACTTCTTGGATATTTCTTAGGGTGACATGCGTGGCATCCCCAAGATTGAGCTTTAGTCCATCCTTCATCTCATTACTCATTTCTTCCATACACCTGAAAATTTTCCTTCATACAAAACTTCACACAATCTCATTATTAGCAACATTAGTGCACTTAAGATAAATAAGTCTCAAGGTTCAGTTCTAACACCAAATAAACTTCCATTAGAACACTAGATACTGTAGCACTTCCCTCAAAAAGCTCAATTCCCCAAAGGAACTCAAGAAAGAACTAACAAGAAGCAAATGCAGAAAATGGCAGAAATCTGTCAAAACAGACCAGCAGGTAAAAACGAATTTTTTCGAAGACCTTCTGTTGCTCAAATAAAAAAGTGTTGAACTAACGAAAGTTATATAACAACCTGGGGCAGAAGCACAACAAATTACAGCTCAATATGATGTACAGAGCTCTCTGAGGAATTTGTACGGTGAAGCACAAAAATCTGTTTCGGGACAGCAACTTTCCCAATCATTACTTCACTCTCATTAGAGGTTACTCTTGGCACAAAAAGCAAATAAAAAGGATAAGGAGCGGTTATTACTGAAGTAATAACTTCCAAGACTCATCTAAAACTCTTAGGTTATCTCCCAACAAGTACTTTTCTTTAACGCCTTTAAGTTAGGCATAAGAAGCAAAGAAAGAATCAAGTGTTCTCAAATGAAGAAGCATTAAGACCAATTTTGTTTTCATAGGAGAAGCAAAAGAAATCTTTTCTATCTTTTTAGGGAAGTGTTCTATACCTTTCTTGAGTAGGAGTTGATATTTAATGGTGCCTTCTTTCATATCAATGATGGCACCAACAGTTCTAAGAAAAGGTCTTCCCAAAGTAATAGGACAACAAGCATTGTATTCAACATCCAAAACATAGAAATCAACGGGGACATAGGAATCATTAACCATAATAAGAACATCATTAAGACTCCCCATGAGTTTCTTTTTAGCATTAGCATCAAGTGGGACATTCAAATAACAATCTTCAAGAGGAGGCAAATCAAGCATATCATCAATCCTTCTAGGCATAATAGAAACACTACTATCAAGATCACACAAAGCTTTGAAATCAAAATCATTCACTTTCATATTAATGATGGGTTCCCAACCATCTTCTTGCTTTATAGGAATAGAAGCTTTATGTTTCATCTTTTCTTCTTTAATTTTTATGAGAGCATCAGTAATGTGTTTTGTAAAAGCCATGTTCATAGCACTAGCATTAGGACTTTTAGCAAGCTTTTGTAGGAACTTAATAACTTCAGAGATGTTGCAACCATCAAGATCAAAACCAACTTTATCACCTAAAGTAGTGAACTATTACTAGCCTCAACGCTAGTGGTGGTAATAGTAGAAACACTAATGTTTCTAGCAATTTCATCTTCTCTTTCCCACTTAGCATGTAATTCAGCTAATAGTCTAATATTTTCATCAATTCTTACTTGTATAGCATTAGTAGCTGCAAAGGGATTCTCATTAGTTTCAGGTTTAGAAGCCATTTTATTCAAAGAAGATTGAGCTTCAGCCAAAGATGTTATATTTCTTTCAGCATTAGAGAGTTTTTCCTCAATAGTTTTATTGAAAGCAGTTTGTTTACTAATAAACTCTTTAAGCATAACTTCAAGTTCAGAGGGAGCACTCTTATTATTATTGTAAGAATTTCCATAAGCATTACCATTGTTGGGAGGATATGGCTTATAATTGTTGTTACCAAAATTGTTCCTATAAGCATTGTTGCCAAAATTGTTATTTCTTATGAAGTTCACATCAACTTGCTCTTCTTGAGCAACCAAAGAAGCTAAAGGAACATTATTTGGATCAATATGGGCTTTCCCATTAACAAGCATAGACATAATTATATCAATCTTATCACTCAAGGAGGAGGTTTCTTCAACAGAATTTACCTTCTTACCTTGTGGAGCTCTCTCAGTATGCCATTCAGAATAATTAACCATCATATTATCCAATAGTTTTGTTGCAGAACCCAAAGTGATGGTCATAAAGGTACCTCCAGCAGCTGAATCCAATAGGTTCCTTGAAGAATAGTTCAATCCTGCATAAAAAGTTTGGATGATCATCCAAGCAGTCAGTCCATGAGTGGGACAATTCTTTACCAAAGATTTCATTCTTTCCCAAGCTTGAGCAACATGCTCATTATCAAATTGTTTAAACTTCATTATTTCACTTCTCATGGATATAATCTTAGCAGGAGGATAGTATTTTCCAATAAAAGCATCTTTGCACTTAGTCCAAGAATCAATACTATTCCTAGTTAAGGAATTCAACCATTCTTTAGCTTTTCCTCTCAAAGAGAAAGGAAACAATTTCAGTTTAATAATATCACCATCTATATCCCTATGCTTTTGCATCTCACAAAGTTCAACAACGTTATTTAGATGGGAAGCAGCATCTTCATTACCAATACCAGAAAATTGTTCTCTCATAACAAGATTGAGCAAAGCAGGTTTTATCTCAAAGAAAGTATTTTCAGCCACAGGTGGAGCAATAGGTGTGCTCATAAAATCATTGTTGTTGGTGCTAGTGAAGTCACACAACTTAGTGTTTTCAAGAGTAGTCATTTTTTTGGATTTTCTAATAAGAAAGCAAACTAGTAAAACTATTTTTTTTGTGTTTTTGATAACAAAACAAGCAATCAAAGCAAAAATAAACTAAGCAAAAAAAAGTAAAGAGATTGGTTATGAGGGACTCCCCTTATGAAGATGTCCTTGACTCCCCGACAACGGTGCCAGAAAATAGCTTGATTCACTCGATGGTCGACGTAGAGCTCGTTGGGAACCCCAAGAGGAAGGTATGATGAGCACAGCAGCAAGTTTTCCCTCGGTTATGAGACCAAGGTTTAAGCGAACCAGTAGGAGCAAGGAAACACCCCAAAGGTGTTACTAGCTGAGCTTTGGCAGGGCGCACTACCGGTGCTAGTAGCAACGTGGAGACCTGCACAACACAACCACAGAACTTTGTCCCCAACTTGCGATGAGGTTGTCAATCTCACCGTTTTGCGGAAAACAAAGGATTAAACGTATCGAATGGAAAGAAGTAAAAGTTTGCAGAAAGTAAACACAAAGCAGTAAACAGTTGTAGATTGTATGTAAAGAAAAAGGACCGGGATCCATAGTTCACTAGAGGTGGCTCTCCTTAGATAGATAACATGCTGGGTGAACAAAGTACAGCGGGGCAATTGACAAACACCGAGAAAGCAATACATGTATATACTAATCATCTTGACTCCTTTGAGACTTGATTGGGCAATACAACATAATACATAGACCGCCATCCAACTGCATCTATGACTAATAATCCACCTTCAGGTTATCATCCGAACCCCCTCCAGTATTAAGTTGCAAGTAACAGATTATTGCTTTACGAACTGCGTGTAAAGTAAACAATACAATTGTTCTATGAACAAAGGATCGTTGTTTTCTCCCTAGTAGCAACAGCACATCTAGTACCTTAGAGATTTCTGTCACTTCCCTAGATTACCAGAGGCATGAACCCACTATCGAGCATAAATACTAACTCTTGGAGTTGCTAGCATCTACTTGGCCAAGATAGCTACTAACAACGGAAAGCATGCAAGATCTCAAATAACAAAGACATGATAGAATCAATAATCAATCTGAAATAGCATCTCAATATCCATCGGATCCCCGCAAACACAACATGTATGAATTACAAATAGATGATCTTGATCATGAACGGAGCTCACAAGATCTAAACATGAAAGCACAAAGGAGGAGAAACCAGCCATCTAGCTACTACATGGATCCGCAGTCCAAGGATGAACTACTCACGCATCACACCGGAGGCTTGCATGGTGATGAAGAAGGCCTCCATGGTGAATTCCCCTCTACGGCAGGGTGCCGGGAAGAGCTTCAGATCCCTCCCGATCTAGGGATGGAGATGACGGCGGCTACAGACTCTTTCGTGGATTTTTGATCGGGTACTTAGGGTTTTCGTCCCGAGGGCAACTTATAGGCGGAAGGAGAGGCCGAGGGGGTGCTGGGGTCGGCCAGACCACCTCCTGGCGCGGGCCAGGCCTGGCCGCGCGGCCAGGTGGTGTGGTCGGCCCCCAGCCCTTCTCCGTCTCGTATTCTGGCACTTGATCCCTTCCGGAAAAATAGGCACTTTGGCTTTTGTCCCGTCCAATTCCGAGAATATTCATTTTCTGACTTTCCTGGAACCAAAAACAGCAGAAAACAGGCAGCTGGCACTGTGGCTCTTGTTAATAGGTTAGTCAAAGAAATCATAATAAAAGTACTCCAAAGTTGGAACAAAACACAAGAAAGTGGATAAAACCAAGCATGGAACATAAAAAATTATAGATACATTTGCAATGTATCATCTAGCCACGACCCAGATCAACCATCTTCATCTTCTTCCCACTGCCCGTGCCGCCGCCCGCACCGTCCATGGAGGAGGAGCTCGTCGCGGAGGATTTCGCCACCGCCCGTGCTACCGCCTGCACTATCCGTCCCGCCGCGCCCGTGCCGCCGCCCGCACCGTCATCCCTCCCGCCACCCGTGCCGCCGCCCGCACCGTATGTGCCTGCCGATCGAGGATGAGCTCGCCGTCGTCCATCCCGTGGCGCCACGCCGCCCCTGCAGGTGAGGTTAATTAGCTAGGTTTATTAGGGATTAGGGATTAGTTAAGTCAATTAGTTAGTTTAGGGGTTTATTAGGAATTATGGATTAGTTAAGTCAATTAGTTAATTAGCTAGGTTTATTAGTTTAGTTTAGTTAGGTTAATTAGTTAAGGTTTAGGGGTTTATTAGGGATTAGTTAATTAGGTTAGTTTAGGTTTAGGGGTTAGTTAGGGTTTAGTTTAGGTTTAGGGGTTTATTAGTTTAGTTTTAGTTAATTAGGACAGCTAGCAAAATGAATCGCCACTGACATGAATACTTAGTGATTTAGTTTTTTTGACAATCAATACCACTATATATTTATAGTAGCAAATAGTACATGGTAGAGATACATTGATGATGAGAAGACCTTTTCATCGAACGAAGGGCCGAAGACTACTTTAGTTAGTGTTTAGGGATTTAGTTTCTGTCATTGGTAGATTTTGGAGACATATGTGTAGTGTGATGAGGTTTTATGATTTAGTGTTTATGTTTTATGATTGTTTATTGTTATTATTTAGTTATGCGGCGTCCTCGTCGTCCACTCGGCGGCAACGACGGAGTACTGGACTCCGTCGGGTCCGAGGATGTCTGAACCTGAGCTCCGCCGGGCTAGCACTAGGAGGTGCTACCTGCTGGGACTCGTACCTTGGTGAGGAATCCGTCGTCGACCCAGAGCTTCTTTGGTGGCGTCCACGAGGTCTAGGAGCGGTGCAGAGGGAGCCGGCCCCCGAGGAGGTGGTACGTTGTCGTGTTAGGGAGGAGGACGAGCACGTCCGCCGGTATATGTATCTTTTGGAGACCAAGTTCTCCAATCTCTGGCAGGTTCACGGATCTCACCCAAGATATTCTCCGGTGATGGTTCCTGTTCTCGGGGTGTACAGCTCCTGTGGCACAGAACGCGACAGCCGACGTCGCTAGTTTGATATGATCGAGATATGAGCGAAATGTATTATTGTACTTTATCTTATATTATTGTACTTTATCTTAATGCAAAATTGTTTCATTATTAGTATGTAATCTTTTTTCTATATTCGAGTCATCGCAATTGTAATATTCTTTTACTTAATGCAAAATTGTTTAATCTTTTTCTGTATTAGTTAAGTTATGGACGGTAGACAGAATGAAGAGGAGCTTCTCAACATGATAGATGAGGCTACTGGAGGTTCTTATTACGATGATGACTCCCAATATCTTAATTTGTCTGGAGGAGACGATAGTGGAGACGATGGTGGAGACTATGGTGGAGACACCTTAATAACAAAGTCCGGCGAGGTATATAAAGCCTCTACCGATCGATCACTAGTATAGATGCACTAATTAATTCGTATATATGTACTGACGAATGTTTCTTCTTTTAGACCTCCGCATCGGGCCAATCTTCTACAAGGAAAAGAGGCCCGGCCCAAAAGTTGCCCGCTGATGTCCATTTCAGCATTGACTTAGTCTCTGCGCTGGGTCAACCGTTGGAGCCCATACAGTCTGTCAATGCATTTGTACATCAATGCGGAGTGATTGCTAGAGACACTGTCCCGATCACCACGCGAGAGTGGAATAAGCCAGGAAAGAAAAGGGATCCAGCTGGGGCTAGTTTTGTCGACGACAGAGCAAAAGATGCATGTGGAATTCTCTCATGACACATTTCACCCTACCAGTCTTGGAGACTGATGAGCTCACACAACAAATGAGGTTGAAAGTCAAGGAGTAGGCTCTTAAGAAAGATGGGCGAACTATTCAAGGACTAGAAGAAAAGATTGTACCACAACTATGTGAAGAAGAAAAAAACTCCTGAATTCACTGGCCCACTAGAGAAGCGACGGGATAACTAGGCCGCATTTGTGCAATACAATACCTTGGCACCAACTCTAGCAATGTCAGAAAAGAATAAGCTAAATGCAGCCAAAAAGAAATATCACCATCATATGGGCACAGGTGGCTACAAGAGTTCCATGCCTAAGTGGGATAAAGCTGAGGCCGACCTAGTGGCTAAAGGGGCCACTCCAGCTATGTCTGGTTGGCCCTTGAGATAAAGAAATTGGTTACTCGGGCATGGGGCATCGTATGACCCAGAAATAGGCGAGATTGTTGCAAAAAAAGAAGTTGTTGGACCCAAGGATGATCTTATTAAAGTGATAAAAGAGGTTCAAGAGGGAAAGTTTGTTCCCGACAGAGAGAACGATGAGCTGACAAAGGCCCTCAGGAATCCTAAAAAGGTTGGACGACCACGAGGCTTCGAACCTTCTTATCCATGGGCTATCGGGTTTCCTGTGGACTTTGACACCTACAGAAGTCGATCGAGAAAAACAAAGCAGCGACAAGAGGAGGATGCAGAGCGGTTCGCGGGGTTTGAAGCCATGTTGCAGGAGCATCAGGAGGAGCTTAATGAACTTAAAGGACTCCGACGGCAAGATTCTGCACTAGAGAGTACGGTCGGCCCATCTCAACGGAAAAGCAGTGTGGCTTCCACGAAGGGCCACGCTAATGATGCAACGATGGATGTGTACCCCGTGGATGCAATTAAGGAGAAGACTAGTTGTGAGTTGCATGTTGAACTGAAGAACATATCCATGAAGGTGGTGGTCGGCTTTGCTTTACCTTCTGCAGCGGGAGCGACCTACCATTGCAATCCGATTCCAGCTGGCTATGCTCGTGTCAGTGTGGATGAAGTTCAACCGCTGTGTCAGTCACTACAGCTTGACATCCCTAGAGGTGAAGCGGAGACGACACTGGGAGAAGTCATGAGTGGCTTCATTCTTTGGAAAAAGGAATACATCAAGTTTTCAGGCTCGGCACCAAGGTCACCTTCTCCACCGAGAAACAATTCATCACCTCCAAGGCCACCATCTCCTCCTAGTAAAAGTCCACCACCTCCAAGTCCACCTCCAAGGCCACCATCTCCTCCCAATAAATGCCCACCACCTCCAAGTCCAATCCATGACCCCAGAACGAGTCCATCTCAATCTACGCAGCCGCCTCCACCCACTAAGGGCCAAAAGCGGAAGAATAGCACCGCTCCGTCGAGGGATAACCGACGCCCAAAGCGACAGTTGTTGCCCTCCCAAGAGTACCACCGGTTCCTCCCAAGAGGGCTTACGACCTGAACGATGAGGATACCGATGCGGTCGTACGTGCCGAAGTGGATGCTCATTTTAAAAAGAAACAACCTGAGCTAGAGGTCCAAATAAAACCAAAAACCAAGGAGCACTTTAGGAGATTACTAACGCAACCATCCCAAGCTCAGTTAAATGCGCCAGATAACTATACACACTGTCTTCAGAAGACACTGAAACAGAAGAGATCAAGTGGTAGAGGAAGCATCACAAAAAACATTCCCCGGCGGGGGGAACAAGCAAAACTATCAAGTGGTAGCGGAAGCATCAGAACAGACGTTCCCCAGCTGAAGAAACAAGCAAAACTATCAAGTGGTAGCGGAAGAATCAGAAAAGACATTCCCCAGCTGGGGAAACAAGCAAAACAATCGACCCCCCCCCCCCCCGCTCCAGGTGTTACCCGAACCTCAACCATATGGGGGAGGACCTTTGCATATGGAAACGGCTAAGATATATTGGCCGAGCAATGTAATATGTCTATTCATGACATTATTCACAGCGCTGATATCACCAGGGCTGATGTAGCACAACAATATGTTCACGGGGAGCCTCTGGTCAGTTCTGAGAGGCTCCGGGATATGTCAATAAAAATGCGACAATTGCATGTATGGTACATGGAAGAAGCAAAAAAGAGCAACATTGGCTCATAACGAAAGTTCGAAAAGAGCATTACTTCACTAAAGACGAGATCCCTATTGAATTTACATAACTCTTTCAGTTATTCAATCTAAGGGAACTCGACAAATCTATCCTCAGTTGCTATTGTCTGTAAGTGATTACTTTATTTATGTAATTAAGTCTCCAGCTCAGCTTGTTTAATTCATTGCCGGTAAGTATACTCACTATATTCTTTTGTATGCTATAATAATGCAGAATGAAGATTCTCGAATGTAAAAAAGCCTATCCACAGATTTGGGTTCGTTGACCCACATCGAGTTAATGGAGCTGTGCTAAAGGATAAGTCACTAGAGACCGAGCATAACTTGCTCCGTTTTTTTACGAACCAGCATTTCTGTAATGAAATACTATTCCCTTACCACTTTGAGTGAGTGTGTTATTGTCTTGTACACATTAACTTTTGCTTACTCGATGTTCAGTGTAAATGACGAGTTATTGACGTATGTAAACCTTGCGTGGCTATCACTAGATTCTTCTAAGCATTTCTGTTGACTTGGGAAGAGTTCAAATCATGGACTCATTAAAGAAGACATGGAAGAGTACCGTAGCATTATCGATATGCTCCAGAGGTAATTTCAACCATTATCGCACTATATCGGTTTCTTTCATTCATTTTCTGAGATATCAAGTAGTTATTAACTCATTCATTTTTTTTTGTCGGGTAGTGTTTGGACACGGTTCAAAAACAAGGTCTGCGGTCAATGGCGTGAGGAGCTGATTTTTAAACCGATCCCGGTAAGTAGTACGATCTAGGTTCGCGCATCTCTTTAATTATAGTTTCTGTATATTTATCATGCTAGAGTTATTATTTGATTAAATTATTCTTGTAAAGTGCGTGAGGCAGCCACGGGGGACTAATCTATGTGGATTCTACGTTTGCGAGTTTATTCGCATCACTACTGAGAAGCCCTTGTAAATTATTCGAGTAAGTAAATAATATATTCACCCTTTATTTTTATTACAATAAGTTGTGTTGAGTCTAATTCATATGATCTCCTTCTTTATAGTTGGACGCGATACGGGACAAGCTCCTACCGCAGGACCGTCTACTAGCAATCCAAGAGGAATTGGCTGGATTTTTGGTCGACGAGGTCATATACCCACAGAGAATACTCTCTAGAGAGACTCTAAAGCATCCATGTAATGATCTCCATGTAATCAAATAAACAGGCTCTGGATCCGGTTGGGACTCCATGTAATGACCTCCATGCATGTATGCTTGTAAGAGAAATTATATTATATATGCATCAACGTGTACAAGTACTATGTAGTAGCGTTGTGTATGTATACGAAAACTTCTTTGTAATGAAAACACGGAATGAAAAATAATTGAACACAAAACACAAAATGAAAAGAAAAACACAAACCCTAAAACCCCATCTCCTGCCGCGGCAGCCAAATAGCCCAAAACGCTGCGGCAGCAGGGAACCTTTAGTCCCGGTTCGAACCGGGACTAAATGTCCTCCAGCCTAGCGCGGCTCGCGGGGCCACGTGGTGTACCTCTAGTCCCAGTTCGTAACAGAACCGGGACTAAAGGTCGGACATTTAGTCCCGATCTGGCAGTCCCGGTTTGCAATCCGGGACTAAAGGTCCTTATGAACCGGGTCTAAAGCTTGGTTTCTACTAGTGGAGGCGGCGGATTGGTGGTGGAGGAGGAGGCGCCCCATTCGGGGAGGAGAGGAGGCAGCGGATTGGATGACGGGGGAGATATTTTCACCGAGAGTCCATCGACACCAAACAACGATGCAGAGAAGGAGAAATTGATGCATGATTCATCGAGTCAGCGTGCATCTGGACCCACCTGTAATGGACTTATCTAAATAGGTAGGAAGTAAAAAACGAACTAGCATTACTTAAAAAAAATTAAAAAACGAACTGGCAGCATCTAACGGTGGTAAAGAAAACACGCACTCAATAAACACTGTAGCGGACAGATCGAACAAACCTTGTTTGCGCGCGGGGATGGTCCGGGAGGGCGGGTGCTGCTGCTGGAGCTGCGGTATTGTTGTATTCTGCTGGGATGTGTAGAGACCGAAAGCTAAGCTTTTATAAGCTATTAAGGGAGACACTTTACAGTCATCTGACTTGGGATGGAGCCCTTCAGACGACTTATTCCATCCATCTTGCTCTCGTATGCTAGCGCCCTTTATAGGAAGTAATGTGCACCCTTCCCTCTTTGCTCATTCGCCCATGCCCTGTGGCGTTTCTCAGGACTCTAGACCTCAAGAAATAATACTTCTTAAGTTGGTCATTACGTATACAGTTAACGTACATGCGTAGGTACTATTATTTTGAGAGTGTATTCTATGTAATGCTCTCAGAGTTTGTGTTGGAGAGGTAAACGCTTCTTGGTTGTTGTTCTTTGGGATGTCACGGAGAACTTAACAACATTGAGATAACAATAAGATGTTTTTTACAAAACCCAACAAGTTCATCTTGTACCAGGTGAATTTCTCAACAACAAGATTTGAGAGCATATATTATTTCTAAATCAACCACAATATAGTTGTAGGGGTGGCATAGCAAAGATTTAGACAAGTGTGACACACATACTAAGTGGTTTTTATAATACCAAAGTATTTCAATACCATGGTATTTTAGTGCTCGGCAATGCAATGCTTCAGTTTATCCCCTTTCTCTGTTTTAGGAAAAAAAGGTCGTAACTGTCTTCTCAAATACTACAAAAAAGACACAATTTTGATCATCATATTATGGTTTATGAAACTGCAGTTTTTTCTACTGCCAAACACATCGAAGTATTTGATACTACGGTATTGTTAAAAACCATGGTATTTCTCAAATACTTGAAAAAAAAGAGTGCTACGCGTCCCCCGGGGGATAATTCCCCCCGATCCCTCGGGTCCCCTGCATGACACATGTCCCCTAAAATAACTGTAAATCCCGCTTTTGCTATAATCGACCCGATTTTGCTACAAAGTGTCCCGCTTTTGCTACGTGTAGCAAAAAACGGTTTGGTCCAGAAAATAGAAAAACGGACTCGACCTCGCCGGAGACCGTGTAGCAAAAAGTTATGCTAATGTAGCATATCCGACCTCGCCGAAGACTCGCCGGAGGCTTTCGCCGATAGATCTCACCGGAGACCGTGTAGCAAAAATTTTACGCTATTGTAGCAAAATCGCAAAACGGTGGTAGCAAAAAGAATATGCTAATGTAGCAAAAAAAGACCTCGCCGGAGATCTCTCGCCAAATACCTCATAGCAAATGCTCGTGGCTCCGACAGACAACATATGTAGCAAGACCATGGCTGTGGAATCCGGTGACTCCGGCGAGGGTGGGGAAGGGCCGCGGTGCAGGGAGGCTACTCCGATGAGGGTGGGAAGGACGGTGCAGGGAGCCTAGGCGAGGAGGGGCGCGGTGGCGTGAGGGCGCAGCTGGCGATGGGCGAGGCAACGCCGGCGAGCAACGGCGGCTCGGGCGCAGCGCAGCCATGGGTGTGGTAGCGCGGGCGAGCAGCGACGGCGCGGGCGCAGCGCAGCCATGGGTGCGGCAGCGGACGTGGCGCGCGGCGGCGGCGAGCAAGCTGGCGGGCGTGGGCGGTGATGTGGGGGCAAGGAGCGGCGCGACACGCTCCGGCGGCTGTGGCTGTGGATGGCCAGGGCAGGGCAGCGCGCGGCAGCTGAAAAAACGTGCGATTGGGAACTGAAGGAAGAAGGTAGAGGAAGAAGAGGATAAGGCCGGACCCACCCATTGCGCTCGCGAGGCCGTTTCAGTGCGATCCGAGGGATGAAAGCTAGCGATCCCCCGAAGGATCCCTATCATTTCCGTAAAAAAAAATGAGAAGCCAAACGGAGCCTAATGGTCTGCATTTTTTTTTCTGAGACAAGCTAATGCTCTGCTACATGCAGGAGAGCAAACTTAGCTACAAGATGGACCGTCGAGGGCCTCGCAACAGGCAAGCCCAAATCTTACATAGCCCTGACCAAAGTGAGGCCCACTCAGTGCACACCCTCGCGGCCCGTCGCGTGAACTGCACAGTGGACACGCACCACCTCCAGTGATTTCCTCTCTGTCTTCTCCATCGTCCCCGGCGAGGCGCCACGCCCTTCGAGATCCGGCCGGAGAGTAAGGGATGGGGATGTTCGGGCTGCAGGCGAGCGGCGCGGCGGCGTCGTGGATGGTGGGGCGGATGGGCACGGACGCGCACCTCTACGACGACCCCGAGGACGCCGCCATCCCGGCGCTGCTCGACTCCCGCTTCGACGGCGACAAGGTAGACGCGCTCAAGCGCCTCCTCGCGCTCATCGCGCAGGGAATCGACGTCGCCCACCTCTTCCCGCAGGTCCGGTTCCTCTGAAGTTCCCCTCCTCTCGTCCGTGGATCCTGACAGAATTCAGACTGACCTGCGTGCGTGCTGCGGGAGCAGGTGGTCAAGAACGTGGCGGCGCAGTCACTAGAGGTCAAGAAGCTCGTGTACCTCTACCTCCTCCACTACGCCGAGAAGTAAGCCCACCCCCCCGTTCATCCCCAGTCCTCCCTGCGTGTGATTAGTCGGGTCAGATCCTAAGTAGAATATGTCGAGCGTTGCTGTTTCTCCACCTACATCCCTGCCATATGTTTAAACAGATCAGAACTAATTCCACTTATTGCAGTACCCTGGTTTTAAGTGAAAGAAACAACATACATAGTCTGGCCTAAGACGGAATGCGTGGTATCAATTATTTCTTTCTATCTCCGCTCAAAAGTTATTCATAAACAACCGAACACACCCAGGGTAGTGGTACTATAAATGCATGCGTGAAATGTTAATCCACTAAACACTGAATCCAGCACGCAATTCTCCAATAACCAAAACCAATTTGTGTGCCCATTGTTCTGGTTGTAGCCATCTTTTGTTGGTGAGATGATTAGAGGACATGTCTATAAATAGTTCGGGCTGGAATAAAAATAATGTGATTCTCCTTTTTATTATTATTGTTGGTCAAGTTCAGTTACTTTTGGATGAGAAGTGCCCCTTTGCAAGTCCAGGGCTGTTTGAAGATCAGAAAAAATCATTTGGTTCTCGAACTTGACAATAGCAGAACCTTTTAGTAAGCTACATGGGAGATGCAATTAAATTATGTAACATTTAAAGTTAACTTCTGCAGTATTTCGGGTTTGAACAAACAGTGTTGGATAACAACATAGGACCCAGTGCCTAAC
This sequence comes from Avena sativa, assembly GCA_916181665.1. Taxonomy (NCBI): domain Eukaryota; kingdom Viridiplantae; phylum Streptophyta; class Magnoliopsida; order Poales; family Poaceae; genus Avena; species Avena sativa. Next base: position 454,511,262 of record OV702296.1, on the reverse strand, counting down.
GAAGGTATGTAGAAAGAAGTAGACTAACAAGTGTAAATAGTGGACTACATGGAGCGAACCAATGGAAGTTAATTAACAAAAATCTCTTTGTTGGTAAACACACGAATTTGTGGATGCTTGAATTGGACCATGAAATTGGTGGCATTGCAATGTTTGATATGTAAAAGATTCCGTCTGATTTTGGTAGACAAGGATCGTGCTATTTCATAAGTTCCAATCTTGGTCAGCAATTGGAACTTTGATTCAAAGTGATTTTCTTTTAGTTTGCATGTGTTGTTGGAAAGGATTGTAAAATAAATCTTGCTATTGCTGCAGGCGCCAAAATGAAGCTCTCCTTTCTATCAACATATTCCAGAAGGATTTATCAGACATAAACCCGCTAGTTAGGGCTTGGGCCCTTCGCACTATGGCTGGTATCAGATTACACGTCGTCGCTCCACTCGTTTTAGTGGCTGTCAAGAAATGTGCCAGGGATCCATCGCCATATGTTAGGAAATGTGCGGCATATGCACTTTGTAAGCTCTACGACTTGCTTCCAGAGGAAACTACGACGTTGGAGGAGGTTTGTGCAGTGCCACCTTGCTTCTCATAGTGCTTTGATGCTCTGCTCAGCATTATGTATATCTGAATCCTGCTCATGTTTTTGCAGGTTGTGGATGTTTTGCTCGGTGACAGTTCCTCTGGTGTAGTGGGAGCTGCTGCTGTTGCATTTAAGTCAGTCTGTCCAAATGGTTTAGCGCTGATAGCAAAGCATTTTCAAAGGCTCTGTGAAACACTCCCTGATATTGAAGAATGGTATCAGATTACTCTGATCGAGATCCTCTTGCGATATGTGATAGCTAGACATGGATTGGTCAAGGAGTCTGTAATGTTTGCTTCAAATTTGTCTTTGGAGATCCAGGGTGGCAAGGATTCAGTTCCTGTTGATAATATGCCCTGCACCCAAGCTGAAACAGTTGTGAATGGAGTTTGTGGCACTATGTCAAACATCATGTTGTTCCGGCATTACATTGAAGAATATTCAGGATGTTTGGATAGAGGCGATGATAAATTCAGCTTTCCATCTGTCACTACCAACACAAACGGTGATGTCGCTATTCTTTTGCAATGCACATCGCCTCTTTTGTGGAGCCAAAATAGTGGAGTGATACTTGCAGCAGCAAGTGTTCATTGGATAATGGCTCCAATTGAGGAAGTGAAGAGAATTGTTGGCCCGATTTTATTTACTCTACGCTCATCTCCTGATGCAACATATGTGGTACTTTCTACATACTTTTTCCTCGCTTTGTGTCCTGGATTTCACTAAGAATAAGTATGGTATGGCATGCATGACTTATCATTTCTAATTCCACATGAGTAACTTATGTTAGAAATCAACTTCTGAATGCAAATGTCATATTGTAGTGAGCTGAATAACAATTTTATAATGCCCACGTGCGACTTGTTGACTGGTCAACTGTCATGCTTGAGTTATGTTTCCGTGATTGGCTGAATCTGTATAATTTTTCACTAACAATTGGATGATGAATCTAGAAAGATGAAAATGAGTTCCCTTTGAATCTAATAATTTTCCTTTGTTTGTTTATTTCTGGTTCTTTTTTTCTTGATTGAACACTTTTTTGTTCTTGCAGATGCTTGGCAACATACTAGTTTTTGCCAAGACTGCTCCTCTATTGTTTGCTCCATATTACGAAGACTTCTTCATATGTGCTTCAGATCCATATCAGACTAGGGCTTTGAAGCTTGAAATAATCACCACCATCGCTACAGAGTCATCGATTCCAGCTATTCTTGAAGAATTTCAGGTATTCTCTTCTAGTGCAACTAAGCTTTATGATTTGAGCTGTCATGATGACTTGCAATGTTATATTTGCTTCTCAGATGAAAATCTTAGGTAGAATGTTCTACTTCAGATTACATAATCATCACACACTCTTGCTTAATAGTTCCACAAACCAATCTAGCATTCTCTGTGTCATAGTTACCATGGTGAACACTCTTTCTAAATTATCCTGGATGCTATAAGCAGCTTTGTGTTTTTTCTTGTATCTGTATTTTCTCATGGAAATAATTCAGGAACAGCTCTTATAGTTAATATGATCAAGGATTTCTTGTTAATAGTAATCTATCATTCTGTTCACGCTACTTCTCTGTAACTGTTGGCAGGATTACATTAGAGATCCGAATAGGAGATTTGTGGCAGATACAGTTGCTGCAATTGCTCTGTGTGCCGAAAAGCTCCCCTCTGTCACTTCCACTTGCCTTGAAGGGCTTTTGGCACTTGTATTTTATGGTAGTAATTGCTCTCTCTCCATGTTTTGTGGTTGATTATTCTTCTCGAAGAGTAATGCTCAATTTCACCATGTTACAGAATCATCTATCACAAACTCAGTTCACTTGGATGGAGAAGATGTTGTGTTGGTTCAAGCTATCCTTTCAATCAAAGCAATAGTGAAAATAGATGCAGCATGCCACGAAAAGGTACTGCACATTTCAATTTATATAAGCTTCTAATCCTGTGACGCCACATAATTTTTTTAATTGTTTCTTTCACATTTGAATGAACTAGGCTTGTTTATTGTATGCTTTGCAATGTACGGCTAATGCATTTTGTGTGACGTTATGGTTGTCATATATAAATCAGTCCCATCAGTGCCTGGAATGTATGCTCTGTTGTACAACTTCTGGTTTTTCATATAATATGCGACTGCCCCCGGTAGGCTATACCTGCCTTCTGTCCACTAACCACTGTTCACTCAGTCCTCGAGATCTGGAACTGCATGCTGTGCAACATGATTAATTGTTGGTGCTAGCATGTTTTTAGGCTTAAATGTGTGAAGCAAGGTGTTAGTTATGGCCATTTGGCCCCACAGTGTATAGTGTACTGTTCATTAGTTACGGAAAACTGATGGCTACCTGCTTGCTACTTGCTCTCAGAGAACCAAGCTGCAACATTTAAGGATTTATGCTATTGTTATTTAATAGACATGCACCTTGTGTATTTCAGACACGCATAATACTGTGAGCCTGTTATACTGTTACTAGTTGAAGGTTTATAGGGTAAGTGTTAGACAGTGCACCCCAGCTAGAGGTGATTTCTGCATCCATTCGAGGACTGCAGTGCATGGAAAAAAGCACCGTGCATGTCATCCAACAAGCTCACTTGTTGGACACAAAGGCTAACTGGTCGCCTACCGTGGGATGTAGTTCATGCAAAATTGTTGCTGCGTTTGACAAAGTTTTCACATTCAAATTGCAGCGCCATGCACTGTTGATACTCGGTTAAATCTGCTAGATACAGGTTTTGAACCATCAAGTCGCCCAAATTAATTACCAGGAATGTCGTAGTTTTCGGTCAGAAAATGCAGGGTTGAGAAGAAAAAGAAAAGCAAACCTGGCTGGCACTAGTGATCTGATAGCTTTGTTTGCTACCTGGATTTGACATATTGAACTGTACACAGGTTGCATTAGAAAACAATCAGTACGCGAGTGAAATTAATGCAATCTGCCAGTACATTCGAGGTACAAATCACAAGGCATCAACTGGATGATGATGCATGAGGTGTTATAGGCTTATAGCCCACGAGGGGCAAAAACTCTGGACTCTTTTCAAATATCAGCTCGCGATTATTTGCTCCTGTTTCTCTGTTGGTGATAATTCCCCTGTTGAAGCGTGATGAACCTATGTACTCCCTCTGATCCAAATTAATGGACTTAGATTCGGATGTACCTAAACTAGATACTTCCGAATCTAGACAAATCTAAGTCCATTAATTTGGATCGGAGGGAGTACGTGTTTTGTGATGAAATTTAAGATGAATTGTGTGATATCATTTTTCGCTATTGTTAGAATGCATTATTTCCTTTACATTTTTATTTAACTTGCTCATTAATTTTTTCCGCAAAAGGTGATTATCCGCTTGGTTCGTACTCTGGACATAATTAAGGAGCCTGCTGCACGATCCTTAATTATTTGGATATTTGGCGAGTATAGCTCCACTGGGAATCTCATCCCGAAGATAGCTCCAGCTGTTCTTAAGTATCTGGCATGGTCCTTTGCTGCCGCAGTGCTCGAGACAAAGCTTCAGATCCTAAATACTTGTGCAAAGGTATATCCTAAATTTATTGTTCGGACACTTAAATGGAGATCATTAATAGGTTTACCTTTTCAGGTTATCATACATTCTGCAGAAGAACACCTAGAAGAATTCAAAAGGATAGTGGCATATGTCATTCAGCTGGCTGCATGTGACTTGAATTATGATGTCCGTGATCGTGCACGTTTTCTGTCAGGACTTCTGCCATGCTGTTCTAATGAAAATGACTCCTCGTGTCGATCATTGAATGCAGATATATGTAAGGAGCTAGCTGATCATATCTTTGGTGGGAAGATACCTCCTGCATCTAATTCAGACAGCAATTACCGGATTTATCTCCCCGGTTCTCTGTCACAAGTTGTTCTTCATGCAGCTCCTGGTTATGCACCACTTCCAAAACCCCAAAGTATGGTCTTAATCCATAGGACCATGGAACCAACTAGAGGCTTAGGAAAATCCTCTGAAAGTACTAATTCTGACGCTGAATCTGGATCTTCCGAAGTTGAGAGTGGCTCGCTTTATGATTCAGAAAGTGAAGGTGGTGGCTTATCTGACAGGGATGCCACAGGATCTAACCAATATTCAAATGATGGTGGCCATAACCTTCACCGTCAAGAAGATAATCAGGAAGCTCCCCTGGTTAATATGTATGATGGTAGTCTAGGTCAAGGCCATGCAGGGCAAGATGTTGATGAAAATTTGGCATCGCTCATATCCACTGATTTGACCGAGTTAATGTCTAAGTCAGCCCTGGAGTCGTGGCTTGATGAGGCTCCTGCTACACCACTTGTTCAGAATCCAATTCAGGCGTCATGCGCAAGAGTCTCTTTTACCACTCGCAGCTTTGAGCGAAAACCTAAATTGCATGTATTGTTAGACCCACTGGACAGTAATGGGTTGAGTGTTCTATATGCCTTCTCATCAGAGATTTCAGCGAAATCATGTTTGCTAGTATGTGTAGACTTGTTAGTTGAGAATGTTACGACAGACCAGTTGGCAGATATAACCATCAAACCTGAAGAGGCTTCCACTAGCGAGGATGGCATGGACCAAGCATCAGAAGGATCTGCAAGGTACACCCATCTGTAAAGAAAACGGATAGGACTATCAGTTATATTGTCAGATGCTCATGATAAAATTGTGTTGCTACTTTTTCTTAGTCAATTCATTTTACTTCTCAGCTCATATATGTTAATCATATCTACCTGCAGCATACCAACTCTTGTTCCAGTGGAAGAGATACGGTCCCTGGCTCCGCAACAGACAGTAAAGATGGTTCTTCAGGTTCACTTCCATCACCATCTCTTGCCCATGAAGCTATCTGTCCTTTGCAATGGGAAAAAGCATCCAGTCAAACTTCACCCAGACATTGCTTATTTTGTACGGCCACTACCCATGGATCTAAATGCTTTTCTGTGCAAGGAAAACCAGCTAAGGGGAATGTTCGAGTATGCTAGAAGGTAACCAAATTCTATTATATCTTTACTGGTTAACTTATTTTCATGCCACAAGAATCGATGAAAGAAAGAACACAAGGAACAGTCAGCCACTGGAACATTTTTTTTAGACCAGAGATGTACCATTTTAGACATTTTCGTTTGCATTTGACGAGTACCATGAGACTGAAATAAGCCGCCTGATATTATTTTGCAGTTTGCACCATGCAAATCCAAATTAAGATTATCTTCATCAGCATTAACGTATCTAACTGTTCATACTCATGATGAATTCATTGCATATTCTGACCCTACAACATCAGAAACTCTATTTATAATATCATAAAATCATTTGATTTTGTTCTTCCTCTTATGGGCCACGTCTGTTGACCATATATGTTTGAACTAAATCTGTTGGAATTGCAACAGGTGCACCTTCAAAGATCACCTTCAAAAGCACGAGCACACCGAAGAGAGTGCAGACCAGACTGATAAGAACCTTCTAGTGGCCCAGAGTCTGGCATCAAAAGTACTCAGCAATGCCAATGTTCACCTAGTGTCGATGGACATGCCGGTAACCTTCAGCATTGACGACGCCTCCGGCCTGTGCTGGCGATTCAGCAGCGAGGTCCTGAGCACTTCAAACCCCTGCCTGATTACCATCGTGGCAGAAGGGCATGCCTCGGGACCACTGGATCTCACCGTCAAGGTGAACTCTGAAGATACGGTGTTTGGCCTAAACCTCCTGAACAGAGTTGTAGCGATCATAGAGTGAACACACTTTTTGATTTTTGCATGTTTGGTTTGAAATACCACTTTGTCGATACTGTAAATTGTTGTACATTATTGTGAATGCTGAATCTGAGGGCTTAGAGTGGCACAGCAATGTCTTACTGCTGTAGTATGTTATTCGATCACCAGACGAGACTTGTTCCGGTTCAGAAACATTTACAAGAGTTTAGCAGGAATTTGATCTCTTTTCAGATTACCCATGTACTTGTAGGGCATGACTGTATTCCTGCTATGTAATGAAACTATTGCTCCTGTTCTCAAGAAGAAAAAATGTCTTAAAGAATTGAGTTTACTTTTACCTGGTCAAGTGATCATAACCTTGTCATTTTAATTACCAGACTGATCTTTTGTTACTTGATGGTAATCTTGTTCTTGAATTTATTTCAACATTTTTGTGTCATGTAAAAGACGCACTGTAAAGTTTTTCATCTTCCATGTCCATGCATACTGATTTCTTCCAACAAAATTCTATACCAGTTCTGTAGAACTTGCATCGAATACATTTAGCGCGCTTCATATCTCAATTAAATCAAGGCCTACTTGAAATAGGAAAAACTGTTGGCCACAAAAGGCTGTATCCCTGATCAGCTTTACATTTCATGAGCTGGTGATCTACTGTATGGGCAAAGCCATTCAGGGCATGTGTGAACTTTACAATGCAAAATTTCATAGGAGATAACTCAATTCCTACATAACTCGGGCAAAACTACCATGTCAAGCAGCAATGAGACTGGGCTCCGAGGGTGTAGATGACTCGAGCACTTGGTTGGGCTCGGAGGGTGTAGACGATTCAAGCAGTGGATTCTTCTGGAACTCGTTCCTGAGTTGCCCACATGCCGCATTAGCGTCGAGCCCACGGGTCTGTCGAACGCTGACAGTTATCTTCCGAGACTCCAGCCCATCAACAAACGCTTGAATCTGTACAAAATCACAGCATAAATACAAACACTCACAAACCCAAAACAAATTTCACAATAGGCATTGTGTGACTAAAAGATAGAGATAGATAGCATACCGCTTTTCTGTAAGGTCTCTTGTACTCGGACCCTTCTACAGGGTTATAGGGGATCAGATTCACGTGATAACCACCTCCACAGGCATGCAGCAGCGCCGCAAGTTCTTCAGCATGCGCCTTCTCATCATTGATCCCAGCTGAGGAAAATATGGAACAGTTCAGGCATGTTAGGTGACAATGGCTGGAATGATAATGCAGTTTTCAACAACCATCCTTCCGTCAGGCAGATGGGACATTCAGTGAAGGCATCGCTGGATTACCTAGCAGAGTGTACTCGAAGGATACTCTGCGTCCAGTTTCGAGGAAATAATTCTTGCAGTCATCCATCAGTGCTTCCAGTGGATATGATTTCGCACTCGGAACAATTGTTTCGCGCAACCTCTGATTTGGGGCGTGCAGGCTGATTGCAATAAAGTAGACTAGTCAGCAACGAAATTATCGAAGCAAATGCTGCTTGTAGACAGTTCTTTTTAGCTAAGCTCAGAGATTGGACAATGTGAAAAAGGGGCCAGGTTCTTACAAGGACTACCAAGTATTAAGCAAGTTGTGCAGGTAGTAATTAAAAACCAAGACCACATTATTTGTCTTATATTCCTTGATGCTAATAAGCCAAGTTCAGATCATTAGTAGCATACCTGACTGCTAGTGTCGACTGAAGCTTGTGAGATGCTAGCTTATTTATCGTGTTGGGAACACCTACTGTGGAGATTGTCATCATCCTTTGCCCAATCTTTAGTTCCTGAAAAGCGACAAGAACATATGCATGTTGAACGATGGGACACATATCAAACAGCTTCCTATTCAAGCATTTCCAAGAAATTTCTGATTTCATGAAGATTAACTAAGCACAAGGGAGAACACGGACACGGCCCAAATACTTGCGAACTCAACAGACCTTATTCAAGCATGTGTGTGCCTCCAAAACTGCTTTCAGATTCAACATGGGCTCACCCATTCCCATGAACACTACATTTGTCACCCTGTGCTTGAACGACTCCTCTATGGCCAAGACCTGAAGGGCCAGAACAACGATCCACAACCCAACAGAAATAAGAACATTCATTCAGCTTGTTTACAACAATCTTTTGCTGCAAGGTAGCGACAGGCATAGGTTGCTGAGAGGGAGATAACCTGCTCGACGATCTCGTGCCCCTTGAGGTTCCTCGCAAACCCACCCTTTCCTGTGGCGCAGAACGAGCAGCGCAGGGGGCAGCCGACCTGCATAAGCACCATTGATATTGTCAGGAACGCTGAGCTTGCTAAACCAGTGATAACCATCATAAGCACCGGTTACAAAGCACCTGTGATGAAACACAGGCCGTGAGCCTAGACGAGCCCCTGTCATCGACAGGGATCCCCACCGTCTCGACCAGCCTGTTATCCTCCAGCTTGAGAAGTATCTGCAAGGAAGGACCGGCATACAGAGAGTCAGTCACGAGCCACTCCGGTTCACCAAGCACACAATTCGTCCTCGACTTGACAACGCCGCCTGAACCTCAGTGTGCATACCTTGGTGGTGCCATCGGTGGCGGTCACGGCGTGGTGCACCGGCGAGCGGCCCACGCTCCAGCCTGCGCCAACCAGCGCCTCCCGGAACACCTTTGGCACTGCACGAAGAACGGCAAGAACGCGGTCAAGAGCAGCCGAGGCAAACAACAAACAGGTGGCGCGCATCAACTGTGAAAGGCAAACAAGCACTGACCGTAGGCGAACTCCTCGATCTGCTTGGCCCTGTTCTTGTAGACCAGGTCGTGTAGCTGCTTCCCGCGGTAGCCTTGCTGCGGCGTGAGCGAGCGAGCGAGTCAGTGAAGCGCCGGCGCGAAGGGAATGTAAAGGTGGCTCCTGCCCCTCCGCGGGGTTTCCTGGGGTACGTACCTGGCCGAGGTCGACGGCGAGCTGGCAGAGCTCCGGCTCCGTGAGGCCGAGCAGGGCGCGGCGGGAGGTCTCCGGTGACTTCGCCGAAGTGGCGGCGGAGGCGCGCGTGCGGAGGCGGAGCGCGCGCGCGAGGGGCACGGCGCGGACCTGCTGCGGCGCGGCCATTTTTTCCTACTGCTCGACGGAGGCTACGGATTACCTCCCAGCTATCTCATCCACTTCTCTTTCGATTTCGTGCATGTTTTGGGCCTTTTATCCAGTTATCTGGGCCGCTGTAAAGGGTTTTGTTAGTCTCGACGACCCGGCCCACATAAGATAGGAGGAATATTTTTTTTCCCAGCCAATGCCTTTGATTTTTTTCTAGCTGCTGGTGCCAAAAAAAGTCAGTCCTTTCTCCGTTAGCGTCGGTTCCAAACCTGTCCATCAGGTTGTGCCGATCACGGCCTGGAACGAGGCATATGTGCTTTGGCCCATCACAAGTAGGTCCAACACGTGGGGCACGGCACGAGACGTTAAGGAGTGGGTCAGCCTTGACACGACAGCCACAACACGGCCCATGAGGCCTGCCAGGGGCTGGGGGTTGGGGTGTGCGTGGGGTCACGCGGGGGCGGGGGGGGGGGGGGGGGGGGGGGGGGGTGGATACGCGACGAGCGGTGCTTTATCCTTTAATTGCTTTACAAGATTTAGCTCTAGATTTTGGTGATATGGATGCTCCTTAAGTCAGTGCTTTGGTGCTTGTCCCATTAAAATCTCCAAGGTGTTTGAGAATTTCGAGATAGAAGAATGTGTAGAGGTTGGTGTCTAGAGCATAAGAGTTAGATGCAAAAGATGTATCCGATATTCTCTAGTAGAAGTGGAATCGGTCACTTGTATTGTCACGTCGCTAGGCACGAGAGGCAAGACGTAAGGAACTAATCAGTTGTAGTTGTTGTGATTTTCTTTTTCTTGTAGAGCGACTTGTACTCTTTTTTCTAAGGTTTTAATAAGGCATCCATTGATAGAACTCATTTTATCTCATAGTATATAACACTTGATCACATTTTCCTTATCTTTTAGACTTTTTGAAGCAGTTGGTACAAAATAGTCGGGCCAAACTGGTCCAAGAGTGTCTACCGTGCCACGGGCCGGCACGACAAGCTCAGGATGTGCCCGGGCCTCATAACCAAGCCCATGTGACGACACGACACGACATGTTTACTAACAGGCCATGATGGGCCATGCCATGCCAAGCATGGTAAGCATTTGGCAAGCCATGATGTGCCACGGGCCCGCATGGTGGCCAGATTTGGTCGGTTCTCCTAATCTCAGGTAACCCATCTAGGCACGAGTGATTTGGATGATGGGCTCCATAGAGCCTTAAATTTGTATGAATCGACATTTTGAAGTTTCAAAAAAAGTTAGAAACAATTCTTAGATGTAGACTGCATAATATCCTAGCAAAAAACCAATGCAAAATATTATGCATTCTAGGCTATGTAAAAATGATAAATTTTTAGATCTAACCATGTGAACGGTCGGAAATCCTATTCGACTCATGGGTGCAAATGAATCCATTGTGTTAAAAGACATTTCAAAATGTCAAAAAATTATAAAAATCATTTACATGTACATTCAGACATTAAATGTTTGTACACATGTTTGCTGCTGAAAAGAACATTTTAGATGTCCCATGTAAAAAAGAAAAATTTCGGTGCTCTGACGTGTATATTTACGAACATGTTTTTTGTCTTTTTACACAAGCCACATAAAATATTCAATCTTTCTGAAAACTTGTGTACGGGCATAGAATGCCTGGATGTATAGGCGATTTTTTGTTCATAATTTTCTACAATTTAAATTTATTTTTTATGTATTATTCGTAATAGGTTCACTTGCACTTGGGAGCCAATATACCACCACCAACGAACTGTGTAATACTCTACAATCTTCGTATTTATCAGGATTTGTCATTTTTATGTAGGCTAGGATACAATTTTATTTTGAGTTGAAATTTTATGAGCAGTAGAATACGTCATTTTTAACATCTAGGATTTTTTGGGAATTTTTCTAAACTTCAAGATGTCGATTCCATTTTTTCTAGAAAATGGCTCCAAAGAGCATAACGGTGGTAATGCACTTGCACTTTTGTAAGTTGTGTTTCTTTATGAGGTCCTTTAAAATCTTTGGTTAAATTGATTCTTCGAGATAAGAGAAAAATAAAAACCTACCGAATGCACATATCTTGACATCTCCAAAGCCAATAAATGTTTGTTTGACATTGTATATATTGTGTGTGAGTAAATAGAAAGGATAACTACCAACATGCCAAAAAGTAAATAAACTATGCAAAATATCTATGAGGGGATTGTCCTTAAACCTTTTTAAATTGCTCATTTATTGTTGATTCTCTTACATAGATAAGAAGATGATGACAAAATAAACCATTCATAGATGGCTATGAGGATGAAAATCACATGAGATGGTTTCATCCCATCTCGCCAGCGGTAAAATCTAAGGTTTAACGCCCTGTATGTCCCATTAAAATCTCATTCATAAGAAACACTCATGTTGATATCGAGACACATGTGATTTCTCTGTCAATCTAATAAGTTCACAACTACAATAGACACTTTGTGAGTGCGTGCGTATGAGGAATAAAATGTGTGTATTCATTTACCTATCCAAACTTGAGGTAAATGAAAACTTGGAATGCTCCGATTCCAGTTTAGCATAATCTTCTACTTCATTGATGTTGTTATGATCTAGTGCATTTGTCTTCACTGGTTTTCTCTTTTCAATAAAATGTTTCTTTCAAAATAAAATATATATCAAAATTTCTCAAATTATTGAAAATTTATTATCTATTTGTCACTTTAAATATAACATCTCATTATGTTGAAATGATTGCACAAATAAATCCACTATACAAATATTTTACTTGCAAATTGTGTCATTCTACATTCAAACTAAATGAATATGTTAGCTTCAATGTTTTGCCAGCCTTCCTTGGCCTAGACTACCGAATGAAGTTCTACCGACAATATGAAAAAAAGGAATGCCCTAAGAATAAGTAGAGTGCTGAAGATTCAAACGGGAACTAACCCAATCAATTCAAATAGGGACATTATGCAAAATGGCATCCCAAAGGAGGATCACCGCGACACCTGGTGAATCCAGGAGATGCAAACTAGTCAATTTTATTTACCGAGAAATCTCATACGCTGCTAAAATATTTACCCGGTACTTTTACCTTATGTAGTCCAAAAACATGACGGGTACAACCATACCTCTTTGTAGTGTTTGCAATCCTATCAAATTCCTTTTTTTTCAAAATAGAATCCTATCAAATTCCTGTATTTATTTCTATTGACGTGTTTTGTAATCCCATGATCCGAAAAAGTCCTTAGGAGTAGTTTCAGCTGTTTTGTTTTGTGTTTACTAGATTTACTTATGACTTGTGTACTTTTCAAGTACATTATGCATATTACCTTAGAAGTTGATTTCAGCATATTAAGTTTTTTCCGTATAGAAGTAGTACCAAATTACAGATTCAATAGTTGGTTAAACCTTATATGGCTTAGTATGAGGGGCGATCTGTCTGTAACAACGAGTCATTAGAACTGGTAAATTACTTGAGAGAAGGTGATCCTGGAGGTGGCTTAAAACCCCATCTAGGGTTTCATTCCCCTCGCTAGTGAGGATGTCAGTGTTAAAAATATAATACACGTCTAGCCGTTTCCATCAATTCGGAGTTTTGGTTCAGATGGCTAGTGCATCAATTCAATAGTCAGTCTGCTCCTTCTCCGATGGTCTCGGGGCCTTAGAGGTGTGGCGATCCAAGACCCCTCACCGACGAGTGTTTCAGGTTTTGTTTAGGCTGCTTTTGAGGCGACAACTACAATCAAAATAAGGTCCTCCCACCCTATCCTCGCCCCAGTGGTGTGTCTAGCATCCGCGGAGGGCGCATGGAGTCATGTGTTTAGTATATCTCCTAAAATATAGTCAGTTTTCTTGTTTGTTGGTGTGTTTTCAGGTCAGTTTATTTTGACCAACGGATGTCATCATTGTGATGGTTGCTGCTCTATTATGCTTGTCTTTTGTGGGCTTATGACGACTACTTCTCGTCCGTCTACTATAACAAGCTCTAGTAGGAAAAGTTTTGTCCGAATCCGGTGTTGGAGGGGTGAGGACGGTGGCGCTCCTTCGACTCGTGGTAGTGTTTATAATCATCGCCACGTGAGGATTGATCTATTTGTAATTGTTACTATTACTCTTGGTCCTCTTTATACTATAGTTGATGATTATTAATAGATCGGTGGAATGCTAAAAAAATACTATCAGTGGGTAACATGGAAATATGTGTATTTTTTTATTTGGGTGTGCAAGTATGTGTATTTCATGTCCGGTTCTTAAGCTATATATATTTGGACGAAACAAATGCTTATTTTTTTTCTCCAACTACCGCCTCACGTCCGTATAAGAATGCATCTAGTCTAAATATTTAACTACTCACTCCGTTTCAAAATATAAGATGTTTTATCTTTTGTGAAGCGAATGCATCTAGATATTTTTTCTGTATATATGTATACTCCGAATTTACACACTAAAACAAGATATGTAGATACAATCGTTCCACATTATGTCGGAGCATATATTCCGACTTAGATTGAGAATCAATTTACAGATATGGTAGACGTAGCTGATAATCCGGAAGGGTGCAATTAATTTTGTTGTACGCTTCCGAATTCCACTCCAATTCAATACGAGATATATATGCTTCCAACCCGCCGCCGTATATCTTAGATCCAATCTTAGAGTCAAGCGGTCACCGCTGCCATGGCACCAAAGCGAGGCCCGTCGATTGATGATCCGGCGGGGATCGCTTCCACGGCAATAAAGGGACGCCGCCGCGTTGGTCGTGGCTCCACCGCCGGCGCCGGCGCTAACACGGCTCTCTCGCTACTGCCGTCGGATATCGTCTGCGAGATCCTCTCATGGCTGCCGGCCAGGTCCCTTAGCCGATGCCGGTGCGTGTGCACGTCGTGGCGCGCCATGATCTCCGACCCGGCCTTCGTGACCGTGCAAAGGTCCCGCTCAGAGCCGCTCCTCGTCACCACCTGCTACCGCGGCACAGCCAGCAAGTCGTCGTCGTCGACCCTGCAGATCATGGACACGGACGGTGACGTCGTGCGCCTCCTGGACCTAGGCGCTCTCTGGAAGTTCCGCGTGAGTCTCGACGCCCTCGTCCTCCTCACCTCCCGCCACAGCGACCAATCCCCCGACGGCCGCATCATCGATCTATCCACAGCGGAGACCATCGTCAGCTTCCCGAGACCGGCCGAGGCGGCCGACTTCACATGGTTCGGCTTTGGTCGCGCCGCACGATCCGGCGCGCTCAAGGTCATCCGCATCATCTTCCGTAGAGCATCCTCGTCTCACGGCCATTGGACATGCGAGGTCCTCACGTTAGGAGGAGACAACGGGTGGACGAAGACGGCGGCGCCCCGGGCCATGGTCTGGGACTCGTGTGCTCTCAACGACGGCGTCCTTGTCAACGGCGTCTTGCACTTCATATCAAAACCGTCGAAACAGCAGGCCGGCATACTCTGCTTCGACCTCGAGAGCGAGGAGTGGACGCCGATCCACGGACCATTATCAGGAACTTGCTGCGACAAAATCTGCTTGGCGGAGCTCAACGGCGCCCTATGCATCGCGCATTACGCAAAGCCCGACACGGTTGACATATGGCGGCGCTTGACCGACATCAACAAGGAAGCAGTCTGGGTCAGAGCGTACACGATCGTGCTGGATAATGGCGTCGTTAGTCTTGTACCGCTGAGGGTGATGCGTCCTGGTGGAAAGCTGCTCTTCTACTACCGTCCTGACTATGAATCAAACGCGGTTTTACAAGCGTACGATCCTTCTTCAGGGAAATGCGGAGATGTGGAGAAGGTGCCCACCGACATCGTTGGCAGAATCGGCCTTTGCAGCTCGCACTTGGATCGTAGATTGTGTGGCGACCACTAGCCGAGTCCTCTCTTTTCTACTTTTTTGATGTAGTACCCTTTTAACTGCCAAAATTGGAGATTTTGTGGCCTTGTGCTGCACATTGCATATGTTTGTCGCTTCCTCATGTTGTCTCCATGAATAAGATCAAGGAATGTTTGTTTTACCATATATGCAACCTGTACACCAGGGTACATCTTTAGCTGTAAGTAGTAGACGAAAACGTTGTCCCAGTCCAGATAAAACTGAGGAGGAGCCATGGACATCCAGAATCTAGGTGAACCTGATAATCAAGTGAACATCGACTCTAATGGCAGCTCTTAGGAATGGACTTCAGCTGTTTACCTACTATGATAATTGGCTGTAATATATGTAATAAGAGGTCATGTGTTTTATATTTTTATTCAAAACACAATACACACTAGGTAGTATAGTTTAAGGTTTCATGTTAGTCGCAAACCTTTGTCTCAGTCATCGCCAATATTGGAAGCAGAACCCTGTACAGGTCTATACAATGTTGGAAGAACCCTGTACAGGATATCCTGGTTGGTGAATATGATGTCGTTCTCGTCCAACACCTTGTGGGCAAGCACGAGAGAGGTGATAACGACCTTGGAGGCCGGTGAAGTAGGAATGTAGGTCGGGGTCTAGAGACGTACAGTAGGGTGCCAAGTAGAGGTATCAGCTTTGGCTGGCCAATCTATCTTATATATATCTACTATATAATTTATGTTGCGATGATTTTCGTCGCCTTGGTCCGTCGTTCGTCGTCTCCGATGTTTTAATTGTGTACCTTGTTGTTTCGAAGACAAGTCCTGACCGAGACCGATCACTTATCCGTTCCCTTTCCCTCCTAAGTACACAACCATGCGGAGACGGGCGAGAGGTGGGCGGGCTCGCCGGAAGGAGTCACGCAGGGAGCCGCGTAGGCGCGGAGGTGCTGGCCGGCCAGACGCGTGGGTGGAGGAAACTAGCCTCCTCGTCCAGCCCTGGATAAACTCGTAGCTAGATAGTGACACTCCAGTACAAATTTGAGCAAGGAAATCAAGTAAGTAAATGTTTAAATTTTTTTATGAAACTTTACAAAATAGTAATTGACTTATGTATGAATCCATTCCAATAAATAGAATCAACAATTAAGAATCTCAAATTTTCACCATTTTCACTTACATTAACCCTTAGTGTCTTGATTCTTCCGTTCCCTTTCCCTCCTAAGTACACAACCATGCGGAGACGGGCGAGAGGTGGGCGGGCTCGCCGGAAGGAGTCACGCAGGGAGCCGCGTAGGCGCGGAGGTGCTGGCCGGCCAGACGCGTGGGTGGAGGAAACTAGCCTCCTCGTCCAGCCCTGGATAAACTCGTAGCTAGATAGTGACACTCCGGTACAAATTTGAGCAAGGAAATCAAGTAAGTAAATGTTTAAATTTTTTTATGAAACTTTACAAAATAGTAATTGACTTATGTATGAATCCATTCCAATAAATAGAATCAACAATTAAGAATCTCAAATTTTCACCATTTTCACTTACATTAACCCTTAGTGTCTTGATTCTTCCGTTCCCTTTCCCTCCTAAGTACACAACCATGCGGAGACGGGCGAGAGGTGGGCGGGCTCGCCGGAAGGAGTCACGCAGGGAGCCGCGTAGGCGCGGAGGTGCTGGCCGGCCAGACGCGCGGGTGGAGGAAACTAGCCTCCTCGTCCAGCCCTGGATAAACTCGTAGCTAGATAGTGACACTCCGGTACAAATTTGAGCAAGGAAATCAAGTAAGTAAATGTTTAAATTTTTTCATGAAACTTTACAAAATAGTAATTGACTTATGTATGAATCCATTCCAATAAATAGAATCAACAATTAAGAATCTCAAATTTTCACCATTTTCACTTACATTAACCCTTAGTGTCTTGATTCTTCCGTTCCCTTTCCCTCCTAAGTACACAACCATGCGGAGACGGGCGAGAGGTGGGCGGGCTCGCCGGAAGGAGTCACGCAGGGAGCCGCGTAGGCGCGGAGGTGCTGGCCGGCCAGACGCGCGGGTGGAGGAAACTAGCCTCCTCGTCCAGCCCTGGATAAACTCGTAGCTAGATAGTGACACTCCGGTACAAATTTGAGCAAGGAAATCAAGTAAGTAAATGTTTAAATTTTTTCATGAAACTTTACAAAATAGTAATTGACTTATGTATGAATCCATTCCAATAAATAGAATCAACAATTAAGAATCTCAAATTTTCACCATTTTCACTTACATTAACCCTTAGTGTCTTGATTCTTCCGTTCCCTTTCCCTACTAAGTACACAACCATGCGGAGACGGGCGAGAGGTGGGCGGGCTCGCCGGAAGGAGTCACGCAGGGAGCCGCGTAGGCGCGGAGGTGCTGGCCGGCCAGACGCGCGGGTGGAGGAAACTAGCCTCCTCGTCCAGCCCTGGATAAACTCGTAGCTAGATAGTGACACTCCGGTACAAATTTGAGCAAGGAAATCAAGTAAGTAAATGTTTAAATTTTTTCATGAAACTTTACAAAATAGTAATTGACTTATGTATGAATCCATTCCAATAAATAGAATCAACAATTAAGAATCTCAAATTTTCACCATTTTCACTTACATTAACCCTTAGTGTCTTGATTCTTCCGTTCCCTTTCCCTCCTAAGTACACAACCATGCGGAGACGGGCGAGAGGTGGGCGGGCTCGCCGGAAGGAGTCACGCAGGGAGCCGCGTAGGCGCGGAGGTGCTGGCCGGCCAGACGCGCGGGTGGAGGAAACTAGCCTCCTCGTCCAGCCCTGGATAAACTCGTAGCTAGATAGTGACACTCCGGTACAAATTTGAGCAAGGAAATCAAGTAAGTAAATGTTTAAATTTTTTCATGAAACTTTACAAAATAGTAATTGACTTATGTATGAATCCATTCCAATAAATAGAATCAACAATTAAGAATCTCAAATTTTCACCATTTTCACTTACATTAACCCTTAGTGTCTTGATTCTTCCGTTCCCTTTCCCTCCTAAGTACACAACCATGCGGAGACGGGCGAGAGGTGGGCGGGCTCGCCGGAAGGAGTCACGCAGGGAGCTGCGTAGGCGCGGAGGTGCTGGCCGGCCAGACGCGCGGGTGGAGGAAACTAGCCTCCTCGTCCAGCCCTGGATAAACTCGTAGCTAGATAGTGACACTCCGGTACAAATTTGAGCAAGGAAATCAAGTAAGTAAATGTTTAAATTTTTTCATTGAACTTTACAAAATAGTAATTGACTTATGTATGAATCCATTCCAATAAATAGAATCAACAATTAAGAATCTCAAATTTTCACCATTTTCACTTACATTAACCCTTAGTGTCTTGATTCTTCCGTTCCCTTTCCCTCCTAAGTACACAACCATGCGGAGACGGGCGAGAGGTGGGCGGGCTCGCCGGAAGGAGTCACGCAGGGAGCCGCGTAGGCGCGGAGGTGCTGGCCGGCCAGACGCGCGGGTGGAGGAAACTAGCCTCCTCGTCCAGCCCTGGATAAACTCGTAGCTAGATAGTGACACTCCGGTACAAATTTGAGCAAGGAAATCAAGTAAGTAAATGTTTAAATTTTTTCATGAAACTTTACAAAATAGTAATTGACTTATGTATGAATCCATTCCAATAAATAGAATCAACAATTAAGAATCTCAAATTTTCACCATTTTCACTTACATTAACCCTTAGTGTCTTGATTCTTCCGTTCCCTTTCCCTCCTAAGTACACAACCATGCGGAGACGGGCGAGAGGTGGGGGGGCTCGCCGGAAGGAGTCACGCAGGGAGCCGCGTAGGCGCGGAGGTGCTGGCCGGCCAGACGCGCGGGTGGAGGAAACTAGCCTCCTCGTCCAGCCCTGGATAAACTCGTAGCTAGATAGTGACACTCCGGTACAAATTTGAGCAAGGAAATCAAGTAAGTAAATGTTTAAATTTTTTCATGAAACTTTACAAAATAGTAATTGACTTATGTATGAATCCATTCCAATAAATAGAATCAACAATTAAGAATCTCAAATTTTCACCATTTTCACTTACATTAACCCTTAGTGTCTTGATTCTTCCGTTCCCTTTCCCTCCTAAGTACACAACCAGGCGGAGACGGGCGAGAGGTGGGCGGGCTCGCCGGAAGGAGTCACGCAGGGAGCCGCGTAGGCGCGGAGGTGCTGGCCGGCCAGACGCGCGGGTGGAGGAAACTAGCCTCCTCGTCCAGCCCTGGATAAACTCGTAGCTAGATAGTGACACTCCGGTACAAATTTGAGCAAGGAAATCAAGTAAGTAAATGTTTAATTTTTTTCATGAAACTTTACAAAATAGTAATTGACTTATGTATGAATCCATTCCAATAAATAGAATCAACAATTAAGAATCTCAAATTTTCACCATTTTCACTTACATTAACCCTTAGTGTCTTGATTCTTCCGTTCCCTTTCCCTCCTAAGTACACAACCAGGCGGAGACGGGCGAGAGGTGGGCGGGTGTAACACCCTCAGAATCGGCCCTATGCAAGTTTTAGCGAAACTCGCCAAACCCGCATAGAAACGATTCAAAGGTGCCCACCAGGCACTTTCGTGCGGGTGGAAAACGAAGTAATAACATTACACAACAGTCCTCGATGGGACCCACAGAACAGATATATACAACACGACTCCAGGAGTCAAGAATACAGATATATTATACAAAGATCCAAATCACCTTGAAAATGATGGCGCGTCCGACTACGGACAAGATGCAAATGGGGCTAAGAGCCCTGAAGAATAACCAATGGCGTCCATAACCCTGCCCAGGCCAAGCCGGAAGGGTAACCCTGCTAACGACGTCGATCTCAAAACCTGCTTAAACAAAAGGGGTGCCGACAAAGGGCAAAGGAAAAAGAGGAGCGTCAGTACTGAGGCCAGTACACGGCGAGGCTAGAATTCGGCGGTCCTCGCCTACATAGGTATGGTGGACTGAAGCGGCAGCGGCAACATGCTCTAAACAACCTATAGAGACTCGATACAACTGGCGACTATCAGAGAGGGGTAAGAAAGACCTATTCGGAACCAACCTGATTCTAACACCAAGCAATCCCACCCTGATATTCCCCCTCGAGACCAAACGAGGAAGTCGACCGAGAAACTCACACAGTTGGCAGTTTTATTTATTCAGTGATCGTTGCAGCAATTACTAGTCAGGTGTAGATAATCATTCTGATAAAATAAGCAGTGGGCCGTTTTAGTTAACCATTCCGTTGTAGTTGCAACACTTACTAGTCAGATACAAATAGCGTGAGATAACCCAAAACCCAGCAGTTGTTGGCACTTTTATTTAGCCATTCCGTTGTGGTGAAGCTGATTACTAGTCATATCGGATACAAGTCAATTTATAACAGTAAACTTTAGTTATAGTTTTCTATGATCAAGCACTGTGCTCCAAGTCGTCCATAACCGCGGACACGGCTTCTCGAAAAGATTTTACCCTGCAGGGGTGCACCAAAGTATCCACAAGCACTTCGACCCTTTTTGCCAGATCAGTTAACATACACCCATCGGTATGTCGGCGGGGCCTAAGTCATGACGTTCCCAGACCCAAAGCAAGCACGGGGGGCCACCCCACTAAGTACACCCGCAACGAAGTCGGCCGGTCTCCGAGACGGACTTAGGGTTTGGGTAGACGGCTGTGAACGACAGCAAATCCCAAAACTGGGACTGTCGACACCGCGAAAACGTGTCCCGATCCTAAACAGTACAGTGTGCTATCCATCGCACAATTTAAATAAAGCAGTAAAGCATGGCATAAGTACAGGATAGTAAATAAAACCTCAAACTAGTTTGTGGCCCCCAGTACAATACTTTGAAATCAGGTAATAATCAATGGGGGGCCCATATCTCCCCACCTGTGGTTAGCGCGCTCGATCTCGGAACAGGTGTCAAGAACTCGGGGTCCTACGGGACACAAGTGGGCGGTCGGAAACCAAATGTTATCTATCACCCACCGATGCCTCTGCTTACTTACTTCAATTTTAGTTGTTAAACAGAAATTACGTGAACGAAAAGTAAAGCCATGATCATCTCCAACATCAACATGCGGCAATTACTCCAACACTGTGGTTCTTGGCGACACGCAACAGCGCTTGAGCAAGCGACTACGACGCGCAGGTCCAACTATCTACCAAACAACAGGTAATAGGATGTGTCCAAGGCAATATGAGGCTGCAAGGGATATCACGGGTACGAAAACTAGAGCAACGCAACACAGATAGCAATAGATCAACAGGAGGGAATAAATACTATAAAAGTAAGATAGGTAGAAAGGGGGAGATGCTCGCCTGAAAACATTGCCGAAGGTTCATCCGAAGATCGGGGCGAAGCTCACATCAACTCAACGGCCTTATCCGCGAAGAAGCAAAACACTAGAATAAACACCGGATGCACTATTTAATACTACGCAAAAAGATCGGCATGATGCATGTATGATGTATAACATGGCAAGGGTGCAATGCAATTAGGTCATATTAAGCGGAACCGGGGTCCCGATATTTAATTAAACGGTTCAAGTTGTTTAACTACCCCGCAATTTAAATGTTGAATTAACATGGTAAAAGATAGCACCGGTTCGCTACACAAATTTAAATGAGGCCAATATAAGACTAGATTCGCCCGCATATGGGCCCCATATTTAATTATAAGGTGAATCGGCATAAGGCCCCCAAACCACAGGCAATATGCATGCAAGTATGACAATTTAATATGCAACAAGTCTTATATTTCATTTTATAAAATAGGGCTCGGGAAGGGAATCACACATTAGGGTTTGGCGATCTTGGCTCCGAGGGGTTCGGGGTCGACAGGGGCTCAGGGTTCGACGGGAATCGATCTCGCATCCGGGAAGAAGGACTTGGCGGTCTTCGGATCTGGGGCTCGCATCCGGGAAGGAGAACTTGTCGCATCCGTGGTCTTCGGGTCCTCGGATCCGATTGAAGATCTTGGCGTTCGGCGGGATCGGTCTTCGGGTCCGGGAAGTAGTTCTCGGTGCTCCGTGTAGAATATCTTGGCGTCGTGCAGGCATTTGACTCCCGCTTGGCGTCAGTGGTCTTGCATAGCCCTCCGGATCTTACCTTGTGTCGGTCTCTATGAGCGGTCGATCTTGGCAGTAGCGTTCGAGGTATTGCTACCAACGGTGGTGGGTGGCTCCTTGATTTGTCGGTGATCTTCAACAGGACAACGCAAACACACAGGCACCCCACGGTACAAACGAGAACAACATCACCGCACGAAGGCGGCCCCCAGGAAAAGAGATGAAGGACGACGCAGGTGACGGCTTGAGCTTGACGGGATGGGCATGGCGAGCTGCAGGGTGCTCGGCCGCAGCACAACAGAGGCGGAGGGGCCTGTCGCCGGAGGCGGGCACGGTGATGGCGGGCTCGCCGGGGGGGAGCTCTGGCAGCAGGGGCGGCCCGAGGAGGCGCCGGCGTCGGGGTAGGGCGGAGCCGCACGGGCTGGACGGGGAGAGGGGCGGCACGGAGGCGGGGCGTCGATGGATCCGCGACGGAGGTGGAGAGGGGGGTCGCCGGCGAGGAGCTTGGGTGGGGGCGCGGACGAGGAGGCCTGGGGGCGAGCGCTGAGGACAGCGGCGGCTCGGGGAGGCGCGGCGGGCTCGCCGGAGAGGGAAGGGAAGGCGCGGAGGGGAGGGCGACGGGGCGCTGCTCGGGGTGGGAGCCGGGGCGAGCGGAGGCGAGCGGGAGGAGGAGGGCGCTGGGCGGCGGTGTTGCAGGCGGGGAAGAAGAACAGGGGAGGAGCGGGGACAGGGGGTCTCGGGGGGGAGAGGAGAGGGAGTGGTGGGCCGGAGGGGTGGGACCCAGGGCAGGTGGCGGGCCAGGCGTGGGGGTTGTGTGTGTGGGTGGTGTTGACCGGGGTGGTTGGGGTATGCTGCTGGCGTGCGTGTGTGTGCTGGTTGAGTGGGGAGTGGGGGGGAGAGAGGGTGGCCAGGTGGCGGGCTAGGAATGGAGGGAGAGAAAGGAGAGGGTGAGGTGGCAGCCAGAGATTGGTGGGGGTGATGTGGAGGAGGGGTGGGTAGAATAGGTCTGGGTAGACTAGGGATTTTTGGGTGGACCGATTTTCTTTCAGGGGTGGTCGACTGGGTCGAATCGGCCCGTTCGACTGCCTCACTAAAAAATAATTAAATATTTTATTTATTTAAAACAAGGCTTTTGCAAACCGATAGCAGACAAACAAAATAATCCGGTGTCCCGGGTTTTTTTGCGTTTGAACAGAGACGGGTCGTTTAGAAAACAAAAATAGGTTTTTCCGAAATAGTTTTATGCAAGCAAAATGCAAGATAATGACAATGCTCAAATGCAATGTGGCATGATGACATGAGCATGCGGTCATGATGATGCAATGCACAAAAACAACGCGATTTTCTAGTAGTGGTTTTTGCGGGATGCCACAGCGGGCTCGCCGGAAGGAGTCACGCAGGGAGCCGCGTAGGCGCGGAGGTGCTGGCCGGCCAGACGCGCGGGTGGAGGAAACTAGCCTCCTCGTCCAGCCCTGGATAAACTCGTAGCTAGATAGTGACACTCCGGTACAAATTTGAGCAAGGAAATCAAGTAAGTAAATGTTTAAATTTTTTCATGAAACTTTACAAAATAGTAATTGACTTATGTATGAATCCATTCCAATAAATAGAATCAACAATTAAGAATCTCAAATTTTCACCATTTTCACTTACATTAACCCTTAGTGTCTTGATTCTTCCGTTCCCTTTCCCTCCTAAGTACACAACCAGGCGGAGACGGGCGAGAGGTGGGCGGGCTCGCCGGAAGGAGTCACGCAGGGAGCCGCGTAGGCGCGGAGGTGCTGGCCGGCCAGACGCGCGGGTGGAGGAAACTAGCCTCCTCGTCCAGCCCTGGATAAACTCGTAGCTAGATAGTGACACTCCGGTACAAATTTGAGCAAGGAAATCAAGTAAGTAAATGTTTAAATTTTTTCATGAAACTTTACAAAATAGTAATTGACTTATGTATGAATCCATTCCAATAAATAGAATCAACAATTAAGAATCTCAAATTTTCACCATTTTCACTTACATTAACCCTTAGTGTCTTGATTCTTCCGTTCCCTTTCCCTCCTAAGTACACAACCAGGCGGAGACGGGCGAGAGGTGGGCGGGCTCGCCGGAAGGAGTCACGCAGGGAGCCGCGTAGGCGCGGAGGTGCTGGCCGGCCAGACGCGCGGGTGGAGGAAACTAGCCTCCTCGTCCAGCCCTGGATAAACTCGTAGCTAGATAGTGACACTCCGGTACAAATTTGAGCAAGGAAATCAAGTAAGTAAATGTTTAAATTTTTTCATGAAACTTTACAAAATAGTAATTGACTTATGTATGAATCCATTCCAATAAATAGAATCAACAATTAAGAATCTCAAATTTTCACCATTTTCACTTACATTAACCCTTAGTGTCTTGATTCTTCCGTTCCCTTTCCCTCCTAAGTACACAACCAGGCGGAGACGGGCGAGAGGTGGGCGGGCTCGCCGGAAGGAGTCACGCAGGGAGCCGCGTAGGCGCGGAGGTGCTGGCCGGCCAGACGCGCGGGTGGAGGAAACTAGCCTCCTCGTCCAGCCCTGGATAAACTCGTAGCTAGATAGTGACACTCCGGTACAAATTTGAGCAAGGAAATCAAGTAAGTAAATGTTTAAATTTTTTCATGAAACTTTACAAAATAGTAATTGACTTATGTATGAATCCATTCCAATAAATAGAATCAACAATTAAGAATCTCAAATTTTCACCATTTTCACTTACATTAACCCTTAGTGTCTTGATTCTTCCGTTCCCTTTCCCTCCTAAGTACACAACCAGGCGGAGACGGGCGAGAGGTGGGCGGGCTCGCCGGAAGGAGTCACGCAGGGAGCCGCGTAGGCGCGGAGGTGCTGGCCGGCCAGACGCGCGGGTGGAGGAAACTAGCCTCCTCGTCCAGCCCTGGATAAACTCGTAGCTAGATAGTGACACTCCGGTACAAATTTGAGCAAGGAAATCAAGTAAGTAAATGTTTAATTTTTTTCATGAAACTTTACAAAATAGTAATTGACTTATGTATGAATCCATTCCAATAAATAGAATCAACAATTAAGAATCTCAAATTTTCACCATTTTCACTTACATTAACCCTTAGTGTCTTGATTCTTCCGTTCCCTTTCCCTCCTAAGTACACAACCAGGCGGAGACGGGCGAGAGGTGGGCGGGCTCGCCGGAAGGAGTCACGCAGGGAGCCGCGTAGGCGCGGAGGTGCTGGCCGGCCAGACGCGCGGGTGGAGGAAACTAGCCTCCTCGTCCAGCCCTGGATAAACTCGTAGCTAGATAGTGACACTCCGGTACAAATTTGAGCAAGGAAATCAAGTAAGTAAATGTTTAAATTTTTTCATGAAACTTTACAAAATAGTAATTGACTTATGTATGAATCCATTCCAATAAATAGAATCAACAATTAAGAATCTCAAATTTTCACCATTTTCACTTACATTAACCCTTAGTGTCTTGATTCTTCCGTTCCCTTTCCCTCCTAAGTACACAACCAGGCGGAGACGGGCGAGAGGTGGGCGGGCTCGCCGGAAGGAGTCACGCAGGGAGCCGCGTAGGCGCGGAGGTGCTGGCCGGCCAGACGCGCGGGTGGAGGAAACTAGCCTCCTCGTCCAGCCCTGGATAAACTCGTAGCTAGATAGTGACACTCCGGTACAAATTTGAGCAAGGAAATCAAGTAAGTAAATGTTTAAATTTTTTCATGAAACTTTACAAAATAGTAATTGACTTATGTATGAATCCATTCCAATAAATAGAATCAACAATTAAGAATCTCAAATTTTCACCATTTTCACTTACATTAACCCTTAGTGTCTTGATTCTTCCGTTCCCTTTCCCTCCTAAGTACACAACCAGGCGGAGACGGGCGAGAGGTGGGCGGGCTCGCCGGAAGGAGTCACGCAGGGAGCCGCGTAGGCGCGGAGGTGCTGGCCGGCCAGACGCGCGGGTGGAGGAAACTAGCCTCCTCGTCCAGCCCTGGATAAACTCGTAGCTAGATAGTGACACTCCGGTACAAATTTGAGCAAGGAAATCAAGTAAGTAAATGTTTAAATTTTTTCATGAAACTTTACAAAATAGTAATTGACTTATGTATGAATCCATTCCAATAAATAGAATCAACAATTAAGAATCTCAAATTTTCACCATTTTCACTTACATTAACCCTTAGTGTCTTGATTCTTCCGTTCCCTTTCCCTCCTAAGTACACAACCAGGCGGAGACGGGCGAGAGGTGGGCGGGCTCGCCGGAAGGAGTCACGCAGGGAGCCGCGTAGGCGCGGAGGTGCTGGCCGGCCAGACGCGCGGGTGGAGGAAACTAGCCTCCTCGTCCAGCCCTGGATAAACTCGTAGCTAGATAGTGACACTCCGGTACAAATTTGAGCAAGGAAATCAAGTAAGTAAATGTTTAAATTTTTTCATGAAACTTTACAAAATAGTAATTGACTTATGTATGAATCCATTCCAATAAATAGAATCAACAATTAAGAATCTCAAATTTTCACCATTTTCACTTACATTAACCCTTAGTGTCTTGATTCTTCCGTTCCCTTTCCCTCCTAAGTACACAACCAGGCGGAGACGGGCGAGAGGTGGGCGGGCTCGCCGGAAGGAGTCACGCAGGGAGCCGCGTAGGCGCGGAGGTGCTGGCCGGCCAGACGCGCGGGTGGAGGAAACTAGCCTCCTCGTCCAGCCCTGGATAAACTCGTAGCTAGATAGTGACACTCCGGTACAAATTTGAGCAAGGAAATCAAGTAAGTAAATGTTTAAATTTTTTCATGAAACTTTACAAAATAGTAATTGACTTATGTATGAATCCATTCCAATAAATAGAATCAACAATTAAGAATCTCAAATTTTCACCATTTTCACTTACATTAACCCTTAGTGTCTTGATTCTTCCGTTCCCTTTCCCTCCTAAGTACACAACCAGGCGGAGACGGGCGAGAGGTGGGCGGGCTCGCCGGAAGGAGTCACGCAGGGAGCCGCGTAGGCGCGGAGGTGCTGGCCGGCCAGACGCGCGGGTGGAGGAAACTAGCCTCCTCGTCCAGCCCTGGATAAACTCGTAGCTAGATAGTGACACTCCGGTACAAATTTGAGCAAGGAAATCAAGTAAGTAAATGTTTAAATTTTTTCATGAAACTTTACAAAATAGTAATTGACTTATGTATGAATCCATTCCAATAAATAGAATCAACAATTAAGAATCTCAAATTTTCACCATTTTCACTTACATTAACCCTTAGTGTCTTGATTCTTCCGTTCCCTTTCCCTCCTAAGTACACAACCAGGCGGAGACGGGCGAGAGGTGGGCGGGCTCGCCGGAAGGAGTCACGCAGGGAGCCGCGTAGGCGCGGAGGTGCTGGCCGGCCAGACGCGCGGGTGGAGGAAACTAGCCTCCTCGTCCAGCCCTGGATAAACTCGTAGCTAGATAGTGACACTCCGGTACAAATTTGAGCAAGGAAATCAAGTAAGTAAATGTTTAAATTTTTTCATGAAACTTTACAAAATAGTAATTGACTTATGTATGAATCCATTCCAATAAATAGAATCAACAATTAAGAATCTCAAATTTTCACCATTTTCACTTACATTAACCCTTAGTGTCTTGATTCTTCCGTTCCCTTTCCCTCCCAAGTACACAACCAGGCGGAGACGGGCGAGAGGTGGGCGGGCTCGCCGGAAGGAGTCACGCAGGGAGCCGCGTAGGCGCGGAGGTGCTGGCCGGCCAGACGCGCGGGTGGAGGAAACTAGCCTCCTCGTCCAGCCCTGGATAAACTCGTAGCTAGATAGTGACACTCCGGTACAAATTTGAGCAAGGAAATCAAGTAAGTAAATGTTTAAATTTTTTCATGAAACTTTACAAAATAGTAATTGACTTATGTATGAATCCATTCCAATAAATAGAATCAACAATTAAGAATCTCAAATTTTCACCATTTTCACTTACATTAACCCTTAGTGTCTTGATTCTTCCGTTCCCTTTCCCTCCCAAGTACACAACCAGGCGGAGACGGGCGAGAGGTGGGCGGGCTCGCCGGAAGGAGTCACGCAGGGAGCCGCGTAGGCGCGGAGGTGCTGGCCGGCCAGACGCGCGGGTGGAGGAAACTAGCCTCCTCGTCCAGCCCTGGATAAACTCGTAGCTAGATAGTGACACTCCGGTACAAATTTGAGCAAGGAAATCAAGTAAGTAAATGTTTAAATTTTTTCATGAAACTTTACAAAATAGTAATTGACTTATGTATGAATCCATTCCAATAAATAGAATCAACAATTAAGAATCTCAAATTTTCACCATTTTCACTTACATTAACCCTTAGTGTCTTGATTCTTCCGTTCCCTTTCCCTCCCAAGTACACAACCAGGCGGAGACGGGCGAGAGGTGGGCGGGCTCGCCGGAAGGAGTCACGCAGGGAGCCGCGTAGGCGCGGAGGTGCTGGCCGGCCAGACGCGCGGGTGGAGGAAACTAGCCTCCTCGTCCAGCCCTGGATAAACTCGTAGCTAGATAGTGACACTCCGGTACAAATTTGAGCAAGGAAATCAAGTAAGTAAATGTTTAAATTTTTTCATGAAACTTTACAAAATAGTAATTGACTTATGTATGAATCCATTCCAATAAATAGAATCAACAATTAAGAATCTCAAATTTTCACCATTTTCACTTACATTAACCCTTAGTGTCTTGATTCTTCCGTTCCCTTTCCCTCCCAAGTACACAACCAGGCGGAGACGGGCGAGAGGTGGGCGGGCTCGCCGGAAGGAGTCACGCAGGGAGCCGCGTAGGCGCGGAGGTGCTGGCCGGCCAGACGCGCGGGTGGAGGAAACTAGCCTCCTCGTCCAGCCCTGGATAAACTCGTAGCTAGATAGTGACACTCCGGTACAAATTTGAGCAAGGAAATCAAGTAAGTAAATGTTTAAATTTTTTCATGAAACTTTACAAAATAGTAATTGACTTATGTATGAATCCATTCCAATAAATAGAATCAACAATTAAGAATCTCAAATTTTCACCATTTTCACTTACATTAACCCTTAGTGTCTTGATTCTTCCGTTCCCTTTCCCTCCCAAGTACACAACCAGGCGGAGACGGGCGAGAGGTGGGCGGGCTCGCCGGAAGGAGTCACGCAGGGAGCCGCGTAGGCGCGGAGGTGCTGGCCGGCCAGACGCGCGGGTGGAGGAAACTAGCCTCCTCGTCCAGCCCTGGATAAACTCGTAGCTAGATAGTGACACTCCGGTACAAATTTGAGCAAGGAAATCAAGTAAGTAAATGTTTAAATTTTTTCATGAAACTTTACAAAATAGTAATTGACTTATGTATGAATCCATTCCAATAAATAGAATCAACAATTAAGAATCTCAAATTTTCACCATTTTCACTTACATTAACCCTTAGTGTCTTGATTCTTTCGAGTAGTATGTAGTAGCAGAATTTTTCAAAATTTACAAGATTTTGGATATGCATAATAGTTTGGATATGGGTTTTCTGGGAGTGTGGTCGAGCTCGTTCGCCTGCCCCACCCCTCACAAATGGATTGCTCGCTTGTAACAGGCTAGACACATAGCAGCCCAACAACCTGTGTGATAAAAAAATGGCGAGCTGATGGGATGGACCGAGCCGAGCCGGGCGAGCTTTTGGCCCGCAACGGTCCATGATTTGGGCTTGGCTCGGTCTTTGACTATCTCATGCCGAGCCCAGCTCGGGGCGAGCTGACGCTGGACCGGTACAGCTCTGCGGGCGGACGTCCGGAGCCGAAGCTCATGCAAAGGATGCGCCCGTTAGGGAACCGCACTCGCAGGACAGCACGCCTCCTCGCGCTTTGCTGGCTTGCCGTCCTGGTCTTGGGCACCTTCACTGGACATCGTCATCTCTAGGTTGTCGTGGCACGGGTTGGGAGCAGGAGGCGGGGAGTGGTTTTCGTTTATGAATGACATGGTAGGGAGGCAGCGAAGGCCGCACCGAGCTCCTCCATCTGGACTGGTTGCCTAGCAGGAGGCTGGTCCATCAGGTTGCTGGCTTATTGTTGCCGGGCATGGCGGTGGAGGCGACGAGCTCCTCCATCTCCATGTGTGTCCCGTGTATCGATGAATAACCGACTTAACCTTGCGTGATCTTGGGCTACGCTTGACCTGTATAGCTCTGAGGTCGGACGTCCGGCACCGAAGCTCATGCAAAGGATGTGCCCGTTAGGGAACCGCACCCGCGGGATGCACGCCTCCTCGCCCTTTGCTGGCTTGTCGTCCTGGTCTTGGGCACCTTCACTGGACGTCGTCGTCCCTAGATTGTCTCGTGGCACAGGTTGGCAGCACGAGGCGGGGAGGTTGTCTTTTACGACTGACATGGTAGGGATGCAGTGAAGGCCGCGCCAAGCTCCTCCATCTGGACCGGCTGCCTGGCAGGAGGCTGGTCCGTCAGGTTGCTGGCTTGTTGTTGCCGGGCATGGCAGTGAAGGCGATGAGCTCCGCCATCTCCATGTGTGTCCCGTGCTTCGATGAATGACCTACTTAACCTTGCGCGATCTTGGGCTACGCTTGGCTGCACATACCAAAGTGGTGGCCCTCAAGAAGTAGAAGGGATCGAGTGCGGTGAGGGACATCGACGTCTACCACCAGCGAAGGCTCCAGTCCCTGAAGGGTAGACCCAGGAGGCCAGGAAGCACTCGGCTATGCAGAAAGAGGAGTTCTGGGTGTGGTATGTACCGGCCGAGGACATGGCATGACGCCGACGCACCCATGATCTTGCTGGTGTCATTGACGTGCATGTAGTAGTGATATGGTGTGCACGTACTGTACATATGACAGTGAGCTGCTGCTATTTGTCTATGATTTGGGAATGCGATATATGAATCCTGGTGGTGTTTATTTTCTACTCGACATGTTATTAACGTGAATGCAGAGTGTGGCACATAATCTATATAGAACGAGCTGATACAAACATGGTGTACTATTAGAACCTTGAAGCCCTCGACCCCGATCTGCATTCAGAACCAACCCAATGGCCCAAGTTAAATCTTGTGCAGGTTCTTCCTAGCATTACCATATGAATGTGAAAACTATGAGAGGGGTAAAAGGATGGAGACAAACATGTAAATTGCATTGATGAATGATTCGGTGGTACTTTTTCACATGATTGAGCGGGTCGGTAGTACTCGGATCTAGCTGCCGCTAAGAGAAAACCCATCCGTGTGATACACCAGAGGAGCCGGAGCTACAAAAGACTACAATTTAGAGAACCTGCTATGAGCTACTCCATTTTTCTCCGGATGCGTATGAAAAATAGATTACGGTGAGTAGAGTAGCAAGTACAGGGTGCAAGTGTGTATGAAGAACAGGACCTTAACAATAAGTAGAGATGGTAGCCGCGGACAAATCATGTGAGGTAGACATGACCATGCCATTGAAGTCTATATTTTTGTTGCGCATAAGTTAGCCGTCATGATCTAAAATAATAAGTTAATCATTAATTCTATGTACCCCTCCGATCCATATTAGTTGACTCTAATTTAGATGTATCTAGACAAGTTTTAGTGATAATACATCCGTATTTAAGTCAACTAATATAGGTCGGAGGGAGTAACACAATTTGGCATACCGTAGCAACGCACGGACATTCAACTATACTATTTGTTTGTCTTACGGTGGTTTTCATTGTCGCCTCGCCTCCTGCGTGGTCCGAGTTTCGTCGGTGATGGTTTCGTCCGTCGCTCCTATCCTACTCTTCTCACTACAGGAATAGATGGATACACCGACGGCCGGGCGCTACGCCGACGGCCAAACGTCGGGCCGTCGGCGTAGACCGTGATCAGACCACCCCCCAAAGCAGCCGTCGGCGTAGAATTACCGTCGGCATAGCCTACGCTACGCCAACGGCTGCCCTCGGTGTAGCTATTTTTCCTATTACCTCATTAAACTTTAAAAAATCATAACTTAAACATTCTAATTCGGAAAAATACAAATAATATATCAAAATTTGCAGAAAAATGAGGTATATCTATCTACACTCAAATATTACACATTTTTAAATAAAAATTAAGTAAAACATAAAACATTACATATAGTTTAAAATGGGCATAAAAAATTCAAAAACGATCCAAACAATGCGAAACCTTCGCGCGGGGTCATATTATGTGATATAGTTGCAAGTAAAAATATCAAAATTGGTATATTGATTATGTTTTAAAAAAAACTTCACAAAATGACCTATCTCATTCGAGGTTTCCTGACTTTCGGGTCAAATGACCAATGTTATGGCTAGAATCAAGGCATAGTTTGTGATAATGTGTCCATATTATGCATGAATGTGCATCATGGGATGGCGAATAGTGTTGCAGGAGGAAGTTTTCCTTTTCGTCGCACCAAAAATCCATTTTCCATTTTCCGAGTGCAAAAACTGGGGGGTTTTGTGAAACAACCACCAAATGGCTAATTCAAAATGCTACCACCTAATTTTTCAAAAATACTATACCACCTTACATGGACAATGCCCTAACAGGGGGATCTCAAACCTTTCCGTCCATCCCTGGTGAAAAAGACAAATTCTGCCGAATCGGTAGGAAGTGGGTCAGATATGAACTATAGGTACATGATCTTATGCTCATGATTTTTTATAAAAATTATTTTTAGATTCATAATATGCTATTTCATTGAGATCCACTTCAAGTTTAGCGAGGCTCAGTCCCGAGCTAAGAATCTTCATGCCGACCATTCGACAAAGTTTGATGATAGTTTGAAACGGGCATAAAAATTTCAAAAACGATCCAAACAATGCGAAACCTTCGCGTGGTGTCATATTATGTGATGTAGTTGCAAGAAAAAATATAAAACTTAGTATATTAATTATGTCTCAAAAAAACCTTCACAAAATGACCTATCTTATTCGAGGTTTTCTGACTTGTCAAATGACCAATGTTATGGCTAGAATCAAGGCATAATTTGTGATAATGTGCCCATATTGTGCATGAATGTGCATCATGGGATGGCGAACAATGTTGCAGGAGGAAGTTTTCCTTTTTATCGCATCAAAAAGCCATTTACCATTTTCTGACTTCAAAAAAAGGGAGGGTTTGTGAAGCAACCACCAAATGGCTAATTCAAAATGTTGCCACCCCATTTTTAAAAATACTAGACCACCTTATATGGATAATGTCCCAACAGGGGGATCACAAACCTTTCCATCTATCCCCGGTGAAAAAGACAAATTCCTGCTGAATCGGTAGGAGGTGGGTCAGATATAAACTACAGGTACATGATCTGATACTCATGATTTTTTACAAAAATCATTTTTAGGTTCACAATATGCTATTTCATCAGAGATCCACTTCAAATTTAGCGAGTCCCAACCCCGTGCTAAGAATCTTTATGTGTGCCGTTTTAAACGGGCAAATAAAATTATGGCTAGAATCACGTCATAGTTTGTTATAAGTTGATATGGATATCATATTTGGATTCCTATCATTTTTTTATCAATTGAGACATATTATTTGTCGAATTCCGATTTACGGATTTAAAGATATTAATTATTCCATATTAAATAGAAAAATACAAAATAAATTAAATCATTATATTTTTATTTGAATTCAATAATATTTTTACTTATTCATTGTTGTTTACTTAAATAATTGTTTGTAATTTCAAAAAATAAAAACATGTGACATGATGATATAAGAGTTAATAGGATTGGTATCATAGTATTGACAACAAGGTATAAACTGCTTTGCGGGAGACCGGGAAGTTTGACCAAGACTACGATTTGACCTAAGTTTAAGTGTAATTAGTGTTAAAATTGTTCCAAACGGAAGATTAACGAGTAAAAAACAATTCAAACATTAAAAAAATAGATAAAAAAATTGATTTTTAAAAAAAAATTATCTTTACAACCGGCCGGTAGGCTATGCCGACGGCTGCCCTCGGCGTAGCATACGCCGACGGTATTTCGATACGCCGACGGCCTCCGTGTGCTTCGCCGAGGAGCCTACGTCGAGGACAGCCGTCGGAGTAGCATACGCCGAGGGTTTTTTGGGCTACGCGTCCTGTAGTGTCTGAGTGCTCCGGGTTGCTACTCTCAAATATACACCGCGCACAATCTTCCTGGACGAGTCGCGAACCGCTCGACTCAGTTTTTGTGTTGAGGATCCGATCGAGACGTATTTAGGATGGCGTACCTGCGAGCAAGCTCCAACGGCGAGCGCTTCATTGACGTGCAAGTTCGATGATCTCCATTACTGTTGGCTAGAGCAGAGCCCGCATGCGTGGTTTAGCCGGACAACATCGACACTTGGTTTAGCCGCGAGCTTCTCCAATCGGCCGTCACTGCCAGTGCTTCTCCGCAGGTCGCGACAACTCTGTATTGCACCGTCTTAGTGTGCCGCCCGGCCATCCAATCCGTCCGGTCAGAGACCATGCCGCATGCCGCCCGACAACTACTATGAGCCTCGCTGCTTCCGGATTGCAGACGCGTGGAAGATGATTCGGTTGAGAAACTACAGAAGATCCAAGCACAAAAGAGAAGATCTAAAGATGGCTAGGTCCTTTTTGTTCATCCCCAATTTGGTTGGCTTTCTTTGCTTGGCCACAGCTTATGCTAAACGGAGGTCCTGACAGGCGGAAAGAAAACAAGAGGCTCAAGCTGGGATTGTGTTCTCAGCGTACGTGCAAGGATCCTTTTTGTTCTCTCCTCATTGGTTCAGATTTCTCCATCATATGCTTTCTAATTATTTCTCCATAGAGTATATTTGTTTGTGCACACCAAGTAGTACTTGATACTCTTCCCTGTGATTGGTTCAGGATTTCAGAGGCTGCAGGAACGATTTAGGGACTGTTTCACATCTGATTTTGCTATCCGTCCGACCCAAATTAGTTGATTTAGATTTTGTCTAGATTCGATTGTATCTAGACATGATTTAGAATTAGATACATTCGTATCTTTGATAAATTTGAGTCAGCTAATTTGGGCCGGAGGGAGTACTGTTTTTTAATTCACCCGTGGTCCGATTCTTCTTCCTCTAGCTTGTGTTCCGAGGCTTAGTTGATTATTACAAGTTTATTTAGATGGGCAGGTTTCTTCATAATCATTGCTTGGATTCGTTCAATCTTTTTTTTTTGTTCCATAGAATTTTTTGACAGATATCTTGGTCTATTTCAAATTTCTGGGCGCTGCTGTTTGATTTCTATGCAGATCACACACTTTACTTAAGATTACATCCAACGTCTACTATACATATTGTTAATCAATCAGCAAAACCAATTAGGACCTAGGACGAGGCTGATGCCTCCACATCCTAGCTTCTCCTAGAATTTGGTTCATGTTGCTCAAGAAATTCTTACCGGCAAGCTGGACCCGTAGAACCCACTCATGGCACATATAAGGTATACAGTGAGAACTAGAGCAAAAGTATAACAAACTTTCCTTTCCTGGTTAACAGCTTCTGTTCGAGAATCATGATGGGCAGTGGTAAGATAAAGATCAAGGGGAGCATCAACGTTGCGCGGAAGTTCATGTCGGACATCTTCCCCAAGCTCCCCAAGTTGTAGAAGCTTGATACAACGATCAGTTAATAAGTTCAGTTCATTGTGACGATTATGGTGTGAGCAATCGTTATTGGTGAAAGTTTCTTCAGAGTTTGTTGTGTACCTAATCCACCACATGGACAAGTTTTAGTGTTTTAGATAATGAATCCAGTTCTATGATGTGTATTCTGACGTTGATTCACAGTTATTTTTAGCTGAGTTCAGATGCATTTGTGCTGGGTAGGTTTTCAACTTCCCTTTTTTGTCAATATATTCACATAAAGTGGAAAATGTACCAAGGTTCTTAGTTACTTCCTCACACTTGCGACGAAGAGAAAAATAGTCGGATTTCAAGTGTCGACTAAGCATATAGCAAACATGATATAATATCAAATACAACCTAAATTTTTAGAACATAGGAGCTGTATTGAGTGTGATATAAAAGTCAAGAGTGAACAAGATCTTATTAAAATTTTGATAGCTTTTTTAGCAAAGGAATCAGATTATGTATTTTGTGTAGATTGTGGTCCAAAAGAAAGAAACACAGTTCCATGGAATGGTGTTTGTGCAATCACATGCAAGCAAATTGTCTGTTTGCCTCTCAGTTGTTCTTCATGACTTTAATAGCCCATGAAAATTACATGGCTGTGAGTTGCAGCCGTTGGTGTTTGTACATCCGACACCATTGCCGCCAGAGTGGCACCTTGGTGTTTAGCTCATAAGTCTGTGATAAATTGTTGATATTATTCGAATGCACGAATGTAAGCATACATAGGTTTCGTTTTTCACGTACAACTACCTTCGTTACTTAAGTGGTGTTTTCGTGTCCTCTTTTATTTTGAACAGAAAACCCTATTTAGTTTTTCATTATGTTGTCAACAATCATTATCTTTTCACTCTAAAAATAAGAGAGTTTACTTGTCTTAAGTAAATGCCGATGAATTATTTGAACCAGCTAAAGTTTCACGGTACGTTATGTTTGAATAAGCAGCGGGAAAATTAGTTTAAGAACTGAAGTTTGCGGTATGATATGTTTGAATAAGCAGAGGAAAAATAAATTTAAGGCCGTGGCAACGCACTGGCATTTAGCTAGTCTTATTAAATCTGTTTAATAATTAACTAATTATGACAAAAATAACATATTAACTTTTTGAGTTTGGGTTGGTGTACGAAGCAGCGCTAAGAAATGAAGAACCAAGCAAACCAAAAAAAATGAGCCTTTTGGGCTGTGGCTATAGTTTAACCTACTAGTTTTACACCATGTTAGCTAACAAAACAAAAGTCCAATCTAACCCCAAAATCCTTACTCTTTTATGACCCTATTTTATTTTAGTTCTCAATTTTTAGAGACCATGGTTGTAATTCTTTGGTTCTTTTTTCCCTTTCTTTAGAAAGTAGTTTTGTACTGGTTGTTGCCTTCCCCTAAGATTTTATTATATAGTGTTGGCTTAATTTGCTTATGAATGAATACATATACTCCCTTCGTCCCAAAATAAGTGACTTCGATTTTTCTAGATTTGGATATATCTACACTCGCTTTAGTACATAGATACATAGGCATCTAGGCAAATACAAGTCGCTTATTTTAAGACGGATGGAGTATATACATATATTGAGAAATTGTTGACACAAACGTGATTCTGTCAATTGTTGACGCAATTTTAGTAGCAAACTATCTTTAATTTTTTTACTATGGTTACAACAATAAGAAAAAGAGAAATCCAATTTTATTTTTGTGAATTATCTGATCATATTTCCTCCTATAGACCCAAATGTGATTCTGTCAATTGTCATTTTAAATTATTAGAACTGCAATTTAAAATAGATTATTTCTTTTTGTTGAAATGTTTGTATATGGAGCATACAAAATTTTGTATTTCCTTATATTATAGAATTATTGACTTTCCATTGAATTGTCTGAAATTACATTTATATAAGAGTTAGAATTGTTTTCAGGAATTTCCTTATTGTTAGTTAGACACTTCAAACAAGTTTACCCATTTATAGAAACCTTTTATTTTTAATATATAGAGATATTTGACTTCCCATGTTACAGGATTAGATCTTCTAAAAGTGTTAAATTTGTTTCTAGAGATTTTTTCCACTGAATTGAATTGCTTACATGTAATAATGACTTGCGTTTGGTTATTCTCTCGGGATGACATTGGAGCACATCAAAGGAACCAATGAGCAAGCAGATTGAGAGGAACTAAATAGCCGAGCCTTGGAGGAAGGATGAAGCATATAATAATGACTTGACTTGAGGCATATTGTTAGGGAGAGTTTCTTTCTAAGCATATTTATTTGTGTTTGGTGACTTAAATATAATAATACATCATTTGTGTACATGCAATTTATCCGTGCAAATCGTCGAGCAAATGTTCGATAATGTTTTCCGCACGTGTTCATAAATTCTAGTAGCGGTTATTTATCTTAATATCAATATACGTGTGATAATGTTACTCACACGTGTTCGTAAATTATAATGGTCATTTGTCATAGTATCAATATATTTTATATTTTCGTAACAATATTTGGCATGTAACTATCATGTTTACAAATGGAACATGGGAAGTAACTTTATTCCCGTGACAGCGCACGGACATTTTACTAGTAACATATTAACTTTTTAAGTTTAGGTTTGTGTGAAGCAGAGCTAAGAAATGAAGAACCAAACAAACCAAAAAAAAAATGGGACTTGTGGGTTGTGGCTATAGTTTAACCTAATAGTTTTACCCACGTTAGCTAACAAAACAAAAGCCCAATCTAACCCCAAAATCCTTTCCTTTTATGCCCCTATATTACTCCCCTTCTCCCAATACCCTCTCCCCATAATCGTCGAGGCTCTTCTCCCTCCTGCGAACCTCGGGATACAAAGGTCACAGAATCAAAGATTTGTTCCTTTCGCTAAAATGTTTTTTTCAAAGCAAAACCTAAAATTATTTAAATATTGTTATTTCATTTTTGTTTTTAAAATAAAACATTTCATTATACATCTCTACAAAATATATTAGTCTTATTATGTTAAATTCATTGTTTAAATAATCCACTATAAAGTATTTTACTTGCAAAATATGTCATTCTACATTGAAGTTAAATGAAAAAGACTGAATAATAGCTACAACACATTATATGAGTGTAATTAATCAACGTTGGATTTCTACTTCATTACCAAGTTAAATAGACTAATATGTTGTAGTGTGATAATAGTTTAAGTTGTAGGGTTATAGGGCTCTCTAGAAGT
Source organism: Avena sativa (assembly GCA_916181665.1). Lineage (NCBI taxonomy): Eukaryota > Viridiplantae > Streptophyta > Magnoliopsida > Poales > Poaceae > Avena > Avena sativa. The sequence continues at coordinate 454,472,263 of OV702296.1, read as the reverse complement.
GTAACGTGGCAGAATATATTGCGTTAAAAAAAGTTGATTTGATGGCCACATTTAGCATCACTATGTGAAAATGATATGATACCCAACATTGTGTATAGTTTGGGCCAGGCCCGGGAAGGAGCTGTGTAGCCCGAGCTAAATATATTCTTTTTTCAAAAAGCAAAACTGTATTTTGAATATAACATCTAGATGGAGATAATGTTGTACTTTAGGAATAGTCCAAGATATCAACTCGAAATACCTTATACTATGGGGTACACAAAAATAATAAAATCTGACAAATTTGGGAGGTTTGATTTTTTGCACAAATTCGCTACTTTAGATGTCAGATTTTGTCATTTTTGTGTAGCCTCATATATAAGGTATTTTGATTCAATATTTTGCACGTGGTGAAGTACAACAGTACCTATCTATAGATATTTGTTTCATATTTTTTTAAAATCTTAAAAATGTTGTTTTCTAATTTTATTCAAAGCGGGCCATGTGTAGCCTAAGCTAACAACTGTCCGCACTCGTGGGCTGGGCCATCTACATGTAGTCCGACTGCTACATTGGAGTGCTCATCTACCTGTGGAGTACAAAGAACAGCGTCTCTCTCGAATCAGCCTTTCGTCCCGCTTTATAAATAAAGTACACAGGTGAGACCGCTGCTGGGTCAGACAGCACAACGCCCATAGCCGAACACTGATGGGGCCAAACAGCACAAGCAAGCCCAAGAAAAAATACAAAAGAAATAAAAAGAAAGAAAAGCACAACAATGCCAGATCGACAACCAGCGAAGGCTCGCAACCGCTCCGCCCCCCGAAGACGTCCCACCCCAATCCTATGCCTCTGAATTGTCGTGTACGAAGCAACACCTTCAAGAAGGAGTGCGGCGATGACGATGCTGCTGCCCGGACTTCTCCTAGGATTTCTCCCGGTACACGTGGGGGAGTGGGGGAGGGTACATCCGGCGCCCTTCAAGAAGGAAGGTGGCATCCGCAGATGTCACCGCGACGGAGCCAACCTAGCCGGCAAGGATTTCTCCCGAGCCCCAGCGAACCACACCCCGTCCAATCCTTGCACTCCACCGAGCTTGCCGCCCGCCTACATGCGCCCAAATGGTCTTGCAGTCTTCAACGATGTCTCACCAAGGCAAACAACGCGAGGCTAGCTGGACCGAGAAAACCTGCCGGAGACAAGGGACAGCGGCTCCACTGCCACATGGGAGGGACCGACCTCCACCGCCCAAGAAGTAGCATACCAGGCCAACTAGGCCCGGCCAAACCCGGATCCGGTCCGTGAAGCTCCTACTGCCGCGCTGCAGCAAACGAAGTGGCGTCGCCGCTCTCCCTGTCCCGAATAGTTCCCCAACCCAACCATGGCAACGGCCTGAGAGCGAGCTAGCCCGCCCTAACCCAAAACAGGCCTGGAGAGCCGCGATCTTGGGTTTGGGGCCGCCGCCAAGCCCGTCTCCACCACCACCGCCACCAACAGTGCCCCCTTGCCCCGCCGCCATCCAGACCACGGCCGGAGCGCCGCCTGCCGAAACGCACCATCACAAGAGGACCTCCCAGAGCCGCCTCCACCGAAGGAGGACCCTCGAACGCCACCTTCCGGGGCCGCCGCCCCGGCATCCCTAACTCGAGCCCAAGCGCCGACCAGCCTCACCCGGAGGGCCGCCGGAGTGATCGAGGAGGAGAGGCACAACAGACCGTAACCGTCTGGGCGTGCATCATCCTAGTAGGGGGGACAACCTAGATCCGGGATGGTCAACCTAGATCCGGTCCGGATCAGCCCGTAGGCCTAGATCTGGTCTAGATCGGGCCCAGACCAACCTGTTGCCGCACTGCAGCAACTTGGGCGCTGCCACTGGCCAGCATGGTCGGTGCCGACCCGGCCCGCACCCAGCTCCGGCCGTCCCTAGCCAAGCTCCGCTGCCAAGGCCCAAGCCGTGCCGCCGCAATCGCGGCCCCGCGCCGGACAGCACCGCCGCGGGGGGCGTCAGCAGCGTCACACCGAGGGAGGGGGAGCATGCCACCGCCGTAGACCGCCGCCGCCCAGCCACCCCCATTCGAGCATCGCACCATCGAGACCCGCCAAAATGAGGCCGCGCTGGGGAAGAGGGGCCCGCCGCCACCGGCACCACAGGGGCTTTGCCCCGCCGGCGGCAGCGGGGGGAGGGGGAGGAGATGGGAGCGCGCGGCGGCGGAAGCTAGGTTTCCGCCCGGTCGCCCGCGCGGGGGGCGACGCGGATGGGGTCGTCCAACTGTCGTCCAAACAGCAAGAACTATAAATGATTTGTTAGACAAGTAAACACCGCAAGGTGTATAAGCGACACGTCCATGTCGTCTATCATCAATCAAAATCACGAGTCTGACTTTCTCTGAAAATTTTGCAAAGTCTGTCTTTGAGTTTCTGTTGGACAGATAGAATCGATGTCCATTGGTTCGGATGATTATTCATGAAGTCAATTTCAACCTAGAAAAAGATGTTCTTACCTGATATACTTCTTCTTGTGCAGTATACACAGAGTTGTGGTTATTATCATCTTTAACGGATTTGTTAGGTCTACCAAAAACAGTTGAGCTTTTTCCAAAACGAAATGTTCAAAAGAGTTTTGGCTCAATTTGAAAACCTTTTTTTTGTCACAATTGTGCGAATACGCTGTATCACGTTTAAGTTTGCACTTTGAGCTCTTATTATCCACGAATTTGATCCATCAATGTATTTTTTGCATGTTATTTATTTAGAACATGGAATCAGCGATTGAGACGGACGGAAAACAAAAGCTCCACGGATCATCACCGCCATCATCCTGCCTAATTGAACAAGCAAGCAAAATTTGGCGGATCTTTAGATGAACATTGTGAAACTAAATCAACATCATCAAAGCTTCTCGTCCACCCCCCTCCCCGTCACCGTCCACCACCGCCACCACCCCTGCGCATCCTCACGAACCGACCAGCCCCGCCTTCCCCTACTTCGCCATCACCATCGTGTCCTTGGCATCCTCAACGGCCCCGGTATGTGCTGGGGGAGCGATAAAGGAAGTGGATGAAGACGAGGCTGGCGCCGCTGGCGAAGGAGGCCGTGCACATTGTTGAGTCCAGCGGGGCTAAGCATCTCGTGGACACAGACGCAGATGCATACGCGACAGAGAAGTTGCACGGTAGGGATGATGCGGTTCCAAACAATGTCCTAGACGCCACTATTGGAGAATATACCTGGGCATTTTCCGGGCCGGGCCGGGCCTGACAAAGCCCGCCCGTGCAAAACCTAGGCCCGACTGTCGGGCTTCAAAATCAGGCCCAGGCCCGGCCCGCCAGGTGCATACACATTCGGGCCGTCGGGCCGCGGGCCGGGCCTGACAAAGCCCGCCCGTGCAAAACCTAGGCCCGAGCCCAGCCCGGCCAGGCCCGGCTGTCGGTCTTCAAAATCTGGCCCAGGCCCGGCCCGCCAGGTGCATACACATTCGGGCCGTCGGGCCGCGGGCCGGGCTTCTCCTTGTTTCTGTTTTCTCCAGGCCCGTGCACTCCCCGGGCCGCAGATCTGAAGCCCAGGCCCGGCCCATCGGGCTTTTTTCGGGCAGGGCCGAACGGGCCGGGCTGCCCATGCCTAGATCTGTTGGAGAAAGATCATGGGGCATCCAGGATATCCCGGTTGGCGAAGACGATGTCGTTCTGATCCAGCACCACGTGGGCAGGCGTGGGAGAGGTGATAATGACCTCGGAGCTGGTGAAGTAGGAATGTAGGTCGGGGTCCAGAGACAGAAGTCTTCCAAGTAGAGGTAGGCCCCTTGGCCCGATGGTAGGCTGCCTTCGACCATGCCATGGTGACATGGAGGAAGCTGGATATTGGCTTTTGGGGGATCTTATTAAATATGTTTAATTATCTAATTATGGCAAAAACAACATACTCCCTCCGATCAAAATTAATGGACTCTCAGATTTGTTTAGATTCGGATGAATGTGATCATGTTTTAGTGTTAAATATATTCGAATGTAGGCAAATCTGAGTCCGTAATTTGAATAAAAGGGAGTATTAACATTTTTGAGTTTGGGGTGGTGCATCAAGCCGAGCTAAAAAAAATGATTTCCCAAGCACACCAAAAAAATCGGCCTTGTGGGCCATTGCTATAGTTTAACCCCACGTTAGCTAACAAAACAGAAGGGGAATGCTACGCGTCCCCCGAGATACCCTGGATCCCCGCCTCCCCTGCTGACACGTGTTCCACAAAAAGCCTCTAATTCACGCTTTTGCTACATGTAGCAGAAAAAGGTTCGTCCCTAAAAATAGAATAAAAGAATTGCCTCGTCGGAGAACTCGCCGGATACATTGCCGGAGACTTTGTAGCATTTTTTTTTGCTAATGTAGCAAAACCGACCTCGGCGGAAAATCGCCGGAAAACTTTTGTCGGAAGACCTCGTCGGAGATCTCGTAGCAAAAACTATACACTATTATAGCAAAAGCATAAAACAGTTATAGCAAAAAAAATCAACAATGATAGCAAAAAGATCTGACTTCGCCAGAAATATCGTCAGAGACATCAACGAAGACTCTTGTCGGAGACGTCGTAGCAAACAATTTATACTATTATAGAGCAAATCTATAGAACGGTTGTAGCACCGTCGCCGGCCGTATGTAGCAAAATCCGATGCCATACGTAGCAAGACCTCGAGGCCGGTTGTAGCACCGCGTCGGCCGCATGTAGCAAAAACCAGCGCGGTTTGTAGCACTGCCGGTAGCATCGCTTGACCCCTAGGAGCAGCTGGCAGCACCAGCTCCGGCACGCGCGCGCCACCGTCGTCGAGTCCCCTGCCTAAGGCAATCCCGTCGTCCTTGACTCTGGCTTGCAGGCATGATGGGGGAAGAACGGGCACAGCGGCTTGATGGCGTGTACGCACGCTGGCAGAGGAGAAGATGGTACGGCGCGCTAGCTGACGGCGATCAGCATGGGTGCGGGGCTCGCCAGAGGTGACGACCCGACGAGGACTGGCTCCGGCGAGCAAGGCGGCGGTGGGCCAGCATCGAGACATCTACGAGGTGCCGGAGGTGCGGCGAAGTAGGTGCTGATGGCTGGGGCGAGAAGGGAGGGCGGAGGAGGGCGCGGGGTGTAGGCCGGCGGCGCTACCTAATGTGGCCATGGTGCTAGGCTAGAAGGAACAGGAACACGGGAAGAAACCGGATTGGGGAGAAACGATAAGGTGCGCGGGCCCACCACGACGGTCGACGCGACCTGGGGGATAAAAGTTACGGGATCCACGGGGGCATAGTATCTTTTCCCAAAACAAAACCCCAATCCTCTCGTCTCCTCCCAAAACCCTCTCCCCAAAATCCTCTCTCCTGCGAACGTCCGAATCCAGATTGACTGAGGGATCCGGTGAGATGTCGGGGATGAAGAGGGACAGGAGCATGCAGATGCTGCCGTCGGTGCAGAAGAAGGAGCGCCAGGTGATCGGCGGCGACAATGCACGCTTGGGTCTGTCCTCGCCCGCGGCCGCTGGCGCCATCGGGACGGCGGGCGGCGTGACTTGGCCGAGGAGGGACGCCGGTGACCTTCCTCGAGTGGCGACGGCGGCGTTCCTGTCCGTCTGCGGCTTGTGCGGCAAAGGCCTCGGCCCCGGCAAGGACACCTTCATATACAGGTATACGTCCTCACTATTCTCGGTGGTGTCGTGGTAAAATTCTCGTCGATTTCTATCCCTTCTGTGCCGATCGATCAAGCAGGTATACATCGTCACTGTTCTTTTTTTTTTTTCATAAGGATCGTTACTGTTCTTGCTGTCGTGGTAAAATTCTCGTCAGTTTCTATCTGTTCTTTTCCATGGCGATCGTTTCATTGTGATTTGAGAAATTTCGCGCCGATCAAGGTTGCACCCAGATTTGAGAGATTTCAGGCTGCTCGAAAATTGATATGAGATGGCCGTTAATTCCGCTGCTATTATTACCCCATAACTGCGCAGGCAAATCGTTTGTAGTAAAAGCTGGGCGAGAGAAATAAGGAAATAGTGTGGGCAATGAACGACTAACATAATTTGGTCTCTCCTTCTTGATATACGCCATCAATTAAGCTTCCTCGCATTATAAGTTATTATTTTTCTAGGATTAATGCACGCATTAAACAAAAAACTAACCGGCCAATTTATCATCTGTTGCATGTTGATTATCATAAAAAACCTGGTCACTTTACCATTTTTCTTTAATCTGTCATCAACCACGCATAGAGTTAAAATGGTGGTGTTTCTTGACCTGATGCTCCCTTGTCTGTGCGTGTCGTGCAGGGGTGAGGTGGCATTCTGTAGCCAAGAGTGCAGGAAGCTGCACATCAAGCGAGAGGAGCACATCCACCAGGGAGAGGGAGGATCCGACCAGTCCGGCTCCGGCTCCGGCACCGGCGCAAACAACCCCATTATCTCCATGTAGTAGCTCCTACAACATGCATGCCGTAAATGTGCCGTAAATGTGGTACATGCATCATGCCGGTGTTTAAAGTGTCCATGAACCTGTCTTCAAAACATTTTACTTTGTTTTTTGAGTACCAATAGAACTTCGCATGAACTTGGAGCCTGTGTATCTGGGTTTTATGTTTTAAATTTGCATCTCTACATTTAGAACAAAGATCACCATCTATAGACGTTCTTATTGTTAATATTTTATCCAATGGAATACTATAAAATTTGAGTTAGGATGCATTCTGAGAAAGAAAAGAAAGGGGATAAATAGTTATATATAACAAAGTATGATTGCTTCTACTGTTTGTGTAATATATTTTATAGTAGATGATAGTTTTTAAGTCTCATAAGTACTAGTATTAGCTTCCATGTATCTCGCGTATGTAGAATTATAGTCTATCTTGTGCTATATGAAATGGGAAATACCGTCTCATAAGTACTAGTATTAGCTTCCATGTATCTCGCGTATGTAGAATTATAGTCTATCTTGTGCTATATGAAATGGGATGTACCATAGACACTATTGCATCATTTTTCTTAGTAGTCAACTTTATTCTTTTTCCTAGTCTTTCACGTACTCAGTATGATATAGTCCTAGTGCATCCAAATCCCTTTGAACCAAGTACTGTCCACCATATCTATCTATATATATCGTTCAAAAAAATATCTATCTATATATTGCATTTCATCGCCATTCCAAGTAAATTTTATGTGCTATCTTTAAATTTTCAAAAACTTCTAATTTGTGTATGATCTATTTTGGCCATCTTGTTACCATCAAGCTCTCCGCTAGGAATCATCGTCTCCTATCTTTGGATCTCTCTTATCCATAGGTCTATAGATGGCCCCATGCATGCCCTTCCCCAACCCTCTCCATCACCAAGGCAGGCGGTACCTAGGAGAACGTGTCGAACACTACGTTTGCATCATAGTTCACTGACACAAAGAAGCTTGACTCCTCCATCGCGGTCTACTTCAACAAGGTCAAGTATCCGTCGACCACATTGACTTCTAGTGGCCAACCCATTCGTTCGAACGAATTCATATTGTTCCGGCGTGATAGATTGGATGAGGAATATGACTCTGTGGTTAACATGGTGCGAATACGTGATACTCCTATGCCGGCCCATGACCTCTACGCTCGCCTAATCTCCACCGAACATCGCATGGAAAGCCACCATGATGAGGCCAAGTATCATCACGGGCTACCAACGTAGATAAATTTGGTGGAAAGCCGGTGAGCCCGCCGAACCCCAGGGGCATGGTCGGGCATGTTGCGTCCTAGTGGTCCTTGTATTGGCCCCACAGATTTGTGCCAACTCTACGACATGGCCAGGCATGTTGCGTCTCGATGCTTCAAAAGGTGCAAGAAAAGTTTCCTTGGATTGGGCAATGATGGTCATTTCCTGGACCATCAATTGGCAATGGAGAATCACCTATATGTTCCAACAGGATAGACTACATCACCACATGGACATACTTCATCTTTCCCCGTTGATCACATCATATGGAAGTGGAGCGGAAAGTTTTCGACTTTTCCGTGAAAAAAACGGAAATATAATGAAAATATGGAAACGGAAATAGAATTTTGTAAAACGAAAACAGAAATGGAACTTTTTTGACGCAAATGGAAACAAAAACGAAACAGTATTTTCCGGCTGAACAGACGCGGAATGGAATTTCCATTTCCGTCTAATATGGAATTTTCGTTTCCATCTAATATGGAATTTCCGTTTTAGGGTTGATGTGCATGGCCAAATCCAACCGACACAAACTTGCAAAGCTGCTCATCCCAGTACTGGAGACTATGTAATCTCTTGATGCATTCGAGGAGGCTTCCACGAAATGATCATTCTCTTATTCCCTTTTGAACCTAGCACCGTGTTATATATAACCATGGAACAATTTTGTTGGTTTTATACAATGCTTGAGATTTGTTGCATGATTCTAGGCTTCTCTTTGTCAGTAGTGAAAAATGGGCATTTTGTCCCGGTTTCTAAGGGGCTTTAGTCCCGGTTGCCCAACTGGGACGGGGCAATCGGGACTAAAGCCCCAACCCTTTAGTCCTGGTTGGGTTGCAAACCGGGACAAAAGGTCCTCACAAGGCTGCGTCGAGCGAGCGGGACCTTTAGTCCCGGTTCGTATTACCAACCGGGACTAAAGGTTTTTTTCTCAAAAAAAAATTCCATTTTTTTTTCAAAATTTTCTTGAACTTTCGAATTATCTGACTCGTTAATCTCTCACATCTCTCATTTTTAACACTAACTATACTTAATCTTAGGTCAAATTACACTTACGGTCAAACTTCCTGATCGGTCACCCAGCTTAGCACTACTCCACTCCTAGCACACTTAACTTCCTCATTCCATCTCTCCCAACTCGCGTGAAGGACCCTTATACCTTGTTGTCAAGACTAGTATATCAATCCTATTAACTTATATCAATATGTTAACCGTCTTTACTTTTTGAAATTACGAACAACTATTAAGTAAACAATAATAAATAAATAATATTATTATTATATTCTAATGAAAATAAAAACTAATTAAATGAATATTTTATTCATTTTTTGCCATTTATTCATTTAATATGACATAAATAATATCTTCAAATCTGTAAATCGAAATTCGACAAATAATATATCTATTATTATCAAAAAAATGTGAGGAATTCAAATATGACATAAAAAATTACTAAAAAAATTTAATTTTTGAAATAACTTTTTTCCTTTTCGAATTTTAAGAATCTAAAAGAATCCAAAACAGCCTAGGGCCATTAAAATCGAAGAGAATTTTTTTCTGCACGTTTTGATAGGTTGTACGGTTTTTTCTGATATCGTATGCAACAGTTATAGCCATTTGAATTTTTCATGACATTGTTTTGCAAATTATGTCGAAATTCATGTTTGTTAATTTTCGTAACAACTAAATCACTTAATAAAACTACAGTTCGAAGGATTTTATTTTTTGGAACGTTTTATAATTTTTTAGCATGATTTTGAAACTAGAAAAGGCGATCTCCCACTAAGGGGGGCTGGAGAGCCGTTCTCCTGCCACAGCAGGATTTGTGCCCGTTTTCCTGCCACGGCAGAAATTGAGAATTTTTTTTGCCCGTTTTCTTTAGTCCCGGTTGGTAATACGAACCGGGACTAAAGGTCACCCATTTAGTCCCGGTTGGTGATACGAACTGGTTGGTGATACGAACTGGGAGGTGATATGAACTGGGACTAAAGGGGTCGGCACCGGCCGCAGCCTGCCGCAACCCCTTTAGTCTCGGTTGGTGTCTCCAACTGGGACTAAAGGTCCCGTTTGACCCGGGACTAAAGGTTGTTTCGTTAGAACCGGGACTAATGTGAGCATTAGTCCCGGGTCCAACCACAACCGGGACTAATGCTCCAAACTGGGGTGGACAAAAGGCTCTTTTTCTACTAGTATGTTCCGGGTAAAATCTGCATCGTTCCGCATATACATCGTATTCGGTTTATATCTGCTTCCGACAATATTTGCTTCTGTTTTTGTTTCCTGGGTTATTGTATTCGAAAACACTCAGTTCCATCCGTTTCTGCTCCGTTTTCATCCCTAGATACTGGTGCTACTGACCATCTCACTAGAGAACTTGAGAGGATGCACATGAGGGAGCCATATCGTGAGGGAGCACGTCCACATGGCCAATAGTTTAGGTATGCGTATACTTGGTGTTGGTCAAGAACTCCTTGATACTCCTTCATCTAAGCTTCTCTATCTTCGTAATGTCCTACATGTTTCGGTTACAAAAAATATTTTGTCTGCTTGTAGATTTTACTCATGAAAATAATGTTCTTGTTGAGTTTCATCCTAATAGTGTTGTTGTTTAGGGTCTAGATACTAGGTCCATCCTACTTCGAGGTCGGCGATGTGGTGGTCTTTATGTTCTTGATACTCCACCGCTTAAACAAGTCTTCAGTGCTCTTAAAGCTTTGTCTACTTAGTGCCATGATCGTTTAGGCTATCCATCCTCTCAGATTGATCAGCATATTCTTCATCGTAATGAGGTTCCTTAGTGTCCAATAAGAATAGTTCAATGTGTGATGCCTGTCAACAAGGAAAGATTCATCAATTATAGTTATATCTTTCCCATCGTGTAACAAGTGATCCTTTAGCGTCTTATTTATTCATATGTGTGGGGCCCTGGCCAAACCTTTTAGTGGTCATAATTACCATATCAATTTTGTGGATTCATATAGTCGTTTCACTTTATTGTTTTTGATTAAGCGCAATAGTAATGTCTTTGATGTTTTGTTTCAATTTGAAGTCCATGTTGAGCATATTCTCAAACACAAAAAATGTGCATGTACAATCTGACTCGGGTGGACAATATATTAAAATAATTTGTTTCTTCCAGAAGCTTGGCATCACACATTGAGTCTCATGTCCTCACACGCATCAACATAATGGTAGTGCTAAATGCAAACATCGCCATATCATTGAGATTGGGCTTACTTTACTTGCACATGAGTCTGATCCTTTCCAATTTTGGGGTGACGCATTCGTTACAGTGTGCTTTCTCATTAATCGACTCCCTTCTCTTGTCATTAACATGCAAACTCTGATTGAGCGTCTTCTCAGTGAAACACCAGATTATACATTTTTTCAATATGTTTGGGTTTGTGTTTTTCCCTAGTCTTCATCCATATAATAATCAGAAGCCCCAGTATCGTTCAAAATAATGTGTGTCTTAGGGTATAGTCCCCTGCAAAAAGGTTATAAGTGCCTCCATATTCCATCAAATCATATCTATATTAGTTGCGATGTCGTTTTTGAGGAGAACATTTCCTATTTCTCCATCATGTCGTCTTGTGAGTATCCTACTTTTGTTGATAATATATCTATATTGCTTGACCAACTTGAAGATCATGCACGTTCTCCATTTCTACTTCCTAGCCATGGTCCAAGTACTAGTTGTGTCCCTCGTTTGTGTTAGCTTTGTGACAATCAAATGACGAAGAACAAAAAACAAAATCACAGCAAGGGGGACACAAATTTAACGTGGAAAACCCTCTCCAACAAAGAGAAGAGAAAAACCACGGGCGTCAGCCAGCAAATCTTTATTATAATGGGGAGTGTTTACACAATGCCGAGGATTTCACAGATGCAACTTATCCCAGCCGGCGGCTTACAAGAGGTATATATAGCGGTGGTAATCTAGGTCATCAACAAATTTAGATCGCTCCACTCCGTCAGAAGTTAGCCTCTTTAATAGAATTTGGATCATACTTCAATAGTTTGGAGGCCCGGAGAATATCTCTCCGCGGTGGAGGGGCAAACTCTATCTTTTCTCATCCAGGTCGTGCAACTTGCTTACTACTTGGCCCAAGTATCACTCTTACGACTACCAATTATGGATAGTGAAAGACGTCAAAAAGTTGGCTACTCCACAACCCGGATCATACAATCACCTCGGGTATAACGAGTACATTGCGCTAGTCGGACATATGACAACTTTCTCATACCGAATATCTCTTGGATAGGGCTAACTAGTTGTAGCTTTTTCACCTAGTCAACGCAAGTCGGATAGTATCTATATGCACATGACACGCAGAACTTGGTCATCTTCTAGCTTGAACATTAGTACATCTTCCGGCTTACAAAATTGTCTCGGAAGTGGGTGTGCAACCCAATCTCAAACAACTAAGTACAAACTAGCATAACTATAATAGAGTACAAGCTAGGTTCCACGATTGCATCACATGACGACGACTACATAACATATTACACTGGACAACTTACAATACAAGTTGTAATGAATCATCTAGGGCACCCAACCTAATAGTTTGAGTCACTTCAATTTTGTTTCACTTCGTCTAATTGTTTGTTCCTCTACTTGTAAGGACATCTCTAAGTGATCCCTGATAGTTAGAGGAGTAAAACCGACTCCCCTCAAATGAAAACTGTTTCCTAACCGATCCCTAGTAGTTTAGAGGAGTAAACCGCCAATCACATCAAAATTCACTCAATTCGACCGAAACTCACTCAAATTCAACCAAATTTGAAAGATACGAGTTCATTTCACTACATATGCACACAGTACAACCAAAAGTGGGTCAAATTTCACTAAATTCGATCGATTTCACTAAACAAACCTAATCCTCCTCCCAGTCAAAGGAGGAGGAGTCGCTGTCGAGGTCGATGACCGTCGGCATTGTGGACGGTCTCGCATCATCGCCGACGACCTCCTCCTTCATCCTCAGGTGGCGAGTTTCCCCGTTTTGCTAAAATATTTTAAAAAATACATACCAAGATTTCTGATATTATTTGAATTGTACTGTTTATTTCTATTTTTTAGATAAAACATTTCATTTCACCTATCGACGAAATATATCGGTTTTTTATTATTTTGAAATTATTTCTCACATAATCCACTATAAACTATTTTACTTGCTAAATGTTCCATCTACATTCAAGCTAAATGAAAAGGGTTGAATAATAGCCAGCACACAAGTTTAGCTAATCAGCATTGGCTCCCACTCCCATCACCAAGTTAAATAGACTAATATGTAAATACTTTGTCCTCTCAAGACAACAATTTGGTTCTAGTGTGATAGGGGCTATCTAGAAGCGTGACATGGAAGAATACTCCCTCTGTCAATAAACTTATTAATTAAAAGGTCAATATTTTTCTAAGTTTGAGTGAGTGTATATTTAAAAACACGAAGGTATGCATTACCATACTAATATCAGGATACATCAGAAGATACATTTTTCACAATATATTTGTTTAACATTGTAGTTATTGATATCTTTTATATATTTGATCAAAGTTACAAATTATCGACATTTTTTATTAATTTATATGACACCTATTTAAAGATAGAGGGAACATTAAAATGTTGATGCGATAGCCAAAGGTATTCACATTTGGTACCACTATTTGAGGATTATGACACCCTGGGTACGGTCAAGAAACGAAATAACAAAGGAAATATAACGGGCCGAACCCATGAGAAAGTTCATAAGTGAAACGAGTTAGGTATGAAAATAACGGGCCCAGGATTAGCCCATGTAGGGTAGGAGGGGATGATTTTCTAGGAGCAGCCTATTATTTTATTTTTATTATTATTTCCTTTTTTTCTCATTTAAACAAGTTGAGTATTGCTTTTTCTCTTCCAAAAGAATATTCTCACAAGATTTTCCAAGAGCAAACAGCGTTCGGAGTTGAATTCCATATACTTTTCAAGAAAAGTCGAATATTTGTCAGACGGTTGAATTCCAAATGCAAGTGTGCAAATCTGACACCATCCGGCATGCCGTCCACCGTCAAACACAATCTTGTGGCTGACTTCCTCTGGAAAACTAGTGCAACTGTGCAAGATATGTTCACATTGTTAAGAGTTCAGAAGCATCCATCTTAGTAGAAGCCACTAATTCTCTGGATGTTGTTTTCTAGGTGATTAATCTCCATGGGGTTGGAGATTAGCGAGCTAGATTGCGGCAGCGTCGCCTCAACGTCGCCTTACATAAAAGCTCCGTCCGCGGTCATAAATCACCATAGTCATCCTTCGTTAGGTATGAAAATCAGTAATTTTTTCCGGGTTCACATGCAGATACTGTAGAGGATTAGGCAGTGATCCGGCCTAAGTGATCCGGCTTAACCAAGTTAAGATTAGATCTAGACCCAACATGGATTAGTTTAGTGTACAATCAATGACGTTATATGGTGATTACACTAGTACACAGCTTATCCCTGCCTCAGGTCAAAAAAAAGTCCATCCCTACCTAGGAACCAATAAACCAAAACAAAACTGGTTGTGCCATTGTTGAAATGTTTGCTCAGATGGTCCACTATAAAATATTTTACTTGCAAAATGTGTCATTCTACATTCAAGCTAAATAATAAAATGATAAATAGTATTTTGTACTCTCTCTGATCCATAATAAGTGTCACTTATTTATGAATCGGAGGGAGTACAAAACATTATACGAGTTTAATTAAGGAATATTGGACTTCTACTCCGTCATCAAATTAAGTAGATAATATATAGATACCTCGTGCTTTCAAAATAACAATATGTTAGGTTTTAGTGTGACATTCTCTATATAGATGTACTCGGGTTCTAGTTCTTGTTTGAGTTGGAATTCTCAGTGATAACGGGGGAATTGATAAAGAGACACGTGGGCCCTTGGCGAAATTAACGCCCAACCGAGATTGGACCCTTGAGAGATAAATTGGGCACCGTGGTGTGGCCCTGCATCCTCACTGGCTGCCAACATAGATTAACTGGGTGGCAAGCTAGCAGGCCCGCCGAACCCCCGGGGCCCTTCGTCGCCATATCGCCCGGGTGCTCCTTTAGGGCCGAAGCCCAGCTAGCTACCCTATCACGCCAGCTTCGATGGGGGTGGTGATGCTGCACCTTACGGCAGCATGGATGGTCGTAGTGCTCCTCGTGTTGGCCGCACATGTTTGTGCCAACTCTGCTACATGGCCGATCTATTGCGTCTCAATGCGTCAAAAGGTTCAACAAAAGAATCCATGGAGTGGGCAATGATGGTCATTTCCTGGACCGTCGGTCGGAAAGGGAGAATCACTTATATGGTCCACAAGGAAAGACTACGTCACCACATGGACATACTTCATATTTCCACGATCATCATAGTTGGTACATGGATACTAACGCTACTAACCATCTCACTTGAGAACTCGAGAGGATTCACATGAGGGAGCCATATCCCGAGGGAGTACATCCACATGACCAATAGTTCAGGTATGCATATACTTGATATTGGTCAAGCACTCCTTGCTACTCCTTCATCTAAGCCTCTATATCTTCATAATGTCCTACATGTTTCGGATGTTACGAAATGTATTTTCTGCTCATAGATTTACTCGCGATAATAATGTTCTTATTGAGTTCCACCCTAACAATGTTTTTGTTAACAATCTGGACACGAGGGCCATTCTCCTTCGAGGTTGGTGCCACGGTGGTCTTCATGTTGTTGATGCTCCGCTGCTTAAACAAGTCTTTAGTGCTCTTAAAGCTTGTCTACTTAGTGGCATGCTCCTTTAGGTCATCCATCCTCTCAGATTGTTCATCATGCGTGTTCTTCGTCGTAATGAGCTTCCCTTAGTCTCCAATGAAAATAGTTTAACATGCGATGCATCTCAACAGAGCAAGATTCACCGGTTACCCTTTTATCTTTCCCAACATGTAACAAGTGCTCATTTTGAGTCCTATTTATTCAGATGTATGTGGACTTGTCCAAACCTCAGTTTGTGGTCATAATTACCATGACAATTTTGTGGATGCTTATAGTCCTTTCACTTGGTTATATTTGATGTTTCTTTACAACTTGAAGTCCATGTTGAGCATATTCTCAAATAAAAATTTGTGCAAGTACAATCTGGCTAGGGTGGAGAATATATTAAACTAAATGCTTTCTTTCAGAAGCGTGGCATCACGCATCGAGTCTCATGTCCTCACACGCATCAACATAATGGTAGTATTGAACACAAAAACATTGCCACATCATTGAGATTGGGCTTACTTCACTAGCACACGTGAGCTTCTTCCTTTCCACTCTCAGGGTGATGCACGCACGGTGCCCTGCTCATGGTTTTAAAGATAATGAGTTGCTTGATATATTCTACAATGGACTAACTGAAAAATCTAGATCTTATCTAAACAGTGTTGCAGGTGATATTTTAAGGCACGTGACTATTGAGGATGCTAAAACATTATTGAACACTATTACTCAGAATCATCATGATTGGTGTATTGAAGAGGACCAGAAAATTGAAATGGTCCATAATAAGAGAGGCATTCATAAATTATATAATGAAGACATGAAATAAGATTTGAGGTTTATCAAAGAAAGTGGTATTAAAACTTCTCACTTGAAGGAGATTTCTGAAATGGGTGTCAAAATTCATATTGATGAATCATGTTTTCCTATCCAAGTACATGCTATATGTTATGCTGAAGGTAATGGAAAGGTATCACCTCCTACTGAAATATCATATGTAGATCATTCAAATGACTTTGCTTATCATCAAAAAGCTTTTAACCATGATGTTGAAAGAGATCTGTTAGAGAATTCTCGTAAAATCAATGTCCTCCATGAAAGAGTAAGCTCTTGTGTAGATTCTCTTAAGATGACTATTACACATTGCAGAATCATGAATAATCAAGTGGAGAAAATGATCTCTCTTCAAAACAAACTATATGAGAAGCTTCTTGTTGAGAAAAGGCAAGTATGTGTAGTTAACACTAGGGGAGGCTCCGACACTCAGGATCATGATTATCCCGATGGACATCCAAAGAGAAAAAAGCAAGAGGAAATATTTTGCATGAAAATCTCCAAATGAAAGTGGAGTGAATGGAAATTCTAAAGAACAAGAAAATGATGTATCTATTTCTGATACTAAAATTGAAGATAATAATAATGAAGAAGATGATGTGGAAGTATCTCAACCAAATGAAGAGCCACATGATGATGAGAATAATGAAGAATCTGAACCTACTGCAAGGGAAGACCCTCAATCTTCTAGGTATAAAAGTAAAAAGAAGAAGCCTCCACTTCAACAAAAAGGTAAGGAAAGAGATCCATGGGTGTAAAGACCCATACCATATCCTCAAGAGTTAATGAAAACTTTGGATGATGCAAGGTTTGAAAAATTCATTGAATTGAGATAAAGTTTATATTTGCAAAGTCCTTTAGTTGATGCCATTAAGATTCCTCCTTGTTATAAATATATGAAAGATATTGTTACTAATAAAAGTAAAATACCCAATTAAGCTATCACTGCCATGCTTGTTGACTATTCTTTTAAGAGAAAGCTACATAAAAAGCGTGGAGATCCACGTATTCCAACTATCCCTTGCACAATCAAGACTACCTATGTGAAGTATGCTTTATGTGATCTTGGATCTGGAGTAAGTGTCATGCCTTTCTCTCTTTATAAGAAACTCAATTGAAACAAGTTAGGGCATCTCTAACCGATCCCCAATCGGTTAGAGGAGTAAATGGATGAGTAAACTTTAGAGGAGTAAATGTACTCCTCTAAATGAGGTCAGCGCCGAACCGATCCCCTATTTTAGAGGAGTAAACTTTTTTTGCCCCCTTTTTTTCCACCACTTCACATATGCATTCAAACATCTTACATATAGTTCAAACGAACAATTCAAACATACGAAAAATTCAAACACAAGCAATAGACCACTTAAACGATATACATAGGCATAGTTCATCGAATCGAAAACATCAAAATAAAACATGCATATAGTTCATTCAAAAGAAGACTCTACCACCAATATCGATCAAGGTCACACAAAAGAAGCTATCGACCTTGTTTGATCTAAAATACCACCAACATATCACCTCATATGTTGTGGACCACCATCAAAGAGCTCAAAGACTATCTCCGAAGATCTCAACATCATCGCCTCCTCCTCCTCGGCCACCACCATCCTCACCATGACCATCACCACCACCATCTCCTCCTCCTCGACCACTGATACATTGCAAATGTATCTATAATTTTTGATGTTCCATGCTTGGTTTTATCCACTTTCTTGTGTTTTGTCCACACTTTGGAGTACTTTTCATATGATTTCTTGGACTAACCTATTAACAAGAGCCACAGTGCCAGCTGTCTGTTTTCTGCTGTTTTTGGTTCTAGGAAAGTCAGAAAATAAATTTTCTCGGAATTGGATGGGAAAAAAAGCCAAAGTGCTTATTTTTCCGGAAGTCATCAGATGCCAGAATACAAGACGGAGAGGGGCCAGAGGGCGGCCACACCACCTGGCCGCGCGGCCAGGCTTGGCCCGCGCCAGGGGGTGGTGTGGCCAGCCCAGGCACCCCCTCGGCCTCTCCTTCCGCCTATATATTGCCCTCGGGACAAAAACCCTAAGTGCCCGATCAAAAATCCACGAAAGAGTCTGTAGCCGCCGTCATCTCCATCCCTAGATCGGGAGGGATCTGAAGCTCTTCCTGGCACCCTGCCGGAGAGGGGAATTCACCCTGGAGGCCTTCTTCATCACCATGCAAGCCTTCGGTGTGATGCGTGAGTAGTTTATCCTTGGACTATGGATCCATGTAGTAGCTATATGGCTGGTTCTCCTCCTTTGTGCTTTCATGTCTATATCTTGTGAGCTCCGTTCATGATCAAGATCATCTATTTGTAATTCTGCATGTTGTGTTTGCGGGGATCCGATGGATATTGAGATGATATTTCAGATTGATTATTGATTCTATCATGTCTTTGTTATTTGTGATCTTGCATGCTTTCCATTGTTAGATATCTTGGCCAAGTAGATGCTAGCAACTCCAAGAGTTAGTATTTATGCTCGATAGTGGATTCATGCCTCTGGTAATCTAGGGAAGTGACATAAATCTCTAAGGTACTAGATGTGTTGTTGCTACTAGGGAGAAAACAACAATCCTTTGTTCATAGAACAATCGTATTGTTTACTTTACACGCAGTTCGTAAAGCAATAATCTGTTGCTTGCAACTTAATACTGGAGGGGGTTCGGATGATAACCTGAAGGTGGATTATTAGTCATAGATGCAGATGGATGGCGGTCTATGTATAATGTTGTAATGCCCAATCGAATCTCAAAGGAGTCAAGATGATTAGTATATGCATGTATTGCTTTCTCGATGTTTGTCAATTGCCCCGCTGTAATTTGTTCACCCAACATGTTATCTATCTTAAGGAGAGCCACCTCTAGTGAACTATGGATCCCGGTCCTTGTCTTTTACATACAATCAATAAACTGTTTACTTCTTTGTGTTTACTTTCTGCAAACTTTTATTTCTTTCCATTCGATACGTTTAATCCTTTATTTTCCGCAAAACACGGTGAGATTGACAACCTCATCGCAAGTTGGGGACAAAGTTCTGTGGTTGTGTTGTGCAAGTCTCCACGTTGCTACTAGCACCGGCAGTGCGCCCTGCCAAAGCTCAGCTAGCAACACCTTTGGGGTGTTTCCTTGCTCCTACTGGTTCGATTAAACCTTGGTTTCATAACTGAGGGAAACTTGTTGTTGTGATCATCATACCTTCCTCTTGGGGTTCCCAACAAGCTCTACATCAACCATGCACCAGCACTTTTCTGGGTGCCATACACAGAGCCATCAGCCAGCATCACCTCCTTGGCCATGAGCATCTCCACCAAAAGATATTTGAAGGATCTTTGCTCGAGTGAGCTCCCAATACTTCTTAGCCATGGCATCCATGTTGCTTGGATCCATGAACATGATAGCACGCTCATCAATCTCCTTCTCTTTTCCTCTCCTCTCCTCCTCAAGTGTAACCCTCTTCTCCTCGGCAAGGGCCCTCCTCTCCTCGGCCGCCATCTTCTTCTTCCACTTCTCCTCCTCCATTGCCGTGAGCTCATCCCACCTTTCCGCCTTCTCATCCCTCCTCTTGGCCGCCAAAGCTTTCTTGGTCTCAACCATGGAACATAGTTCTTCTTTGTAGACTCCAACTTGGGCACCTCTCCTTTGCAAGCTTTTTCCCCTCGAGCCTCTTGTGCGGGTCTTCGTCTTCCTCATCATTGGCATCGATGGAGATGATCACCCTAGACCTCTTTGGAGTGGTCTCCCAATTCCTTCGCACCCACTTTTCATTGCCAACAAGCTCGTTGTAGCAATGGTGCAAGGTGAAAGCTTTGCCTCCATTCTTCTTATTGCATATCTTGGAGAGGTCTTGGATGAGTGGCCCAAACTCCGTCAAGGGCACTCCACTTGGCGGGTTGGTTTGCACTTGATCAACACAACCGGACCACCGTTGCAACACTCAAGAATGGCACCCCACCGGTGGCCAAGAGAGCCTTGTGTGCGAGTGATCGGCACCTCCACGGTGTTGTTGTAGTAGTCCTTGATGCGAGCCCAAAACTCCTGCTTCGATTGGTCGGTGCCAATGTATGCATCGAGTGACACATTCATCCACGCATAGCACAATGCGATGTCCTCCTTCTCGTTATAGTTGGAGGCCCGTCTCTTCTTTGCGCTTCCTTGTGTCTCCTCCACCTCGACTTCCTCCACCTCTTCTTCCTCCACCTCTCCTTCCTCGGTGGTGGGCTCAACCTCTTGATCATCGTCAAAGTTGAGGTCGTCGATCCCGACGGCATGGCTAGCATCCAATTGACTCACGAAGGAGGCCACTGATGGCTCAAAATATATCGAGCTCGTTGGGGAACCCCAAGAGGAAGGTATGATGAGCACAGCAGCAAGTTTTCTCTCAGTTATGAAACCAAGGTTATCGAACCAATAGGAGCAAGGAAACACCTCCAAGATGTTGTTTCCAACTTGGAATCCTGCACAACACAACCACAAAACTTTGCCCCCAACTTACAGTGAGATTGTCAATCTCACCGGTTTTACTGAAAACAAAGGATTAAACGTATTTTGTGGAAGATAGTATATACTTGGCCAAGATAGCTACTAACAACCGAAAGCATGCAAGATCACAAATAACAAAGATATGATAGAATCAATAATCAATTAGAAATAGCATCTCAATATCCATCGGATCCCCGCAAACAAAACATGTAGGATTATAAATAGATGATCTTGATCATGAACGAAGCTCACAAGATCTAAATATTCTAGCACAAAGGAGAAGAACCAACCATCTAGCTACTACATGGACCCGTAGTCTAAGGATGAACTACTCACGCATCACACCGGAGGCAGGCATGGTGATGAAGAAGGCCTCCAGGGTGATCTCTCCCCTCCGGCAGGGTGCCGGGAAGAGATTCAGATCCCTCCCGATCTAGGGATAGAGATGGCGGCGGCTACAGACTCTTTCGTTGATTTTTTGATCGGATCTTTAGGGTTTTCGTCCTGGGAGACTTTTATAGGCGAAGGGGCAAGGTCGGTGGAGTGCCAGGGGGCCCACACCCCCTGGTGGCGCGGGTAGGGCTGACCGCGCCGCCACGAGGTGGTGTGGGCCCCCTGGCACTCCAAGTAGAGGCAGATTCCTCGGGCCTGGTGGTAGGCCACCTTTGGCCCCGCCACGGTGACATGGAGGAAAGCCGCTGTGCATCACCGGTGAGGTGGCTGCGCACACTGTGGTGGTACCGGCTACACAGCAAGACAAAGACAAACATGTGGCAACGTGTGGCGGCAATCTTATTAAATCCGTTTAATTATTTAATTATGGTGAAAATAACATATTAACTTTTTTGAGTTTGGACTGGTGTGCCAAGCAGAGCTAAAAAAAAATGAAGAACCAAGCAAACCAAAAAATCAGCCTTGTGGGTTTAACCCACTAGTTTTACGCCACTTTAGCTAAGCCCAATCTAATCCAAGCAAAAAAAAAAAAGGCAGAATTCCTAGTGCACTAGCATTAGGCAGAAAAAAGCCCAATCGAATCGTCCATGCTGTTTTATGCGCCTACTACTCCTCTCCCCTCGTCCCAAAACCCTCTCCCCAAAATCCTCGAGCCTCTCCTCTCTTATGCGAACGTCCGAATCCGAGATTGACTGAGGGCGGGGCGGGAGCGAGCTTCCGATCCAGTGAGATGTCGGGGATGAAAAGGGAGAGGAGCATGCAGATGCTGCCGTCGGTGCAGAAGAAGGAGCGCCAGGTGATCGGCGGCGACAATGCGCGCTTGGGTCTTTCCTCACCCGCGGCCGCTGGCGCCATCGGGACGGGCAGCGCGACTTGGCCAAGGAGGGACGCCGGTGACCTTGCTGGATTGAGGACGGCGGCGTTCCTGTCGGCGTGCGGCTTGTGCGGCAAAGGCCTCAGCCCCGGCAAGGACGCTTACATATACAGGTATACATCGTCACTGTTCTTGCTGAAATTCTCGTCGATTTCTACCTGTTCTATGGCGATCGATCGAACTGGTGTGTTGCTCCCAGATTTGAGAGATTTCAGGCTGCTCGAAAATTGATATGAGATGGCCGTTAATTCCGCTGCTATTATTTACCCCATAACTGCGCACGCAAATCGTTTGTAGTAAAAGCAAAACGAGAAATACAAGGAAAGCGCGTGGGCAATGAACGAGTAATTTGGTTTCCTTTAGCTAGCTTTTTTTTTTGTGGGGGTTCCTTTAGCTAGCTGCTCCTTCTTGATATACACCACTGATTAAGCTTCCCCGTATTATACAAATTATTATTTTGTTTCTAGAAATTAATACACACATTAAACAAAACAAAACAAAAAAACCGGCCAATCGTATCACCTGTTGCGTGATTATGATAAAAACCTGGTCACTTTACCGTTTCTTTAATCTGTCATCAACCGCGCACAGAGTTAAAATGGAGTTTCTTGAGTTCTTGTGTGTCGTGCAGGGGCGAGCTGGCATTCTGTACCCACGAGTGCAGGGAGCAGCACATCAAGCGAGAGGAGCAGATCCACCAGGAAGGATCCGACCAGTCCGGCACCGGCGCAACGAACCCCATTATCTCCATATAGCTCCTAGAGCATGTATGCATGTGCCGTGTGTGGTATACGCATGCCAGTGTTTAAAGCGTCCATGAATCTGTTATGAACTCCGTCTCACAAACAGGTCAGTCGAACCGGTAGATGGGAAGGTTGTCGATAATGATGATGCATGGCTTCCTTGCCCGCCCTTAAGGATGGTAATCGGATTTCCCGAGAACCCCGTGAATGTGTCCATCGAACTGTTAGCATGTGGTAGTGGTACGACATGTGTGTCAGTGTTTAAAGCGTCCATGAATCTGTTCTGAACTCCGTCTCACGAATATATCAATCGAACTGGTAGCCGGGAAGGTTGTCGATAGTGATGATGCATGGTTTCCTTGCCCGCCCGTAAGGGTGGTAATCGGATTCGCCGAGCACCCTGGTAAATGGTCATACTGAGCTGAAGATACCAATTTATTTTGTAATTTTCTAATTTTAAGGAGCACCATTGAGTAAATCGGAGTATATAAGAGTTGTCGATTTTTTTTGGCGATTTTGGCTCTCCACAAGTCACCGAAAGCAGTGCGTCATCCGATGTCAAAGCCGAGAAGGAACCTACTCTCCCTGCCCTTGTCCCACCACGCATCCTATTGCCAGATCCCCCTATGCCCACGAGCCTTTTGCAATGTACCGCATTGCTGGAATCTGTTCCCCGCCCCTGCCCGGGGACGAAGGAACACCAAACCATGAGCTATCCAAGGATGGTCAAAACCATAAGCTTGGGATGCCCAAGGCATCCCTCATATGCTAACACAGTCTTGGTTTTGAAAACTTTTTTACTTTGCTTTTTGAGTACCACTAGAAGTTCGCATGAACTTGGAGTGCGTGTATCTAAGTTTTAAGTTTTAAATTGCATCTCTACATTTAGAGTAAAGACCACCATCTTTAGATGTTCTTATTGTTTATATTTTACCTACTGGAAAAAAATAAAATTTGTGTTAGGCTGCATTCAAAGAAACAAAAGGGATAAATAGTTTCATAGAACAAAGTACAGTTCCTTCTACTCTTTGTGTAATATTTTATTGCTGAGTAGATGATAGTTTTTAAGTCTCATAATTAGTATTTAGCTTCAATTTATCTCATTTATGTAGAATTGTAGTCTATTTTGTGCTATATGAAATGGGATGTACCACAGACACTATTGCATTCATTTTCTTAGTAGTCATCTTTCTTCTTTTTGCTAGTCTTTCATGTACTAAGCATGATATAGTGCTAGTGTATCTAAATCCCTTAAAACCAAGTTGTTTTTACATTCATGTCTACCTATATATAGCATTTCATCACCATTCCAAGTATATTCTATATGTGCTATCTTTAAATATTCAAAACCTTCTAATTTGTGTATGATCAATTTTGGCCATCTTGTTACCATCAAGCTCTCTGCTAGGATTCATCATCTCCCATCTTCAGAGATATATTCTAAATAGGTATGTCGATGGCACCCATTCATGCCCTTCCCTGACTCACTCCATCACCAAGGAAGGCGGCACCCTAGGAGAATGTGCCCAGCGCTGCGTTTGCGGCATGGATTCAGCAAGATCAAGCAATATTGTTGGTGTTCCTTTCTACTTCACAATCGAGGTAGTCAACATAATTATCTTTGCCAAGACATCTACCGAGGCGTGGGATACCCTTGATCATGGCTTTACCTCGCAACTCTGGAAGTAGTTGGCCGAAACGAAGAACCCCGACTCCTTGATTGCGGTCTACTTCAACAAGATCAAGTCCCCTTCGGACACGTTGACTTCTATTGGACAACCCATTCGTTGGAAAGAGTGCATATTGTTCCTGCGTGATGGACTAGATGAGGAATACGACTCTGTGCTCTACATGGTGCTCGGTCGTGATACTTCTATGTCGGACCACGACCTCTATCGCATACTCTCCACCGAGGATCGCAGGGAAAGACACTGCGGTGCAGCCCTACAACCCCATGGGGTACCAACATAGATGAATTCGGCATCAAGCAGGCGTGCCCATAGAACCCCCGGGCCCTTCCTCACCATATCGCCCTGGTTCTCCTTCAGCGCCATGCCTAGCTACACTCTCAGGACTGTGTCGATGTGAAGGGAATATGCCCGAGAGGCAATAATAAAGTTATTATTATCTTATTTCAAGTATATAATAGATGTTTATTTTGCATGCTATAATTGTGTTAATTGTAAATGTTAATACATGTGTGTTTAATAAACAAATATATAGAGTTCCTAGTTATGGATCTCATATAACTAGCTCGTTGATTAACAAGATGATCAAGGTTTCCTGATTATGAATATTGGATGTTGTTAATAACGAGGCCACAATATTGGTGCAATGATGTGATAAACTTTCATCCGAGTATAGTAATATGATCAAAGTCATTATATTTAAATTACTATGACATCATGCAAAGTAACTAGTCCTTAGACCATGAGATCATGTCAATCACTAATCTCCGAAGAGTAACTTGATAACATCAAACGTCACACCGTAATAGGGTGACAATAAAAGTGGTTTCAGATACTCCAAAAGTGTTATGTAGAGGCTCATAGATCAAGAGTCGGATTTGTCCTTGCCGATGATGGAGAGATATACTCTGGACCCTCTCGGTGATATCACATTAACATAGCCTGCAAGCAAGTGATAAGATCACTAGAATGTTATATCACGGGAACAAGAAAAGAGTACTTATCGGTAACGAGATCACACTAGGTATGGGGATACCAATGATCGAATCTCGAACATGAAATATAGCGCAAGACAAAGGGATTTAGTTACGACGTTAAAAGGTTCACATGATCACAAGAAGTCATCATTGAATGTGTGAGAGTCAATACGGATCTCCAGGTCCCGCTGCTGAATATTGATCGGAGAGGGGTCTCGATCATGTCTGCATTGTTTGCGAACCGTAGGGCAACACACCTAAGGGATACCGACACCATTTTGAGCAAATAAGATATTGGACAAAGAAAATGAAAGCGTTGGAATTATTTTGATAGACACCGGAATTGTTTCGAGTCAAATTGCTGAAATTGGTTTTGCATGCGATATCAAAATGTTGCAAGGGGTTTTATGTGAATGTTTGTTAATTAAAGTGATTAAAAAATTCTGAATAAAATAAATAAACGAGTTTTATTAAATGAGAGATACATTATATTTGGTGAAAATTTAATGCAAGTGAGTGGACATGTGAGTGGAGAAGGAATTATGCGAGTGGAGCATCCACCCACATGAATGAGGGAGAGGTGGGGGCACCTCCTTTGGTCGTTGGCCATGGGAGGGGGCTGCCCTCCTCCCCATATAAAAGGCCTCATCCTCCTCTTACTTCACACTTCCTCATGAAGGATCTCTCTCCCCCTCTAGATTATTTCTCATGGCTTCGGATTAGCTAAGTACATATTCCCGGTGGCTTACTCTGGAAAGGATTTGCTTCTTCCACTGCTTTGTTGGAGCGAGGACATGGAGGTGGTCGGGTACCAGACCTGTGTGCGATCACGGATGCGTTACTGAGTTCCTATGCTGGACTTCATCATGATCTTGACATTGGCAAGTGAACGACTATATCATCCACGAGATCAAATCTTGTAATGCTTTGTTGCTCTTCAAGGGTAAGTTCACTATGGATAAATATCCACATGTTGATTGTATCTAGGTAGATAGATCTTGGTGTTTAGTTTTTCATATCGTAGGATTTTTCATTTTCTATGTTGCGAACCCAACAACGGTATCAGAGCCAGGTCTATGCGTATATACTTTGCATTGGTAGAACACATATGATTATGTGGGAGCTCATGATCATGTTATTGCTTCTTCTATTTATTTTGGATATTGGTGGCATAGTGGGATGAAGCGGTCCGGACTAACTTTACACGTCCTCGCACATGAGACTTGTTTTGTGCTTGACATGCAACTAGTTTTGCATAAGTTGCTAGCGGGTGTATATCTCTCTTACTATAGTCAAAATATCTAATTTACAACAAGTTGCTAATAATTTAATTATCATCGTTGTGGTTACATGTTCATACATAAGAATGGTTCTATCTTCGAAAGCCCTAAGCCAAGTAAAAACTTGGAAAGGATAAATTAGAAGCGTCTAGTTTAGTTATTGTTGGGAAAGTGTCATGATATAGTAATGTTATAATTTATAGTATGATTTGATACTCATGGAAATTATAACATACTAAAGTATAAGTTCCATAGACCTTGGCCTTACACATATAGGAATGATGAAGATCATACCACGATGCAAAAGATAGTGATCAAGTGCAAGAACCATATCATCTCACTTTTTTTCATATGATGTTTGTTTGCATCTTATATTGCTTGTATGGCGCTTTTGTAGAATTATAATATAATCCCTCATTTAAATATCAAGATAAAAATATGTTCTTCCTTTAGTATGCACCGTTAAGAAAGTTCGTTGTTTTGAGACAGCACGTGATGATCGGGTATGATAGACTCTACATTCCCATACAACGGATGTAAGACAGTTTTACACATGCGAGTACTAAGGTTCTTACTTGGAGAGACTGGCATGTACATACATGGCCTCAGAATACGAACTGAAAGGTAAAGTATGAGTCATATGATGACCATCTAGATGCTCGCCTTTGAAGCTACACCAATTCACGTGATGATCAGTCTTGGTGTAGTGGATCGGGTTCATGTAATCACCAAAAAGACATGATGGATGTTGTTTTTTGAGTGGGAGTTCATTTGTAATTTAGATTAGTTGAACTCAATCTATCATAAACTTAGTCTAAATAAACTTTGCAAATTATATTGTAGATGGCACCACCTAGTTTTAATTTCAATGTGTTCATGGAGAAAGAGAAGCTTGCAATGAATGGTAGAAACTTTACCAACTGGACCCTGGACTTGAGGATTCTCCTCACTGCCGCACAAAAGAAATATGTGCTAGAAGAGCCGCTAGGCCCCCCACCACCCGATGATGCTTATGACGATGTAAAGAATGTTTACTAAATTAAGTCATCAGGAGGACCACAACATGGTTCATTGTGGCATACTGTATGGGCTACAGCTGGAACTCCGGAAGCGTTTCGAGAATGGCAATTCCTTTGATACCGTACCATGGGTGAATTGAAAATGATTTTTGATATCCATGCTGCCGTAGAGAGTTATGATGCTTCAGAAAAGTTCTTTAGCTGCATGATGGAGGAGAATAGCTCCATTACTGAGCACGAACTCAAAATGTATGGGTGCGCCGATAAGCTTGTAGCTTTGGGAATAACGATTCCCATTGACTTAGGCATACATCATGTTCTTCAATCTCTGCCACCAAGCTACAAGAGCTTCGTGGTTAACTATAACATGCAGGGCATGCAGAAGTCTCCCCTAAGCTTTTTTCAATACTTAAGACTGCTGAACTGAAGATTAGGAAAGAACATCAAGTATTGATGATCAATAAGACCACAGGTTTCAAGAAAGACAAGAAGGGTAAACAGAAGGGTAACTTTAAGAAGGGCGTCAACTTTGTTGCTGCGCCTGAGAAGAAGATCCAGGCTGGCCCTAAGTTTGATACTGAGTGCTACTATTGTAAGGGGACTTGCCACTAGAAGCGCAACTGCCCCAAATATTTGGCAGACAAGAAGACTGGCAAGATAAACAAAGGTATATTTTAGATACATGTTATTGATGTGTAATTGAAGTACTCGCAATAGAACTTGGGTATTTGATACTGGATCAATTGCTAATATATGTAACTTGAATCAGGAGTTGTGTAACAAGTGACCGCTAGCAAGGGATGAGGTCCCGATGCATGTCAGAATGGATCAAGAGTTGATATGATCACCGTCGGAATGATGCCTCTCCATTTACCGTCTTGATTAGTTTTAAACCTCAATAATAATTATTTGGTGCCTGCATTGAGCATGAACATTGTATCAGGATCGTGTTTATTGCAAGACGGTTATTTCTTTAAATCCGAAAACAATTGTTTTTTAATTTATATGAATAATATATTTTATGGTCATACACCTGTGATGATGGTTTATTTCTTTTGAATCTCGATAGTAGTAATACACATATTCATAATGTAGATGCCAAAAGGATTAAACTTAATCATGATATATCCGCATATATGTGGCAGTGCCATCTATGTCATATTGGCGTAAATCGCATGAAGAAGCTCCATTCTGATGGACTTTTAGAATCACTTGATTTTGAATCATTTGATACATGTGAGCAACGCCTTATGGGCAAGATGACTAGAACCCCATTTTTCGATACAATGGAAAGGGCGGTAGATTTATTGGAAATCATACATACTGATGTATATGGTCCAATGAGTGTGTCGGTGCGAGGTGGATATCATGATTTTGTTACTTTCACGGATGATTTGAGTATATCTATTTGATGAAATACAAGTCTGAAACATTTGAAAAGTTCAAAGAATTTTAGAGTGAAATGGAAAATCATCTTAATAGAAAGAATAAATTTGTGCGATCTGACCGTGGAGGTGAATATCTAAGTTACGAGTTTGGCGCACATATGAGAGAGAGTGGAATAGTTTCACAACTCACGCCTGCCGGAACACCACAGTGTAATGGTGTATCGGGGCATCGTAAACGTACCTTATTAGATATGGTTTGATCTATGATGTCTCTAACTGACTTGCCACTTTTATTTTGGGTTATGCACTAGAAACCGCTGCATTCACTTTAAATAGGACATCGTCTAAATCCATTGAAACGACACCATATGAAATATGGTTTGGTAACAAACCAAAGCTTGCATTTCCAAAACTTTAGGGATGTGTTTATTTGAAGAAACTTCAACCTGATAAACTCAAACCCAAAGCGGAAAAATGCGTCTTCATAGGATACCCCACAGAAACAATTGGGTATTCCTTCTATCACAGATCCGAGGGTAAGGTTTTCGTTGCCAAGAATGGATCCTTTCTAGAGAAGGAGTTTCTCGCGAAAGGTGTGAGTAGCCGGAAGGTAAAACTCGAAGAGGTTATTGAACCTTATCTTCACGAAACGGCGAGTGGCGTAGCGCCAGAAATTGTTCCGGAGTTGACTTCACCCGATGAAGAGGGAACTAATGATAAAGATCATGAAACTCCGAAAGCAGACACTACCGAACCTCGCAAGTCAAGCAAGACACGTGTAGTTCGTGAATTGTACGGAAATCCTGTCATGAATTTCATGGTAGATGGAAATGATGACCCTGCGACATATGAAGAAGCGATGATGAGACCGGATTCCAATAAATGGCTAGAAGCCATGCAATCAAAGATGGAAACCATGTACGAAAAACCAGGTTTGTACCTTGGTGGATTTACCTCATGACGGAAAGACCGTTGAGAATAAATGGATTTTCAAGAATAAAACTGAGGCTGATGGTAATATGAACATCTATAAAACTCGACTTGTCACAAAGGGGTTTCGATAAATTCAAGCAGTTGACTACGATGACACTACTAGGAAATAGGCTACCTGTAGCGTGTATTTTTTGAGGTTTGTAGAGTCCCCCACGCTACAGGTTGGGCGCCATTGATAACTTGTACCTGTAGCATGGACATGGAACGCTATAGGTACGCACACTATCAGTAGCGTGGAGGTCGCACGCTACAGGTAATTCCTTTATTAGCAGCGTGGGCAGCACGCTAGAGGTATAATTTCAATATTGATTTTTTTTGCTCGTAGCTGAATCGAACAAACACCATTCAGAATCATTGGCAACATCCAGAAGCAATAGCATCATACCAGTAAGATATATTAGAATCATATTCAGCATCCACAATCAAGATATTAGTTATCTTATTCAAGTTCTCGACATAGTTCTACTAGCAATTCCTAACTACGTACTCTCACCATCATAGATAGCACTAACTAGACTTAATGGCAGAAGCAGGAATCTCATCGTCTGAAGAAGCGTTAGTTTGACGAGGCGTCGATGCCTAGGTACTCGAAGTAGGTCGTTCCATCTTCGTCAAGATAGAAGACACACTTCCTCCCGAGGTCCATCCCAAAGGTTTTGATCATCTCGGTCACCCTTGGTCCCCAGAAGAAGGTCCGGTTTGACTCGTTGGTGACTTGGACCGTGAAGTGTGGGCCAAGTTTCTTTAGCGGGTCCAGATGGATCTCGAACTGTCCCTCTTGCCCCAAGAGCCACACGAAATGATCAAGAAAATCACTTCTAAACTTGCAGAGTATGTTCTGAGTAAAATAAGATAATAAAACAGTAATTAGTTCAAGCAAAGGGAACACTATAACAAGTTAGATTCCTTGACAATGCACATACCATTTTAAATTCAAAGTTACGATGAAGCACTATGATAAGCTTCTAGTTTCTGCACTCTTTGTAACCACAATGTTCACACGGCTCATTCGTTATACCTATATATG
This sequence comes from Avena sativa, assembly GCA_916181665.1. Taxonomy (NCBI): domain Eukaryota; kingdom Viridiplantae; phylum Streptophyta; class Magnoliopsida; order Poales; family Poaceae; genus Avena; species Avena sativa. The sequence continues at coordinate 454,441,069 of OV702296.1, read as the reverse complement.
ATCATGAGAACTTAATTAAACATTTACCACAATAAAACATAGCATGATGATAATAAAGTAGCTCTAGAGGATCACAGGAAACACATAAACAAGTAGCATGATGATAATAAAGTAGCTCCATAGGTAAACATAATAAAATAGCTATCTAGTCGTCCTACTCTAGTTCTCCATGTCTGGTTCTGCCGCAAGCACACAAAAAGTACCTTCGGTGTGCCTAGGCCACGGACTGACGGTCATTGCGTCAACAATCTTCTGCAGTGCACATAAAAAGTATCTTCCGTGTGCCAAGGGGGGTTAATAGGCTCGATATGTACTAGTGAGTGTACTATCAACAATATTATATGGTTGTATAGTTGAAAAGCATGCCCTACAGTGTTGGGAGAGGGCACGTTGGACCTAAGGGCACCTCTTCATGTGTCTCGTTTGTCAAGTCTTCTCAATGTCCTTTTTGATGATAGTCTTATTTTCCCCTAGTTCTTATCTATTCTGGAGTTTCCTGAATAACTAGAACAACAAAAATAGAGAGTTTGTATTAGAACAATTATTAGTAGTTTAGTCCAGATAATCAGTAATGTTTCTTAAATAATAATGAAAAAATTCCCACTAAATTTGAAAGAAACATATACGAGTTTATAATGTATCAATTATCTATTAGCCTTAACTAGATATTTTCTTTAAAAAATCTAGTGCTCACCCACGAGCTAAGCAAGCTAGTAGACCAAAACAGAATTGAAAGATCACAAATTTTGACTGGTCTCTTTTGTCGTTATCCTCCATATAGGCTTAATCGACGACGAGGGTGTTGGGTTAGCTAGAAAAAGTGGGTGGCCAGGTCTTCTTTGATTCTAAGTTTGCCTAATATTCCCCTCCACAGATTGTTGTGTTTCTATGGTGCCTTCATCTTCGATTGTGTTATAACATTTATGAAAGCATAGAAACCATCTCCAGTGGCTTGTTTCCTAATTTCTCTAAAATATACTTTTCAAAACAAAATATATACAAATATTTTTTAAATTATTTAAGTAGTATTATTTACTTGTCTTTCTAAACAAAACATTTCATTATATCTCTCTAAAAAATATACCAATCTTATTATGTTCAAATCATTGCTCAAGTAATCCATTTTAATGTGTTTACTTGCAAAATATGCATTCTATATTGAAGCTAAATAAAAGGAAGGAGAATAATAGATACAACACATTATACGAGTTTAGTTAATCAACATTGAACTTCTACCTCCGCCACCAAGTTAAATAGATTAATATATATATATATCTAGTGCTCTAATGATAACATCTTAAGTTTTAGTGTGATAGGGGCTATCTAGAAGTGTAACGCGGCAAAAAAATGTTGTATTAGAAAATGTTGATGCGATGGCCGCAATGATATGATACCCGGATATCGTCAGGGAGAATATAGGGCGCCTCATCTACTTGTGGAGTGCGAAGACAAGCTATGACATGCCAGGACTACTCGGAGACTCGATAGCTAGGAATACATCTATAAATGTTTTGTTATTACGATGTGTACCCATAGGTCCATGTTATCCATCGTCAAACAAAAATCGTGAGGCTGATTTTCTAAGGAAAATTGCGAGGTATGTTCTCATATGTCCTTGACTTTCTTGTGGACATGTAGAATGAATGTCCATTCATTTAGAAGATGCATGAAGTCAACTTTCAAAAAAAATGTCTTTACCTGACAGTACTTCTTTCAGGGATTGTTTGGTCCATAGAAAAAGGGTTGAGCTTTTTTCCAGCAGGAATTGTGAAAAAGATAAAGGAATTGAAAGTGGGTTTGGTTGAATCTCAAATGCTTTTTTTTCTCTTTATAAGTGCTCATATACGATGCATATCACGTCATGTTCGAGTTCAGATTATCCAGGCATTTGATCCATCAAGGTACATGTTATTTTGTAGACCGGGGAATCAGCGGCAAACATAGTTGCGGGAATACAAAAAGCTCCAACGGGCATCACTGTCGTCCTTCCTAACTAAACAAGATAGCAAAAATGGTGGACCTGAACCAAGAAGACGGTAGATTAACATTCAGAAACTAAATTAGCATAACCATCATCCTGCCCTATATCTGAGTATATCGTTTCTTCAGAAATGGTGAAACCCCAATGAGCAAAAAAAATTACACAAGGGGGAGAGGAAAAAACGAGTTGAGTAGTACGTATTATTATTATTATTCTTTCCAGGAGCAACGACAGTTGGAGTTGAGTTCCAAATGCTTCTTTGACAACACAAATCTTTGTCGGACGGTTGAATTCCAAACGCAAGTGTGCAAATGCGACACATCCATGTCGCCCACCGTCAAACAAAATCTTGCAGCTGACTTCCTCTGGAAAACCATGGCATTGTGTGTCTGTGTCTGTCTACTAATCTGTCCTTGACTTCCTCCTGCAAAGTCGTGCAAGATATGCTCAGACTGTTAATTTTCCATCTGATTAATCTCCATCGGATGATGATGATGACGATGATGGTGGTCCTGCCTAAATAAACAGGCAAAGCAAAAAGTGGTAGACCTGAACCAAGAAGCACTAGATTATCATTCAGAAACTAAAATCAACATCATCCTGCCCCTCTCTCTCTTTACAATTCATCACTCAGGACGGGATCGCCGGCAGACGCCTCGGATACTGCTGCTTCTTTCTCGCCGCCGGCTCGGGCTGCCGGCCACCCCCACCGCCGCGTATCCTGACGAACCCGCCGGCACCGCCCTTCCCCTGCTCCGCCCCCGACCCCGCGGCGTCCTTGGCGTCCTGCAGCTGCTCCAGCGCGGCCACCACCTGCTCCATGCCCGGCCGGACCCGCGAGTCCCCCGACAGGCACCGCAGCGCCAGCGCCGCCGCCTTCTGCGCGCCGGCGAGGGAGTACTGCCCGCCGAGCCGCGCGTCCAGGATGCGGAAGATCCGGCGCTTGCTCGTCAGGTACGGCCGCGCCCACTCAACCAGGTTGTGCTCCCCGGAGGGCCGGTTCTTGTCCAGCGCCCGCCGCCCCGACAGCATCTCCAGCAGCACAACACCGAAGCTGTACACGTCGCTCTTCGCCGTCAGGTGCCCTGCGTATTCAGAAAAGATTCAGAAATCCTTCCCAAATGATTAAAAGATGATTGATTTAATCCTACAAGATGAAGGCTAGTTTATATCCAGATAAAGATTTGTTCATCCAGATAAAGATTCAGAGAAAAATTAAGAAATGATTAATGCAATCCAACTATATACTCTGTCCAATCCAATCCAGTGGCAGTGGTTACAGATGCCAAAGGTAGTAGGTATCAAAATAAAAATAAAAACAATTTGTGGCTCATGTGCAGATGCTGAGTAGGAACAGACAGTGATCCGGCATAACAGGATTAAAATTAGATATAGACCCAACATGGATTAGAGTTGTGTACCATCAACAATATCATAAGGTGACTACACTAATACACAGCTCATCCCTGCCTAGGAACCACTAAACTAGCAGAGCAAGTACATGCCAGTGGCCACCATTCTTGACCTGGCACAAGTCCATCCATGCACACTTATCTAGTAGTACTATCTCTTATTCTTTTATGGACTCATCACCTGCCATTCCCTTAAACTAAATTTCTAGATTGTTATGATATAACCCAACATGGATTAGTGTAGTGTATTGCTACTAACAATATTATATGGGGATTGCGCTGCACAGCTCATTCCAATCTAGGAACAACCAGACAAGAAGAAGCAAGTGGTACTGCCAATGTTGACCTGCTGGTACAAGTGCATGCACACTGATCTGTGTCCAAGATTAGAAGTATTCTTTTATAGACTCATCAGTGAACACCTGCTACTCCCTTAAACTAGTCAGAGTGTGCACATTTAGTATGTAGATGGTGGTGATAGCTAGTTGCCTAATCTAGTTCAGCACACACATGTGGTGTGTGAAGGGATCTAGGCCCAGTCAAGTTAGGTCTGAAACCATGACAAAATTGGACCAGCTGTATGTGCTACACACCTAACTACTATGACCTCCTCAACACCCCAAAGGAACTTTGAAGAGTAGTGTTCTTCTCATGGCGCTTATGGACACACACAAGCTGACAAACCGGATTAGGCGACTTTTATTGGTAGGAAGGAAGCAACCTCACATGATCCAAACCGTAGTTGGACCCTGAGAAGCAAAGTATCACTCTCAAAAGTTCATCACATTTTTAGCATCTCCCACATGCTAATTATATATGATGGATTTGAAGAACAGATTAAGTGATGTGATCGCTTCACTGGAATTTACCTGTAGCTAGGTATTCGGGGGCGGCGTAGCCATGCGTGCCCATGACCCTCGTGGAGACATGGCTCTTGTCGCCGGTCGGCCCGTCCTTTGCCAGCCCGAAATCAGACAGCTTTGCATTGTAGCTCTGCATTTCCATCCATGGATCACACATTCTATAAGTGGCTGAACAATTTCATCCTGTCAATCAAATTAGAAGGCCAAAACAGAGGAACATACCGAGTCGAGAAGAACGTTGGAGGCCTTGAAGTCGCGGTAGATGACCTTGGCCTTGTCGCTGTGGAGGAAGGCGAGCCCCTTGGCCGCCCCGAGGGCCACCTTCATCCTCAGGTTCCATGACAATGGCTGGAAATAGGAGCCCCCTGCATGAACATTCACACAATCTTATTATTAACACCATATATATATCCTCTGTAATGGCAAGCTACGGAGAAGGTTGGATGGTAAATTACTTCTGAAAAGATGGTTCTCGAGGCTCCCTCTAGGCATGAACTCGTAGACGAGCAGCCGCTGCTCGTCCTCGAGGCAGTACCCGACGAGCCTCACCAGGTTCGGGTGTGATAACTGGCCTAGGTAGTTCACTTCAGCCTGGACATCACAGGTTCAGAAATCCAGAACAATATCGTTCAGTACCGATGGATTCAGAAAATTCAGAGAAGAGAAGAAAGTCTAGAGCAGAGCACTGACCAGCCACTCGCGGTGCCCCTGGAATCCTTCCTGGTTGAGCTTCTTGACGGCGATGACCATGCCGGTGCCTGGCCTGGCGGGCGCGAAGGTGGTCTCGTCGACCCATCCCTTGAAAACGGACCCGAAGCCGCCCTCGCCGAGCACGCTGTCGGGGCGGAAGTTCCGGGTGGCCGTGCGCAGCTCCGTGAAGGCGAAGCTCTTGACGTTGGCCGACTGCAGGATCTCGCCCTCGCTCCTAGGGGTCGGGGGCACCGTGGTGGTGGTGGTCGACGGGGACGAGGAGACCCGGCTGCTCGACGCGCTCAGCCCCCGCGCGCCCTTCTTCCTCCATCTCCACCCTGATCGATCAGACAAATCGGAGGCTGGGTTATTGTTGGGAAGAACGGGGGACGGTGAAAAATCAAAATGAGAAGCAAAGTCTGAATTTTCCTCGATCAAGATCGGAAGAAACAAGAGAAAAAAAGCTGCTTTTAGAGAGGAGACGATTAGTCTGGCGAAAGGTGTTTGGTGGGTGTGCTAGCATCCAAAATTACGCGAGGAAAAATGGTGGCACGCCAGGAGGAAGGAGGCGTACCTGAAGAAGGTGAGGAGGCGGAGCCGCTCTCGGAGCTGATCCTGCTCCCGAAGCAGTTCCCCATGGCCTGGCCGCCGGAGATCAATTCAGGCAACCCAAAGCAGCAGCAGCAGAGCGATGAAATCTCCTCTCCAAATCTGTGGAAGGCGAGTGAACTGGAACTGAGACCCCTGTCGCCCTGTCCGAGGAAGGTCGATATATACTGCTACTCCTCCTCCACAAAGTGCTCTGCCTTTGTCCGTCCTGTTGGTCGGGCGATCACGGGAAGGAGCTCTCGTGCTACGGCTGACCTTTCCGCTCTGCAGCGTAACCACTTGCCCCAGTAGGAAGCTGGGGGCATTAATGGCGGGCGGGGAGGGAGAAGGGTGGGTGCGATCTCTTCTCGACAGCTTTTGCCTCCCCCTCTGGATTTATACCGGAAGCTTCGGAGCGGATCCTTCCCTCCACTGACACGCGGGGTCGGGGAACCCGTGTGGGGGCGCCGTGACACCGTGTGAGTTGATGTGGCGTGACGGGCCGGGGATTGATGTCAGCCGTCGGATGTAGATCGGACGGAGGAGGTCGGTTCAGACAAACGGCTTTCCTGCTCAGTTGGTGAGTGGAGTAATTAGCAGTGCTTGTTTTATTTGGTGGTCAATTCACGCCGGACGGCTTGCCGCCACGGGAACGCTTTTGGAGTAGTAATAAAACTAATAATCTGGTTCCTGGACCTTGCTGGTGTGTGTGCGCGTGCGTGTGCTTTTCTTTTCTCCACCGCCGTCTCTCGGAATTTCTCCCCAACTGATCAGTCGCATGGTAAAAGTTTATGCTGCTTCCTGGAACGTAACACCACTAAACCCATTATATTGCTAAACAGTAACCTCAGGATTACCAAAGGGTTACAATGGGGCAACAGCGGCCAACACTTACAATATGAGGCCAAAGATAGAGTGGAGATTTTCGGCTCGGAGCTCCAGTTTCCTGTTATTTTATTTTTTCTGAAAATTATACTTGTCAGTTCTAAAGATATCCTGAATTTTTTTCTGAAAATTATACTTGTCAGTTTCCGCAGCAGCAGATGCAGATGCCTCCTCCGCAGTTCAGATTTCCCCCTTATGGATACCCTTCTTGGCAGCAGGTAAAACCCTTTTCCACAGCAGTTCCCTGTTAAATGGCAGCAACAACCTCTTCCTGGTGCTTGGCAGCAGCCGCAACAGCAGCTGGCGCAGCAAGGCACCTAGAAATAATGGCCGTGGCAACCAGCAGAGGCAACAGCAAAAACAGCAGAAGAACAAAGATGATAAGGCAGCGGGAAGTGAAGTGAAATCTCACGATGGCACCCAATACCTCTACTGTTTCAGCTGGTTCTGATTCTGCAGTTAGTGAGAAAGGGGAAGTGTGCCAATATGTGGAAGTTATCTGTTACAATTGTGGGGAACCAGGGCATCACAAAGCTGCTTGTTCCTCACCTAGAACTTGCTTCATCTGCAGCTCTCTTGAGCATGAAGTTGATGCCTGCCTAGTCAAAAGGTAACCCCAGCAGCTTGCAAAATTTGTGGGTTTTATCACATTGAGCTGCCCATTCCAGATTGGTGAGGTTTCCATCCCCGAAAATGTGGGCCCGATTTCTATTGATCAAGGGACTGTGGATAGAGAGGAACTATACCAGAATCTGCCAACAATTTACAGATCCAACTGGCCTTGGATGATAAGGCAATTGGACGAGTGGACTTTTCTGGTCAAGTTTCCTCCACACCTCAAGGTTGAAGAAATTGCTGCATACCCAAGTTTTGGTCTACCAAAAGAGGATGTGTTTGTCAAGGTGCATGTTTGGAATGGGGAGATGGAATTCTACCAAGAGCTTCAGGGAGTTTGGATCCAAATTAGGGGGTTGAACCAGACTTGGTGCAAATGGCCTATCCTGATGCAATTTGTTACTCCTTTTGGTATGATGTGGACTGGTATGGGATGTTCAAATCCTACTATGGGTGGTTAGAGTCAAAATTAAGTGTAGAGACCATAAGAAGATACTTGCCTCCAGAATGTTTGGGGTTCAGGGACACTTGTATCAAACCTCAGACGATATTGAGACCAAGTAGAAGTTGCTTTCACTTTTTTTATAAGAAGAATATATATTAATATCACGAAAATACCAATTACACTAAGCCGTTGCAACAACTTAGCGCCCTCATGGCAATACAGATGCACACAGCCAAACAAATAAAATAAATTACAAAAAATAGAAAATTCCCTTCTATGCCTTGTAACAGCAAACCAAACACCACCATGACAACACCATAAACCAACTTCTCCAAAAATGACGCTTCCAAGAAGCGAGCAGTGCACACACTGTCGTAGTCCAATCATAGATTATAGGTTTTAACCCTGTAGATAAATCCGCACTTTAAAACAATACCTTCGGCAAAGATCATTTTCAGACAAAACCAATTAAGGCTAACCATTAGATTTTCACCCCAAAAGATAACTAAACTCCTCCTGTGCTAACACCCTACTTTTCGACTTTGTAGCAGCGAGAGACGGCCGGAGGGGAGCTAGATGTTCACGCCTATAGATATAGTCTGGCAAAGGTGTTTTGGTAGCCGGAAATTTAGTGGGTTTGGCTCGATCGATCGAAATAGACTGATGGATGGATGGACAATCCACTTTCCACGTGCGCATGATGGCCGTTTGCATCTGAGTTAGTAACTGTGCTTCTGTTGTTTCAGAAATCGGAAGCACGAAATCGATTAACCCTGCTACGAGTTACGTACACACCCGACACTTTTTGTCCATTGATTGTCGATGGGTATATACTGTATGTTGAGAATTAAATTGGAGATCGAAGTTGGGCCCATATTATATGCGCGGAAGTCAAAAGGAGCTGCTAAAAGTTCATGTTTATTTCTTTTGTAAAGTGTCGTACGTGGTTGTGAACTAAAAAAAATGGATTCAGCTGGCCGCTCACGTAACGATTGGACTAATTAACACTATCGTGGATTAATTTTCGTTTATGCGCCGTCGATAGATCGATCGATAGTTTACACGTTCGATCTGACCAAGGGCGACCAAGAAGTGTGAATATACATTAGCATATACTTATATGGTCGTGGTATTCGTGCCCGTGAGCTAGGGTTGTTTTGTTTGACAAGCTAGCTGCCCACACAAGTCCACAAACAAAGTCCAACTCGTTGACTATATGCTGCATGCTGCCCTGTTTCTTTGGGTCTATTCTGAATCGCACATACCTCATCCGATCCGCCACATGGATGATGTGATCCAATACATGCATCCACACAAACGACCAATTGTTCGTTGTTGTGAGCTGAGCTGCCTCTACAAAAGGGCAGCAGCAGCTGATAGTAGACTTTTAAGAGACAATGCCACAACACAAAGGTCAACTGCATCACATCACATGCCTGGATACTCCGCAACTGCATGTCTTGGCTTAGCTAGAGCATCTCCACTAGCGTCTCCCGGTGGGACCGGGAAATCTACCGGATCAGCCGAATTGGGGCGCCGGCGCATATTAAATAGTTTAGTGAAGTCTTAGCAGTTTTACAACCTAGCAATGTTTGACAACATACATAAATTAGTTTGTTGTTGCTAGAGGGAGACGCGGTTAGGGAGAGGCGACACCCTCGACTTCAAGAGGATTTGATTGAGCATTTGTGGGCTCGCGTAAGAAACTCCTAGTCAGCTCTACAACGATTATTTGTTTTCTCTAAAAGAAAATCTAAAGCATAAGAGATCGGCTCTCAAGGAGATGGAAGCATAAGACCATCTAGCATGTTCTCTCTAAAAGAAAATCTAAAGCGATGTTTCTTGGGATATACATATACCCCTTGTATCGAGCACCGATTATTAGAAACTTTGGATATAAGAATATAAAACATTATTATGGAAGCTAGGTTTCTCAAGACTTGGTTTTCAATTAAGGTGGGCGCGAGAATCATCCGAAAATCATCATCTGGTCGCAATTACTGCAGTTCCAACATTTGCATTATCTATTTCAGGTTTGAGATCTAATTTTTTAGGTTAAGTTATAAATTTGGGAACTTACCGTGCAATTTACGTAATTTTGTTATTTTCATAGTGAACACGTACATTCCTACATCAATTATTTACTTGATCGATTCACTACAATTTTTAACTTAGAATAGTATTTCTTTACAACCCTAGACTAGTATATTTCACCATGTGTTAAGCTCTGACGTAGTAGTATTAGGGAAAGTGCCGTCTCTAACTTCTACTTATGTACTGTAGTAGTATTAGGGAAAGTGCCGTCGCGCACGCACATGGTAAGCTCTGACGTGCTTCGTACCGGTGAATAGAAGTGACGCCAAACCTAGGACGAGATTGAGACCAAGCAGAAGTCACTTTCACTTTGCAGCAGCGAGAGATGGCCGGCAGGGAGCTAAATGTTCGATCACGCCGATCCATATCGCGTCTCGCAAAGGTGTGTTTTGGTAGCCGGAAATTTAGTGGGTTCGGCTCCATCGAAATGGACGGATGGATGGATCCATAATCCACTTTCCACGTGCGCATGATATCATCGATCTGTGATGGATAAACGGCCGTTTTGCATCTTAGTAAGTAACTGCTGTTGCTACGTACACACCCAACACTTTTTGCCGATTGATCGATCGATGTGTATGCTGAGAATCTAATCGGAGAAGATTTGGGCCCATATTATATGCGTGGAAGTCGGCGGCAGTCAAAAGGAAGCTGCTAAAAGTTCCTGTTTTTTTTTTTTAATCTTCTGTAGTGTAAAGTGTCGTGGTTGTGAAATATAAAATAGGTTTCAGCTGGCCGCTCACGTAACGATTGTACTAATTAACACTAACGTGGATTAATTTTCATGTGTGCCGTCGATAGATCGATCGATAGTTTACACGTTCGATGTGACCAAGAAGTGTGAATATACATTAGCATATATATGGTCGTGGTATTCGTGCCCGTCAGCTAGCTAGGGTTGTTCTGTTTGACAAGCTAGCTGCCCACACACAAGTCCACAAATTAAACAAAGTCCAACTCGTTGACTATATGCTGCATGCTGCCCTGCTACTTTGGGTGTATTCTGAATCGCACATACCTCGTCTGCCACATGGATGATGTGATCCAATACATGCATGCATCTGCATCCACACACACACGCCCAATTGTTCGTTGTTGCGAGCTGAGCTGCCTGTGACAAAAGAGCAGCAACAGCTGATAGTGGACTTTTAATTAAGAGAAAAGCCACAACACAAAGGTCAACTGCATCACATCACATGCCTGGATACTCCGCAAATGCATGTCTTGGCTTAGCGAGAGCATCTCCACTGGCGTCTCCTGCAGACAGGGAAACCCATTGGATCGGCCGAATGGGGGTGCCAGCGGATATATCGCCACATCTGCCCCGCCACGCCATCTGTTCAGCCTTCCAATAGTTTTGCATTATTTTTTTTCTTTTGCAAATTCAAACCATGTTTCTAAATAGTTTAATGAAGTATTAGCATATAAATAGATTTACATAAATTAGTTTCTTGTTACCAGAGGGGAGACGTGGTTGGGGAGAGGCGACACCATCGACTTCAAGCCGATTTGATTGAGAATTTGTGGGCTCGCGTAAGAAACTCCTAGTCATCTCTACAAGGATTATTTTTCTTCATTTATTTGTGAACTATGTTTGATTGTGTACTATGTCGTTTATTTTATTATGAACTACTTAAATTTATTTGATTGCGAACTTCGTCATTGTTTTGTATTCTAAATGGTCAATTTGGGTGAAATGGGAAAATATGTGCAAAATGGCCGCAGCGCACGGGAAAAATGGGTAGTCTCGCCCCCATCGCAAATGGATCAAGGAGGACAACGGTATATTTTATGTCTGCAGACCGACCCAGTCAGATTAGAACATGTACTTTTCTTGTCCGAAATAGATCGAACCACTGGAGTTGACCCTTCGTGGGACCATGAAGTTGTATTGCCCGGTTGTCGGTGGATGTTGCGTGGAGGACCCTGGGATGGGGGCTAGCTGTCGGATGTGGATCACACGGCCGATGTTGGCTTCGACAAACAATTTACTCTTCATGTGTTTGGCATTAGCTCTCCATTCACGCGGGAGGGGACAGCTTTCTTTTGGAGCAAATGGAAAAATTAATCTAGTGTTTGGACCCCACTGTTGTGTGCGCAACTGCGCATGTTGGAATTTGGGATATTTGGTATTGAGCCTTTAGCTCATAACCAATATAATTCTGAAATTCACTTTAGCCCATTAGACGAGACAGCTCACATCTATATTAGTGGTGCTAAAATTTAATCCCACATTGCTAGTGGAAGTTCTGTTGCACCAACTTATATACTAGACTGTTCCACCACTTACTAAAATATAATAAAATGAAGCAGCTCTTGTGCACTCTTCCGATGTCGTCCTTATCGATGTGCGTATGGATTTCCTCGGCTTCTGTCCCAACAAAGCTTCCTTAGGATAGAGGAATCTTATCCTTTATAAACAGAGGATAGAGGCAGCAGAGGATACGCGAGAACATACACACTTCCAGTTTCAGTTCCATGCGATTAGGTTTTCAGGGAGCGCGACTACTGGTAACCACGACGTCGTCCAGTGATGAGTTCCCCAACAACGACTTCTTCCTGGATATCGGCAACATGTAGTTCCAACATCTGCCTTATCTATTTCAGGTTTGAGATCTGATTTTTTAGGTTAAGTTATAAATTTTGGAACTTACTATGAAATTTACGTAATTTAGTTATTTTCATAGTGAAGACGTACATTCCTAATCAATTATTTACTTGATCGATTCACTGCAATTTTTTAACTTAGAATACTATTTCCTTACAACCTAGACTAAACTATATCTCAGCATGTGGGCCCTTCGTGCTTTCTCCAATTGGCTGCCGGGTCAATTGGGTCTCGGACTCTCTCGTGCCGCCATGGGTCTATTCCAGAAGTTGCTCGCACGGGAGATGGGTGTGACTGTTATTTTTTCCATCATATAATCTTCCAATTTTGCTAGTTCTCTCGGTCATTCTAGAATCATGTAAGAGCTCGGTCGACTCTAAGACTGTTAGGTTCGCATCATGATTCGTGCGTCATGTGAGTTGTGCTAGTGGATTGTAACTTGTTTTAACGGTTGCAAATCAGTTGCGACCGAGGATAAATATTCCTCATAGTTTGATTTGTCTTGTGATTCATGCGTAGCCGTGAATTGGAAATGAGTTATAACTAACCGAGAACTAAGTTAATTATTGGTCAAGAAAGAACTATTCGCTCCTCCACCTTAAGTTTTTGTTCAACACGTTTGTGGTGAAATTTTAGTACTTTGCGAACGACATATGCCGGATGAGAATTATTGTTCGATGAGAGATAAAAGAAAAGAAAATCCAGCCACCGGCCCCTGCGGGAAAGCGGTCGTGACAAAGTAAAAGTAGGAAAAATGTTGCGGTTGAGCTAAATTAATTACTCCTACCGTTTGTATTCACTCAGACGTGGGTGAACACGCATATATGCAGATGGAGCATGCGTATTATTGGTCGGTTGGTTGGTTAGGCAAAATTAATTAACCAACCTAGAACGAGATCGATCGAGACCCCATGTCGTTTTCACTTTCCGGCCGGCAGCGAGAGTAATATGCTGATGTCACTATCCCTGTCACTGGATAAGCATGAGCTATCTGTGACAAGAAATTTGTCACCCACGTGAGAGCTAACTGTAGATAGCTTTTATAATTTCCCTACCCATAAGCATGTGTTAGGCGCGGCATGGAAGCTAAGCTAAAAAGCACTTTGACTCTTTCTTCTTCTTCTTCTTCTTCTTCTTCTTCTTCTTCTTCTTAAAAGCATTGCGTTTGTGAGTAAATAAAGTTTCAGGGTTTCATATGGTGCTTTTCTATTGGCTGCTGATGTACCGCGATTGATCTCCTGGCCTTCGTTTCGATATCCATCATAGCAGGTTGAAATCATGCTCATTTTGTGTTATTATCTTTTTTTTTTGGAAATGGACGCATATATTACTTAAGAGTAATGTTTACATCTGCCATCTGCATAACTAGGATGTACACAGCCGATCAACCACACACCAAGCGGTGTCCAACTCAAAAGTACAAAAATTATAAAGCATCCTAGAAAGTAAAGCGCCTCGATCTATGTTGATCGATACGGAGATCACGCTGCCATCCATGTCGGGAGAAAATATCCCTCGCTGTGTCCTCCAATCGCGTACATCCCTCCACAAATAAGTCGCGAAGCTCCATACGCTGAAGGACAGTCCATGATCGGAGAATAGCCGTAGCTCGACAGATAACCTGTAGAGAAGAAGACACAATGTTATTAAAAATCTTGTCATTTCTACATAGCCAAAGCGACCAAATAATGAAAAGCGCTCTCACCCTAAACAAAGTCCCATATTTATCCTGTATCCCATGTAACTAGTTACCAAAAACATTGATTACTGATCGAGGAGGAGATAAACCAGAGGCCACTTGGATGATTGATCATATAGCACGAGCAAATTTACACTGGAAGAATAAATGTCGTATTGTCTCATTATTATGACAAAAGACACATTATGTACTTTTATGCCAATTCCTCCTAGCAAGATTATCCTTTGTAAGAATTACCCTTTTACGGAGATACCACGCAAATATCTTCATTTTAAGGGGTAATTTCAACTTCCAAATTTTACTATTATCATCAACTGGATTATCAGGTTGGATGGAAGATCTATACATTGAGTCCACAGAAAATTTGCCACTCTCTAGTAGTTTCCATTTGAACTCGTCCACACCCTCCGATGGTTGTATCGTGGATAATCGTAATAAAAGATTGTTTTACGACATCAGACTCGGACCTATGAGACTTCTTCTGAAAGACACATTAGGTGGATTAGTGTATCCCTTTTATGTCTAACAATCGAATATAGAGATGCATATTATTCACGAAGAGTAGTTTGACTAAGCCATATATCTTCCTAGAACCTAATCTACGAACCATCCTTAATACTGAAAATACCAAATTGGAAGAAATGCTTTTTAGATGCCATTAGTCCCACCCAAAAATGTGAATCACCGGGTTTCCAAACCACTAGAGACACAGTTTTGGAACAAACATACTAACTCCATAGAATGGTTTACCAAACACCATCTTCTGTAAGTAATTTAAATAACCATTTACCAAAAAGCGCTGTGTTTTTGACTTGCAAATCATGTATACACATACCACCATACTCTTTTGGTCGGCAAACCATATTCCATCTGGCTAGTTGATATTTTTTTCACTATCCCCTTGCCAAAAAAATCTTGATCATAAATAATCTACTTTCTTCAACACACCTTTTGGTATTTGGAAAAACAAGATCACATACATTACCATATTGGTGAGTACTGAATTTATGAGAACAAGTCTTCCGCCAAGGGATAGTAGTTTACCCTTCCAACTATTAAGACGTTTCTCTATTCTTTCCTCAACGAGTTTCCATTCAGCAATCGCGAGACACCGATAATGTGTCGGTATTCCCAGATAGTTGATTGGAAACTGCCCCTGACCACAGCCGAAAAGTTCAGTATATAGGTGGGCATCGTTATTAGCCTCGCTAAAACAATACAAATCGCTTTTATGGAAGTTAATTTTCAATCCAGAGAGTTGCTCAAATACTGATAAAATTAATTTCAGATTCTTAGCCTTCTCCAGATCGTGTTCCATAAATAAATTATATCGCCAGCGTATTGAAGAATGGAGAGACCATCATCAACCAGATGGGGGAACTAATTCTTCAATATGGCCATCAGCCTTGGCTCTCTCAATCAAGATAGCCAACTTATCTGCCACTATATTAAATAGTATAGGCGATAGTGGATTCCCTTGTCTCGACCCTTTTTTGGTTTGGAAGTATTTGCCAATGTCGTCATTGATATTAATGGCAACACTACCACCAGGCACAAAAAGACTATATGAGAGCACACCACTCCTCCGAAAAACCTTTCATTCGGAGTGTTTGCTGAAGGAAAGACCAATTAACCATGTCATATGCCTTCTCAAAGTCAATCTTGAACAGTACACCTATTAGTTTCTTTGAGTGTAGTTCGTGGATTGTTTCATGCATGATTACTACTCCATCTAGGATATTTCTTCCTTGCATAAAAGCAGTTTGAGACAGGCATACGACATGATCAGCTATCCAATTTAATCTAATCGTAGCAACTTTTGTGAAGATTTTAAAGCTAATGTTAAGAAGGCAGATTGGACGATACTGTTGTATACGTTCTGCATCATTAACCTTTGGTAATAAAATAATGTTGCCAAAATTGAGACTAAAGATGTCAAGATGACCAACATGTAAGAACTCAAAAAGATGCATCAGATCCTCCTTAATAACTTTCCAGAATTTTTGATAGATTTCCGCTAGAAAGCCATCAGGCCCTGGTGCTTTGTTATGTTCTATTTGGAAAATAGCTTTTTTGACCTCCTCCTTCGTATAAGGAGCGGTTTGAACGTTGTTCTCCTCAACAGAAACCTGAGGAATATCCGTTGTTTGGGACTCATCCATCGCGAATGAATTATCTGGCGTTGCCCCAAACAAGGATTTGTAATTATTAGTAATATAAGATTTTAGTGGCTCTTGACCCTCAATCGTACCTTCATCCTGAATTAAAGAGTGAATAAGTTTCTTTTTATGTTTGTCATTGGCAACAACATGAAAGTATCTTGTATTTCTTCAAGAATAAATTTCGCTTTTGAGTGTTGGTACCATTTTAGTTCCTCCTCGCGGAGTAGTCTGGCAATTTCTGCGTTCGATTGGTTTTTTAAGCTCAATCTCTTGTGCAGTTAAAAGCCTAACTTCTGCAGCAGCCTCTAAATTGTTAATAATAGATGATAGGCGTATTTTCTCTTTTTTTAGGATTCCAGCAGTATGTCTATCCCAACCACGAAGGAACTGCGCAAGTCTCACATTTTGTTGTTCCATCATTGTATAGGCGTTTGACCACTAACATGTTTCCCCCAAATAGCCTTCACCAATTCATAGAAACCATCGCGATCTATCCATCCAAGTTCAAATTTGAAACTATGTTTGGCATTTCGTGGTGGTGTTCCAACACATAATAATAAATGAGTATGATCTGGCAACGACTCAATACGCTCTAGAGAACGAACAGTTACCATAGGGAAATTTTCTTCCTATTCGGTATCTATAAGCACTCTATCCAGTTTTTCGTATGTAGGCTCCGGAAGACTATTAGCCCAGATGAACTGTCTTCCTAACATCGTAACCTCTCTTAAGTCTAAATTGTCAATGACAGCATTAAACATGAAAGGCTAATGTTCATCGAAACGGCTCCGACTTTTCTCATGAGGGAATCTTTGTGTTATCATCTACAAACGCCGTAGTCAAAGGTGGGTGATGACAAGCAGCGACGCAACAACAGTTAAAGTTAAAGTTCAATTTTGGTATTACTATTGATGTACTTATACAAATTAAATTTTATCTTTTTTTAAGGATACGTCCTAGGAGATATATCTGTTTTATAGAAGGAAAGGCTAGGAAGCCCACTTACAACACGCAGTGAAACAGACATCACAAGCGCAACTCCACGCCGTCACAAGGACAACACACACACCCTAGATAACTACTCGCGACACCTCCATGTATCCACCTGTCCCAGGCAGTCGCGGAACAACCCAGCCGATCTCCACAGGTCCGCCTCCGCGGACATCTTGCGGATGACCTCCACAGGGTATGGGCTGGCCCCTTCGAAGACTATTGTCGTTCCTATGCCGCCAGAGCATCCAGCAGACGA
Organism: Avena sativa; assembly: GCA_916181665.1. Lineage (NCBI taxonomy): Eukaryota > Viridiplantae > Streptophyta > Magnoliopsida > Poales > Poaceae > Avena > Avena sativa. The sequence continues at coordinate 454,423,778 of OV702296.1, read as the reverse complement.
GAGATATCCCAGTCCAAAGATCCCGCTCTCGAGTTTTGCCGCCTCGCCAAAATTATCTCTCTCTCTTTAGTGGATGAACCAGATGAATTTCTTTATGTCCTTTAGTTGTGCATGTATGACGCATATTACTTTTTTTTTGAAGAGGGGAATAAAACCCCGATCTCTGTACCGAGTTGATGCACATGACACATATTACCCTATGTACACAATCTTAACTACTCCATTTGTGAGACTTTTCACCTGGTTTTTACCCATTTTAACATTTTGTCCGTCTGGTAGCTAGGCTGGACTGGCACGATTAGGTCGGTGTGGCGCACTAACGGTGTGTGAAGCTCAGAGGGAACTATTTACGATCATGTTAATCTTCACTTCTCAAATTGTTTGATTTCTTGTCATTATCCTAACATGTGGAACCGGTGTGTGGAGCTCGGAGGGCACTATTAAACGTCACCTCATAGTTTGTCCGGATAGGCACACGTCGGGAAAAATAGTTCAAAGTTTCTCAAATGGAGTAAAAGTTCACTAATAAGTGTAAAATAACCGGAGTGTAAATGCCCAAGTAGAGTTAAGAACTATATTGTTCTGAGAAGAACGTTTTCACTGTAATTACCCTCCCCTCTCGCCTCCTCGACTCGAGGGCCCAAACACTAGCGCCGCCCCTACCCTACCATCCCCTGTCTCACCTCCATCACAGGTAACCGACGGGCAAGCCCGTGCGGACACCGAGGAAGGTGGCGGTGAGGATGTTGCTGCTCCACCCTCATTGGTTGGGGGCTTTGTATCTTAGGCGGCGTCCTCACATGGAGAGGGCGGTGTCGACCTAGCAGCGGGTGGCGGCCATCGGCATTGCAGACCGGCCTTCTGACCTACGCTGGAGGCGAGGCAGCGGCGGGCGTGGTTGCGGTGCGAGGTCACCTTGTTTGGCCTCTGGTGCTAGATTTGATGAGGGCTACTCCTCCCAGCACTTCGTGTCTCATCCCTAGACCTCATTCAAGCCAATGTTGGGTGTGATTGGATGTGGGAATATGCGGGGGAAAACTTTGGCCGAAACTCCTGCAAATCTCAGGTGAAAACCAAAAACCACGGACTGGGCGGCGGCGGGCGCTCTGGTGTCGTTCCCTTCATGAAGGCGTCGCCTTCAGATAGCTGGGATAGTGGACGAACTCATTTGGGTGGTAGGTGTTAGAGTATGGTAATATTTGGTAGTTTAAGTTTATAATCCAATTCTATCTCTAATAGTCTTCTTGCCCCCAAGTCCTCTAGTACTATATAAACAACCTAAGGGCTCACGATGTAATCACATCTTTCATGGTATCAGAGCGTGTCGCTCCTCAGCCTAGGTTTTAGCCACCGCTTCCGTCGCGCCGCCCCCCGGCGAGGTCGGTCCCCATGATCTCCGCCGAGGACATCGCATCTCGTAGCTATTTTTTCTTCCAATTCCCTAGATCGGTTTAGTAGTCTAGCAAATTTCTTTTTTCCATTAGATCTATTTTTTTAGCCACCAAAAGCATCGTCCACAACCGCATGTCGTTATCGCGCGCCTCTACTTCAACCTCGGCGTCGGCACAACTACGGCAAATCATCGCCAACGATCGTGCCAAGGAGGCACCGCGTGACGCCCCAAGGGACACCTTCTCGCGCTGCGCCGGCTGCTCCGTCCCCACGTCGTCTCCACGCCGGCCCGTCTTCATCAACATCTACCGGGACGCACGTCCCTGAGTACGTGCCACACCATCAACAAAGGGTTGCACCTTCATCACTCGTGGTCATCATCGCCGACAACCATCTACACCAACAACATCACCGCATCGTCGCCGCCACCACCAAACATGGTCATCGTCAACACCAATAAGTTCTTCTTCACGAGCGACGTGGCGCTCATACAAGCAAAAAAACAAGCGGAAAGTACGGGTCTAATCCCGAATTCAACTACCGCTACAACAAATCTTCATCAATAACTACCTCTTCGTCTTCGTCCACCACTACCACGCCGTCAGAGTCGCAGTCTAATTTTTTTTACTTAATAAATTTTCTTCTTGCAACTACTTCATCTACTCCGACAAATCGGCGGACAACTTCCATGCACAGACCGTTCACGGAGAATTTCTCTGCTGCTCCCTCCGGCTTTGGCGCGCATCGCTCGTGATGGTCCCTGTCTTCGCACGTCTAGTATTGGAAACACCGACGCATGCCTTTGTTTCCGGCGTGCTTCCGAGTTTGGCAAGCTCGGTAAGACGTGTCGCCTACCTCGACTACTCCGAGTCCAAACTACGTCTACCTCAACTACTACGGCGAATTCTCCAGGCTCAACAACGACATCGACCACAACACAACAACATCATCGATTTCATCAACGGCGACTACATCACCAACGACATCATCGACCACGACTACAATACCCTACTTCTGGCTACATCGACATCGACATCCACCGACATCCTCTACAGTTCGCGCCTTCGGATTATGCTCCGGTCAGACCATCCGCGATGCTCCGGCTCTTCTCGTCACTCCCGATCCTACTGCAGGGGTGGTGTTAGAGTATGTCACGGTTTAGTAATATTTGGTAGTTTAAGTTTGTAATCCAATTCTATCTCTAGTAGTCTTCTTGTCTCCCAAGTCTTCTAGTACTATATAAACAACCTAAGGGTTCATGATGTAATCACCTCTTGCAACATCAATACAATCTATACTTTCACAAATCTTCTAGTAGGTAACTGGTAGAGGCTGTTCTATCTTCGTGCGGCGGTGCTTTGAATGGCCAAGTGCCCGTTCCTCTTTGTCTCAGACGTGTTTACTCGCTGGCGGGTCGGTGCCCTTGATCCTGCGCAAGAAGATCAATGTTCTCCTCTTCACAGCAGCAGTCCGGTGGTCGAGCCACTAAAATTTTGTCAAGACTTGTTGGCACCGGCGCTATCCTTTTCCATTCTTCTTCGGAGACTTCTCATGGCGGATTATTTCACTACGTTGTGGTTGGTAGTTGGTACTACGGATGGTGGTGATGTATGTGGAAAATTACCAAAAGGGCAACGCTACGCGTCCCCGGGGGATAATTGCTGCCGATTCTCCGGGTCCCCAATGCGCCACGTGTCCATAAACCAGCCTGTAATCGCTTTTGCTGCAAATCGACCCGCTTCTTCTACAAATAGCCCCGCTTTTGCTACATGTAGCAGAAAAAGGTTCGATCTAGAAAAAAGAACAAATATATTGGATCTCGCCGGAGACCTCGCCGGTGACCTTGTAGCAAAAATTTGTGCTAATCTAGCAGATCTGACCTCGCCGGAGATCGCCGGTATACCTCGGCGGAGACCGTGTAGCAAAAACTCTACGCTATTGTAGCTAACCCGCAAAACAGCCGTAGCAAAATGTTTTTTCTAATGTAGCAAAAAGGGACATCGCCGGAGAGTTCGCCGGAGAGTTCGCCGGAGACCTCGCCGGCATCGTTGTAGCAAAAACATGTGCTAATATAGCAGATCTGACCTCCCCGGAAAATATCACCGGAGACCTCGCCGGAGAAAACCTCGTAGCAAAAAATTTACACTATTGTAGCAAAACGATAAAACGGTAGTAGCAAAAAAATATACTAATGTAGCAAGCACGACTTCGCCGGAGTCATTCGTCACGAGACATTATAGTAAAATATTTGGGCTATTATAGCATACACATAAAACTATGGTAGCAAACAAAAATGTACACATATTTGTAGCAAGGAAAAGCCGCCGTCGCCGGAGAAGATGCCATTGGAGCGATGCTTGTAGCACCGACATCTGCCTCTTGTAGCAACCTCCACCGCCGCGTGTAGCAACCACCGCCATGGAGGATGGCTGGCGCGTGGCGTTCTAGAGCTCGCGTGTGGCCAGCGGCGACGGGCCAGAGGTGGCAGCGACGCGCCATGGGGACCTGCAAGCGACGGGAAGCGCGAGGCGACGCCTTGGAGAGGAGCACCGGTGGCACTCCGCGGAAGAAGCAGGGTGTAGGTGGCGCCGCCGGGAGGAGCAGAATAGGGAGGGGCGGGCGGCGCGTGCGAGTGCATGCGGCGGCGGAGACACAGGGATCAGGTCTCGGCGGCAGCGGAAGGACGGCTGCTATGACGGTGGGGGAGCGCCGGACTTGAGGCGGGAGGAGCGGTGGCGGGGGAGCGCCGGACTCAAGCGGGAGGAGCGGCGGCGGGGCGAGCTCAGGCGCGGCAGGGAGCGCCGGACTCGAGCGGGAGGAGCGGCGGCGGGGAGCACCGGACTGAGGCGTGAGGAGTAGGGGGCAGCGTGCGGCAATGGCGAGCGGCGCACGGCGGTTGGAAAAATATGCAGTCAGAAACAGAGGAAGAAGCTAGAGGAAGGAGGAGATAAGGCGGGCCAACCACACGCACTCGCGAGCGTTCGGTGCGATCTGGGGCATGAAAGCTAGCGGATCCCCGAAGGATCCCTATCATTTCCCTTACCAAAAGGAGGAGTCAAATCTTTCAACAGTTTGATCTAGCAATCTAGGGCGTGCTCACCATCAACAGATGGACAGAGAAAAGAGGCAAGGCCGGTGATCGGAGGAGCTTCCGAACAGCACGCCTGCGTCCACGACCTATTTCGCCGAGGGCCTAAAGGAAGACGAGACAAGCCCGATGCGCAAGTGCCGACCTAGCCTGATGCACAGGCACTATGTGAATGGTAAGCGTTGCTAAATATTTTGTTGGACGTTGATGCCGGTGTATCAGGGTAAGCTCATTGAGCTCCGCCCATGGTTGGTACTGTGGGCGGTGGTGTTGTCTGTGGAGGGCTGCATGATGAGGCGGTAGTTCTCGGAGTCCTCTCCTCCCTTGGCAACATGTCCGTCAATGTACATGCATGGCTCAGGTGAGTTGCTCCACATCTTGACAGGTGCAACGCCGTTCCTTAAAATAGGTTTCGTTCCCGTTTTATAAATAAAGCCATACATGGCCGATCTGATACAAGATGGTGAGTAAAACCTCTTACAAAGCAGATAAAAAATAAATAAAAAATAACAAAAAGGGCTAAGACTTGCAACTGAAACAAGACCGAGTGGGATCGGAGCTCCACGACTACACCCCCAAGAGGGCAACGACGTATCCGCCCCGGCATCCAACACCTCACGCTCAGGGGCAACATGACATGGGGAGACTGTAAGCAACCGAGGTCAGCCGACAACAGAGTCAGGCCCACGTGGGCGGCAGCCGCCACCAATGAGAGCAGACCGATCCTCCACCGCCAAGGCGGTTGCCGACCGGACGCAGCAGCAGTGCCGGTCAGGCTCCAGATCCAGCAAGATCAGGCCCGACCAGCTCCGCCGCCGCGCTGTAGCACCAAGGTTTCCACCGCCACCCTGCAGATACGAACCAGGCGGACTCAACTGCCGAGGCCCGCTGAGCCCAGATCGAGCCCGCATGCACAGATATAGGCCGAGCATGCTTGGCTAGACCTTGCCATCCACCGCTGTCCTACTACCGTCGCCGTTGAGTCTGCTGCCGACCTGCAGCCGTCTAGAGACGAGGAAACCGCCTCCAAGGTGCTGCCTCCCACGGCCCTCGCCACCCAGCAAGCTAGGCGCGCACCACCCACCGCCGCCCGTCACGCCTTTGCCAGGGAGAGCTGACCGCCGCCGTTCTGCATCCCGGCAGGAGAAGCAGGCTCCAGCCCGGAGGAGAGGACCCGCCACTAGTGGAAACGAGGCCTTTGGTTGAGCCTAGAAATGGGCTTTAACACCGGTTCTTCTACGAACCGGTGTTAAAGGGGGGGCCTGTACCAGCGTGGCCCGTGCAGCAAAAAGGAGCCCCCCTTTAACACCGGTTCGTGGCACGAACCGGTGTTAAAGGCCCCTGCACCAGTGGCCCGCGCAGCCCCCCCTTTAACACCGGTTCGTGGCTTGAACCGGTGTTAAAGGGGGGGGCTATATAAGACACCGCAGCCCACACCCCACTCTTCCATTTTTTCACTATCTCATTTTGGAGCCTAGCAAGAGGGTGTGAAGTGTGCTAGTTTGTGTTTTTTTCGTATGCACAAGAGGTGTTCGGTGAAATGCCCGAGAGCTCAAAATAAGTTTTCTCGTTGCTCTTTCCTTCTCGGTCGAGGTCAGCAACTATCCTTTCATGTGTCATTGATGTACTATATATATAAATGGTCATCTCCCTATTATTTTTTGATATATACTATATATTAATGCAGATGAACCGGCAATGGATGTACGGTGACCGCCGCACTTCCGAGTACATTACGGGCCTCCAAAATTTCATCATTGTGGCTAATGCAAACCGTGGTCACAATGGTTTTATGTGCTGTCCGTGTGTTCACTGTCAGAACAAGAAAGACTACTCAAATACCAGAACCATTCACGCCCACTTGCTTCGATCCGGTTTCATGCCCAGCTATAATTGTTGGACCAAGCACGGAGAAAAAGGGGTTGTGATGGAAGACAACGAAGAAGAAGAGGATGATGACAACTATCATAATATGTATCCTGAATATGATGATACTGCAACGGGGTAGATAATGAAGATCAAGAGGCAGCAGATGGGCCCGCTGATGACGATCTTGGTCGGGCCATTACTGATGCAAAGGAAGAATGTGAAACTGAAAAGGAGAAGGAGAAGCTGGAGCAGATGTTAAAGGATCACAAAACATTGTTGTACCCAACTTGCGAAGATGGCTACAAAAAGCTAGGTACCACACTGGATTTGCTGCAATGGAAGGCAGAGAACGGTGTGACTGACAGCGCATTTTCAAAGTTGTTGGTAAAAATGAAGAATCTTCTTCCAAGAAATAATGAGTTGCCCGACAATACATACCAAGCAAAGAAGGTTGTCTGCCCTCTAGGATTAGACGTACAGAAGATACATGCCTGCATTAATGACTGCATCCTCTACCGCGGTGAGAAGTACGAGAATTTGGATGCATACCCGGTATGCACTGCATTGCGGTATAAGATCAGACGAGACGATCCTGGCGATGTTGAGGGTGAGGCCCCTAGGAAGAAGGTTCCTGCCAAGGTTATGTGGTATGCTCCTATAATACCACGGTTAAAACGTCTCTTCAAAAATAAAGAGCATGCCAAGTTGTTGCGATGGCACATGGAAGACCGTAAGAAAGACGCGATGTTGAGACACCCCGCTGATGGGTCACAGTGGAGAAAAGTCGAGCGAGAGTACCCGGACTTCGCACGTGACGCAAGGAACTTAAGGTTTGGTCTAAGTACAGATGGCATGAATCCTTTTGGTGAGCCGAGCTGCAGTCACAGCACCTGGCCTGTGACTCTATGTATCTATAACCTTCCTCCTTGGTTGTGTATGAAGAGGAAGTTTATTATGATGCCAGTGCTCATCCAAGGCCCGAGGCAACCCGGCAACGACATTGATGTGTACCTAAGGCCATTAGTTGAAGAACTTTTATAGCTGTGGGCCAAACCAGGTGTACGTATGTTGGATGAGCACAAAGGGGAGCCATTTGACCTACGAGCATTGCTTTTCGTAACCATCAATGATTGGCCTGCTCTTAGTAACATTTCAGGGCAAACAAACAAGGGATACAATGCATGCACACACTGTTTAGATGAGACTGAAAGTGTATATTTGGATAAATGTAAGAAGGTTGTGTACCTAGGGTATCGTCGATTTCTTCCGAACCTGCATCCAGTAAGAAAGAAAGGCAAGCATTTCAAACGTCTGGGAGAACCCCGGAGGAAGTTTGTCCTCCGTACCGGTGAGGAGGTATTTGGTATGGTCAAGGACCTAGAAGTAATCTTTGAAAAAGGTCCTGACAGTCTATCTGTTCCGAATGACGATGCCGGACACGCGCCCATGTGGAAGAAGCAATCTATATTTTGGGACCTACCCTATTGGAAAGTCTTAGAGGTCCGCTCTTCAATCGACGTGATGCACGTGACGAAGAATGTTTGCGTGAACCTGCTAGGCTTCCTAGGAGTGTATGGGAAGACAAAAGATACACCGGAAGCACGGCAGGACCAGCAACGTCTGAAAGACCCTGAAGAGCCTATGCATCCTGAGAACGAGAAGGGTAAACGATGCCACTTAACTCCTGCCAGCTACGCTCTTACCAAAGCAGAGAAGGAAATCTTTTTTGAATGCCTGAGTAGTATCAAGGTCCCGTCTGGCTTCTCGTCGAATATAAAGGGAATAATAAATATGGCAGAGAAAAAAAATCCAAAACCTGAAGTCTCATGACTGCCACGTGATTATGACACAATTGCTTCCGATTGCATTGAGGGGGCTTCTATCTGAAAATGTTCAAGTACCCATTGTGAAGCTATGTGCATTCCTCAATGCAATATCTCAGAAGGTAATTGATCCAGAAAGCCTACCAGGGTTACAGACAGATGTGGCCCAATGTCTTGTCAGCTTTGAGTTGGTGTTCCCACCATCCTTCTTCAATATTATGACGCATCTCCTGGTTCACCTAGTAGAAGAGATTGCCATTCTCGGTCCTGTATTTTTACACAATATGTTCCCCTTTGAGAGGTACATGGGAGTCTTAAAGAAATATGTTCATAACCGTGCTAGGCCAGAAGGAAGCATCTCCAAGGGCTATGTAACAGAGGAGGTCATTGAGTTCTGTGTTGATTTTATTCCTGACCTTAAGGTGATTGGTGTTCTAGAATCACGACATGAGGGGAGACTGCGTGGAAAAGGCACCCTAGGATGTAAAGCAATGATATGTAGGGACGGGCATTCTCTCAATCAAGCACACTACACGGTTTTACAAAGATCTATCTTGGTTGCCCCGTATATCAATGAACACAAGAATTTAATACGCCTCAAACACCCGGGACAGTCTGATGAATGGATTATAAGTGAACACATGGCGAGTTTTGGCGGCTGGCTGCAAAGACTTCTCACGAATAACACCACTGTTGGGGATCAGCTGTACTTGTTGGCCAGGACACCATCTTCGACTGTATGTACTTTCCAAGGGTACGAGATAAATGGGAATATATTTTATACGATAGTCCAAGATAAAAAGAGCACCAACCAAAATAGTGGTGTCCGCTTCGATGCAGCAGAAGACAATGGGCAAAAGACCACGTATTATGGGTTCATAGAGGAGATATGGGAACTTGACTATGGACCTAATTTTAAGGTCCCCTTATTTCGATGCAAATGGGTCAAGCTAACAGGAGGGGGGTTGAGGTAGACAAGAAGTACGGAATGACAACGGTGGATCTCAACAATCTTATGAAGGTACACAAGAACTTAGACGAACCATTCGTCTTAGCCAATGATGTGTTCAGGTTTTTTATGTGAAGGACATGTCTACCAAACCAAAAAAAAGAAAAAATAAGCAAATAGATACATCACACGATGAGTCAAAGCGTCACATAGTTCTTTCAGGGAAAAGAAACATCGTGGGAGTGGAGGACAAGACAGACATGTCAGAAGATTATAATAAGTTTGATGAAATTCCGCCCTTCAGAGTGAAGACTGACCCAACCATCCTGTTAAACGGTGCTGATACTCCATGGTTACGGCCGACGCGATCATAAGATTGACTATATGTATTAATTGAGCCATTTTTGGCACACATATGTATCTCAACATGGAAATCAATGTCATATTTCTTCTGTTAATAGTATATGTATTAAATGAGCCATTTTTCTTCCTTCTATTTCTTCCCTCTATTTTTCTTCCCGCCATTTTTCTTCCCGCCATTTTTTCCCGCCATTTTTCCCGCCATTTTTCTTCCCGCCATTTTTTCCCGCCAGTTCTTCCTGCCAGTTCTTCCCTCCAGTTCTTTCCGCCAGTTCTTCACTATATATATATGTAGGGTTGGCCTCCATTGTCATTGCACATCTCTAGACTCATATCTGCAACCTCATCACTCTTTCCCATGGCTTCCACCGTAGCACTAACCCCCAGGGAGGCGGAGGCGCTTTGTGCCTCGAACTATCCCTGCCCGCCGGGCTACTGTGTCCCCGTCGGCTGGATGCTGAGCACCGGAGGCGTGCCGGTTCCTCCTGTCCCTCTAGGTGTGGCGCGCCGGATGGCCATCACGAACCACTACTACTTCGAGCTCACGCCGGAGCAGCGGAGGAATCCCAGATGGCATCCCGACTATTTACCTACTTGGGAAGCCTTCTTCGTGGATCGGCGTGAGAGGGCGCTCGCCAGGCACGAGGAGGACGGCCCACCTCCTCCGAATTTCAACGAGGCCGGCCGTCGGCTATGGTGGCGCGGTCGGACTCTCCAGAGCGTCATGGCCTATGACACTGCCGCCGACTCTAACCCCCGTCTGCGCTACCCTCAAGTCCATCCCACGCGTACTCAGCCTTCAAGGTTCGATTACGGCGACCCCGACGACGACGACAGCGATGACGGCAGCGGCGAGTACGACGACTACAGTGGCGAGTATTACAGGTGTAGGCAGGAGCATGACTGAATCACTCCAACATTCCAAAACAAGTTCGGCCGATTGTTACTTAATCTGGCCATGTATCTTAATTTTCAGTTCTTTTATGTATCTTAATTTTCAGTCGTGCTTTATGTAACTTACTATTAGTTGCATTCTGTATTTTAATTCCAGTTCTATCTCCTTCACAAAATGACCTATCTCATTCGAGGTTTCTTGGCTTTCGGGTCAAATGACCAATGTTATGGCTAGAATCAAGGCATAGTTTGTGATAATATGGCCATATTGTGCATACATGTGCATCATGGCATGGCAAACAATGTTGCAAGAGGAAGTTTTCCTTTTTATCGCACCAAAAAGGCATTTTCCATTTTCCGAGCATAAAAAACGGACGGTTTTGTGAAGCAACCACCAAATGGCTAATTCAAAAAACCACCACCACATTTTACAAAAATACTAGACCACCTTATATGGACAATGTACCAACAGGGGGATCTAAAGTAAATATAAAATGTTTTTACATGAATGGATAGATATTATTTTTATGAAAATTATGATATATTATTCATATTTTTGTGAGTTGAAATGAATAAGATATGAATTTTCTAAATTCATATCCTATTTTTTGAATTATAAATGCCCCCACCCCTTTAATGCATGAAATAAATGCCCCCCCTTTAACACCGGTTCCAGCCACGAACCGGTGTTAAAGGGGGGGCGCATTTATTTCGTTTCGCGCGCGCACCCCCCCTTTAACACCGGTTCGTGGCTGGAACCGGTGTTAAAGGGGGGGGTGCGGGCGCGAAACGAATTCCCTCCCCCTTTAACACCGGTTCCAGCCACGAACCGGTGTTAAAGGGGAGGGGGGGTTATAACGCGCGCCTTCCCCTTCCTTCTTCCCCCCAGCCAGATCGAAAGCGCACGCGCAGAGAAAAGCAGAGGAGAGCCGGCGCCGTCCAGCCATCGCCGTCCAGCCCTCGCCGTCGCCGCCCTCGCCGTCGCCATCCCGCGGGAGCGCCGTCGCCCCCTCCCCGCGCGCGAGCCGTCGCCGTCGCAGTCGATGCCCCCCGCCGCGCCAGCACCGTCCGCCACCGCGCGCGCCCGCGTCGGCCGCCACCCCCGTCGCCGCCGCTCGGATCCACTGCCCGCCAACACCGAAGCCTCCGCCAACTCGGAGCCGCAGCCGCCAACCCCGCGTCCACGACCGCTGCCGCTGACCCCGTTCGCGAGAGTTGCCGCCACCGGCGGTGAGAGCTCTCTGTTTGTGTTTTGGAGATATTGGTGATAAATGTTATTTGTGTGTATATTGGATAAATGTTGCATATATGTATATATATTGTTGTGTATGAATAATTTTATTTGTGTGTAATTGCATATATATATTGTTGCATATATGTTGTATATATTGTTGCATATATGTATATAATTAGTTATTAGTATTTTATAAGAGTGTAGTTTAGTGTGTATTATTAGTAGTTTAGTGTTAGTATTAGTTTAGGTTTTATTTAGTTTAGGGTTATTAGTTTAGGGTTTATTTAGTTTAGGGTTATTAGTTTAGGGTTATTTATTTAGTTTAGGGTTATTTAGTTTAGGGTTATTTATTTAGTGTATTTAGTTTAGGGTTATTTAGTGTATTTTATAGTTAGTATTAGTTTAGGGTCGTCACCTCGCTGCTCTGTAAGCGCCGCCGCTGGCCGTCGTCGTTAACGTCGCTCCGGTGACCCCTAGGTAGTGGCGCCGCCCGTTTTAGGTAGGCCGCATCACGCTGAGGCAAACCCGCTACCTCGCGCGCCCTAGGTCGCTCTCCAGCGCCGTCAGCCGCCGCTTTCTGGAGCATCCTCCGGTCAGCCACTGTAGCTAGCCCCTCTCATATGCATTCGGGATTTCTCCAAATTAGGGTTTGGACCCCTCGGAACTCGTTTAAAATGATCAAGCATCCTTAGGGTTTTAATTTCATTTGTGTATTTTTGTATGGATAATATGTATATTTGTGTATGAATCCAAGTCCACTTGAATGTTTACTCTCTTACTCTAGATAATATTATTGTTTTAGAAACTATGGATCCACTTAGTAGAAACCTTGAAGAAGAAGAAATAATGGAGAACATTATCGATGAGGACACCTCACAATATCTAAACTTGGAGGGACATGATGACAGCTCAAGTAGTCATGGAGAAGATGAAGACTCCGGTGAACGCAATTTAGTGATTACAAAGTCCGGCGAGGTATATGCATTGATTAAGCCTCTGCTGACTTCCACCAACAATCTTCTTCTACATGTATTAATTAATGCTTCTTTCTTCTTTTAGCCCTCTGGATCGACCAGCCAGTAACCATCTTCTTCTACGAAAAAGAGCAAGCGAGGCGCGAGCCATCGTTTGAAAGATCATGCAAAGTTCACGATCGAAGCAGTCCGTGTTGATGGCAGGCCGATGGAGCCCAAGAAGGCTACAGACAAATTTGTACGTCAGGCTGGAGTTCTTGTTAGGGACCAAATCCCAATCATAATTGAATATTGGAATAAGCCAAAGAAGGGCAACGGTACCTTTGTCGATGAAAGATCCAAAGAAACGCTTTGGAATTCGCTGTTGGTAAATTTCACCCTTCCGCCAGAGGAGGATGAAAACAAACCGGTTATAAAGGAAAAGGTCAAAGAGTGGACTCTAAAGAAGATGGCTGACGCTTTCCGCAACTGGAAGACAAAATTGAACAAATTTGTCAAAGCTCGCGAGACTCCAGATTTCGAAGACGCATATTATGCGAAGATAAGACCTCACTGGCGCGAATTTGTGGCATACAAGGAAGGTGCTATAGCTACAAAGAGGTCAGAAACCAATACGCTAAATGCCCAAAAGAAGGAATATCACCAGAGGACAGGGTCAGGTGGCTACATATCTCAGAGGCCTAAGTGGGAGGAAGCTGAGAAGGCCCTGCGCGACAGAGGGATCACACCCTAGACACATGGGTGGGACCTACATGCAAAGACTTGGTTCTACGGAATCGGGGCAAGGTTGGACCCAGAAACAGGATTGTGTATCTTCCCAACCCTCCTTGCCAAACCCGTCACTGAACTCATCACGGCATACGAGGAAACAGCCGCCAGGACCTTCCATCCTGACAGAGAGAATGACCAGCTCACACGCGCCATCGGTAAAAAAGAACACCCTGGACATGCACAAGGCACAGGGGGTATGACGTGGAAGGATGGGTTTGCCGAGTGGAGCGACTCGTACAGATGGCGCGGCAGAAAAGAAAAAGAGCGTACAGAGCGGATGACACAGATAGAACATGCACTTGTGGCGCTGCAGGCGCAAGTGAATGCACAATAGAGCCATCAAGCTACCGGCCCATCTCAGCGGCACGAAGAGCCTACATTGGAAGCTGCCGGCGGCCCAGACTCTGCGCGGAAAAGCAGCGTGGCTTCCACGGAGAACGTGCAGCCCACGCTTGAAATGGCGGGTCCTCGATACCCCGTGGATGAGATCACGGAGAGCGAACACGCTGAGCTGCATGTGATATTAATGGGCTTATCCATTAAGGTGGCTGTCGGCTATGCCTTACCTCCTGTAGCTGGTGGAACTTACCACCGCCGACCGATTCCAGATGGCTATGCTATTGTTGGGGTGGATGAGGTTGTGAAGGAATATGAGGAAGCACAGCTTGACCATGCTACAGGTGAAGGGGAAACTCAACTCAAATTTGCAGTGAAAACAACCATTCTTTGGAAGAAGGAACACATCGTGCTTCCAAATTGGAGGCCACTGGCACCCCCGCCGTCTCCGCAGCGTCAGCAGTCTGAGCCGCTTCAGCCATCTCCGGCGCCATCTCCGGCGCGCCAACCATCTCCTGCCCGTCAGCCATCTCCTCAGCGTAAGCGGAAGAGCACTGCTACGAAGAGCATCACTAGCACTGCCACAAAGAGTTCAAAAAACTACGTCCCACAGCCTTCCGCCAAGCCATTGCCGGTTTTACCGTGGAATCGCAGCGACGAGGAGACCAATAGGATCTCGGAAGAAGAGGTCAAGAAATTCTTTGCACCTAGACGGGCCGAGCCAAAGGAGAAAATAGATCCGGCGGTGGTGGAGAAGTTTTACAAAAATCTTTTGAAACCTGAAACCCCACTTGTGCCGCACTACGAGCGCTAGATTTTGAAGGCGGATGCAAGGCACCATAGGGAGACTGAAAGTAGCAGTCATGTGGCACCCCAGAAAATAGTTCCCATGCTCGGAGAGCAGGAAAACCAATCATGCGCCCCGCTCCAAGTGTTCGACACACGGGACGCTCCTCCCGTAAATGATTACGAGGCAGAGCTACAAAGAAAGGCCAATAAGATGGGGATAACTTACATTGCATACTTGAACATCATGGGAGACAACTTGCCCAAATGCGATACCAACCCCATACAACCATGGAAGTATGGGAAGAATCTCGTCAAGAAAGAGGAGCTCAAGAATCTACCAACAAAGATGCGAAGATTGCACAAGTGGTACCTTGATTTCTGCAAGACGAGAAAGGAAGAATGGATCACGGCGCATATAAGAGATGAGATTTTCTTGTGCGGAGACGACGAGTTCGACTTCAACATTCAAGACTTGCATTTTCTATTCAATCAGAAGGAACTTGACAAAGCTGCCATCAGCCTTTATTGTGTGTAAGTACTATTTCTGTATTTTCTATCTCATCTCATTCACTTCATTAATTGCATGTATATATATATGCTCACCATATATGTATATACTATTATGCAGGAAAAAGGTTATGGAATGCATGAAAGGAGGACCTTTTGACATTGGGTTCGTTGACCCAAATAGAGTTCATGAAAAAGTGCTAAGAACCAAATCCAGGCAAACAGAAGATTTATTGCTAAGGTCTTTACTGAGACAACAAACCAAAAGGGAAATACTATTGCCTTACAACTTCTCGTGAGTACTGTTACCCTCTCTTGTACACATTCTGTTTTGGCTTACTTGATGTTAAGTGTAACTGATGATGAGTTATGCGTGCGTAGATTCCACTTTATTCTGCTAGTCATTCAACCTGACTCAGGAAAAGTCCTTGTCACGGACTCGTTACGAAAAGAAAAAGAGCTATGGGCAGACTTTAGAGAGATGCTCTAGAGGTAATTTCAATCATATTATCGCACTAGATCGGCAACTTTCATGACAACAAGTAATTAATTACTCCTTTATCCATTTTGTTTGCCGGACAGGGTTTAGAAAAGGTTCACGGGCAGGGCCGTGGGTGAATGGTCAGAAGAACTAAAATTTGTAGACCAAAATGTAAGTAATACTAGCTAGCTAGGTCTGCGTATCTCTTTGATTCTGCTTCCAATTCCATTATACCATGCTTTATTGATTATTATTTTGATTGAACTCTCTATTCTCGTAAAGTGCGCGCATCAGGGACACGTCAATAACTTATGTGGGTACTATGTTTGCGAGTTCATTCGCAACACGATATGTGCGACGGGCCAAGCCGCACTAGAACAACTTAGAATAAGTAAACAAAGTACACAACATTATTTTATTACCATCAATTGTGTTGAGTTTTATTCTTATATATATATTGACCCCATTCTTCATATATATTCAGATCGAACGGATGCGGGACCAACTCCTACCATTTGACCGCATACAAGCCATTCAAGAGGAATTGGCGGGGTTCATACTTGATGAGGTCGTCACGCTTCGCGGAGAACTCTTTAGATATCCACCAAAATGAACGTTGTATATATGCTTGAACGTGTTTGTCTTGTACTTGATGCTTCAACGTTTACGGAGAATACCACACAATGACGATGTTGTGTATAATAATAGTTGCTTAATTATTCATGTACTCGTATGTATCGATGACAATGTATGTGTATACCGCTCCCGATCGATTCCCCCTCCCCCCTCCCCGTCCCTACCGCGCCGCAGAAATACGCCCAGAACGGGGCAGGGGCAGAACTCTGCCGCGGCAGAGATTTAGGCCATTTTCCTGCCGCGGCAAAACTCTGCCGCGGCAGAGATTTATCTCCTTTTTCTGCCGCGGCACAGAACCTTTAACACTGGTTCGTGTTATGAACCGGTGTTAAAGGGGGGGGGCCCTGAGCCCTGCGGCAGCCCCACGTGCGCCACCCTTTAACACCGGTTAAGAACTGGTGTTAAAGGGGGGCCCCCTCTAACACCGAACCCTCAACAGCGGTTCTACAACCGCTGTTAGAGGGCCCTCCAAACCGGTGTTAGAGGGAGGGGTGTGCACTAGTATCGAGTTCTAGCGTAGAGAACTTTATTTATAAAGCGGGATGAAATCTGGTTTCGAGGCGCAATCTATGTGCACATTATCTCAACTTCTCGTAAGAAATGGGGAAAGTGTTATCGCACACGCACATGCTAAGATGATATGTGCTATCGGGAAAGAGTCGAAAATGAAGAAAAAATAACCTTAACCTGAAAGAAATTTAAATAATAAACAGCTAGCGATAGAAATTCACAAAATAACCCTTTTGCATAACGCTCGGTCTGGGGACAGGGTCCTGCTAGGACGACAAAGAGAGTATACGGCGGCACGGCGACTGGGGAGAGAGCAACCACAACAGCTTTAGAGAATAGGGAGAGAGGGGGGACGGCGGCGGGTTTGTGGACTGGCGGAAGGAGAGGCTCGGAGTAAGGTTCTGAATAGGATAGAACAAGGCAGCATTAGAGCAACTCTAGCAGATCCTACATATCCTCCCCGCAAACACGCGGCTGTGGGGCACGGAAAACACGTTTTTGGCGATGTGGAGGCTACGACCAGGCAGATCCTACATCCCCGAACGACAATAAGGAATATTCTAGCGCAGGTTTTTTTTGGCGATGCGGAGGCTGCAACCGTAAACAACAGGGTTTTCATCAATTTAACATATGAATGTGATGATCAACTAGTGATCCAGCGTAACAAAATGACAGCAAATATAAATTACATAAATTGTTCAAAGCACACAATATTACAATAATCCAAATAAATAAATAGTTCATTGTCTCAATTATTAAAAAAAAATGGGTCCAAATGGAAAGAATAGTCTCAAATAACACAAACAAATTATGAGGCAATAAAATTGATCAATGGGGCTCTACCGTGACGCTGCTGCCAATGGTGCTCGATCAGATCATTTTTGAGTTGCCAATGGGTCTCGGCGTTCTCAATATTGCGGTAGGTCTCAGAAAAGCTTGGATTTCATCAGGGTTTCTTGTTAGCTTCACACGGGTACCAACATTGTCGTAGAAAAACTCCAAGTTTAAATCCCTCTCATCCTATATGATCATGTTGTGAAGAATGACACAACATGTCATAATGTTCCGGAGGGTCCTCTTGTCCCAAAACCTAGCCGGGCCACGAACAATAGCAAACCGAGCTTGCAAAACACAAAAGGCTCTCTCAATATCCTTGCGGCATGCTTCTTGCATATTGGCAAATTCAATTTTTTTTGGGGGGAATTAGAAATTGTTTTCAAAAAAACTGACCAAGGTGGATAGATGCCATCCGCAAGATAGTAGCCTTGAGTGTACTGATGGTTGTTGACAGTGTAGTTGCAAGCAACAACATCACCTTTATCAATCCTAGCTAGCAGATGAGATCTTTGGAAAACATTGATATCATTCAGAGATCTTGGCAACCCAAAAAAGCAATGCCAAATCCAAAGATCTTCTGATGCAACTGCCTCAAGTAGAATTATTGGATCATGGCTTTTTCCAAAATAGTGTCCCTGCCATGCCTTGGGACAATTCCTCTATTTCCAATGCATACAATATGTGCTTCTAAGCATGCCTGGCCAACCTCTCTTCTCATTCATTGCCATCAATCTAATTGTATCTTCTCCATTAGGAGCCCAGAGATATGTTGGACCAAACACACAAATCATCACCTTGGCAAACATACGCACACTTCTAATTGTTGTATCTTCACCAATGCGAAGATAATCATTAGCATAGTTTGATGGGATCCCATATGCAATGACTCTCATCGCTGCCGAGATCTTTTGGTACAGGCTAAACCCTAGAAGTCCAGCAGCATTTCTCCGGAGAGTGAAGTACCGAGAACTAGGATCGCAAGCTTCCACAATCTTCACAAACAAGCTCCTACACACCGTCTATGAAATAGGTGAGCAGGATATGTTTGTACCTCCGCGAAGTAATCTTGCATGAGCAACTCATTGCCGAGCAGGCGGTTGCGCGGGATGCAAACACGGCCACCTTTGGAGCCTTTCCGCTTCTTCCTCAAAGCCTCCTGCAGCTTCTTCGCGACGAGGAGCAACACCAACTGCTCCATGTCGTCGTCTAGCAGGTCGTCAATGTCGGAATCATCAGACGAGGACGACGAATCAAAATCATAGAGTGTGCTGTGACTCGAGTTCATCTAGGTACACAAAGAGATTCTATGAATAAGCACCAACTTCCGCGTCTTATTCTAGAAGAAATCGACGGGGAAATACCTTGCCGGACGGCGAGGAGAAGCGGCGGCGGTGCGGACTGGTGTTGGCCGGGTGGCGGCCCTAATTGTCCGGGCGGGCGGCGAGAAACAACGCGGACGGCTGGATCTGTAGCCTCGGTGGGGAAATAACGCGGATTTGGGCCGGAATCGAAGGCGGCGGGCGGCAGCGGTGGTGGTGGCGGGCTGAAGAGGAAGAGGGGAAATGGGGAAGGCGCGGGCTGAAACTTCCCTCCCGCCAACGCCTTCCGCGGGATGAAGGGCACACTCGGTTCGGCGGCCAAACCTGCTTCGGTTTGGCTCGCGCGAATGCGGACGCCGGCAAAAATATTTGTGGGGCAGGCACGGATACGGAGTCTGCTTGTTCCCCGGTTTTCGTAGGAATCTGCATTTTTGGCGGTTATTATGCCGTTTCGGCGGATATGCTGGATCTGCTAGAGTTGTTCTTACACCCTATCTAGGGGAGTAAGGGCAGGGTGTTCTTGCTCTATACATGGTGCCCTGCATTCTGGCGTTATGCGGTTAAGCGCGGGCCCTGACTTTCCGACGTGGCACTCGTCAACTCTATATACACAGCTCCTTTGACGCTGGCCTCGTGCGATCAAGCATGAGCGCATGGTACCCGAGCCCGTGCGTTATTGGAAAGGGTTATTTCGTTGAAGGTTTATTATTTATTTATTTTTGGCCTGAGATTATTTTTGTTTTCGCTCGGTGAAGAAGTGACGCCAAACATAGGATGAGATTGAGACCAAGGAGAGATCGCTTTCACTTTCCAGCAGACCGATATCTCAGTCTCGCAAAGGTGTTTTGCTAGCCGGAAATTTAGTGGGGTTGGCTCGATCGAAATGGACGGATGGATGGATCCATAATCCACTTTCGACGTGCTCATGATGTGTCATCATGGATATACGGCCGTTTGCAATCTAATCTGAGTAGAAACTGTTGTTATTGCTTCTGAAAAGGAAGCACGAAACCTGCTACGTACACACCCAACACTTTTCGTCGATTCATGGTTCGATGTGTCCATATATTGAGAATCTGATTCGAGATCGAAGTTGGGCGCGCGGCCCGTATTATATGCGTGGAAGTCGGCGGCATTCAAAAGGAAGGTGCTAAAAGTTCATATTTTTATCTTGTGTAAAGTGTGGTGGTTGTGAACTAAAAAAAGGTTTTAGCTGGCCGCTCACGTACATAACGATTGGACCAATATAATTAGTAACACTATCGTGGATTAATTTTCCTGTCTGCCGTCGATCTGTCCAAGGGCGATCAAGAAGTGTGAATACATCCTCTAGCATATATATGGTCGTGGTATTCGTGCCCGTCAGCTAGCTAGGGTTGTTCTGTTTGACAAGCTAGCTGCCCACACACAAGTCCACAAACAAAGTCCAACTCGTTGACTATATGCTGCATGCTGCCCTGTCTCTTTGCCTTTGGGTCTCTCTTCTGAATCGCACATACCTCATCCGCCACACACACGCCCAATTGTTGGTTGTCGCGAGCTGAGCTGCCTCTGCAAGAGGGCAGCAGCAGCAGCTGATAGTAGACTTTTAAGAGAAAATAAGGCCACAACACAAAGGTCAACTGCATCACATCACATGCCTGGATAATCCGCAAATGCATGTCTTGGCTAACCTAGAGAATCCACACTCGCGTCACCCGGGCGGATCAGGAAGCCCACTGGATTGGCCAAATGGGGTGCCAACACATGTATCGCCGCGTCGGATGCGGATCGGACGGCCGATGTTGGCTTTGACAAACAGTTTACTCTTCCTGTGTCAGTTTGGCATTAGCTCTCAATTCAAGCGGGAGAGGACGGCCTGCTTTTGGAGCAAATGGATTAACTAATCCACTGTTGGGATGTGTGTTTTTCTTTTCTCAACCGCCCACCTCCGTTTCTCGGAATTTCTCTCCAACATATAGTCGCATCATCCCCTCCACCACAGGGGATGGAAGCATAAGACCATCTGGTATGTTATCTCGAAAAGAAAACCTAAAGCAATAATGTTTCTTGGGATATACATATGCCCCTTGTAAACGAATAACCTAGTTTAGCATCAGAGAACAGATGCTCCATACGTGCCTCCAAGGGTACGGCATCGTCTTATATATACTAATACACTAGGGTACAAATACTAGTTACTTACCATCAAAATAATCACATATTTATTGCGATATGATTTGTTTCAAAAAATAATCAAGCTTACCTAAACTTATATTCTATCGAAGGCAAACTGAGCTGAAAATGAGACCCCTCTCGTCCCGGCCGAGGAAGCTCGATATATACTGCTCGGCCTCCTCTGCCTTTGTCCGTCATGTTGGTCGGCCGATCACGGGAAGGAGCTCATGCTACGGCTGGCCTTTGCGCTCTGTTCCTTTCTGCAGCCTCACCACTTGCTCCATTAGGAAGCTAGGGGCATTAATGGCGGGCGGGCGGATGGAGTGAGAAGGCGAGGAGAAGGTGGGTGTGATCTCTTCTCCAGAGATTTTGCCTCCGACTCTGGATTTATACCGGAAGCTTCGAAACCGATAATTCTGACCACTGACGTGTGGGGTCAGCGAGCGTGTGGGGGCAGTGAACGTGGCGTGGTGGGCTAGGGATCGCTCCTACCCGTCGGATGTCGCGTGGACGGTTTGTATTGCTTCTCGTGTCGGTTGGCGAGCGGAGTAACTAGCTGTACTGGACTAGGAGTGCTTATCTGGTGGTCAATTTAGGCGGGACGGCTTGCCGCCACGGGAACGCTTTTCGGAATAAATATGGTAAACTATTCTGATTCTTGGGCCTTGCTAGTGTGTGTGTGCATGCGTGTGATTTTTTCTTTTCTCGATCGCTGTCTGTCTAAATTGTTCCCCAACCGAGTCGCATGAGCCATCCATGCCAGCAGGGATAACATAAAATTCACATTAGAGGTTATCTATAGCAGCAGCAGTAGGTCCAGCCGGCCGACGGGGAGCAGATGATGTCTTGTAAAGGTGTTCGGCAGGAATTTATAGTACTACGTGAGCATGATCATGTGCATCGATCTTTCTGCCATGGAGAAACGTCCTGCCTGCCTTTGCAGTCAACAGCCAGCTAGTGCCGATCGTCAATTCGCATCAGAAACGGAAGCATGAAATCAATTAACACCGAACACACACTTTTCGTGGACAGTGTGTGTTTGTAAACTTTATCGAAAAAGTTGGGCTCATGCATATGCATGCAAGTTAGCAAAAGGTACTAGTAGTATCCAGGGGCGGAGCCAGGATCTGAGTATAAGGGAGGTGAGAATTGAAAAAGTCAAAGTATAAACCGCCATAGCATATCAAAATTTGTTTGCCAGAAAGCCAATAATACCATAGGGATATAAATTATCCGAGGCATTGAAATTGATAAGCATACCGGCATTTCTCTAGCTACTTTTGCACAAATTATTAATGATATATCTTCTATCACTATTCACAAATGATTAAGATCCAAGAAAAAAATAGCATTCGGCAGATTTTGAGACTGAACCAATCTGTGTAAGAAATTGGCTATTTTTCACAATTTTGAACTAACCAAGTATAGGTCAACTGAAAGGAAAAAGGTAGACTAGATCAGAACACGCAATACTTATATATATATGCACGGTATTTCGTTCTCGTGTACATACCATGGCGGCAAGCGAACAATGGAAGAGCCAACATAGTTGCCGCTAGACAAGCTGCCAAGCAAGTCCCGGTGCTTGTCGAGAGAGCGGCGGCATGAGTCCTATACCTGCAGAGAGATTGATCTGTCAATCGATCTGATTGAGAGCTGAGATGCAAGATGGCATATGAAGATCGAGCGGCGAAACGACCACGCTGCAACGATGGCTTTTGGCCTATAGGTTGATATATGCATGGCAGATGGGCTGTTTTGGCCGGAGCGGTGGGCTTCGGTGCATGCACAACCTAACATGCAATTGGGCTTAAGAAAAACTAATTAGTTAATTAGTATATCCATTAGTGCAGTACGTACACAGGTACTGGTGTAATTCCTTGAAAGCTGAAAGTTTATATTTTCTTCAGCAAATTGATTGTGCGGTTGTGAACTGAAAAATAGGTTTCGGATTTTTACCGTTTTAGTCATTGCTTTTCAGCGGGGCTGCTCACGTGACTTAATCCATCTGTTGACCTTCATCTCTGTATGTATCGGTATGGACGTGGATGATCAATGACACCGATAGGGACAGGATGCGTCAAATTTAGAGAAGCATGCTGGATGAAGGCTCGCGATTTGCTTTCTTCTAGATACATCCGAATCTAGATAAATCCAAGTCAATTAATTTGGATCGGAGGAAGTAGTTTAACTGCGGCGATCTAATGAGCAAATACCGCACACACATGATTAGTACTAAAGCTAGGGCTTAATCTTAAACCACAAGCAAAGCAAAGAAAGTGTTTGGTCACTGGTTTCCTTGTACGGAGGGAGCAGAGCATTGTCGTCGTGTTTGTGCCCGGCTGTGACCGTGAGATTGTCTGTTGCTGCCTGCCTGCCCCGGCTGGCCACAAGTTAAGTCCAACTCCTTTGGGTCCCTTTCAATTTGAATCGCACAACGGCACGGACGTCATCCGCCACATATACTTTCAATGCATGCATGCATCTGCGATATTGCAGCAGCAGCTAGCTGGTAGTAGCTTTCAAGCCAAAGGCAACAACACAAAGGTCAAACTGCATCACATGCAGAGACACTGCACTGTCCAAGTACAACTGGTCTTATGTCCAGGGATAATAAATGGACGAAAAAAAGAGAGAGCCATACTATATTTGTACACAATAGGCGCAGGTCAACAATACTCCTGGATTCTCCTCGCTTCAGTTAGTGTGACTGGATGGAAGGCTTATTATCCTTTTATTTTTCATATTCAATGTCCAAAATGGTCCCCGATCATAATCCTAAAGGTTTGTAGGCTCTTGCACATGTTTGGGCGTCTAAAAGGCTTCATAAGCTCATCTATTCACAACTCATACACGGAGGATACTTAACAAATCTCCTCCATCTTACTCATGTGTGGGGGTACCAGCATGCCTACCGTCTTGCAAAATTAAAGCAACTTTTCACTTGACAATATCTTAATCATCATATTCGAGCCATTCTCATTGGTATGAATCTTCTCAACATTCAGCAACTTGGAACTCACAACATCTTACATCCAATGATACCTCACATCAATGTGTTTGGTTTCGAGTGTGAAAACTTGGATTCTTGGCAAGATGGATAGCGCTCTGACTATCACAAAACAAGTTGTAATTCTCTAATTTCAAGTCTAACTCATGCAAGAAGTTCTTCCTCCACAACACTTTCTTGCAAGCCTAAACCGCTTCTATGTACTCAACATCTTTGGTTATTGTAAAATGCATTTCTCCAATCTTGGTTGCCATGACTCTACAACCCCTGCAGAAGTCACCGGAAATAGATTTCCTAGAACCTGGATTACCAACGTAATATGCATATGTATAACCTTGCAACACAGGATCACCGTTTCACCTAGATAAGCACAATCTAAAAGTACCTTTGAGATATGTGAGAATCTACTTCACCTGGATTTGTCATGAACCGGCTAACAACTCCAACTTTTATTTTGAACATGAGAGGGGTCTCGAAGGACCCAGAAGGAGCTACACTAATTCATCGTTGGTGGGAACATTATAGTTACATGACATTGAATGAAACAAGAATTTACAACTTGGTCTTGAACAATTGAAGGAAGTACCTCAAAACTAAAACTAGAAAAGTAATCGGGTCCCCGGTCCTCTCCACCTGAGCCTAGTCTCCATCGCTGGCCTCCTAGCCATCACCAGGGACACACCACTTGGTGGCGGGAGGGGTTGGATCCGGCAAAAAACTCGGGGATGGGCCTGATGCATGTAAAATTCATACATGAACTTTTTAGTTTATTTACAATTGTTACCACATATTTACAACTTATATGATGTTATATTCATGTTTTACATTGATTTACGGAGCTTTACCAATGATCTCCTTTATTTGGATTATAACTCTTCAGGACAGGAAAAAACCTATTTTGTGTCATTATAAGTTTCAGGGACCTAAATGAAGTCAAATGCACCTGCGATTTTTTGAGAAGTATTTTTTCACGAGGAGACGCAACTAGAGCACAAGAATCACGAGAGGGGAGGCCCGAGGCCCAAACAAGGCCCAGTGGCGAAGCCTAGCTTGCTGGCCACGCCACCACACCTTGTTCCCTCCTCGAGCCTCCGTAGTAGTCCGTCTTGAGCCCTAGATCGAAGTCATGACCTAAAAACACCTATAAAAGACCCTCGGGACAATCTCTATGGAGGCGGAGTAGAAACACAGGAACACCAAAACAAAGACAAAACCAACGAAGATTGGACGGGAAAACGGAGCCAGAGCCGCCTCTGGTGGGATGTCTACCTTCTCCAACATCTCAGGCTTCATCATCATGATGAAGAGGGAGTAGTCCACCCTCTGTACTATGGGTTTGTGGTGGTAACTTCATCTAATCTATCTATGTATGATCATTATTGAAGTGCATATTGTCTGCCTAGCATGATTATGGATCTATCTTTGAAATCCCTATGGTCAATATTGTAGTATGGCATGATACTTGTTATGCATCTACCGCTGTGTTGGGATTTTATGGTCTGTCATACTCTGGAGATACTTCCATGATACATGTTATGGTTTCTATTCATAATGACTTGTTTACCCATGCCAAGAGGTGCTTGAAAACACTAAGTGTAGGTAGATGGGAGAGATGTGGTAATGTGCACAACATATAAATCATCGCACTAGTGTTTGGAGTGTTCATCATTAAAGAGTATGATGTATGTAGGTAATGGATAGCCGAGTGATAAGGGCATATGTGTTGAGTGACATCAATGCAGCCTAACATCCTTTATGCAGGGGTAAAAAGAGACAAGTATGATATGGTGGAGTAACAATAACCATATACTGGCCTTACGAGGGTGACATAGCAACACATATGGGTACTTCTTTTAACTATATGTTTTAGGACATGTAGTCGTCATAAAAGTTACCAGTAAAACATGACAATTGTGTATAATTCTGTTATCTATAAAATGGTCACCACCATAGATGGAGAGAGAGGATTGAGTGAAACCATGAACCCATGATCATTATTCCTACAGGAGAGAACCTTTGTCCTGTCCTCCTGCATTGAAGAGCATTGTGACACTTTTACTTTATTGTTTTGTTGCATTTTACTTTCTTGTATTAAATCAACCTCCTTGTTTCTCTAACTTGTTTAGTGCATAAACAACTAAAACTTGTGACACTTTAGTTGGAGAGAATAAATAGGTTTCCTTATTGCTCCTGCAAATTGATACACTACTTCCACATTTAGAGGTACTACAATGATCCCCTCCTCTTGGGGGTTATCAAGTACTTTTCACTGGGCGACCCGACATCAGGAGTGATGCGAAGGTGATTTCAGGCAAAAGTTTGGAGCATTGACACCAACAGGGGGGGGGATACATGTAGGTGTTGTAACCCTCTTTGGAACGCCATTGTGGTTACCTTCTCCGTGATATGGGATCCAGGTGAAAACTCTTGGCCATCACTATCTCGAAGGCGCTGACGCGGTGCGTCATTACCATCTTGGGGGCGTTGTCGTAGAGTTCTGGTTTCACTCGATCTCGTTTCAGTGTCTTCGGTGGAAAGTATTGGTTTTCCGTGTTTATTTGGATTATAATGATCTTCTTTGTAGGTAGGTTTCCCCATCAAAGGGGAGAAATCTTGATGCAGACCGTCCTACGGACGCTCCTACATCTACACCATCAAGTCCCCCAAGTGGACCCATGACTCGTGCCCAAGCCAAACTCCTACAAGCTAAGGTGAACTCGCTCCTCTCCTCGTGCCAATTTGATACCTCCTTGGATGGTGTGCTACTTCATGCAACTACTCTATGCATCATCAGGTACGAATCCTCGACACATCCCCAAGCACCAAAGGATGGAGAACAAGGAGCAGAGCGTGAAGAAGAAGCCGCCGGAGCTTCTCAGACCGGAGTCTCCGGTCTGCGCATACCAGAGTCTCAGGTCCACCAAAGTCTCCGGCCTGAAGACCCCGGAGACTCCGGCTCACTCTCCGGTCTGACCCCTGCACCGGGCCCTAGGACAATCCGAAGGCCCCTCCGGAGGCTGGTTCGGAGACTGACCGGAATCTCCGGCCTAGACCGGAGTCTCCAGTCCACCACACCGGAATCTCCGGTCCGAACGACGCCAGGCATGAAAAGGCCTTTGGGCCTGCGACCCATGTACCCCTTAGTCCGTCCAGAACTTGTCTTTTATTCCTAAAGTACCCCTGTTTAAGTGGCTGGCCTATATATAGTCCCCCACCTCCATTGTAAACCCTAGGCATGATATTTGAAATTAGTGAAAACTCCTTGTGGATCTATCTAATTCTTGCCTCATGCTCCTTTGACAAAGGAGCACCAAATATCCCAAACCTCGTTGGAGTTTGCATCGTATAGTGTGACGGGCGGTCCTAGCCACAAGTCATCCCCGTATTTTGCCACATACGTGGGTTTGGTCCTCCAAGGCCTGTTAGAGCTCTCTTCAACCTGCTCATAGCTAGATTGATCGGTTTCGGGTCAAATAGGAAGAACGTAAAGCTTCCACCTCTGGAAAGCGCCTACACCTAATGGCTTAAGCCTCTGGCAACTTTTGTTCACATCATATTCAAAGAGCTACAAAAGGTGTACCAGATAGATTCATATAGTAGGCTCAAATAGCGCTTTGACTGATATAGGTAAATTAGAATCCGTTGACTTCGCTTCGATAAAGTAGGAAACAGTAGGTTAGCCCTTAGCTATGGTAATCAATATTGATATACAAGACCCCGTCCCAATCAAGGGCTTATAGCAACCTCTATCAACACAACTATCCGAACACCTATTGCTTGCTTTAGCTCCAACTACTGCTAGCTTTAGCTGCAACTATGTTCCGACTCTCTACTTGTTTGTTGCCCGACGCGGCTCTGCCTCAGCCTCTGGCTCTTTAAGGGAGGGCATCTCCTAAAATGTGGAAGTTTTTGGTGCTTTAGAGATAGGGCCGACACGCTTTGCTGGAAAGCAATAAGTCAACAAAACTTTATCGAGGGAGTCACTAACCTTATAGATAACCATGATTCTGATACCATTTATGTACCTTCGCCCTAATCTTACCCTCCTTAAATAGAATTAATCCATCCTGGCTCTCATCCTGCCGAGCAGGGATCGAATTTCACTATCAACAGATAACGTAACACACAGGCCGGGCCAACATCTAGGTGCAAACGACCAAGAAAGATAGATCCACTACAAGTGTCGCTTGGAAGCTAACACTGAACAAAAGAAAAAGCTACGACGCGGGCTCTTGGGGGTCATCATCGTAGAGTTCCGGTTTCATTTCAGTGTCTTTGGTGGCAAGTATTGGTTTCCGTGTTTTTTTTTTGTTTATAATGATCTTCTTTGTAATCAACGGGGCGAATTCCTGTTTGAAGGCAGAATACGATAGCGCATATGACATATGGTGAATTCCTTGTATGAAAAGTAGGAAAAGTGTTGTCGCACACGCACATGCTAATTAGCTGAGACGTGCTACCCGGTGAAGAAGTGACCCCAAACCACGACGAGATTGAGACCTAGCAGCGGTCGGTTTCACTAGCTACTTTCCATCAGCGAGCTGTGAGACTCTAACTGGTCAGGCCGATCGAAATCGGTCTCGCAAAGGTGTTTTGCTAGCCGGAAATTTAGTGGTTTTGGCTCGATCGGAATGGATGGATCGATAATCCTCTTTCCATGTGCGCGTGCAATGGATGCACGGTCTCTGTTTTTTTAAACAATCAACGGGGGGGGGGGGGGGGGGGGGGGGGGGGGGGGGGGGGGTGTTCCACCTGAATATATTATCTCAACGAACAACAGTTTTCATGAGCGTCGTGACAGGAGGTAGTCACGCCACAATTTTGGGACAAGTCCTTACAACGATGAGACCATAGAGTGATGTCGTCCATAATTTTTAAAATAGTTATATAAGATGATTGATCGACATCTCTGAACACCATGCTGTTTCTAGCGTCCCAAATTTTTCACAGAATGACGAGAGCGATAGACGGTCTCTGTTTTAAAATATAAGGTACTCCGTATTTTATTTTTTATAAAAGCGAATGTACTGTACCAGCTGTTGATGCTTCGGAAGTGGAAGCACGAAATCGATTAACCCTGCTAGGTACACACCTAACACTTTTCTTTTGAGATGGACCCGACACTTTTCGTTGACTGATCTCCAATGTTGAGAATCTAAATGGAGATCGAAGTTGGGCCCATATTTATTTATATGTGTGGAAGTTGGCGGGGGTGATAAGGTAGCAGCTAAAAGTTCATTGTTTTTCCACCGCGGTAAAAGTGGCGTGGCTGTGAACTGAAGAAAAGTTTCGGATTTTAGTCACCGCTCACGTAACGGTTGGACTAATTTGCACTATCGTCGACTAATACATCTGCTAGCAGAGGTAGTCGTCGCTGGAGTTTGTGGCCTGCATCTTGCTTGATGAACCTGTCCACGAATGAAAATATAGTGCTGTGTTGGTGCGTGCCTACGTAGTCAAAGCTACAGTAGTACTCCCCTCCGTTTTATAATATAACGTGTTTTAGCTTTATAAAAGAAATGTATCTAGACCACATTTAGTGTGTAGGTTCACCTATACACTAAAAGTGGACTGGATACATTTCTTTCATAAAACTAAAACATCTTATATTTTAAAAACGGAGGGAGTACTAGGGACAAGAATAATCCCGCTTGAGCTAATTTAACTTTGACGTGTGTGTTCAACTCAGACGTCGGTGAACACGCACAGTGGCGGAGCTGGGATGGGCACCAAGTGATGTCAAAAGGCCAAAATCAAAGGCAATTGTGCTTAGTGATGTCATTCTCTATTACTTATTGGGTCAAAATTGTGTACTCACAGCTAGTCTCTATGGTACTTATCAAAATTTAGTGATGTTCGCTTGACCACATGAACAACACGCAGCTCCGCCACTGAACACGCATGCATATACGCAGATGGGGCACGCGTATAATTGGTTGTGCTGCATAAACGAGGGAGGGAAAGGTCGGTAGGTTGGTTGGTTCTGCCAAATTAACCAACCTACCAGCTAGGACGAGATCGATCGAGACCCCTCCCCCATGGCGGACAGAGCTGTTAGAAAGATGGAGCATGGATATTATACTTTCCACGTCGACCCTTTGCTTCTGCAGGCAACGCCGACCGTATTCATGGTTAGCTGTTGCTGCTTCAGAGACGTGAGCACGAGACCACCAATACCTAGTGCTGCCACGGAAGTAATTTGCTCATGTCATTGTCCATGTCACTGCATAAACATGAGCTATTTGTGACAATAAATTTGTCACCAGCTGCGTGAGGGCTAACAAGAGATAGCGCCTATGATTTCCCTATCCATAAGCATGTGTTAGGCGCGGCATGGAAGCTAAGCTAAAAGGCACTTTGGCATTTTTCTAATCTGAAAAGCATTGCGTACGTGAATAAATGGATGTTTATGGTTTCACATGGTGCTTTTCTATTGTCTGCTGACTGACCGATCGATCTAATAGGACGCCTTTGGTCGGCTGTAGGAGATCCGACCTGGCCCACACGCAATTATTTCGTCATGTTTTGTTCCCCGCACCCCCTTCGGCTGCACTAGCCCGAATCCCAAAGCACCCCAGAGGCAGATCCGGGGACAACGCTCGATTCAGCCATTTTATTTCCCGGAGCCAACCTTATTGCGTGCAGAACCAAGAACGCAGCAACGGAGGTCGTACTAGAAGGAAGATGGCGGGAGCTCGCGCGCGACATCGAAAATCAGGCGGGAGAAATTCGATAACCGCCAGCTTGCTCCGCTCCCTATTTAGAGACAACGTTGTCCCCCCAAATTCAGAATCCACCATGTTTTCCCCCTTCAAACTCCTTCACTATCAAATTCTACAACGATGACGGGTGAGTCTTCTGCGTCAAGCTCGAAGACGGTGGCGCCCTGCCAACTTCGCTGATGACAACGGCGACGGTGGGGACGCCAGCTTCACCATGGAGCACGGCCACATTTGTGCTACCAGTGTCTTTCTCGTCCACGGCAACGGTGATCTTGTTGGTCCGTCCCTCGTCCACGACGACTCTCATCTTGTCGGCATCCTCTTTGTTAGCTTTGCGACAAGTAAATAACAAAGAACGAAAATAAAATCGCAGCAAGGGGGGCACAGATTTAACTTGGAAAACCCTCTCCAACAAAAAGAGGGAAAAACCACGGGCGCTGATGTCTACGCACTTCTATTCTTGTAGACAGTTGTTGGGCCTCCAAGTGCAGAGGTTTGTAGTACAGCAGCAAGATTTCCCTTAAGTGGATTACACAAGGTTTATCGAACTCAGGGAGGAAGTGGTCAAAGGTATCTCCTCTCAAGCAACCCTGCAATCAATATACAAGAAGTCTCTTGTATCCCCAACACACCCAATACACTTGTCAGGTGTATAGGTGCACTAGTTCGGCGAAGAGATAGTAAAATACAAGTGGTATAGATAATTATAAGTGGTAATGGTGATAGAAAATAACTTGATGGCGTGGAAAAGACTAAAGTAAAACTGAAATAAATATGGAAGCAAGCAAACATGTAACAAATCTAGTAGCAAACGGTGTATCAATGCTTAGAAACAAGGCCTAGGGATCATACTTTCACTAGTGAACACTCTCATATAAATATATCATATTCATGATACTACTCTTAACTACTCTCCGGTTGGGCACTCTAATCGATGGTAGGGCTATAACAGCACACCTCAAAGTTCATCTTTCCCATCTAGAAAACCCCACACTATCACCTTGAGCACTAGATGGTTCCAACAAACACCACAATTTCATAAAGACATCCAACTCCAAATATAACTCATAACAAGTATTTGTAATCTCTAGCCTAAGTGCCACCATGGTGTGCATGCTGTCACTTTCACACACATGGGGAGAGCAGAGATCTAATAAAGCACTTGAGTAGCAAGGTGGATCTATAGATTACAAGCTCATGATCTCAATAAGATCATGCATAGAGAGAGATGAACACATAGCTACCGATAGAACCCTTAGCCTCGAGAGAGAACTACTCCCTCCTCATCATGGGAATCAGCAATGGTGATGGAGATGGTGGTGGAGATCGATGGAGATGGCTCTGGGGCACTTCCCCGTCCCGGCAGGGTGCCGGAACAGAGACTTTCTGTCCCCCGAATCTCCCCTTCGGTGGCGGCGGCGCTGCGGAACTTTTCGTGGCTGGAGGCTTGACGATTTAGGGTTTTGGTATCGGGAGGCTCTTATAGGCGAGAGGGGAGACCGAGGGGGTGCTAGGGGGGCCCACACCATGCCCTGGCGCGGCCTGGGGTGACCCGCGCCTGGGGTGGTGTGGCCAGGCCCTGGCCCTCCTCCGTCTCGTATTCTGGCTCCGTGAGTCTTCCGGTAAAATAGGAACTTTGGATTTTGTCCCGTCCAATTCCGAGAATATTCATTTTCTGACTTTCCTGGAACCAAAAACAGCAGAAAATAGGCAACTGGCACTGTGGCTCTTGTTAATAGGTTAGTCCAAGAAATCATATGAAAAGTACTCCAAAGTCGGAAGAAAACATAAGAAAGTAGATAAAACCAAGCATGAAACATCAAAAATTATAGATACATTTGCAATGTATCAACATCCCCAAGCTTAACTCCTGCTCGTCCTCGAGTAGGTAAGTGATAAAAAGAAAGAATAATTTTTGAGGTGACATGCACCATCAAAGACTTGATCAAAGTATTCAAAGCTGGGGTCATAGTACTTCAATCATAACATGAAAGACAAGGTTCTAGCAATAAAACAAAGAAATTATGATGCAACATGAAAAGGCACAAACAAAAGATTCATGACTAACAATGCTTTGCAAGATGTTTGTTTGTTTCACATAAAGAAAATATAGCATAATAGTATTCATCTTGTCCCTCAATAGAGTAGCAAATATAAATGCATAAAACACCTTCAAAGTTCATAAGAGTGACTAGATACAAAAGTTTAAAACAAGCAATATCAAGTTTTGCATCAATCAACTAGTCTTGGGACAATGCACATAGAACTAAGAATGACCACTATGCTCTTAAAGTAGGTGCATAAAGATAGAAGGTGGAGACTCAATATAATGGTGGAAGAAAGGCCTTTGTAAAAGGAAGTAGGGATTCAAGTCTCATAAAGAGCTTCCAAAAATTATGGTACTTATAGCTTTCATCTCTCATTGCCCCTATCATAAGCATATTTAAGGTGATTAAGGCTAAAGTGACACAACTAAGAGGATATGCTTGACAAGTTATAAACCGAAATCTCATGCCCCTTACTTACGAAGACCGATCGTCATGCTACTCAACTTCCGTCACGAGTAAGCTCTTGTCATTGTAAGTATATGTGTATCATTAAGAACTGCCAACGGGGTACCCCTTGCACATGATACGGGAGCTTTCCCATAATCAAAATGACAAGGCAAGTAGACAATGAACATCTCAACGATCTTTTTATTTGCTATTTGCATATGTTTTTATTGAGGATGCTTCATAGAGTGCTCATTATGGTGATGCTGCAAGTTTCCACCATGATTAGGAATGGCTTAGGCTAGCGGCCTAGGCGTTCCTCTAACACACATACAAACTCCATGATCTTACAAGTTCCACTTTTATTTCACACCGCCGGGATCCGTAAGCAAAAGAACATGATATCAACGGGGTATAAAGTACAAGTGCAATGTTGAAAGAGTTCCCCATGGTACATGGTTCTGATAATTTCAACTTATAAAGCACAAGCATATACGCAACAAAGAAGGATCCAATGGTTCAAGTTTATTAGAGGCAATAAAGTAAAGTGTGCCATCAAGTTCGTGAGAGCTTTAATCACTAGTTTTCTCATAACAAGTGGAAGGTAAACAAAAGCATGAATATACTTGGAATAGCATAAGCTAGTAGGTAGGTATGGTGGAATCTTTGGAATAACTTGGTTTAGGGAGTTGGATGCATGAGTGGAACTCATACTTTGTTGTGGAGGCTAGCAAAAAACTGGGAGCGACAAACTAAGAGAGCAATAATGGCCATAATCATGCAGAGCGACAAAACATCATTGATCAAAGCATAAGGTGATACTACAAGTTGAAAAATAAAGGATCATAAAGGCTATGGTGACTTGAGATAGTCATAACATGGTGTGAGCATGTGCCAAGTCAACCCAAATAAAGCATCAAAGGAGAATACCACTATACTATGCTTTAATATGCTAAAACAACGCATGATTCATCCAAGGCACATTAAGCAATATCAATTGTTTATAACAAGTCATGCTACAACAAAGAATACTAAGCATAAAGCCAAAACAATATCAAGCATAGCATGACAAAGCATAGGCCACAGTCAAAAACAAGCTCTCTTTACCACTTAAACATGAACTTTCCTACTCTTTTCCAAACCAAACCAAACTATTTGAAAACCAATGTATGAAAGAGGGGGTCCAACCAATTTATTCAGCAAACTAAGCAAACAAAAGCAAACGAAAAACTAAAACGAAAACGAAAAAGAAGACGCTCCAAGAACAACACAACTGTGCATGAAACAATAAAAATGAAGCGTTTGGAAGAAACCTGGGAATTTTATTGATGAAGAAGGGGATGCCTTGGGCATCCCCAAGCTTTGACGCTTGTACTTCTTGGATGTTTCTTGGGGTGACACGCGTGGCATCCCCAAGCTTGAGCTTTAGTCCATCCTTCATCTCGTTACTCATTCCTTCCATACACCTGAAAATTTTCCTTCATACAAAACTTCACACAATCTTTATTAGCAACATTAGTGCACTCAAGATAAATAAGTCTTAAGGTTCAGTTCCAACACCAAATAAACTTCCATTAGAACACTAGATACTGTAGCACTTCCCTAAAAAAGCTCAATTTCCCAAAAGAACTCAAAAAGGAACCAACAAGAAGCAAATGCACAAAATGGCAGAAATCTGTCAAAACAGACCAGCAGGTAAAGACGATTTTTTTAGAAGACCTTCTGTTGCTCAAATCAAAAAGTGTTGAACTACCGAAAGTTAGGTAACAACCTGGGGCAGAAGCACAAAAATTCACACCTCAAAAATACGTTCAGATATTTTACACGAATGTTTACGGTGAAGCACAGAAATCTGTTTCGGGACAGCAACTTTTCCAATCATTACTTCTCTCTCATTCGAGGTTACTCTTGGCACAAAAAGCAAATAAAAAGGATAAGGAGAGGTTATTACTGAAGCAATAACTTCAAATACTCCACTAAAACTTTTGGGTTATCTCCCAGTAAGTACTTTTCTTTAACGCCTTTAAGTTAGGCATGATAGTTTGAGAAGATGCTCACATAGGAAATATGAATTGAAGTAAAAGAGAGCATCAAGAAGCAAATTCAAAACACATTTAAGTATAACCCACTTTCTATGCATAGGAATCTTGTAAAGAAACAAGTCATGAAAGCACAAAGAAACAAACATAGTAAAGCAAAACGAGTGCAACTTCAAGACTTTCAACATAAAGAGGGGAAACTTAATATTGTTGAGATACATAAAACCATGTTTCCCTCTCTCATAATAACTTTCAGTAGCATCATAAATGAAATTAACAATATAACTATCACATAAAACATTCTTATGATGAGCCACATGCATATAACAATTAATACTCCCCCTATAAGCATAGTCATTCTTATTAATCGTAGTGGGAGCAAATTCAACAAAATAGCTATCATTATTATTCTCATCACCATAATCATAAAATATAGGAGGCATATTGTAGTCATAATTAATTTTCTCCTCAATAGTAGGTGGACTAAAAATATCATACTCATCATTGTAATCATAATATATTGGAGGTTTGGTATCATCATAAGCAATAGAATAGCTATCTTCCAAAGCTGGGGAACTAAAAAGATCATTTTCATAAAAACTAGCTTCCCCAAACTTAGACTTTTCCATAGCATTAGCAATAATGGCGTCCAAAGAATTCATACTAACAACATTGCTATTAGCATGCAAATAAAGTTCCATAGGTTTTTTAATTTTCTCTTCAAACACTTTATGTCCTAACTCAAGATAAATACTATAAAGCTCTATAATTTTGTTGTTGTTTTCTATTAAGCCTAACTAGTGAAAAGAAGAAACAAAAAGACAAAATTGTAGAATCTAAAGGAAATAACTTCGAGCACTCACACTGGAGGATGTGAGTACCTTTTACCTTACCTCCCCGGCAACGGCGCCAGAAAATAGGCGTTTGTCGTGGGAGGTTTTTCTTCTTTAATCCTCCGGTGTGAATACCTTTTACCTTACCTCCCCGGCAACAGCGCCAGAAAATAGGCGTTTGCCGTGGGAGGTTCTTCTTCTTTAATCCTCCGGTGTGAATACCTTTTACCTTACGTCCCCGACAACGGCGCCAGAAAATAGCTTGATGTCTACGCACTTCTATTCTTGTAGAAAGTTGTTGGGCCTCCAAGTGTAGAGGTTTGTAGAAGAGCAGCAAGATTTCCCTTAAGTGGATTACCCAAGGTTTATCGAACTCAGGGAGGAAGTGGTCAAAGGTATCTCCTCTCAAGCAACCCTGCAATCAAGATACAAGAAGTCTCTTGTATCCCCAACACACCCAATACACTTGTCAGGTGTATAGGTGCACTAGTTCGGCGAAGAGATAGTAAAATACAAGTGGTATAGATAATTATAAGTGGTAATGGTGATAGAAAATAACTTGATGGCGTGGAAAAGACTAAAGTAAAACTGAAATAAAGATGGAAGCAAGCAAACATGTAACAGATCTAGTAGCAAACAGTGTATCAATGCTTAGAAACAAGGCCTAGGGATCATACTTTCACTAGTGAACACTCTCATATAAATATATCATCTTCATGATACTACTCTTAACTACTCTCCGGTTGGACACTCTAATCGATGGTAGGGCTATAACAGCACACCTCAAAGTTCATCTTTCCCATCTAGAAAACCCCACACTGTCAGCTTGAGCACTAGATGGTTCCAACAAACACCACAATTTCATAAAGACATCCAACTCCAAATATAACTCATAACAAGTATTTGTAATCTCTAGCCTAAGTGCCACCATGGTGTGCATGCTGTCACTTTCACACACATGGGGAGAGCAGAGATCTAATAAAGCACTTGAGTAGCAAGGTGGATCTATAGATTACAAGCTCATGATCTCAAAAAGATCATGCATAGAGAGAGAGATGAACACATAGCTACCGGTAGAACCATTAGCCTCGAGAGAGAACTACTCCCTCCTCATCATGGGAATCAGCAATGGTGATGGAGATGGTGGTGGAGATCGATGGAGATGGATCCGCGGCACTTCCCCGTCCCTACAGGGTGCCAGAACAGAGACTTTCTGTCCCCCGAACCTCCCCTTCGGTGGCGGCGGCGCTGCGGAACTTTTCGTGGCTGGAGGCTTAACGATTTAGGGTTTTGGTATCGGGAGGCTCTTATAGGCGAGACGGGAGACCGAGGGCGTGCCAGGGGGCCCACACCATGCCCTGGCGCGGCTTGGGGTGACCCGCGCCTGGGGTTGTGTGGCCATGCCCTGGCCCTCCTCCATCTCGTATTCTGGCTCCGTGAGTCTTCCGGTAAAATAGGAACTTTGGATTTTGTCCCGCCAATTCCGAGAATATTCATTTTCTGACTTTCCTGGAACCAAAAACAGCAGAAAACAGGCAACTAGCACTGTGGCTCTTGTTAATAGGTTAGTCCAAGAAATCATATGAAAAGTACTCCAAAGTCGGAACAAAACATAAGAAAGTAGATAAAACCAAGCATGGAACATCAAAAATTATAGATACATTTGCAATGTATCAACATTCCCAAGCTTAACTCCTGCTCGTCCTCGAGTAGGTAAGTGATAAAAAGAAAGAATAATTTTTGAGGTGACATGCACCATCAAAGACTTGATCAAAGTATTCAAAGCTGGGATCATAGTACTTCAATCATAACATGAAAGACAAGGTTCTAGCAATAAAACAAAGAAACTATGATGCAACATGAAAAGGCACAAACAAAAGATTCATGAATAACAATGCTTTGCAAGACGTTTGTTTGTTTCACATAAAAAAAACAAGCATAATAGTATTCAGCTTGTCCCTCAATAGAGTAGCAAATATAAATGCATAGGACACCTTCAAAGTTCATAAGAGTGACTAGATACAAAAGTTTAAAACAAGCAATATCAAGTTATGCATCAATCAACTAGTCTTGGGACAATGCACATAGACCTAAGAATGGCCACTATGCTCTCAAACTTAGCAACAGGAACAAACTTTGTCATCATATCAGCAGGATTATTATGAGTGCTTATCTTGCATACCTTTAGTGTACCTTGTGCAACATTGTCACGTACATAATGGTACTTGATATCAATGTGCTTTGTTCTCTCATGGAACATATGATCCTTAGTA
Source organism: Avena sativa (assembly GCA_916181665.1). Lineage (NCBI taxonomy): Eukaryota > Viridiplantae > Streptophyta > Magnoliopsida > Poales > Poaceae > Avena > Avena sativa. Next base: position 454,385,483 of record OV702296.1, on the reverse strand, counting down.
ATGTAAATAGCACTTTGACTATCACAGAACAGGTTAATGCAAGAATCATCCTGACAAAGCTCAGCATACAAACCTTTCAACCAAACAGACTCTTTGCAAGCTTCAGCAACAGCCATATATTTTTGCTTCGGTTGTAGATAGAGCAACAACTGGTTGCAGCGTTGCCTTCCAACTCATGGCACATCCACCTACTGTGAACACATAACCTGTGAGGGATCTCCTCTTATCCAAATCGGCAGCAAAATCTGAATCCACATAGCCTGCGGATCCCTCGTCAGTCTTGCCAAACTTCAAGCAAGCGTTGGATGTGCCATGGAGGTACCTGAAAATCCACTGAACAACTTTCCAATGTTCTTTACCGGGATTATCCATGTAACGACTCACCAAACTCATAGCATATGATAAATCAGGGCGAGAACAAACTATGGCATACATCAAGGAACCAACAACACTAGAATAAGGAACTCGAGACATGTACTCAATATCTTTATCAGAACTAGGACATTGTAATGATGACAATTTAAAGTGAGGAGCAACAGGAGTACTAACAGACTTTGCATCATGCATATTAAAACGTTGAAGAACTTTCTCAACGTAACTTTGCTGACTAAGAAATAGCAACCTAGATTTTCTGTCTCGTTTAATTTCCATACCTAGGATTTTCTTAGCAGCACCAAGATATTTCATCTTAAATTCACTACTTAGGTGTGCCTTCAAAGTAGTGATTTCTTTCATGCTCTTGGCAGCAATTAACATATCATCAACATATAACAGCAAGTAAATAGGTGATCCATTAACAAACTTTATATAAACAGAGCTATCAAACTGAGATATCTTAAAACCTTGTGAGATCATAAATGAATCAAACCTTTTATACCACTATCTTGGAGATTGCGTCAAAACATAAAGCGATCTCTTCAATTGGCACACAAAATCCTCTTTTCCAGGAACTATGAACCCTTCAGGTTGGTCCATGTAAATCTCCTCCTCAAGTTCACCATGCAGAAAAGCAGTCTTTGCATCTAGCTGCTCAAGCTCAAGATCATGCATAGCAACAATACCAAAGAAAGTACGAATAGAGCTATGCTTCATAACCGGAGAGAAAACATCATTATAGTCAATACCTGGAATCTGGCTAAAACCTTTTGCTACTAACCTTGCCTTAAACCTTGGAGGCTCATTAGGAGACAAACCTTCCTTTCTCTTGTATATCCACTTACAGCGGACGACCTTCTTCTATTTAGGCAAGCACACAACTTCCCATGTGCAATTCTTATCAAGCGATTGCATCTCTTCTTGCATAGCAGAAACCCACTTCTCGCGGTCAACGGATGCAACAGCCTCATTGTATGTAGCAGGTTCAGTATCATGTTCCACCTGTTCAGCTCAACTCAAAGCATAATGAGCAAGATTACACTCTTCAATTAAACGACGAGGTGGAACTATGTTACGCCTCGGTCTATCAGCAGCAATAGATTCCTGTGGCTACTGCAAAACAGTAGGTGAGTGTTGAACAACATCATCATCAATATTTTCCTCATGAGTATGATCAACGACAACATTATTATCAATAGTTTCCTGCAATTGCTCCACCTGCACACTAACTCCCTCCTCTCCAATAGCAATAGGAGAGGGATCTGATGGCAAGCTGTCATGATACATAACGAATTCATTGAAAATAACATTCCTACTCAACAAAATCTTTTTAGTTTCAGGATTCCATAGTTTATATGCCTTAACTCCTGAACCATAACCAAGGAACATGCACTTAACAGCTCTAGGCTCTAACTTTCCATTATCAACATGAGCATAAGCAGTGCAACCAAAAACTCTCAACTGCAAATAATCAGCAGGCGAACCTGACCATACCTCAATGGGAGTCTTCTTCTCAAGTGGAATAGAAGGTGACCTGTTGATGAGGGAGCACGCTGTGTTGGCTGCTTCAGCCTAGAAACGTCTATGCATACCTGCATTGGACAACATACAGCAAGCCCTCGAGATGATGATTCTGTTCATGCGCTCAGCCACGCCATTCTGCTGAGGAGTGTAAGGGATGGTGTGGTGCCTGATCATACCATCATTACTACAAAACTCCTCAAACTCATTAAAACATAATTCCATACCATTGTCAGTGCGTAGTACCTTTACCTTCTTTTCAGTTTGCTTTTCTACCATAACTTTCCACTTCTTAAAAGTATGAAAAACATCAGATTTATGTTTCAGAAAATATGGCCACACTTTTCTTGAGTAGTCATCGATAATAGTAAGCATGTAATTAGCACCACCAATAGATGTCTTACGGGAAGGCCCCCATACATCAGCATGCACATAATATAAAATGCTTTTGGTGGTATGAGCAGAAGCATTGAATTTAACTCTTTTATGCTTACCAAAAACGCAGTGCTCACAGAACTCAATCTTACCGAAGTTGCAACCATCAATCAGCTCTCTCTTAACCAACTCTGCCATGCCATGTTCGCTCATATGCCCAAAACGCATATGCCACAGATTAGTTTTACCACAATCATCAGAATCATTAGAAGTAACAGAGTAGCAATACCAGGCAAAGTGCTACCTCTAAGAACATATAACTTAGCAGAATTCATATCACCTATCATGTGAATAAGAGAACCTTTTGATACCTTTAACAATCTACGTCCACCAGCGTACTTGTATCCATCAACGTCCATGGTACTCAGGGAGATCAAATTTCTGGCCATGCTTGGTATGTGCTTCACCTCATTCAACGTACGCATCACGCCATCATGGGTCTTGATCTTAACAGATCCAATCCGACAATATGGCACGGATTGTCATTCCGCATATGTACAAAATCTTCAGTCTGCACAGACTCATATGAACTAAATCAATCTTTGTTATAGCAAATATAAAATGAACATGCAGTATCAAGTATCCATTCATCATCACGAGAAGCACAAGCAGCAAAAACGGCTAAACATTCACCGTCAGAACTATCACCAGAAACAACAGCAGCCTTACCATTACCTTGATCCTTATCTTTCAGTTGGTAAGTACGGTTCCATTTCTCCTTATTCTGCAGCTTCCAACAATCATCAATAACATGATTAGATTTCTTACAATACCTGCAGAACTTGTTCTTTCCCTTGGACTTCGAATGACTTCTGCCGTCTTTGCTCTTATCTAAGTTGCCATGGTTGTTAAATCTCTGCTCGGTCCTACCACGAACCTGTAGAGCTTCAGCCTTGGAAGACGCCCCATCTGCCTGCACCATAGATTTCATATTTTCCCTCTGTTTGAGGGCATCTTGTACTTCATCAAGGATTATCTTATCACGGCTCAACAACATTGTATCATGAAAGTGTGTATAAGAACTAGACAGCGAGCATAAGAGTAATAGAGCTAGATCCTCAGCATCATATTTTACTTCCATAGATTGCAAATTTGAAATAATCTCTCTGAAAAGAGATAAGTGATTCATTACCGATCCACCTTCCTGCAATCTATGCGAGAACAACTTCATCTTCACATGCATCTTACTGGTTAGATCCTTTGACATGCAGATCGATTCTAGTTTTCCCCAAAGGGCAGCAACAGATTTCTCCGTCAAAACTTCCTGCAAAATATTATTGGACAGATGGAGTAGAATCATAGACAAAGCCTTACAGTCTTTCTGTTTTTCTTCGTCAGACCAGATCTTAGCATCCTTTTCCCCGAATCTATCCAGCGCTTCATCTAGATCTGAAGTTTGGGCGAGAATCGCCCGCATCTTCACTTGCCACAAGCAGAATCTTGTGGAGTAGTCTAGCTGCGGTAGATCGAACTTCAATGACGACATGTCGCAAACCCTAGATTAGAACCTGGGGCTCTGATACCACTTGTTAGCTTTGCGACAAGTAAATAACGAAGAACGGAAATAAAATCGCAGCAAGGGGGTGATACATTGCAAATGTATCTATAATTTTTGATGTTCTATGCTTGGTTTTATCCACTTCCTTGTGTTTTGTTCCAACTTTGGAGTACTTTTCATATGATTTCTTGGACTAACCTATTAATAAGAGCCATAGTGCCAGCTGCCTGTTTTCTGCTGTTTTTGGTTCCAGGAAAGTCAGAAAATGAATATTCTCGAAATTGGACGGGACAAAAGCCAAAGTGCCTATTTTTCCCGAAGGGATCAAGTGCCATAATACGATACGGAGAAGGGCCAGGGGCCGGCCACACCACCTGGCCGCGCGGCCAGGCTGGGCCCGCACCAGGGGGTGGTGTGGTGGCTCCCGGCACCCCCTCGGCCTCTCCTTCCGCCTATAAGATGCCCTCGGGACGAAAACCCTAAGTACCCGATCAAAAATCCACGAAAGAGTCTGTGGCCGCCTTCATCTCCATACGTAGATCGGGAAGGATCTTAAGCTCTTCCCGGCACCCTGCCGGAGAGCGGAATTCACCCTGGAGGCCTTCTTCATCACCATGCAAGCCTCCGGCGTGATGCGTGAGTAGTTCATCCTTGGACTACGGATCCATGTAGTAGCTAGATGGCTGGTTCTCCTCCTTTGTGCTTTCATGCTTAGATATTGTGAGCTCCGTTCATGATTAAGATCATCTATTTGTAATCATACATGTTGTGTTTGTGGGGATCCGGTGGATATTGAGATGCTATTTCAGATTGATTATTGATTCTATCATGTCTTTGTTATTTGTGATCTTGCATGCTTTCCGTTGTTAGTAGCTATCTTGGCCAAGTAGATGCTAGCAACTCCAAGAGTTAGTATTTATGCTCGATAGTGGGTTCATGCCTCTGGTAATCTGGGGACGTGACAGAAATCTCTAAGGTACTAGATGTGCTGTTGCTACTAGGGAGAAAACAACAATCCTTTGTTCATAGAACAATCGTATTGTTTACTTTACACGCAGTTCGTAAAGCAATAATCTGTTGCTTGCAACTTAATACTGGAGGGGGTTCGAATGATAACATGAAGGTGGATTATTAGTCATAGATGCAGTTGGATGGCGGTATATGTATAATGTTGTAATGCCCAATCAAGTCTAAAGGAGTCAAGATGATTAGTATATGCATGTATTGCTTTCTCGATGTTTGTCAATTGCCCCGCTGTAATTTGTTCACCCAGCATGTTATCTATCTTAAGGAGTGCCACCTCTAGTGAACTATGGATCCCGGTCCTTGTCTTTTACATACAATCTACAATCTTTTACTGCTTTGTGTTTACTTTCTGCAAACTTTTACTTCCTTCCATTCGATACGTTTAATCCTTTGTTTTTCGCAAAACATGGTGAGATTGACAACCTCATCGCAAGTTGGGGACAAAGTTCTGCGGTTGTGTTGTGCAGGTCTCCTTGTTGCTACTAGCACCGGTAGTGCGCCCTGCCAAGGCTCAGCTAGTAACACCTTTGGGGTGTTTCCTTGCTCCTACTGGTTCGATGAAACCTTGGTTTCATAACTGAGGGAAACTTGCTGCTGTGCTCATCATACCTTTGTCTTGGGGTTCCCAACGAGCTCTACATCAACCACGAGCCATCAAGCATTTTTCTGGTGCCATTGCCGGGGAGTCAAGGACATCTTCACAAGGGGAGTCCCTCATAACCAATCTCTTTACTTTGTTGTTTTTGTTTTGCTTAGTTTTCTTTCTGCTTTGTTTGCTTGTTTTGTTCTTCAAAAAAACACACAAAAAAAATAGTTTACTTGTTCGCTTTCTTATTTCAAAAACACAAAAAAATTAAGTCTCCTTTAGTAGTCACCTCTCCACTAGGTCACCATGTTGATCCCTACATTCACCTTGAAAGACCTTTCAATTGGTAGTGGTTCTATAATTGGGAAAGACAATATTGAAGAATTCTTCAATCATGTTAGTAAGCATGAAGATACTGAGGATAGATCCCTTGCAGAACTTGCCCCAAACTATGAGATTTCTGTAGCTTCTTTAATACACATGTTAGAAGCTAGGTTTGTTAACCTCAACCCCCTTAATGCAAGTAATGTTTCTTAAGCTTAAAGAAATTGAGGACCCTGAAAAGAGGGATTTTATTCTAGAAACTTTGTTTAAGGAGTTCTATGATGTTGCCAAGGAAGCTAGAAAAGTCTTTGAATGTTTCAATATGCTAGGCTCATGTGTAGATGTTGTTGGTACATGAGAAAAGATGAACAAAACCGAACCTAATAGGGAGGAACCTAAGATAACAACACCCTTTAAACTAATGGCAATACATGATGCCATAGAAAAGAATCTTGATTGGATTGTTCCCGCAAACCGTTTTGATGAGAATAGTGAACCTAAGAGCATTGAGAGAGGATCCTCTAGAAATTATTTGGATGATATACCTTGCCTTGTTGAAAATATTTCTGTTATTGATCTTAATGATTTTTCATTTAAGAACACTTGATTCTTTCTTTGCTTCTTATGCCTAACTTAAAGGCGTTAAAGAAAAGTACTTATTGGAAGATAACCCAAAAGTTTTAGATGAGTCTTGGAAGTTATTACTTCAGTAATAACCGCTCCTTATCCTTTTTATTTGCTTTTTGTGCCAAGAGTAACCTCTAATGAGAGTGAAGTAATGATTGGGAAAGTTGCTGTCCCGAAACAGATTCTTGTGCTTCACCGTAAAAATTCGTGAGAGAGCTCTGTATGTCGAATTGAGCTGTAATTTTTTGTGCTTCTGACCCAGGTTGTTATCTAACTTTCGTTAGTTCAATACTTGTTGATTTGAGCAACAGAAGGTCTTCGAAAAAATTCGTCTTTACCTGCTGGTCTCTTTTGACAGATTTCTACCATTTTCTGCATTTGCTTCTTGTGGGTTCCTTTTTGATTGCTTTTGGGGAATTGAGCTTTTTGAGGGAGGTGCTACAGTAGTTAGTGTTCTAATGGAAGTTTATTTGGTGTTAGAACTGAACCTTAAGACTTATTTATCTTAAGTGCACAAATGTTGCTAATGAGATCGTGTGAAGTTTTGTATGAAGGAAAATTTTCAGGTGTATGGAAGGATTGAGTAATGAGATGAAGGATGGACTAAAGCTCAAGTTTGGGGATGCCACGCTTGTCACCCCAAGAAATATCTAAGAAGTACAAGCGTCAAAGCTTGGGGTTGCCCAAGGCATCCCCTTCTTCATCAATAAAAATTCCAGGTTTCTTCCAAATGCTTCATTTTTATTGTTTCATGCACAGTTGTGTTGTTCTTGGAGCGTTTTCTTTTTCGTTTTTGTTTCGGTTTTTCATTTTCTTTGGTTTGCTTAGTTTTCTGAATAAATTGGTTGGACCCCCTCTTTCATACTTTGGTTTGCAAATAGTTTGGTTTGGTTTGGAAAAGAGTAGGAAAGTTCGTAATTTTGTGGTAAAAAGAGCTCGTTTTTTACTGTGACCTATGCTCTGTCATGCCATGCTTGATATTGTTTTGGCTTTATGCTTAGTATTCTTTGCTGTAGCATGAATTGTTATAAACAATTGAGATTGCTTAATGTGCCTTGGATGAATCATGCGTTGTTTTAGCATATTAAAGCATAGTATAGTGGTATTCTCCTTTGATGTTTATTTGGGTTGACTTGGCACATGCTCACACCATGTTTTGACTATCCAAAATCACCATAGCCTTTATGATCCTTTAGTTTTCAACTTGTAGTATCACTTTATGCTTTGATCAATGATGTTTTGTCGCTCTGCATGATTATGGCCATTATTGCTCTCTTAGTTTGTCGCTCCCAGTCTTTTGCTAGCCTCCACAACCAAGTATGAGTTCCACTCATGCATCCAACTCCCTAAACCAAGTTATTCCAAAGATTCCACCATACCTACCTACTAGCTTATGTTATTCCAAGTATATTCTTGCTTTTGTTTACCTTCCACTTGTTATGAGAAAACTAGTGATTAAAGCTCTCATGAACTTGATGACACACTTTACTTTTTTGCCTCTAATAAACTTGAACCATTGGGTCCTTCTTTGTTGCGTATATGCTTGTGCTTTATAAGTTGAAATTAGCAGAACCATGTACCATGGGGAATGCTTTCAACATTGCACTTGTACTTTGTACCCCGTTGATATCATGTTCTTTTGCTTACGGATCCCGGCGGTGTGAAATAAAAGTGGAACTTGTAAGATCATGGAGTTTGTATGTGTGTTAGAGAAACGCCTGGGCCGCTAGCCTAAGCCATGCCTAATCATGGTGGAAACTTGCAGCATCACCATAATGAGCACTCTATTAAGCATCCTCAATAAAAACCTATGCAAATAGCAAATAAAAAGATCACTGAGATGCTCATTGTCTGCTTGCCTTGTCATTTTGATTATGGGAAAGCTCCCGTATCATGTGCAAGGGGTACCCCGTTGGTGGTTCTTAATGATACACATATACTTACAATGACAAGAGCTTACTCGTGATTGAAGTTGAGTAGCATGAGGATCGGTCTTCGTAAGTAAAGGGCATGAGATTTCGGTTTATAACTTGTCAAGCATATCCTCTTAGTTGTGTCACTTTAACCTTAACCACTTCAAGATGCTTATGATAGGGGCAATGAGAGCTGAAAGCTATAAGTACCATAATTTTTGGAAGCTCTTTATGAGACTTGAATCCCTACTTCCTTTTACAAAAAGGCCTTTCTTCCACCATTATATTGAGTCTCCACCTTCTATCTTTATGCACCTACTTTGAGAGCATAGTGGCCATTCTTAGTTCTATGTGCATTGTCCCAAGACTAGTTGATTATGCATAACTTGATATTGCTTGTTTTAAACTATTGTATCTAGTCACTCTTATGAACTTTGAAGGTGTCCTATGCATTTATATTTGCTACTCTATTGAGGGACAAGCTGAATAATTTTATGCTATGTTTTCTTTATGTGAAACAAACAAACGTCTTGCAAAGCATGTTATTCATGAATCTTTTGTTTGTGCCTTTTCATGTTGCATCATAGTTTCTTTGCTTATTGCTAGACCTTTGTATTTCATGTTATGATTGAAGTACTATGATCCTAGCTTTGAATGTTTTGCAAACACTTTGATCAAGTCTTTGATGGTGCACGTCACCTCAAAAATTATTCTTTCTTTTTATCACTTACCTACTCGAGGACGAGCAGGAGTTAAGCTTGGGGATGTTGATACATTGCAAATGTATCTATAATTTTTGATGTTCCATGCTTGCTTTTATCCACTTCCTTGTGTTTTGTTCCAACTTTGGAGTACTTTTCATATGATTTATTGGACTAACCTATTAACAAGAGCCACAGTGCCAGCTGCCTGTTTTCTGCTGTTTTTGGTTCCAGGAAAGTTAGAAAATGAATATTCTCGGAATTGGACGGGACAAAAGCCAAAGTGCCTATTTTTCCCGAAGGGATCAAGTGCCAGAATACGAGACGGAGAAGGGCCAGGGGACGGCCACACCACCTGGCCACGCGGCTAGGCTGGGCCCGCGCCAGGTGGTGGTGTGGTGGCTCCCGGCACCCCCTCAGCCTCTCCTTCCGCCTATAAGATGCCCTCGGGACGAAAACCCTAAGTACCCGATCAAAAATCCACGGAAGAGTCTATAACCGCCGTCATCTCCATCCCTAGATCGGGAGGGATCTGAAGCTCTTCCCGGCACCCTGCCGGAGAGGGGAATTCACCCTGGAGGCCTTCTTCATCACCATGCAAGCCTCCGGTGTGATGCGTGAGTAGTTCATCCTTGGACTACAGATCCATGTAGTAGCTAGATGGCTGGTTCTCCTCCTTTGTGCTTTCATGCTTAGATCTTGTGAGCTCCGTTCATGATCAAGATCATCTATTTGTAATCATACATGTTGTGTTTGCAGGGATCCGATGGATATTGAGATGCTATTTCAGATTGATTATTGATTCTATCATGTCTTTGTTATTTGTGATCTTGCATGCTTTCCGTTGTTAGTAGCTATCTTGGCCAAGTAGATGCTAGCAACTCCAAGAGTTAGTATTTGTGCTCGATAGTGGGTTCATGCCTCTAGTAATCTGGGGAAGTGACAGAAATCTCTAAGGAGTTCGTAAAGCAACAATCCTTTGTTCATAGAACAATTATATTATTTACTTTACACGCAGTTCGTAAAGCAATAATCTGTTGCTTGAAACTTAATACTGGAGGGGGTTTGGATGATAACCTGAAGGTGGATTATTAGTCATAGATGCAGTTGGATGGCGGTCTATGTATTATGTTGTAATTCCCAATCAAGTCTCAAAGGAGTCAAGATGATTAGTATATGCATATATTGCTTTCTCGGTGTTTGTCAATTGCCCCGCTGTAATTTGTTCACCCATCATGTTATCTATCTTAAGGAGAGCCACCTCTAGTGAACTATGGATCCTGGTCCTTGTCTTTTACATACAATCTACAATCTTTTACTGCTTTGTGTTTACTTTCTGCAAACTTTTACTTCCTTCCATTCGATACGTTTATTCCTTTGTTCTCCACAAAACACGGTGAGATTGACAACCTCATCGCAAGTTGGGGAAAAGTTCTGCGGTTGTGTTGTGCAGGTCTCCACGTTGCTACTACCACCGGTAGTGCGCCCTGCCAAAGCTCAGCTAGTAACACCTTTGGGGTGTTTCCTTGCTCCTACTGGTTCGATTAAACCTTGGTTTCATAATTGAGGGAAACTTGCTGCTGTGCTCATCATACCTTCCTCTTGGGGTTCCCAACGAGCTCTACATCAACCACGAGCCATCAGGGGGACACAGGTTTAACGTGGAAAACCATCTCCAACAAAGAGAGGGAAAAACCACGGGCGCTAGCCAACAAATCTTCACTATAACGAGGAGTGTTTACACAACGCCGGGGATTTTACAGATGCAACTTATCCCAACCGACGGCTTACAAGAGGTATATATAGCGGTGGTAACCTAGGTCATCAACGATCCGTAAAGCAGATATACCAACTAAGCTTGAGCATAGCTCAAACTTAGCAACATGAACAGGCTTTGTCATCATATCAGCAGGATTATCATGAGTGCTTATCTTGCATACCTTTAGTGTACCTTGTGCAACAATGTCACGAACATAATGGTACTTGATATCAATGTGCTTTGTTCTCTCATGGAACATCTGATCCTTAGTAAGGTAAATAGCACTTTAACTGTCACAGAACAGGTTAATGCAAGAATCATCCTGACAAAGCTCAGCATACAAACCTTTCAACCAAACAGACTCTTTGTAAGCTTCAACAACAATCATATATTCTGCTTCGGTTGTAGATAGAGCAACAACTGGTTGCAGCGTTGCCTTCTAACTCACGGCACATCCACGTACCGTGAACACATAACCTATGAGGGATCTCCTCTTATCCAAATCGGCAGCAAAATCTAAATCCACATAGCCTGCGAGTCCCTCATCAGTCTTGCCAAACTTCAAGCAAGCGTTGAATGTGCCACGGAGGTACCTGAAAATCCACTGAACAACTTTCCAATGTTCTTTACCGGGATTAGCCATGTAACGACTCGCCAAACTCATAGCATCTGATAAATCAGGACGAGAACAAACCATGGCATACATCAAGGAACCAACAACACTAGAATAAGGAACTCGAGACATGTACTCATTATCTTTATCAGAACTAGGACATTGTAATGCTGACAATTTAAAGTGAGGAGCAACAGGAGTACTAACAGACTTTGCATCATGTATATTAAAACGTTGAAGAATTTTCTCAACGTAACTTTGTTGACTAAGAAATAGCCTGCATGGGCTGTCTACAGCAAAAAGGTAGTAGCTAAAAGTTCTTTTTTTTTCATCGCCGTAAAAGTGTCATGGTTGTGAACTGAAGAAAAGTTTCGGATTTTTCACCGCACACGTCACGGTTGGACTAATTTGCACTATCGTGGATTAATACATCAGTACACGTAGTCGTCGGTGGAGTTTGTGGCCGTGAGCTAGCGTTTGACAAGCTGCCCGCACATATCAGCATGGAGTCTACAAACAAAGTCCAAGGCGCTGACTAGACGATGCATGCTGCCCTGCTACTTTGGGACCCTGCCACATGGATGAACACAAAGGTCAACTGCATCACACGCCAGGATATGTGCACGGCAGTGGCCGTAGATAAGAAAAAAGAGGGATGCAGTTGAGCTTCCTGTACAAGAGGGCAGCACGAGCAGCTAGTACGCTTTTAAGAGAGGCCAGAACACAAAGTTACTTGAAGTACTACCCATATTTATTTATATGTGTGGAAGTTGGCAGGAGTGATAAGGTAGCAGCTAAAAGTTCATTGTTTTTCCATCGCAGTAAAAGTGTCATGGTTGCGAACTGAAGAAAAGTTTCGGATTTTAGTCACCGCTCACGTCGTCACGGTTGGACTAATTTGCAGTATCGTGGATTAATACACCAGTAGACGTAGTCGTCGCTGGAGTCTCTGGCCGTGAGCTCGCGTTTGACAAGCTGCCCGCACATATCAGCATGCACAAATAAAGTCCAAGGCGTTGACTAGATGATGCATCCAATAGATCATGCACGCATCATCTACGAAATTAAAGGGCAGCAGCAGCAGCAGATGGTAGTACTCGTTTCTTTAACAGAAAGTCCAGAACACAAAGGTCAACTGCATCACATGCCGGGATACTCCACGCTGCCGTCGTCTAGGGTGCAGTGCAGCGGAGCAACTAGCACTAGTTTTTTCCGCAAAAATAAAATAAAAATAGCACTATTTTTTTTGAAACAGATCATCTAGCACTAGTAGATAACAAAAAAAAAAGAGTGATGCATATTCAACCATGTTTGCAAATAATTTAGTGAAGTTTGAATATATAAATAAATTGGTTTTACAATCTAGCAATGTTTGAACACAAAAATATGGGGTTTCTTCCAAGCGATCTTGGAATCGAATTTCATTATCAACAAATAACGAAACACGCAGGCCGGGCAGCATCTAGGTACAAACGATCACTAGAAGGGTAACTACCTGGCTTCAGCGATCATCAACATTGCACCCAGGTCTTGATGGGGGAATATCAATCGGGGTATGCCCATGAAGCAGAATCGCCAGCTGGAGCGAGCCGACTGAAGCCAAGCCCAGAGCGGATCGACACGCCGAATACGGCGACGGGCACGTACTGGACCCCATCAAGGCCTGGGTGCAATGTTGATGATCGCGGGGACGTGAAGCTGGGTACATCATGTGCCAATCTCGCTCCCGGATTCTCCTACGTCGCCTTGCCCTTTCCTCTACGAAAACTACCCTGTAACATCTGCCGTGGTCAATACCACGACGGTTGGCGCCACCGTGGGACAAGCGGTGCTTGGAGATGATAATCCGGACGAGATCGCTCATCTTCAATAGGGCCAGATCGCGTCTGGTCGCCTCGCCTGCGTTGGCGCGCTGAACGTCATCACCAAAAAAGACGGCGGCTTTATCATCGCACCGCGGCACCGTCTGGTGCGGTGCTGTCTTCCACGCTTTGCGTAGGATCAAGTTTATGGAGGACAAAAAATCACGCCACCTGCAGCCGCCTCTGAAGTTTTTGCATATGATTCTGTGACCATGCAACATATGGCACCTGACCTCGGGATTGATGGCCCAAGCCTTGGACAAACCCCACGATCGGATCGATCCAAAAAAAAGGGCCAAAGGAAAACAATAGATTGATTATAGCTACTAGCTAGCTAGCCTGGCCCTTGCACATGTGCATCCGTATCAGTATCAGGTGATATTTCCCAAATTACTCGTCGCTAAATTTATAGATATATTTCTCCAGTATCTACTGCTTTGTGCCTGCAGATTTACCGATCCAAGACAGCTTCAAAGAATCAGTACAAGCGCAATACGGAAACGACCGATCGACTCGCTGCTGCGCCACTCTTCCGCATCGTCGACTCTGTGCCCATCGTTGAGATCGTGCTTGCAATCAGCTAGACGCCAGTGTTCCACGCGTACATGGTCACAGTCTGTCCGGCAACAACAGCGACGGCAGATCGCGACTCGGTCTAATATTGCCATGACCTATGGATTTTCTTTATTCAACCTTGTCTAATTCACGTTTTGATTGCTATGATAATTAACTAGTTTCTTTGGATCTAATCCTTTATACTTTGTTTTGCAATACATGCACTACACAACGTGAATCGACGTGTACGCGACCCTGACGCCCACTAGCCTAGCAACATGATCGTCAACACGGTTGTGCCGGTACAACCGCAATACTTAATGCGTGGAGAAGACCCCATCCATCACGGGATCGCCATCACCGACTCGCCATCGCGGGATCGCCATCGCCGGCTCACCATCGCCGACTCTCCGCGCTTGGGGACTCACCGGTCTCGCGCACTCTCCACGCTTGGGGACTCGCCGCCCTCGTCGACTCTCCAAGCTCGGGGGATTCATCTCCCATATCGTGACTCGCCCATCGGCGACTCACCACGCTACTGGTTAAACGCCACACAGCTCCGCCACAAGACTCCATTCGCTACATCGACTTCTACCGGCTAAACGCCGCATGGCTCCGCCACTCGAACCTGTCCGCCGCGTCGACCCCGCGTCCGCCGCGTCGACTTCGCCATAGCGCGATCTCCGTCCGCCGCGTCGACCCCGTGTCCGCCGCGTTGACTTCGCCAAAGCGCGACCATACGTCCGCCGCGTCGACCCCGTGTCCGCCGTGTCGACTTCGCCATAGCGCGACCATACCTCCGCCGCATCGACCCCGCGTCCGCCGAGTCGACTTCGCCATAGCGCGACCTCCGTCCGCCGCGTCGACCCCGTGTCCGCCGCGTCGACTTCGCCAAAGCGCGACCATACCTCCGCCGCGTCAACTCTTTCCGGCTACGTCGAATGCGTACGCCGCGCCTACTAAGGGACCTTCATCGTCTGATTCACCAGAGAGGGTCGCATGCCACGCTACATGGACTCACCACTGGGTGTCTCTTCCCTCCGGGAAAAATCAATTCAACTTTGTCAACCTTTGAAAGAGCGACTCGCAATGGCCAAGTATGCGGACGAGGACTCGCAAACTGAGCCTCGGATCGTCTATGAAAAGCGCTAACTGAGAGCCATCATTGGAGTCGCCTTGCTCGACTGGCCTTCCGGGCCAAGACAAATGGCAGTGCTACACAAACAGCACCATGTCCTCCTCAACCTTAGATAGTGCAATCATCGCGGACACGCAATCATCGCGGACTCGCCACACTCGAGGACTCTCCCCTCACGGACTCGCAATCATAGTGGACTCGCCACACTTGGGAACTCTCCCCACACGGACTCGCCATGCTCTGTAATAACCGCTACTATTTTCAGAATATGCATTTCTAAAGAGCCTCAAGTCGCCTCTACAAGCCATCTCGAGCCTCGGGGACTACTCCTAGGCATACTACGTGTGCGCGTGGTTCCACGACCGTGGTTCGCCACACTCGGGGACTTGCCATCGCGGACTCGCCCTCGCGTACTCGCCACCGCGGACTCGCCCTCGCGTACTCGCCATGCTTGGGGACTCGCCACCGTGGACTCGCCCTCGCGTACTCAACACGCTCAGGGACTCGCCACCACAGGCTCGTCTCGCGTATTCCCCTACAATGACTTGGCGACTTCACCATCAATGATTTGGTGACCTTCGCGTCCTCTACAACAACAAGTTGACAAGGCGCCGGCCAAACTTCTCCAAGGGGCAACTCCGTCCAATGACGACTCGCCCGACGCGTCGACTCGCCTTGGCGATTGGGATACTTTATGAGCCATTTCTCTGTTTTAGGAGCTCGTCAACGACTCACCATCGACTCCACCCTGGAATCACCTGCGCCGATTCGGCGGCTTGAAGTCATCGCCGAGTCCCTGACACGCTCGGGGACTACTGATGGGGGAATATCAATCGGGGTATGCCCATGAAGCGTAATCACCAGCTGGAGCAAGCCGACTGAAGCCAAGCCCAGAGCGGATCGACTTGCCGAATACGGTGACTGGCACGTACTGGACACTGACGCCACGCCGACTGGAGGCCCAAGACGGCGACTCCAATACAAAGCCCATTAGCACACTTGTAAACTCTAATTGGTTATATATATAAAGCCACCAGGGGCACCCCTTTGAGGGGACATCTCTCACATCATATTAGATCTAGTCTCTTTCTCCGCCTACGGCGGATCCCATGTAAACAATCTATGATCATATACTAGATTGGCAGCAGGACGTAGCGATCCTCCATCGAGGGGACATGAACCTGGGTACTGAAGGAAATATGCCCTGAGAGGCAATAATAAAGTTGTTATTATGTATTCCTTATATATGATAGATGTTTATTTTGCATGCTAGAATTGTATTGATCGGAAACATCAATACATGTGTGTTTAATAAACAAAAAAGGGTTCCTAGTTATGCCTCTCCTATAGACTAGCTTGTTGATTAACAAGATGATCAAGGTTTCCTGATCATAGACATTGGATGTTGTTAATAACAAGGTCACAACATTTGTGAAATGATGTGATGCACATTCAACCGAAGTATAGCATTACGATCAATTCATTATGTTTATATTGCTATAACATCATACGAAGTAATCTTTATCCTTAGACCATGAGATCATGTTAATTGCTAACACCTGAAGAGTATCTTGATAACATCAAACGTCACACCGTAACAGGGTGACTATAAAGATGGGTTCAGTGCTACGAAGGTGTTATGTTGAGGCTCATGGATCAAGAGTGGAATTTGTCAATCCCGATGACGGATAGATATACTCTGGGCCCTCTCGGCGATATCACATTGAGATAGCTTGCAAGCAAGTGATGTGATCACTAGAATGTTATATCACGGGAACAAGAAAAGAGTGCATGTCGGTAACGAGATCAAACTAGGTATTTGGATACCGATGATCGAATCTCGGACATATATTATATCATGAGACAAAGGGATTAAATTACAAGCGTTAAAGGTTCTCACAATCACAGAAGTCATCGTTGAATATGCATGAGTCAGTATGGAACTCCAGGTCCCGCTTCTGACTATTGATCTGAGAGGAGTCTCAATCATGTCTGCATTATTCACGAACCGTAGGGTGACACACTTAAGAGTTACCATACACCATTTTGGAGCACATATGTTTCAGACGAAAGAATTGCAAAGCGCAGGAATTATTTCGATAGAAACCGGAAATTATTTCGGGTGAAATTGCAGAAAGTGGTTCTGCATGTGATATTGAAATATTGCAAGGGGTTATATGTGAATGTTTGTTAATTAAACTAATTAACAAAATTCTGAATAAATTTAATAAAAGAGTTTTATTAAATGGGAGAGCATTAAACTTGGAGAATTTTAATGCATTTAAAGTGAGGACTTTAAAAGGGAATGTGAAGAGGCATTTTAATGTGGAAGGGTTACCACCACATGAATGGGGGAGGTGAGGGGTCACCCCCCCATGCGCCGGCCATGGAGAGGAGGGCACCCCCCTCCTCCTATAAAAGGCCCCCTCCTCCTCCTTCTTCCACACACCTCCTTGTGAAGGATCTCTCTCTCCCTCTAGAATTATTCCCCCATGGTCTCGGATTAGCGAGATACATGTTCCTGGTGGCATTTTGTCTGGAAGGAGTTGCTGCTTCCGTTGGATCGTTGGAGCAAGGAGGTGGAGGTTGTCCGGTGGCTTGAACGTGTGCGCGAGTACGGATGCGCTGCTGAGTTGCGGCGCTCGGACTTCCTCACGATCTTGAGATCGGCAAATGTACGTGACGAGGGTTTAACTCATCAATGCCCATTGTTATGGACTTGGTTTTTGGAGAAGGAGGGAGCGTTGGAGACATCTATCGGCTAGCAAACAAGAACACAGGGGACAAAGGATTTACCCAGGTTCAGGCCTCGTAGAGGTCCCTACTCCTGCTTGTCTGCTCGTAGAATTATCGAAGGAGTCGAAAGTTACAATGGTGCGCAGGTGTAATCTGGCAATCTGGCGAGGGTTTGTGGAAACTAGGGTTGTGTGTGTCCTCCTCGCCGCCCCCTCCTAGCCTTTATATAGATAGGCTAGGTCTCGGGTAGCAGGTCGAGTCGGTTACAAGTTAGGGTTTTCCCCTTCAAACTTTCTATCTTTAGCTTCTTCTTGATCTTGAAGCAATCGAGAGTCCGCAGGTTACTCGAGTCCTTCCATTTGGGCCTTGGCGACACCGTGGGCCTATACGTATTTGGACCGTATATACCAAGCTCGAGTACCTGTAGGGTATACCCATGTCAGTAGCCCCCGAGTGTCTAGTGGAATCGCAGATTCGACTGGGGACTTTTTGAAATCTTCGAGTGCCTGAATGAGTACATTTTTGACTGCTTTTATTTATGTCATAGGGATTGTTGATATACGTGCCTGATATAGCTGAAGTGTCGGTATCAGTTAACCACCTTAGGGTGAAACAACGCAATCTACTCAAACTCGAGTCCCCGGACTCGAATCCGTAAACGTGCTAGCGTAATTCGACTCAGGCCGCGGAGGTCTTACAGGAGTCGAATTCCAGTTATATGGGTGTGAGCACTCGACGCGTCCGTCAAGGCATGTTCATCGTGCCTGTAGGCACGGATATATTTCTGGTAGTGCGAAGTTAAATGCGTTGCCAGGCCTTATTCAGGTCTTACCTTCACGCTGTAAGCGCGGCATCCGAATTTTATCATCGCGGAGACGATTCGGGCGTCCCAGGAGACGTAGTCTCTTTGTAGGGAAAATTTATGAGGCGGTGTCGCCAAAGGTTGCGAGTGCGGATGTTATCAACATACAGTTTTTGTGCAAATAATCATAGGGTGTGTGACCAGCGCTCCCTATG
Organism: Avena sativa; assembly: GCA_916181665.1. Taxonomy (NCBI): domain Eukaryota; kingdom Viridiplantae; phylum Streptophyta; class Magnoliopsida; order Poales; family Poaceae; genus Avena; species Avena sativa. Next base: position 454,366,797 of record OV702296.1, on the reverse strand, counting down.
GGAGTACCCCCCGAGTGCCTGGTTGAGTCGAAGACTCAGGCAGGGACTAAAGAACTTTTGCGACTGCTGTCGTCTTTTTGTTTATTTGTTTTAGTCGATGACTCAGGCAGGGACTAAATATTTCCGCGACTGCTGTCGTCTTTTGCCTGCTTGTTTCAGTCGAATTTGTTTCCGGTGCTCCCTATGGGAGTAACCCATGTCTATAATCGAACTGTGTTTCGAGTGGCTGGGTTTGTTTTTGTGATTGTCTTCGTGCCTGCAACAAGAAAAGAAAAGTCGTAGGGTGCGCGGCCAGCGCTCCCTATGGGAGTAGCCCCCAAGTGCTTGGTGGAGTCGAAGACTCCAGCAAGGACTAAAGTAGCCTTTGATGACGTCAGTGCTGACGCTTGCATGACCTCAGTTGCCCGCGTGAGCGATTTTGACGGGACGTGACGAGCGGTGGGTCCCACTTTCTGACTTTGATTTGACTGGGCGTGCGTAATCTTATTATTAACTGTGCCTCCTCGATTTGCGCGCATAATGGGAGTAGTGGAGGGACGGTTCGCGCTTCCTCTTCTCCACGTGTCGAGCGCGATGCGTGCCACGCGTCCAGTAGGGTTTTTGTGAGCCATTGGATTGCATGTCCTAGGGGTTAAGTAGTGGCGCTACGGCGGTAATTTTCCATCTGCACTCTTTTCTTCCTCGCTGCCATCGCCATTGCTGCTGCTCGTCTGCTTTTCTCTGCGCTCATCTCCTCCTCAACTCTGGACCACCTCCGTTCGTTTCCAAGTTATTTTCTATGCTCTCATCGCCACCGTGCAATGGGAAAGAAGAAAAGAGGCGCTGCCACTGAAGCCGCGACCACCGTTGCCGCGACGAAGAAGAAGGGTGGCCCCGCTGCTACGGGCACTAGTGCCGCCGCCGGCAGGAAAAAGAAGGTCGCGGGCACCCGCGTGACCAATGGCGCATGGCGCCCTTCTATCATCAAGGCGTCGGATCTCCGTCTTCTTTGCCAAGACGGAGTTATTTCTGCAGCAGTCGCTGATTCGCGCGTATCCAGCGGTGAGACCATTCCTGTGCCTCCCGCTGGTTTTCGAGTGATTTTTCTTGCATTCGTCATTCACGGCCTTTCTTTGCCTCTCCACCCCTTTCTTAGGGGTCTCCTTTGTTTCTACGGGCTCCCGCTCCATCAGCTGTCCCCAAACTCGATTCTCCACATCACCTGTTTCATTACTCTTTGCGAGTGCTGGCTCAGAATCGAGCCGCACTTTGGCCTTTTCAAGCGCTTGTTTAAATTGAAGCGCTAGTCTGCCTCTGGCTCTTTAGTTTATGACGTAGCTGGTTGCGGTATCCATGTCGACCCATTCGCCACCTACTTCGACATCAAGCTTACCAAGTCCGTCCAGGGATGGAGGGACAAATGGTTCTATGTCCGCGACCAGAAGGCCAAATATGAGCACTTTGGACTTGCGCCCTTCGATCCGGCGACTCCCTACAAGAAGATGCGTTCTTGGAAGAACGTAGTTATGCCTGGCGAACTCGCGGAGACGGACGTTCTGTATCAGCGCGTCTGCGACCTCAAAAGTCGCATAGGCACAGAAGAGGGAGGCCGCGCTCTTATCAGGACTTGGCTACGCCATCGCGTCCAGCCTCTCCAAGCTAGAGTCCATCCCATGTTTCAATGGAGTGGCCCTGATGATGCCACTCGCGTGTCTGCCGATGGCATGTCCGCGAGTGAGGTGGATAAGAGGATTCGACTGGTTACGAAGTGCACTATTAAGTATGTGCTTCCAAGCGAACCAGTTGTTCCTCCTTTTGATGCTTCGAATCCTCCTCCTGAGGTATAGTTATGCTACGCAGTAGCTTATTTTCATGATTGATTTTCTGTTTGCTTACTTGTTCTGTTTGTATGCAGGATTGGGCGGTGTCGCCTTGTATGCCTCCTCTCCCTGAGGGGATTATTCCTCGTGAAGCTTTGGAAGAGGACGAGTCTGAGTCGACTGTCCCTTCTGATGTGGAAGAGGAAGCCCCCGAGTCCGAGAGCCCGGATACTCGCAAGCGTTCGCGTAGAGAGGACTCCGACACGTCGACTCCTTCGACTCCAGGAGGCGCGGCTGTTGGCGCGGAGTCGCCAATTCCAGCCGTTCCTGTGAGGGCTATGGCACCGTCTTCTCGCAAGAAGATGCGATTGCCCAAGGAGTCTTCATCGGAATCGGCGGCTGCCACGTTTGATCTTGACAACTTTAACTGGTAAGTTTACTGGGTCATTCATTCTTTTCTGTTTCCTTCTTGTTGGTTTTGCCCTGGAGTTTGCCCTTTTCTCAATGTGGACTTGGTCTTGTAGTTAAGAGGCGTCGTCATCTTCTGGCGACATTGAGTTTTTGAAGGAATCTGGAGTCGCGACCTCAAGGGCCAAAGTAGAGGTCGAGCGCGCTCCTTCTCCTCCAGCGGCGGCCCACTCCGGGCACAATTATTTGAGCTCTCCTCACGTAGGGGAGCATCGAATGGTTGCTCGGATGATGGTTCAGCAAACTTCTTCGGAGTCGCTAGAGGACCATGTAAGTATATCTTTCCTTCTTTTTTAATGTGGCAGTCAACGCCTTCTGCTGCCCTCTTCTGACTCCTTGTTTTGTGTGACAGCTCCTTGTAAAGGAAGCCGCGCAGGTGGCGAAGCAGGTGATGGCGATGGGTCGCCAGCATGCAATGCTGGACACGCGTCACCGCGTGGTCGAAAGTGAGTGCTCTACACTTATTCTTTTCGTCTTCTCTCTGTTTTGGTATAATCGACTGATAGCCAATTATTGACTGCCATGTAGCTGAGCATAACGCTTTACTGCGCAACGTCGCCACGTTGGAGAAGACATTAGCCGCGGCTATGAAGGGGCGCGACGAGGCAATCGCGGCTCTTGATGATGCCCAGAAGCACGAAGAGGATCTGCGCGCCTCCTTTGCGGCCAGGGAGAAGTTGTTCGAAGAGCAACTGTAATCAGTCGCCAAGGCCCTGCATCTAGAGTTTTTGCCGGTGGCACTAGAAGTTTGATCCATGTGTGTATTTTCGGTGTAGATGCTGGCGACTTGAGTTTTGACCCGCAGGCCCTTCGTCATGATGACGCTCTGGCGGGCGCGGTGTCTGCGGTCGAGGATCGTAGCGCCACTGTCCAAAATACGTTGTCCAAGGCCAAGGTCACCCTTAGTCACCTCCGGAAGGAGTTGATGCCGAAGGCGGAGCTGGTCGACAATGTGGAAGAGCTGGTGGAGTCGCTCGCCGGGGGTGTGCCTGCCACGTACAAGAACTCCCTCCGCGCGGCTGGCGCGACCATGTCACTTGCCATGGTGCAAGCCCATGGAGTCGAAATAGATCCCTCTGCAGTGTCGAAGACGATGCCTGATGGCGTGGATGGTCAGCAGGTAGTATTCGCTCCCTTTGCAACCGCCTGTGCCAAATATGGCCATTCCTTGATAAATACCGTTGCCAAGTATTCGGAGGAGCTCTAGTGTGCTAAGAAGATCGCGAAGGCTTTGGCCTCAGGAGCTGGCGGAAAGTCTGTGGCGTCTGATACTGCCACGGACTTGATGAAGCCCCCGAAGCCGTCAAAGTCGAAGAAGCCAGTTGCTCCGTAGTTAGTTTTTTGTAACAGTTGATGAATTGTCCTTTTGATTGGAGAACATGCCTGCTGGCGAGTGTGTTTGTAAACACTTATGCTTATCTTGAATGTGTCTGTTCCCCTTGCTTTTGTGTTGATTTGGTCGCCTTATTTGCTTTTTTCTTGACTTGTGGTAGGGCACATCGAGTGGTCCTGTGGGGGGAAACCAGGATTCGCCATCTCTTGATGAGATAGTGGCACCACCGTGCTCCAGGGTAGAGGAGCTATCCTTGCTGTCGCGGCTTCGTGATCACGTGAAGCATCTAGAGCGTGAGTTGCCCTTGATCCGTGGTAATGCGGACATGTGGAAGTCGAAGGCGAAAAAATCCGCCGCCCGTGAGCAATATCTACTTGGCAAGGTGACGCGGCTGGGCGACCAGTTTAAGTGTTAGTTTGCTCGTCCTCATCTTTTCCTTTATAGTTAGTTGCAATGGTACGTTGTACTCATGCTGTTGGTGATGCTTCGTGTAGTTGTTAGCGCACGCCGTCCGCAGGAGGAGAAGGATAGGATTGCCATGCGCCTTCATGATCTCACCCATGAGCAACTTCAAGAGGGTGGATACTTCTGGGTAGACCATGATCGTGCGACTGCATTGGCGACCCTGTAGGATCGCGCTTCGCGAGTGCTGCTCTTCCTGAAGAAGTCACAGTCATGTTTGAAGAACATCTATCGGGCGATGTTCCCGTTGGATGACACTCCATCAAGCCTGCTGGCTCTCCTGGCCAAATTTCAAGATATGTCCGCGGTTCGCGAGTGCGTGAGGCAGCAGTTGGTGGCTGGTGCCAAGGCTGCCCTCTCAATGGTGCGTTTGCACAGGCCTGACGTGGATGTCGCCGCCATTGCCTCTGGGCCACCGGCGCCACCAGCAGGATCTTCCTGGAATATGGTGCCGCATTATCAGACGGTGGACCGCCCAGCCGAGGAGATTGTCGACTTCTTCGAGGAACAAACTAATGTTCTTCTGTTGCAAGGGTAGCCAAATATGTATCCTGCACATAAGTGTACTTGTGTTCATATATATTTGTAGATAATTTATTGTTGAATGTGTACAAACAGCTTTGTCAGCGTCAGGTGCGTTGCACTATGCGATTCCTTTTCGTTAGCCTGGCCATCCCTTTGTCAACCTGTCAGGCGCGTTGCGGCTGGGTTGAGTTTGCGTTAAGGGGTTCGATTGATGTGCCAGCTACTCAGGATATCGCGTTTATTGGTTCGAAGAATAGATGTTGGTAGGGTAGCGTAGCCCCCGAGTATAAAATTGACAAAAGTGAAAGAAAAACACAGAGTTTTGGGGCACTTAGCTTTTACTTATTTGAAGATCAGTATGAGGTACAATGTGTGGCTAAGTAGCCTTGGCTAGGTAGCCTTATTTGCGATGTAAAAAGTAAAACAACTAGGGGTAAAAGCATCGCAGTTGTGCGACGTTCCAAGGGTTGGAGTATGCGACTCCTGTCTCTAAATCTTGAAGGCGATAGGAGCCACCTGGGATTACTTCTGTAATCACGTACGGTCCTTCCCAGGGGGATTCGAGCTTGAGATGCCCCTGCTGCTTTAGTCGCCGGACCAGGTCACCTTCGACGAAGGATCTGGGGCGAAGCCTTCTACTGTGGTAGTTGCGCAGGTTCTGCTGGTAGATCATGGATCTTTCTGCGGCGATTTCTCTTGCCTCGTCGAGGAGGTCGACAGAGTCTTCGAGTGCAAGAGAGGACTCTTGTTCGCTGTAAGCGACTATGCGCGGCGCCTTGTACCTCACTTCGGCAGGTAGTACTGCTTCTGCTCCGTGCACCATAAAGAATGGTGTGTAGCCCATGGCGCTGTTTGGAGTTGTACATAGGCTCCAGAGTACGGATTGGAGCTCATCTGGCCAGTAACCCGCGGCTTGTTCGAGTGGTCGAAGGAGTCGCTTCTTGATGCTGCTGCAGACAAGCCCGTTTGCTTTTTCCAACTTACCGTTGGTCTGTGGATGCGCAACTGAGGCGTAACTGATGTTGATCCCCAGGTTCCCGCAGAATTCTTGGAACTCCTTGGATGTGAAGTTTGTCCCGTTGTCAGTGATGATGTTGTGCGGCACGCCGAAGCGGTATACAATGGACTCGAAGAACATGGCCGCGCTGTGCCCTGATTGTTTGGTCACTGGCATGGCCTCAATCCACTTGGTCAACTTGTCGACTGCGACCAAGAGGTAGACATAGCCTCCTTGCGAGGACCTTGGGAGCTTGCCCACCATGTTGAGCCCCCATTGTGCGAAGTGCCAGGCCAATGGAATAGGCCGTAGCTCTACGCCTGGTGCGTGTGGCTTGTCCGCGAATCGCTGACAAGCGTTGCACTTTTGGACTATGTCCTTGGCGTCGCGCATGGCCGTGGGCCAGTAAAATCCAGCTCGTAGAGCTTTGGCAACGAGGGCGCGACTTCCGGCGTGGTGCCTGCAGGTCCCTTCATGGATGTCGAGGAGGACTGCTCTTCCATCGGCCAGGGAGACGCATCGTTGTAACACGCCTGTGATGCTGCGTTTATATAATTTGCCGTTGATAATGGCGAAAGCCTTGGAGCGTCGCGCGATGTGCCGTGCGTCTGTCGGGTCGTCCGGTAGGCGCTTGCTGAGGAGGTACGTAATTTACGGCTGCGTCCAGGATTGTTCGATCATCATGACACTCATTGGTCCCTCTAGTCCTATGTCTAGCTCCAAGTCATCGAGTGCCATTGGCTCATTGGGTGGCGTAGCGCCCGAGTCCGTTGCTTCGCTCGTTTTCTTCTCTACGGCCTTTGGCTTGATGGAGCGTTCGCAGATGCGCTCGAGAAATACCCCAGGTGGTATGGGGGCGCAGGTAGAGCCTATGTTGGCGAGTGCGTCCCCTCCTCGTTGCTTTCGTGACCTACGTGTCGCAACTCGCAACCATCGAAGTCTCCTTCGAGTGTATCGTAGAGGTCGCGGTACGCGATAATGTTGTCGTTCAGTGCGTCACACTCATGCATTGTTTGGTTGACGACCAGCTCGCCATATATGATGAGCCTCTTTGCGCCGCAGGCTTTTGCCATCCTCATCCCATGTAACAGGGCCTCGTATTCAGCCTCGTTGTTTGAGGCTGTGAACTGCATTCGCAGGATATACTTCAGTTTGTCCCCTTGAGGTGATGTCAATATGACACCTGCGCCTGCTCCATCTTTCCGTTTGGACCCATCGTAGTGCATTGTCTAGAGGTAGGACATATCTGGCTTGTCCGGGAGTTGGTTCTCCATCCAGTGGACGAGGAAGTCAGGGAGCACTTGCGACTTGATGGCGTCGCGCTTTTCGTATGTGATGTCTCGTGGAGACAACTCTATTCCCCAAAGCGCGACTCGCCCCGTGGCGTCGGGGTTATTGAGGATATGCCCCAACGGGGCGTCGTTGACTACCACGATTGGATGTTCCTAGAAGTAGTGGCGCAGTCGCCGGGCGGTCATAAAGACGCCGTACGCCAGCTTCTGGTAGTGCGGGTACCGCTGTTTTGTTGGCGTGAGGACCTCGCTGAGGTAGTATACCAGGCGTTGTACGCCGTGGACTTTGTTTTCCTCGGCTCGCTCAACGACGAGCACCGTGCTCACCACCTGGTTGGTGGCGGAGATGTACAGCAACAGTGGTTCCCTTTCTCGTGGAGTCACCAGTACCGGCGAAGTGGATAGCAAGCACTTGAGATCTTCGAATGCTTCTTGTGCTTCATTGGTCCACTCGAATTTTTCGGTCTTGCGGAGGAGCTGGTAGAAGGGCAGTGCCTTTTCACCCATCCGACTAATAAATCGACTGAGGTCCGCGATTCGTCCGGCCAGTTGCTGGACGCCTCTTATGTTCTTCGGCTTCTCCATGGCCAGTATGGCTTTTATCTTCTTCGGGTTCGCCTCGATCCCCCTCGCGGAGATGAGGTATCTGAGTAGCTGCCCAAATGGTACGCCAAAGGCGCATTTGTCCGGATTGAGCATGATCCGGTAGCGATCGAGGTTGGTGAAGGTTTCGCGCAAATCATCGATTAGAGAGGCTTCCTCGTTGGTCTTGATTACTATGTTGTCGACATAGACTTGGATGTTGCGACCTAGTTGTTCCTTGAGGCAAGCCTGCATGCATCGCTGGTAGGTGGCTTCCATGTTTTTAGCCCGAAGGGTATTGTGTTGTAGCAGAACACACCAAAGGGCGTTGTAAATGCTGTTTTCTCCTGATCTTCCTCCATTCGAATTTGGTTATAGCCTGAGTAGGCGTCGAGGAAGCAGAGGCGCTCACATCCAGCGGTGGAGTCGATGATCTGATCGATCCGTGGCAGCTGGAAGTGATCTTTTGGCAGTGCTTGTTTAAAGAAGTGAAGTCCACGCACATCCGTAGGATATCCGTGTCCTTGGTACCAGCACCGTATTGGCGAGCCAAGTGCTTTCCTTGATCTCGCGTATGAATTTGGCCTCGAGGAGTCTGTTGATCTCCATTCCGACTGCCTGCGCTCGTGGCTCAGACAGTCGCCTGATTGTTAGCTTGACTGGCCTTGCGTCGGGGTTGACGTTGAGTGCGTGCTCGGCGAATTCCCTGAGAACTCTTGGCATGTCCGCAAGACACCAGGCAAAAATTTCCCAGTGCTCACGGAGGAATTTGACGAGCGCGAGTTCCTATGCGGGACTCAAGTTGTTGGCGATGAGGGCCGTCTTGGCGGGATCCGATGGATGGACCTGCACCTTCTTTGTGTGAACGGATGAGTCAAAGGAGAGGTCAGGTGAGCTTGGCCTACTCAAGGGAGGCATACTGTTGTCTGTCGTCTTTTTCAGTGTTGCGAGTTCCTCCTGCATGCCGAAGGACTAAGAGATTCTGTTGAATTCCCTGTCGCAAGCGTCAGATCGCTCGAAGTTCCCGTTGATCGTTATGACGCCGTTGGGACCTGGCATTTTCATCTGCAGGTAGGCGTAGTGGGGTACTTCCATGAACCTGGAGAATGCGACGCGCCCAAGGATGCAATGGTATTGTGAGGGCCAGTCGACGACCTCAAAGTCGATGCGCTCGCGCCGGAAGTTCTTCGGCGTGCCGAAGATGACGTCCAGGTTGATTTTGCCCAGGGGTATACGCCTTTCCCTGGGACGATGCCGTGGAACGTTGTGTCTGATGCCTCCAAGCAGGTTAGAGGGATCCTCATTGCTCGCAAGGTACTCGCGAATATGAGGTTGATGCCGCTTCTGCCGTCCATGAAGACGCGACTCATGTCGAAGCCTCCAATTTGCGCCTCGAGTACGAGGGGGCAATGACCTGGGCGAGGTATTTGGGGCGGGTGGTCGTGTTTGTCGAAGGTAATGCACGACTCACTGCCACTGAGGTACTCAGTGGTGGATGGTGGCGAGTGCATGGCCAAGTTGACTTGGCGAGTGATGGCCTTCTGTACCCTATTGGAGGGGCGCCCCTTTTGGATCATCATGGTACCCATGGCCCGTGGGTACGGTTCGCCTCCGTGGTGCTGGTCTGGTGCAGCTCCGGTCGGGGGTGGCCCAGGTGGTGGTGGTGGTGCGCCATCTGCCACGGCGCCTGGAGCGGCTCCGTAGCCTCTTTCATCCGAACCAATCCCTCGTGTAGCTTGAGGAACTCGCGGCAGTCCTTGAGGAGGTGGCTGGACTTTCTCTTGCCATCATGCTTGTCGATGTAGAAGTGTACCGTGCATGGCCCGGACAGTTTGTCCTCGATGGAGGTCGCGGCTGCTTCATCGCGAGTGCGGCGTTGCCACACTTGCGTGGTTTTCCGGGAGTCCCGGTATCCGCCGCTGCGGTATCCACTGTTGCGGTTATCGTCGCGTCTATCGGTGTACCCAGCTGCGACCATGTTGACGTCGTCGCGATCGTCGTAGACGCGCATGCGACGCTTACCCCGGCGGTCGCGTCTTCGTTCGAGTTCTGCCTCCTCGTCAGAGTGAACGCGATTCTTCATCGAATCTTCTCCATCGGCCCACCGATTCACGATCTCCATCAGGTGGTCGATGGTCTGGGGCTTTGAGCGGCCTAGCTCCTCCCTGAGTTCCTGATGGGTTCGTAGCATGGAAAACAAAAAATTTCTACTGCAAGAACGAACAAAACCCAGATCTAATCTAGACAAAAGCCAAGATCTAATCTATTAGACATGAGGAACGAGATAGATCGGTACTAACCCTCGTAGAACCGAAAGCGTTACGAGATTAGATCTCGTGGATGATGTAGTCGATCACTTGCCGATCTCAAGATCGTGTGGACGATCCTTCCGGCGCCGCGTTCCGGCAGAGCTTCCGTAGACGGTCACACATGCGGAGTCGAAGCAGACCTTCCTCTCCCCGTTCCAGCGAGCAGCGGAGGTAGTAGATCTTCTCCACGGAATCCCAGCAACACGACGGCGTGGTGGTGGTGGTGGAGATGAGAATTCTGCAGGGCTTTGCCTATGCCTGTGCAGAAGAAAGGTGGAGGAGAGAGGCGACTGAGATTGGTTGTTATGATAGGAGGTGCAAGAGGGGGCGCCCCCTCCCTTCTATTTAAAGGAGGGAGGCGCGCCTGGGGAGGGGGAGTCCTAGTAGGACTCCCCTCCTTGGGCCGGCGGTGGGAAGGGGGGAGGAAACCTCCTCCCCCACGAATCCGTGTATTGCCCCACTTGGACTCCTTGATCCCTTTCTTGGTTTTCAAGTAAACTCCAAGAAATCCTCTAGAACCTTCCAGAACATTCCGAAATCTTCTAGAATCTCCATACAAACACTCCGGAACATTTCCTAACTTAGAAAATGATCCCCAATATATGAATCTTTTTCTCCGGACCATTCTGGATCTCCTCGTGATGTCCTGGATCCATTCCGAGACTCCGAACATCATTCGGTCTCCAACGCAAATTCCATATCTACTTAAAACAACTTCGAACCTTAAGTGTGTCACCCTACGGTTCGTGAATATGCAGACATGATGAAGACATCTCTTCGATCAATAACCATTAGCGGGATCTGGAGATCCATAACGGCTCCCACATACTCAACGATAACTTCGTGATCGATTGAACCATTTTACATACGAAACCAATTCCCTTTGTCACGCGATATTCTACTTATCCGAGGTTTGATCGTCAGTATCTGCATACCTAGTTCTACCTCGTTACTGAGAAGTACTCTTTACTCATTTCCATGTTATGTCATCCCTTGTGACCTAGTCACATGCTTGCAAGCTATCTAGATGACATTCCACCGAGAGGGCCCAGAGCATATCTATCCGTCATATGGATGGACAAATCCCAATCTTGGTTCATGCGCTTCAACACAAACTTTCAGAATACCCAATGACACCTTTATGACCACCCAGTTACGAAGCGGTGTTTGATGTCATCAAAGTACCCATCCGGTGATGGTGATTAACATAACCTCATGGTCGAAGGATTAGGTTACTATGTATTTGAAAGCTTACAGCAATACGAACTTAATGACTTGATCTTTATGCTACGCTTACTATGGGTGTGTGTCCATCACATCATTCTCCTAATGATATAACCTTGTTATTAATCACATCCAATGTCCATGATCAGGAAACCATGATCATCAATCAATCAACAAGCTAGTTCAACAAGAGGCTTACTAGGGACTCTTATATGTTTACAAAACACACAAGTATTAGTGTTTCCTAATAATACAATTATAGCATGGGATGTAAACATTCATCATAAACACAAAGATATAATAATAACCACTTTTATTATTGCCTCTTGGGCATATCTCCAACAGTCTCCCACCTGCACTAGAGTCAATAATCTAGATTACATGGTAATATACCGAACACCCATGGCGTTCTGGTGTTGGTCATGCTTTGCTCCAGGGAGAGGTTTACTCAACGGATCTGGTACATTCAGATCAGTGTGTACTTTGCAAATCTTTATGTCACCATCTTGGACATACTCGCGAATAGCATGAAAACGTAGCTTGATGTGCTTTAGCTTGCTATGTGACCTTGGCTCCTGTGCATTAGCTATGGCACCTGTGTTGTCACAGTAGATGGCCATCGGGTCCAACGCACTGGGAACCACGCCAAGTTCAGTAATGAACTCCTTCATCCATATGGCTTTTTGAACAGCCTCCGAAGCAGCTATGTATTCCGATTCAGTTGAAGATTTCGCCACAACGCTCTGCTTGGCACTCCTCCATCTCACTGCAGCACCATTCAAAATAAATACGTATCCAGACTGTGACTTTGAGTCATCTGGATCGGTGTTCCAACTAGCATCAGTGTAACTGTTTACAACAAGTTGTTCATCACCTCCATAAGAAAGAACCATATCCTTAGTCCTATTCAGGTACTTTAGGATATTCTTGACCGCTGTCCAGTGCTCCATTCTAGGATCACTTTGATATCTGCTAGTCAAACTAACAGCATGTGCTATATCCGGTCTTGTACACAGCATGGCATACATGATAGAACCTATGGCCGGGGCATAGGGAATATTATTCATCTTCTCTCTATCTTCTGCCGTAGCTAGACTTTGAGTCTTACTCAAGGTCTTACCTGACAACATGGGCACGAACCCTTTCTTGCTCTCTTCCATTCTAAACTTCTTTAGAACTTTCTCCAAGTATGTACTTTGTGAAAGCGCTATTAGGCGTCTTGATCTATCTCTATAAATCTTGATGCCTAGAATATATGCCGCTTCGCCAAGATCCTTCATTCAAAAACTATTATTCAAATAGGCTTTGACACTATTAAGAAGTTCTATATCATTCCCAATCAACAATATGTCATCTACATATAGCACTAGGAACGCTACAGAGCTCCCACTCACTTTCTTGTAAATACAAGCTTCTCCATAAGTTTGTATAAATCCAAAGTTTTTGATTACTTTATCAAAACGTTGATTCCAACTCCGGGATGCTTGCTTCAGTCCATAAATGGAGCGCTGAAGTTTGCATACCTTGTCAGCATCTTTAGGATCGACAAAACCCTTGGGTTGTACCATATACAACTCTTCCTCAATGTCACCATTAAGGAACGCCGTTTTGACATCCATCTGCCAAATTTCATAATCGAAATATGCAGCGATTGCTAACATAATCCTCACAGACTTTAGCTTTGCTACTGGTGAGAAAGTCTCATCGTAGTCAACTCCTTGAATTTGTCGGAACCCTTTCGCGACAAGTCGAGCTTTATAGACGGTAACATTACCATCAACATCTGTTTTTCTTTTGAAAATCCATTTGTTCTCGACAGCCTTACAGCCATCCGGTAAGTCCACCAAAGTCCATACTTGGTTTTCGTACATGGATGCCATTGCGGATTTCATGGCTTCTAGCTATTTGTCGGAATCTGGGCTCACCATAGCTTCTTCATACATCGCAGGGTCATCAGTGTTGTCCACTAAAATGACGTTCAAGGCAGAGTCATACCACTTAGGAGTGGTACGGACCCTCGTTGACCTGCGAGGTTCAGTAGTAACTTCGTTCGAAGTTTCATGATCATTATCATTAGCTTCCTCTCTAGTTGGTGCAGGCGGCATAGAAACATCTTCCGGTGCTGCGTTACTCTCAACTCCGAAAGAAGGTTCAATAACCTCGTCGAGTTCTACTTTCCTTCCAGTCACTTCTTTCGAGAGAAATTCCTTCTCCAGAAAGGATCCATTCTTAGCAACGAAAACTTTGCCTTCGGATCTATGATAGAAGGTATACCCAATTGTTTCTTTAGGGTATCCTATGAAGATGCATTTCTCTGCTTTGGGTTCAAGCTTATCAGGCTGTAACTTCTTTACATATGCTTCGCAACCCCAAAATTTAAGGAACGACAACTTAGGTTTCTTTCCAAACCACAATTCGTACGATGTCGTTTCAACGGATTTAGATGGTGCCCTATTTAAAGTGAATGCGGCTGTCTCTAATGCATAGCCCCAAAATGATAACGGTAAATCTGCAAGAGACATCATAGACCGAACCATATCTAAGAGAGTTCGATTACGACGTTCGGACACACCATTACGCTGTGGTGTTCCCGGCGGTGTCAACTGTGAAAGTATTCCACATTTCTTTAAATGCATGCCAAACTAATAACTCAGATATTCACCTCCGCGGTCAGAACGCAGAAACTTAATCTTCTTGTTACGATGATTTTCCACTTCACATTGAAATTCCTTAAACTTCTCGAAAGTTTCGGATTTATGTTTCATAAAGTAGACATACCCATATCTACTCAAGTCATCCGTGAAAGTGAGAACATAACGATATCCACCACGCGATGCTACACTCATTGGACCGCACACATCGGTATGTATTATTTTCAATAAGTCTGTAGCTCGCTCCATTATACCAGAGAATGGAGTCTTAGTCATTTTTCCCATTAGACATGCTTCGCATATTTCAAGTGATTCAAAATCAAGTGATTCAAGAAGTCCATCAGAATGGAGTTTCTTCATACACTTCACTCCAATGTGACCAAGAGGACAGTGCCACATGTATGTAGAATTATCATTCAATTTTATTCGTTTAGCATCTATGTTGTGAACATGTGTATCACTACTATCGAGATTCAATAAGAATAAACCATTCATCTCAGGTGCATAACCATAAAAGATATTACTCATATAAATCGAACAACCTTTATTCTCAGACTTAAAAGAGTAACCGTCTCGCAATAAACAAGATCCGGATATAATGTTCATGCTTAACGCAGGCACCAAATAACAATTATTTAAATTTAAAACTAATCCCGATGGTAGATGCAGAGGGAGCGTGCCGACGGCGATCACATCAACCTTGGAGCCATTTCCAATGCGCATCGTTACCTCGTCTCTCGCCAGTCTTCGTTTATTCCGCAGCTCCTGTTTCGAGTTACAAATATGAGCAACCGAGCCAGTATCAAATACCCAGGCACTACTACGATTACTAGTAAGATACACATCTATAACATGTATATAGAATATACCTTTCTTCTTGATGTTGCCATTCTTCAGATCCACCAGGTATTTGGGGCAGTTACGCTTCCAGTGACCAGCACCCTTGCAGTAGAAGCACTCAGTTTCAGGCTTAGGACCAGCCTTGGGCTTCTTAGCAGGTGCGGCAGCTTTCTTGCCGTCCTTCTTGAAGTTGCCCTTGTTCTTAGGCTTGCCCCGTTTCTTGAAATTGGTGGTCTTATTGACCATCAACACTTGGTGCTCCTTCATGATCTCCACTTTAGCAGTTTTCAGCATGGACGATAGTTCAGGCAACGTCTTGTTCATGGAATGCATATTGTAGTTCATCACAAAGTTCTTTTAACTTGGTGGCAGTGATTGGAGGACACGGTGAATCCCCAATTTATTAGGAATCGGTATCCCCAACTCTCGGAGTTTGTTTGCGTGCCCAGACATGGTGAGCACATGCTCGCTAACGGAGCTACCCTCTTCCATCTTGCAGGTAAAGAACTTCTCGGAAGCTTCATAGGTTTCCATGGCCGCACGAGTCTCAAAAATGAGTTTGAGCTCCTTAATGATCTCAAACGGGTCATGGTGCTCAAAACGCTTTTGAAGCTCCGATTCTAAACCGTACAGGATGGCACACTGAACTGTGGAGTAGTGATGTTTCCGAGTGGCATAAACATTCTTTACGTCATCGGTGGCATCTTCTGCAGGTGGGTCACCTAGCGGTGCTTCGAGCACATAGGTCAACTGACCAGCCCTAAGGACGATCTTCAGTCCACGGAACCAGTCCGTGAAATTGCTTCCATTGTTCTTAAGCTTTTCTTTCTCTAGGAACGCATTGAAATTGATGGAAACGTTCGCCATAATCTACAACAAATTTGCAAGTAGTTTAGACTAAGTTTATGATAAATAGTGTTCAAATTTAATTCTTAAATCAACTAGGTGAACTCCTACTCAAAACAACATCCCTCGAGTTGTTTTAGTGATTACACGAACCAAATCCACTACACCAAGTCCGATCATCACGTGAGATGATGTAGCTTCATCGGCGAACAATCTTCATGTTCATCATATCAATCATATGACTCATGCTCTACCTTTCGGTATTCCGTGTTCCGAGACCATGTCTGTACATGCTAGGCTCGTCAAGATTAACCTTAGTTTCCGCATGTGCAAATCTGGCTTGCACCCGTTGTATGCACACGTAGAGTCTATCACACCCGATCATCACGAGATGCTTCGAAACGACGAGTCTTAGCAACGGTGCCAACTAAGGACGAACACTTTATTACTTGATGTTTAGTGAGAGGGATCATCTTATAATGCTACCGTCGCGATCTAAGCAATACAAGATGCATAAAGGATTAACATCACAGGCAATTCATAATTAGTGTGATATGATATGGACCTTTCTTCTTATGCCTTTGATCTCCATCTCCAAAGCACGGACATGATCTCCATCATCACCAGCATTGCGTCAAGGTCCGTGGCGCCGCTTCATGGTTGTCCATCATCACTAGCAACTATTACAACTACTTGGAACAGAGCTATTACAAGATGAATAGACACGCAGGTCTTAACAGAATTAAAGACAACCATTAGGCTCCTGCCGGTTGCCATATTACAACAAGGATCATTGCATACATCAAATACAATCACAATCACATGTAGGCCATATCACATCACAAAACCCCTGCAAAAACAAGTTAGACGCCTCTAATTTTCTTTGCAAGTTTTACGTGGCTTGGGGCTTTCGACTAAGAACGCATCTTACCTACGAAACTGAACCACAACGTTGATACAAGTGCTATCAAGTGCAAAGTGTAGATTTGATCTATACTATGATGGGAGAGACAGACACCCGCAAAGCCACTTGTGCAAAGCAAGTTGCACGTCAAGCGTGGAGCAAGTCTCATGTACGATGACATGTAATGTTAGCCCGAGCCGCTTCATCCCACCATACCGCAAGATGCAAAGTACACACATAGCAAAAGACGGCACGAGCACCAACGCCCACAACCTCATTGTGTTCTACTCGTGCAACAGATCTACGCATAGACAAGGCTCTGATACCACTAATGGGTTCGTAGCATGGAAAACAAAAAATTTCTACCGCAAGAACGAACAAAACCCAGATCTAATCTAGACAAAAGCCAAGATCTAATCTATTAGACATGAGCAACGAGATAGATCGGTACTAACCCTCATAGAACCGAAAGCGTTACGAGATTAGATCTCGTGGATGATGTAGTCGATCACTTGCCGATCTTAAGATCGTGTGGACGATCCTTCCGGCGCCGCGTTCCGGCAGCGCTTCCGCAGATGGTCACACGTGCGGAGTCGAAGCAGACCTTCCTCTCCCCGTTCCAGCGAGCAGCGGAGGTAGTAGATCTTCTCCACGGAATCCCAGCAGCACGACGGCGTGGTGGTGGTGGTGGAGATGAGAATTCTACAGGGCTTCGCCTATGCCTGTGCAGAAGAAAGGTGGAGGAGAGAGGCGACTGAGATTGGTTGTTATGATAGGAGGTGCAAGAGGGGGCGCCCCCTCCCTTCTATTTAAAGGAGGGAGGCGTGCCTGGGGAGGGGGAGTCCTAGTAGGACTCCCCTCCTTGGGCCGGCGGTGGGAAGGGGGGAGGAAAACTCCTCCCCCACGAATCCGTGTATTGCCCCACTTGGACTCCTTGATCCCTTTCTTGGTTTTCAAGTAAACTCCAAGAAATCCTCTAGAACCTTCCAGAACATTCCGAAATCTTCTAGAATCTCTATACAAACACTCCGGAACATTTCCTAACTTAGAAAATGATCCCCAATATATGAATCTTATTCTCCGGACCATTCTGGATCTCCTCGTGATGTCCCGGATCCATTCCGAGACTCCGAACATCATTCGGTCTCCAACACAAATTCCATATCTACTTAAAACAACTTCGAACCTTAAGTGTGTCACCCTACGGTTCGTGAATATGCAGACATGATGAAGACATCTCTTCGATCAATAACCATTAGCGGGATCTGGAGATCCATAACGGCTCCCACATACTCAACGATAACTTCGTGATCGATTGAACCATTTTACAAACGAAACCAATTCCCTTTGTCACGCGATATTCTACTTATCCGAGGTTTGATCGTCGGTATCTGCATACCTAGTTCTACCTCGTTGCTGATAAGTACTCTTTACTCGTTTCCATGTTATGTCATCCCTTGTGACCTAGTCACATGCTTGCAAGCTATCTAGATGACATTCCACCGAGAGGTCTCAGAGCATATCTATCCGTCATATGGATGGACAAATCCCAAACTTGGTTCATGCGCTTCAACACATACTTTCAGAATACCCAATGACACCTTTATGACCACCCAGTTACGAAGCGGTGTTTGATGTCATCAAAGTACCCATCCGGTGATGGTGATTAACATAACCTCATGGTCGAAGGATTAGGTTACTATGTATTTGAAAGCTTACATCAATACGAACTTAATGACTTGATCTTTATGCTACACTTACTATGGGTGTGTGTCCATCACATCATTCTCGTAATGATATAACCTTGTTATTAATCACATCCAATGTCCATGATCAGGAAACCATGATCATCAATCAATCAACAAGCTAGTTCAACAAGAGGCTTACTAGGGACTCTTTTATGTTTACAAAACACACAAGTATTAGTGTTTCCTGGGCATAAAGATCACCACAAAGATATAATAATAACCACTTTTATTATTGCCTCTTGGGCATATCTCCAACAGTTCCATGCGGCGAACACCACCGTTGAATGCATCAATCGCGCGGTCTTCCGAGATGTTCTTCGCGGAGTTCTTGATGATGGACTATCTTTGGATGTAAGAGTGCAGCGATTCGCCAGATCTTTGCTGGCAGCATCTCAGTTCTTCGATTGAGGCGGGGCGCTTGTATGTGCCCTTAAAGTTGCGCACGAAGCTGTAGACTAGCTCATCCCAACTGCGAATGGATCCGCGTGGGAGGTTATTGAGCCATGCCCGGGCGGCGCCCTGCAGCTGTAGCTGCAAGCATTGCATGGCAGTACTTCGACTGCCTCTATGTAGCCTGACGGAGGAGATGTGATCCTCCAGCCAGATTTTGGGGTCCTACAGACCGTCAAATTCCGGGTTCTCCGATGGGATTTTAAACCCTTTAGGCATTCGCTTTTGCCTGATGGATCTGCTGAAGCATCTGGCGCTGCAGAGCTCCCCATCTTCCTCTTCCGAATCAGTCGACCGAGCGCGTCGTGCCCTTGACTTGTCGATCTTGCGCTGCATGAGTTCGTCGCGTGCATCGAAGTCATGATCGTGTCACCGTGAGCGGCAGCGTCGAGACAGGTCGTGACTGTCATCGTTGGATGAGGGCGAGGAGTAGCGCTTTGCTAGTGCTTTGCCCTTTTTTGGGTCTGGTACCGGTTCCTTGTCGAGGGCGGCCTCGATTAGCCCCAAGCCCGTGATCATAGATCGGTGCATGGCCGTTCGGAGATCTCTAGCTGGTGGCTGGTTATTGAGGAGGTACATGGTGGCTGCTGTCACCGCAGCCTGCGGCGTTCTGGGAGCCACGTTGCCTCTCGTGTCGACTGTCATAGAGCCGAAGTCGAGGACTTTCGCAGCCTCTATGCGCTCTTGCTCGGTGAGGTGAGCCATCCGCGACTGCCTCTTCTTGGCGAGGTACTCATTGCCTCTTGAGGAGGATCCTCCGTAGGAGGAGAGCCCAGCACGATGAAGGCTTGATTCGTCCACTGCCTTTTTACGCGCCTCAAGTTGCGAGATTACTTGTTTTTGGCGCTTGAATTCTTCTTTTAGGAGCCAGTGGTAGCCCATCAGCAGCTCCTGCGGGGACCCAAAGGGTAGAGGTGCACCTCGTAGGGCTTCGCGGCAGTGCTCCCACTCTTGCTCGTTGAGCTTGATTATGACGCGCTCGCCGGTTTGCTCATTGATTATGCTAGGAGGTTCGACTGCTCCTCCGTTGGCGCCGTTACTGCCGTTGCCACCGTTGCCGGCGTTGGGTGGGTCGGTGCCGTTGCCGGTGTTACCACCGTTGCCGCGATTGGGTGGATCGGTGCCGTTGCCGGTGTTGCCACCGTTACCACGATTGGCGGAGGTGTCGCCCGCGTTGATGACGGCGCACATGAAGTGATTAGGGAAGCTGTTGCTTCCACAACTTTCAGATCCGGAACCGCTGGTTCCATCTTTAGTGGCCAGATCGCTTAGATCGGAGTCGCGACTGCTGTCACTGACCGTGTTCTCGACTGCCACTGGAGCGTTGAGCTCGCTGAGGGTGCCAATCGATGGAGGGAACCATGATGCCGGGACAATCGCCGGTGTTGTCGGCTGATCAGGCATGTGAAGCATGCCCATCTGACCAACTTGGAAGCGGAAGCTCCCAATTGCCAGGCTGATTTCGTCGCTCACGGACTCGAAGGCCGGGCGAGTGGCCGGCGTGTGGACGGTGAAGTCGAAGGCGCCGAAGAGCTGGCGGATCTCCGCTGTTGCGGAGTTGTAGATCGCAGTTTATAGGGCCAAAGAAGCCACAACATCAGCACACCCTTTTCCCACAGACGGCGCCAATTGACGAGGGTTTAACTCATCAATGCCCATTGTTATGGACTTGGGTTTTGGGGAAGGAGGGAGCGCAGGAGACATCTATCGGCTAGGAAACAAGCACACAGGGGACAAAGGATTTACCCAGGTTCAGGCCTCGTAGAGGTCCCTACTCCTGCTTGTCTGCTCGTGGAATTATCGAAGGAGTCGAAAGTTACAATGGTGTGCAGATGTAATCTGGCAATCTGGCGAGGGTTTGTGGAAACTAGGGTTTCGTGTGTCCTCCTCGCCGCCCCCTCCTAGCCTTTATATAGAAAGGCTAGGTCTCGGGTAGCAGGCCGAGTCGGTTACAAGTTAGGGTTTTCCCCTTCAAACTTTCTATCTTTAGATTCTTCTTGATCTTCAAGCAATCGAGAGTCCACAGGTTACTCGAGTCCTTCCATCTGGTCCTTGGCGACACCGTGGGCCTATACGTATTTGGACCGTATATACCAAGCTCGAGTACCTGTAGGGTATACCCATGTCAGTACGACTACATCAACCACGAGTTCCTACTCGTTAACAAAACTCGTTGTCTTCGAGGGTAAGTTCTCGTTGGATGTATGTCCACCCGTTGCTTTGTACCTAGTAGATAGATCTTGGCGTGTAGTTCTCATCGTAGGAAATTTTTTGTTTTCTATGCTGCGGAACCAACAGTGGTATCAGAGCCTGATCTATGCGTAGGTGCTTTGCACGGGTAGTACACATATGTTTATATGTGGGCGATGATGATCATGTTATTGCATCTTCTATGTAATTTGGATATTGGTGGCATAGTGGGATGAAGCGGCCCAGACCAACCTTACATGTCATCGTACATGAGACCGGTTCCACGACTGACATGCAACTTGTTTTGCATAAGTGGCTGGCGGGTGTCTGCTTCTCCTACTATAGTCAATATCTGATTTACAACGAGTTGCTAATAACTTGGTTATCCTCGTTGTGGTTCATGTTCGTAGGTGAGAATGGTTCTATCTCCGAAAGCCCTAAGCCACGTAAAACTTGCAATTGATAAATTAGAGGCGTCTAGTTTAGATCGTTGCTGGGCTAGTGTATTGATATGGTATTGTTGTAAGTAGATGTATGATAGATACTCTTACAATACATTCAACGTGTAAGTTCCATAGACCTTGGCCTTACACACAAAGGAATGATTGAGATCATACCACGATGCAAATGATAGAGATCAAATGCATGGACCATATCATCTCACTTTACACATTAGATGTTAGCATCTTATACTGCTAGTTTGGCGCTTTTGGTAGCATTGTAAGATGATCCCTCATTTAGATATCAAGATAAAATGTGTTCTTCCTTAAGTATGCACCGTTCTATGGATCGTGTTTCGAGACATCACGTGATGATTGGGTGTACTCGACTCTACGCTTTCATACAATGGGTGTAAGACAGTTTTACACACGTGAGTACTAAGGTTCTTACTTGGCGAGCCTAACATGTACAGACATGGCCACGGAACACGGACCGAAAGGTTAATCATGAGTCATATAGTTTATATGATGCCCATATAGATGCTCGCCTTTGAAGCTACACCGACTCACGTGATGATCGGACTTGGTGTAGTAGATTTGGTTCATGTAATCACCAAAAGGACACGAGGTACGTCGTTTTTGATTGGGAGTTCATTAGTAATTTGGATTAGTTGAACTCAATCTATCATAAACTTAGTCTAAATAAACTTTACAAATTCTGTTGTAGATGGCACCACCTGCTTTTAATTTTAATGTGTTCATGGAGAAAGAGAAACTTGCTGCGAATGGTAGCAACTTCACCAACTATGAATTTGAGGATTCCCCTCACTGCTGCACAAAATCAATATGTGCTAGATGCGTCGCTAGGCCCCCCACCAGCTCCTGATGCCCCTGACGAGGAAAAGAATGTCTATGTGACTCGTCAGGAGGACCACAACTTAGTTCATTGCGGCATACTGTATGGGCTAGAGCCAGAACTTCGAAACCGTTTCGAAAATGGCAATGCCTTTGATACCATGGGAGAATTGAAAATGATTTTTGATACCCATGCTGCCGTAGAGAGTTATAATGCTACTGAAAAGTTCTTTAGCTGCATGATGGAGGAGAACAGCTCAGTTAGTGAGCATGTACTCAAAATGTCTAGGTACGCCAATAAGCTTGTGTCCTTGGGAATAACGATTTCCATTGACTTAGACATACATCGTGTTCTCCAATCTCTGCCACCTAGCTACAAGAGCTTCGTGATGAACTATAATATGCAGGGCATGAAGAAGACTCTTCCCGAGCTTCTGTCAATGCTTAAGACTGCAGAAGTGGAGATTAGGAAAGAACATCAAGTGTTGATGATCAATAGGATCACCGGTTTCAAGAAGGACAAGAAAGGCAATAACAAGGGAAAGAAGGGTGGCAAATCTGTTGCCGCGCCTGAAAAGAAACCCCGAGCTGTCCCTAAGTCCGATACCGAGTGCTACTATTGCAAGGGGACTGGCCATTGGAAGCGCAACTGCCCCAAGTAATTGGCGGACAAGAAGTCTGGCAAGGCAAACAAAGGTATATATGATATACATGTTATTGATGTGTACTTGAGTAGTACTCATAGTAGCACCTGGGTATTTGGTACGAGATCGGTTGCTAATATATGTAACTCGATTCAGGGGCTGCGGAACAAGCGACAACTAGCAAGGGATGAGGTCACAATGCGGGTCGGCAATGGATCAAGAGTTGATGTGATCGCTGTCAGAACGCTACCTCTCCATATGCCATCGGGATTAGTTATAAACCTGAATAATTGTTATTTGGTGCCTGCACTTAGCATGAACATTGTATCCGGATCGTGTTTGATGCAAAGTGGTTATTCGTTTAAATCTGAAAACAATGGTTGTTCGATTTATATGGATAATATCTTTTATGGTCATGCACCTGTGTTGAATGGTTTATTTCTGATGGGTCTCGATAGTAATATTACGCACATTCATAATGTTAATGCTAAAAAGATTAAACTTGATGACGATATATCTGCATATATGTGGCACTACCGTCTAGGTCATATTGGCGTTAAACGCATGAAAAAACTCCATTCTGATGGACTTTTGGAATCACTTGATTTTGAATCATTTGATACATGTGAGCCATGCCTTATGGGCAAGATGACTAGAACGCCGTTTTCCGGTTCAATGGAACGGGCGACAGATTTATTGGAAATCATACATACTGATGTGTGTGGACCAATGAGTGTGTCGACGCGAGGTGGATATCGATATTTTGTTACTTTCACGGATGATTTGAGTAGATACGGGTATATCTATTTGATGAAACACAAATCTGAAACTTTTGAAAAGTTCAAGGAATTTCAGAATGAAGTGGAAAATCATCGTAATAGAAAGATCAAATTTCTACGATCTGACCGTGGAGGAGAGTATCTAAGTTACGAGTTTAGCACACACATAAAAGAGTGTGGAATAGTTTCACAACTCACGCCTGCCGGAACACCCCAACGTAATGGTGTGTCAGAACATCGTAATCGTAGCTTATTGGATATGGTTCAATCTATGATGTCTCTGACTGACTTGCCACTGTCATTTTGGGGTTATGCACTGGAAACAGCTGCATTCACTTTAAATCGGGCACCATCTAAATCTGTTGAAACGACACCGTATGAATTATGATTTGGAAACAAACCTAAGCTGTCATTTCTTAAAGTTTGGGGATACGATGTTTATGTGAAGGAACTTCAGCCAGATAAACTCGAACCCAAAGCGGAAAAATACGTCTTCATAGGATACCCTAAGGAAACGATTGGGTATACCTTCTATCACAGATCCGAGGGCAAGGTTTTTGTTGCCAAGAATGGATCCTTTCTTGAGAAGGAGTTTCTCGCGAGAGGTGTGAGTAGTCGGAAGGTAGAACTCGAAGAGGTTATTGAACCTTCTCTTCATGAAATGGCGAGTAGCGCAGCATCAGAAGTTGTTTCGGAGTTGACTTCACCTAATGAAGAGAGAGCTAATGATATTGATCATGAAACTCCGAAAGAGGACTCTACCGAACCTCGCAGGTCAAGCAAGACACGTGCAGCTCCTGAACTGTACGGCAATTCTGTTGTGAATTTCATGGTAGATGAAATGGATGACCCTGCGACGTATGAAGAAGCGATGATGAGCCCGGATTCCAACAAATGGCTAGAAGCCATGAAATCCGAGATGGAATCCATGTACGAGAACCAAGTTTTGACCTTGGTGGACTTACCTCACGATCGACAGGCCGTTGAGAATAAATGGATTTTCAAAAGAAAAACTGATGCTGATGGTAATGTGACCATCTGTAAGGCTCGACTTGTCGCAAAGGGGTTTCGACAAATTCAAAGAGTTGACTACGATGAGACATTCTCTCCCGTAGCGATGCTTAAGTCAGTTAGGATTATGTTAGCAATTGCTGCATATTTTGATTATGAAATATGGCAAATGGATGTCAAAACTACGTTCCTCAATGGTAATATTGAAGAAGAGTTGTATATGATATAACCTAAGGGTTTTGTCGATCCTAAGGATGCTAATAAGGTATGCAAACTTCAGCGATCCATCTATGGACTGAAGCAAGCATCCCGGAGTTGGAATCTCTGCTTTGATGAGGTGATCAAAGACTTTGGATTTTTCCAAACTTATGGAGAGGCTTGTATTTACAAGAAAGTGAGTGGGAGCAATGTGGTATTTCTGATATTATATGTGGATGACATATTATTGATTGGAAATGATATAGATCTTTTAAACAGTGTTAAAAGTTATCTAAACAACAAATTTTCGATGAAAGACCTTGGTGAAGCGTCATATATATTAGACATTAAAATCTATAGAGATAGATCAAGGCGTCTAATTGGGCTATCGTAGAGTACATACCTTGATAAGATATTAAAGAAGTTTAATATGGACGGAAGTAAGAAGGGGTTCTTACCTATGTTGCAAGGCAATACATTGAGTAAGACTAAAAGTCCGGCTACGGCGGAAGAAAGAGAGATGATGGATAAGATCCCCTATGCCTCGGCCATAGGCTCTATAATGTATGCCATGCTATGTACAAGACCGGATGTGGCACATGCTATTAGTTTGACTAGTAGGTACCAATCTGATCCAGGTTCGGAACACTGTATAACGGTCAAGAACATCCTCAAGTACTTGAGAAGAACTAGGGATATGTTTCTTATATACGGAGGTGAAGAAGAGCTAGTCGTTAAGTGTTATGTCGATGCTAGCTTTGACACCGATCCGGATGACTCTAAGTCTCAATCCGGATACGTATTTCTCTTGAACGGAGCAACAGTTAGTTGGAGGAGTTCCAAACAACCTGTGGTGGCTGGATCAACGACGGAGGCGGAATATGTTACTGCTTCAGAAGCGGCGGAGGAAGCGGTTTGGATGAAAGAGTTCATTACGGAACTAGGTGTGGTTCCTAGTGCATTGGACCCAATGGTGATCTATTTTGACAACAATGGAGCCATAGCCAACACAAAGGAACCGAGGTCTCACAAGAATTCCAAGCATATTAAGCGCTAGTTTCACTCCATCCGCGAGCATGTCAAGGATGGAGATATAAAGATTTGTAAAGTACACACGGACCTAAATGTAGCAGATCCGTTGACTAAAGCTCTCCCTAGGGCAAAACATGATCAACACCAGAAATCCATGGGTGTTAGATTTATCACTATGTGAACTAGATTATTGTCTCTAGTGCAAGTGGGAGACTGAAGGAAATATGCCCTAAGAGGCAATAATAAAGTCGTTATTATGTATTCCTTATATATGATAGATGTTTATTTTGCATGCTAGAATTGTATTGATCGGAAACATCAATACATGTATGTTTAATAAACAAAAAGGGTTCCTAGTTATGCCTCTCTTATAGACTAGCTTGTTGATTAACAAGATGATCAAGGTTTCCTGATCATAGACATTGGATGTTGTTAATAACAAGGTCACAACATTTGTGAAATGATGTGATGAACGATCAAGTCATTATGTTTATATTGCTATAACATCATACGAAGTAATCTTTATCCTTAGACCATGAGATCATGTTAATTGCTAACACCTGAAGAGTGTCTTGATAAATCAAACATCACACCGTAATAGGGTAACTATAAAGATGGGTTCAGTGCTACAAAGGTGTTAAGTTGAGGCTCATGGATCAAGAGTGGAATTTGTCAATCCCGATGACAGATAGATATACTCTAGGCCCTCTCGGTGATATCACATTGAGATAGCTTGCAAGCAAGTGATGTGATAACTAGAATGTTATATCACGGGAACAAGAAAAGAGTGCATGTCGGTAACGAGATCAAACTAGGTATTTGGATACCGATGATCGAATCTCGGACATGTATTATATCATGAGACAAAGGGATTAAATTACAAGCGTTAAAGGTTCTCACGATCACAGAAGTCATCATTGAATATGCAGGAGTCAGTATGGATCTCCAGGTCCCGCTTCTGACTATTGATCTGAGAGGAGTATCTATCATGTCTGCATTATTCGCGAACCATAGGGTGACACACTTAAGAGTTACCGGACACCATTTTGGAGCACATATGTTTCAGACGAAAGAATTGCAAAGCGCAGGAATTGTTTCGATAGAAACCTGAAATTGTTTTGGGTGAAATTGCAGAAAGTGGTTCTGCATCTGATATTGAAATATTGCAAGGGGTTATATGTGAATGTTTGTTAATTAAAGTAATTAAAAAAATTCTGAATAAATTTAATAAAAGAGTTTTATTAAATGAGAGCATTAAACTTGGAGAATTTTAATGCATTTAAAGTGGGGACTTTGAAAGGGAATGTGAAGAGGCATTTTAATGTGGAGGGGTTACCACCACATGAATGGGGGAGGTGAGGGGTCACCCCCCCATGCGCCGGCCATGGAGAGGAGGGGCACCCCCTCCTCCTATAAAAGGCCCCCTCCTCCTCCTTCTTCCACACACCTCCTTGTGAAGGATCTCTCTCCCCCTCTAGAATTATTCCCTCATGGTCTCGGATTAGCGAGATACATGTTCCCGGTGGCATTTCGTCTGGAAGGAGTTGCTGCTTCCGCTGGATCACTGGAGCGAGGAGGTGGAGGTTATCCGGTGGCTTGAACGTGTGTGCGAGTACGGATGCGCTGCTGAGTTGCGGCGCTCGGACTTCCTCACGATCTTGAGATCGGCAAGTGTACGACTACATCAACCACGAGTTCCTACTCGTTAACAAAACTCGTTGTCTTTGAGGGTAAGTTCTCGTTAGATGTATGTCTACCCGTTGCTTTGTACCTAGTAGATAGATCTTTGCGTGTAGTTCTCATCGTAGGAATTTTTTTGTTTTCTATGCTGCGGACCCAACAAGTACATCGTGTGCCAATCTCGCTCCCGGATTCTCCTACATCGCCTTGCCCTTTCCTCTACGAAAGCTACCCTGTAGCATCTGCCGTGGTCAATACCACGACAGGCCTGCATCTTGATGAACCTGTCCATGAATGAAACATAAATATAGTATTGTGTTGGTGAGTGCCTAGCAGTCAAAGTTACAGTAGTACTTTGGGGGGGGGGGATCCCGCTTGAGCTAATTTAACTTTCATGTGTGTTCAACTCAGACTTCGGTGAACACGCATGCATATACGCAGATGCAAGAAGCACGCGTATAATTGGTTGTGCTGCATAAACGAGGGAGGGAGGGAGGTAAGGTTGGTTGGTTCCGCCAGCACGCGTATAATTGGTTGTGCTGCATAAACGAGGGAGGGAGGGAGGTAAGGTTGGTTGGTTCTGCCAAATTAACCAACCAAGGACGAGATCGATCGAGACCCCTCCCCCACGTCGTATTCACTTTCCGGCAGAGAGCCCTGTCACAGAGATGGAGCATGGATATTATACTCACTAAGGTGCCCGACGGCCATCGGCTACGCCGACGGCCTTTTGTCAGACCCATCGACGTAGGGACCCGAGACGGGCAGGCTAGCAAATGGGCCGTCAGCCAGATTTAGCCGTCGGTGTAGACTAAGATGGGCCGTCGGTCTAGACGAGCTGTCAGTGTAGACAAAGGTGGGCAGTTGTCGGCGTAGATGAGCCGTCGGCATAGGTGGGTCTCGCGTGGGCCCAGAAGGCCAGGCCGTGACGGCGTGGCAACGACGTCTTCTCTATGCCGACGACATAGTTGGCCCAACATGTAAAACTACGCCGACGGCTGAGCCGTCGACATAGATATTTCCCCTTTTTGCCACAATAAATCTAGAAAAATCATGATTAAATCATTATAATTCAAAAAATACATATAATATATCAAAATTTGCAGAAAATTAAGATCTATCTATCTAAACTGAAATATTATATATTTTGGTTGAATAAAATATAAAAACATTACATATAGTTTTAGAGAAAGCTAGGGGCTAGACCAGCGAGACCCTCGGATTAGGGTTTCGCTGGTGAAGGACCGCCTAAGCGTCGGAATGCCACGAGAACCCGCGTGTATCCCTACCATACATGCACAAGTATGGTGGAATGTTTCTTGATGAAATACCTAGCTCCCGGGTGTGACCGTCTACGGTGCATGCGATAATACTTAGAGAAGTGTTGGACCTGTACGAGGACACTCCCGCGACGGAAAAAACGGAGGTAAACCGGTGGAACCATGGAACCAACATTGGTTTTTCATGAAGGTATGGCCTAAACAGAGCTAAACCAGTAGTAAAGTACATTGGTCAAACCTCGTCCGGAGAAAGCTAGAGGCCTAGACCTACGAGGCCCTCGGATTAGGGTTTCTCTGAAAAAGGACCGCCAGAATGCAACGAGAACCTGCGTGTGGCCCTAGCATACATGCACAAGTATTGTTGAGGATCCTTATATGCAGTACCTAGCTCCCGAGTGTGACCGTCTACGGTTGCAAACGATAACACTTAGAGAAGTGCTGGACTTATAGGAGAAAACTCCCCTAACGGATGAAACGGAGAGAAACGGGTGGAACCATGATCCCAACCTTGATTTTACATGTAGGTATGGCCTAAACAATCTACTTGCATCATCCGCCCACCACAAGAGATGGAAGCATAAGACCATCTATGTTCTCTCTAAAAGAAAATCTAAAGCAATGTGTCTTGGGATATATCCTTTGTAAATGAGTAACTTACACTGGTTTCGAAGAATAGATGGTCCGTACGTACCTTGAAGGGTAGGGCATAATCTGATATACTAATGCACTAGTGTATGAATACTAGTTACTTACCAACAAAGTAATCACATATTGATTGTGACATGGTTTAGTTATTAGCAAAATAATGAAGATTATCCGAATTTATAGTATGTCACCTTTAACCAGGTACAAGGCATGATGCAAAACGGTTGATTCAACGTTGGTTCCTTAGAGCAAAAATAGTGACAAGAACACAAGATAAATAAGACAACCATCTAACGCGGACAACAAGTTGAATGGATTTCAGTGCTAGGCCTGCCACCGACCCATATCGACGGACCAATGAATGTGACATGTTATTTTTTCTGTGAAAACGCAAAGATTGTGCCATGATGCAAACTATAGAATGAGAAAGTTATGTACAAGCCGGGAGCACGACAACCCCCAAAGTTATAATGCAACAAACCAACAAGCTAGGTAGCAACACGGCTAGCCCTGTTGCCCTCGCCTGATCCCACAACCATGTCGAGTTAGTTGGCAATGTTGGGAGAATCATGATGGGAGACGACAACGCATCATGTTGCTTCTAGATCCTCCAAGGCACGACGATGATGACTGAAGTTGTCCCCTTCTACAAGGTCGGCGGGATGGAGCAATTAGAAGACTGCACCCATTCCATGATAGGTCTACGACATTTTGGAATGCTTCTGGTAGATCCACGAGAGCACCTCATGCCACATGCTGCACAACAATGGAACACCACGTGAAGAAGTGGCTCGTCGTGTCCTCGGATTGGTAACATTGCCATCATCTTTGATAGGTGTTGGAGCCATCGCGGACGGGTAGATGTGCTAGTCACTCTACAATTCAAGCATCGATTAGAAGAAACTTTGGATATTAGAATATAAAGCATTAGTATGCCAGCTGGGGTTCTAAGACTTTTGATTCAATTAAGGGAGACGCAAGAATCATCATATGGTCCCAGTTACTGCGGTTTGAACATCCGCCCCATTGATTTTAGGTCTGAGATCCATTTTTTAGGTTAAGTTACAACTTTTGGAACTTAGTACGCAATTTACGAATTTTTGTTATTTTCACACATATTACACTTTCCACGTCGACTCTTTGCTTTTGTAGGCAGCACCGACCGTGTTAAGTCGATATGTATGGTTAGCCGATGTTGGTTCAAGACGAACATCCGTACTTTTTTTTTTGGTATGCTTGCTGCGCGGTGCTGCCACCAAAGTAATTTGCTGATATCATTGCTGGTGTCACTGCATAAAACAAGAGCTATTTGTGCCAAGAAAATTTTCACCCGTTGAGAGCTAACCAAACATAGCTATTATAATTTCCCTATCCATAACACATGCTTATGGAAGCTAAGCTAAAATGCACTTTGACTTTTCCCCCTCAAAAGCATTGCATTTTAAATAAATAAAGGTTGAAGGTTTCAGATGGTGTTTCTCTATTGGCTGCTGACCTACCGCGATCGGTATCTTGGCCTTCTTTTCGTTATCCATCATACCAGGTTGAAAGTCATGGGTCCGTAGAAAAACAAAGGTTGCAGTCGTGCTCAATTTTTAGTGAGAAAGAAATTGTTTATGTACAGAGTTAGTTTGCCAAAAAAAAAAAGACAAAACCAAAAACAAAAGGGAAATGATTATCTCCGGGGTCTTGACTGTGCACGTATGCCCGCTGAGCAATCTCTTCGCAAACAAGGGCCGCAACCATATCGGGGAGGAGTGCCTTGTTGCGAAAAAACTCTTCTACCACATGGAATGTATGATGGCACCACTTACTTCCTTCTTCTTCTCATTTGGTCGATCGTGCTCATTTTGTACTACCATCTACGAACGTCCACGAACGCCATAATCAAAGGTGGGTGATGAAAAGAAGCAGTTAAATTTGCACTTTGATATTACTATTGATGTATACTTGCACAAATTAAATTATATGTCTCCTTAGTCGATGGATGAACCAGATGAATTTCTTTATCTCCTTCACGTGTGCATGTATGACACAAATTACCCTGGAGTACTATATATTTGAACTTAAATACTCCATCTGTGAAACTTTTAACCCAGTTTTAATCATTCGAACGTTTTGTCCGTCCCATAGGGAGGTCCGGGCACGATTAGGTCGATGTGGCGCAGTAACAGTGTGTGAAGTTGAGAGGACACTTATTGACAATCGTGTCAATCTTCTCTTCACAAATTGTTTCATTTCGTGTGTCATCATCGTGACATCTGGAACCAACCTTAATTTTGACCTCACATACAGTTTGTCCAGATGGGCTCGCGTCGGGAAAAATAGTTCAAAGCTTCGCAAATGGTGGAGTAACATTTCACTTTCACGTGACGCTCTGTCATCCAAGCGAGCGACCAAAGTGTGAACGAAATGCATAATTCGCGGATGTTTGTCTATATATGGTCGTCGTACGACGATTCTGCTTGATCGTGAGCCTGGCTTTTGACGATCAAGGAAAGTCCAATTGATTGGCTGGATTTGTGGTTTCTTCTGAATCACACAACGCCCAGCACACCACACGGACCAATTAGTCCGTCCGGGTAGCTTTCAATACAAAGGCTGAAAACACAAAGGTCAACTGGATGGATAAAATGAATATGCATGAATACTGCAATTCCGTCTTCCACAGTGCAGTGGAAGCACAACAAGTTGTAGATATATTTACAAAGAGGTATATACACAATTGGTACCACAGCTTGCATTGAATGTGCACTTTAGTCCCACAAGTTGCAAAATGGACAACCGGGTACCATAATTTGTATTTAGAGAACACATAGGTCCAAAAGCAATCGGAAGCTGACATGTGGCATAGTAACTTTTACAAAAAAAGCGCACAATACTGGGATTCGAGCACGCGACGTAAAAACATAAACACGCTAGCTGATACCACACTAATAATTTTTTATTATATATTGGCAGATAGGTTTATATATAATACTGCCTCCATCCAGAAATAACTGATTTAGGTTTGTCTAAATTCAAACGTATCTAGACGCATTTTAGTATATAGTTACATTCGAATTTAGACAGACGCAAGTCAGTTATTTCTGGACAGAGAGAGTAATAATCAAACATGTAAGCAAGGAGGCGCCCTCGTGTTCGCCTCAGCTTACCTATGAACATCAGTGGCCACACCATGGGCTCCGACGCCGCGGGTGAAGGAGCGCCGGCCCCACACACGCCGTCTACCCACCTTGTCGAGCCCCTACACACATCCGTGCCATCCCAGATCTGCATCGTAAGGTACATCATGGCATCGATGACTTGCTGCACAACGAAGTCCTGCACAGCGCAAAGGTGTTCGTGATGACGTACAACATGCTCTACTCAACAGCAAGCGCAACGAAGTTCACAGCCATGACATGCATGGCATGGACTAGGGGGCGAGGTGAGCAACGCCGGCAGAGTTCGCAAGGACGCCTCCGTGGCGTGCCCATCTACTAGACCAAGGCCGCTGTTTCTGGGCTATTTCCTCTCTAGTAGGCAGTCATCTGATGCTCACCGTCATAAATCTCGTACCGGGGGTACTTGAGCATGGACGCCTACATCTCGTACCGGAGGTACTTGAGCATGGACGCCGCTCTCTCGCGGGACTTGAGCATCATCAACACCATGCTGCTATCGTGGTGTCCGTGCACTAGTAGAAAACGGACCTTTGGTCCAGGGGTATTAGCCCCGGTTATGCTACAAACCGAGACTAATGCCCCGCTCCAACGGCTAGATCTGACCCCAGGGGGGTGGCAGGCACTAGCCCCGGTTCGAACGGGACCTTTAGTCCCGGGTCGTGTAACAAACCGGGACTAAAGGGTTTTAGGCAGGCTGGGTCGGGCGTCAGACCCTTTAGTCCCGGTTTGTTATACGACCCGGGGCTAAAGGTGGACCTTTAGCCCCGGTTCTAGACATGATCCGGGACTAAAGGTCTGGCTATATCTTCTTCCCCTTCCCGAGTCACCATTCAAGCTGGTGGCTCCTCTCTCTCTTTCTTGCTCAAGCTCAAGTTCATGCCCAATTTTTTCTCAAGATTTGTCTATATTTTGTGGTGCCCCATCTATCCAAAGGTTCTAAAAGGTGAGTGACGAGGGTTTAACTCGTCAATGCCCATTGTTATGGACTTGGATTTTGGAGAAGGAGTAAGCGCTGGAGACATCTATCAGCTAGCAAACAAGCACACAGGGGACGAAGGATTTACCCAGGTTCAGGCCTCGTAGAGGTCCCTACTCCTGCTTGTCTGCTCGTGGAATTATCGAGGGAGTCGAAAGTTACAATGGTGCATAGACGAAATCTGGTGAGGGTTGTGGAAACTAGGGTTGCGTGTGTCCTCCTCGCCGCCTCCTCCTAGCCTTTATATATATAGGCTAGGTCTCAGGTAGCAGGTCGGGTCGGTTACAAGTTGGATTAAAACTCTAGTCTTGAGCTTCTTCTTGTCCTTCAAGCAATCGAGAGTCCGTAGGTTACTCGAGTCCCTCCATCCGGGCCTTGGCGACACCGTGGGCCTGTATGTATTTGGACCGTATATGCCAAGCTCGAGTACCCGTAGGGTATACCCATGTCAGTAGCCCCCGAGTGCCCAGTGGAATCGCAGATTCGACTAGGGACTTTTGAAGCCTTCGAGTGCCTAAATGAGTACATTTCGATTGCTTTTTTGTCATAGGGATTGTTGATATACGTGCCTGATATAACCGAAGTATCGGTATCAGTTAAGCACCTTAGGGTGAAACAACGCAATCTACTCAAATTCGAGTCCCCGGACTCGAATCCGGAAAAATGCTGGTGTAATTCGACTCAGGCCGCGGAGGTCTTACAGGAGTCGAATTCCAGTGTATGGGTGTGAGCACTCGACGCGTCAGTCAAGGCATATTCATCGTGCCTTATCTCTGGTAGTGCGCAGCAGATGCGTTGCCAGGCCTTATTCAGGTCTTACCTTCACGCTGTAAGCGCGACATCCGAACTTTTTGTCATCGCGGAGATGATTCGGGTAACCCAGGAGACGCAGTCTCTTTGTAGGGGAAAAAATTATGAGGCGGTGTCGCCATGAGTTTCGAGTGTGGATGGTATCAACACACAGTTTTTTGTTCAAATAATCATAGGGTTCGCGACCAGCGCTCCCTATGGGAGTAGCCCCCGAGTGCCTGGTTGAGTCGAAGACTCAGGCAGGGACTAAAAACTTTTGCGACTGCTGTCGTCATTTGCTTGTTTGTTTAGTTGATGACCCAGGCAGGTACTAAAACACTTTCGCGACTGTTGTCATCTTTGCCTGCTTGTTTCAGTCGATGACTCAGGCGATTAAATATTTTCGCGACTGTTGTCGTCTTTTGCCTGCTTATTTCCGGCGCTCCCTATGGGAGTAACCCATGTTCATAATCGAACTGTGTTTCGAGTGATTGGGTTTGCTCTTTGTGATGGTCCATGTTCCTGTAACAAGAAAAAGAAAAGTCGTAGGGGGCACGGCCAGCGCTCCCTATGGGAGTAGCCCCTGAGTGCTTGGTGGAGTCGAAGACTCTAGCAAGGACTAAAATAGTCGAAGTTCTTCACTGCATAGCCTTGATGACGTCAGTGCTGACGCTTGTATGACTTTAGTTGCCGGCGTGAGCGAGTTTGACGGGACGTGACGAGCAGTGGGTCCTACTTTCTGACTTTGATTTGACTGGGCGTGCGTAATCTTTATTTTTAACTGTGCCTCCTCGATTTCCGTGCTTAATGGTAGAAGTGGGGGGACGGTTCGCGCTTCCTCTTCTCCATTTGTCTTAGCGATGCGTGCCACGCGTCCAATAGAGTTTTTGTCAGCCGTTGGATTGCATCTTCCAGGGGTTAAGTAGCGATGCTACGCCGGTAATTTTTCATCTGCTCTTTCTTCCTTGCTGCCATCACCATTGCCGTTCCTGCTTTTCTCTGCGCCCATCTTCTCCACGACGCTGGACCAGCTCCGCTCGTTCCCCAGCAATTTTCTTCGCTCTCATCGCCGCCGTGCAATGGGGAAGAAGAAGGGAGGCGCTGCCGCTGATTCCGCGGCCACCCTCGCTGCAGCGAAGAAAAGAGGTGGCTCCGCTGCTGCGGCCACCAGTACCGCCGCCGCCGGGAAGAAGAAGGTCGCGGGCACCCGCGTGACCAATGGCGCATGGTGCCTCTCTATCATCAAGGCGTTGGATCTCCGTCTTCTTCGCCAAGACGGAGTAATTTCTGCATCAGTCGCCGATTCGCGCGTCCCCAGTGGTGAGACCGTTCCTGTGCCTCCCGCTGGTTATCGAGTGATGTTTCTTGCATTCATCATTCGTGGTCTTTCCTTGCCTCTTCACCCCTTTCTTCGTGGTCTCCTGTGTTTCTATGGGCTCCAGCTCCATCCGCTGTCCCCAAATTCTCTCCTCCATATCACTTGTTTCATCACTCTCCGCGAGTGCTGGCTCAGAATCGAGCTGCACTTTGGTCTTTTCAAACGCATTTTTAAATTGAAGCGTCAGTCCGCATCTGGCTCTTTAGTTTACGATGTAGGTGGTTGCGGAATCCATGTTGATCCATCCGCCACCTACTTTGATATCAAGCTCGCCAAGTCCGTCCAGGGATGGAGGGACAGATGGTTCTATGTGCGTGATCAGAAGGCCAATGACGAGCACTTTGGACTTGCTCCCTTCGATCCCGCGACTCCCTGCAAGAAGATGCGTTCTTGGAAGAACGTGATCATGCCTTCCGAACTCGCGGAGATGGACGTGCTATATCAGCGTGTCTGCGACCTCGAGAGTCGCATAGGCGCAGAAGAGGGAGGCTGCGCCCTTGTCAGGACCTGGTTGCGTCGTCGCGTCCAGCCTCTCCAGGCCAGGGTCCATCCCATGTTCCAATGGGGTGGCTCTGATGATCCCACTCGCGTGTCTGCCGATGGCATGTCCGCGAGTGAGGTAGATAAGAGGGTGCGACTGGTTACGAAGTATACCCTCAAGGATGTGCTTCCGAACGAGCCAGTCGTTCCTCCTTTCGATGCTTCGAATCCTCCCCCTGAGGTATGGTTGTGCTACGTAGTAGCGTTTTTTCTTGATTGCGTCTTCTGTTGCTTATCTGTTTTGCTTTTTGTATGCAGGAGTGGGCGGTGTCGCCTTGCATGCCTCCCTCCCCGAGGGGATTATTCCTCGTGAGGCTGTGGAAGAGGACCAGTCTGAGTCGACTGTCCCTTCCGATGTGGAAGAGGAAGCCCCCGAGTCCAAAAGTCCGGATACTCGCAAGCATTCGTGCAGCGAGGATTCCGACGCGTCGACTCCTTCTACTCTAGGGGGTGCGGTTGTTGGCGCAGAGTCGCCAATTCCCGCTGTTCCTGTGAGGGCTGTGGCACCGTCTTCTCCCAAGAAAATGCGATTGCCCAAGGAGTCTTCATCGGAGTTGGCGGAGGCCACATTTGATCTTGATAGATTTGACTGGTAAGTTTGCTAGTGTATTCGTTCTTCGTTGTTTTCTTCTTGTTGGCTTTTGCCCTTTTTGAGTGCGGATTTTATCTTGCAGTCAAGAGGCGTCGTCATCATCTGGCGACATCGAATTTTTGAAGGAATCAGGAGTCGCGACCTCAAAGGCCAAGATGGAGGTCGAGCGTGCTCCTTCTCCTCCGGCGGTGGCCCACTCCGGGCACAATTCTTCGAGCTCTCCTCACGTAGGGGAGCATCGAGTAGTAGCTCGGATGATGGTTCAGCAATCTTCTTCGGAGTCGCTGGAGGACCATGTAAGTATATCTCTCCCCTTTTTTTATAAGTTGGCAGTCAACGCCCTTTGTTGCCCTCTGCTGATTCCTTGCTTCGCGCGACAGATCCTTGTAAAGGAAGTCGCGCAGGTAGCGGAGCAAGTGATGGCGATAGGTCGCCAGCATGCGATGCTGGAGAAGCGCCACCGCGTGGTTGAGAGTGAGTATTCCATACCTGTTCTTTTTGTTTTCTCTGTATTTTGGCATTATCGACTGACAACCAGATTTTTGACTGTCCTTTAGCTGAGCATAATGCTTTACTGCGTGACATCGCCACGTTGGAGAAGAGGCTGGCCGCAGCAGTGAAGGGGCGCGACGAGGCAATCGCGGCTCGTGATGAGGCCCAGAAGAGCGAAGAGGATCTGCGTGCCTCCTTTGCGGCTAGGGAGAAGTTGTTTGAAGAGCAACTTTTGTCAGTCGCCAAGGCCCTCTCAGGTACCTCTAGTTGGTAGATATTGTATTGATGTTCTTCCCTTCCTCTGTGGTACCGGTGGCCTTAGGAGTTTGATCCGCGTACGTATTTTTGTTGTAGATGCTGGTGGCTTGAGCTTTGACCTGCAAGCCCTTGGTCGTGATGACGTTTTGGCGGGCGCGGTATCTGCAGTCGAAGACCGCAGCGCCGTTGTTCAAAACACGTTGTCCAAAGCCAAGGCTACCCTGAGTCGCCTTCGGGAGGAGCTGATGCCGAAGGCGGAGCTGGTAGACAATGTGGAAGAGCTGGTTGAGTCACTCGCTGGGGGTGTACCTGCCACGTACAAGAACTCCCTCCGCGCAGCTGGTGCGACCATGTCGCTTGCCATGGTGCAAGCCCACGAAATCGAAGTGGATCCCTCTGCGGTGTCGAAGACAATGCCTGTTGGCGCGGATGGTTAGTAGGTAGT
Organism: Avena sativa; assembly: GCA_916181665.1. Lineage (NCBI taxonomy): Eukaryota > Viridiplantae > Streptophyta > Magnoliopsida > Poales > Poaceae > Avena > Avena sativa. Next base: position 454,328,976 of record OV702296.1, on the reverse strand, counting down.
GTTCGCTCCTTTTGCGACTGCTTGTGCCAAATATGTCCATTACTTGATAAACACCGTTGCCAAGTATTCGGAGGAGCTGAATCGCGCAAAGAAGGCGGCGAAAACCTCGGCCTCAGGGGCTGGCGGAAAGTCAGTGGCATCTGATACTGCCACGGACTTGATGAAGCCCCCAAGGTCCTCGAAGTCGAAGAAGCCAGCTGCTCCGTAGTTAGTTTCTTGTAATAGCTGACGAACTCGCTTTTTTGATTGGAGATCATGCCTGTTGGCGAATGTGTATGTACATACTTTTATTGATCTTGAATGCACCTGTCACTTTTGACTTTTGAGTTGGTCGCCTTACTTTGCTTCTGACTGGATTTTTTGATAGGGTACGTCAAGTGTTCCTGTGGGGGGAACCCCGGTCCCGCCATCTCTTGAGGATACGATGGCACCACCTTGTTCTAAAGTAGAGGAGCTTTCCTTGCTTTCGCGACTTCGTGATCGCGTTAAGCAGTTGGAGCGTGAGTTGGCTGTGATCCGTGGTAGCGCGGACGTGTGGAAGTCGAAGGCTGAAAAAGCCGCCGCCCGTGAGCAATATCTGCTTGGCGAGGTGGCGCAGCTGGGCGACCAGTTTAAGTGTTAGTTTGCTCATCGTCGTCTTTTCCTTTGTAGATGATCGCAATGGTACGTTGTACTCATGTTGTTGATGCTGCTTCGTGTAGTTGTTAGCGCGCACCGTCCGCAGGACGAGAGGGATAGGATTGCCATCCGCCTTCATGATCTCACCCAAGAGAAACTTCAGGAGAGTGGATACTTCTGGGTAGATCACGATCGTGCGACTGCGTTAGCGACCCTGCAGGATCGCGCCTCGCGAGTGCTGCTTTTTCTGAAAAAGTCGCAGTCGCGCTTGAAGAACATCTACCGGGCGATGTTCCCACTGGATGATACTCCATCAAGCCTGCTGGCCCTTCTGACGAAATTTCAAGATATGTTCGCGGCTCGCGAGTGCGTGAGGCAGCAGCTGGTGGCTGGTGCCAAGGCTGCGCTCTCCATGGTGCGTTTGCACAGGCCTGACGTGGATGTCGCCGCCATTGCATCTGGGCCGCCGGCGCCACCAGCAGGATCTTCCTGGAACATGGTGCCGCACTATCAAGCGGTGGATTGTCCAGCCGAGGAAATCGTCGACTTCTTCGAGGAACAGACTAATGTTCTTCTGTTGCAAGGGTAGCCAAATATGTGTCCTGCATACAAGTGTACTGGTGTTGTAAAGCTCATATATAGTTTGTAGATAATTTACAAATAGCTTTATAAGCGTGGGGTGCGTTGCACTTATGCGAGTCATTTTCGTTAGCCTGGCCATCTTTGTATCTTTCTCTTGTCAACCTGTCAGCTGCGTGGCAACTGGGTTGTGTTTGTGTTAAGGGGTGTGATTGATGTGCCAGCTACTCGGGGTGTCGCGTTGTTGTTCGAAGAACATATGTATATAGGGTGGCGTAGCCCCCGAGTATGGAAATTGACAAAAGAAAAGAGAACACGGAGTTTTGGGGCACTTAGCTTTTATTTATTCGGAGAATAGTACGTAGTACAATGTGGTGGCTAAGTAGCCTTGGCTGAGTAGCCTTATTTGCGATGCAAAATTTAAAGGAGAAACGACTAAGGGTAGAAGCGTCGCAGTTGTGCGACATTCCAAGGGTTGGAGTATGCGACTCCTGTCTCTAAATCTTGAAGGCGATAAGCGCCACCTGGGATTACTTCTGTAATCACGTATGGTCCTTCCCAGGGGGACTCGAGCTTGAGATGCCCCTGCTGCTTCAGTCGCAGGACCAGGTCACCTTCGACGAAGGATCTTGGGCGAAGCCTTCTGCTATGGTAGTTGCGCAGGTTCTGCTGGTAGATCGTAGATCTTTCTGCGGCGATTTCTCTTGCTTCGTCAATGAGGTCGACGGAGTCTTTGAGTGCGAGGGATGACTCCTTCTCGCTGTAGGCGACTACGCTTGGCGCTCTGTACCGTACTTCGGCGGGTAATACTGCCTCTGCTCTGTGTACCATAAAGAATGGTGTGTAGCCGGTGGCGCTGTTTTCAGTTGTACGCAGGCTCCAGACTACGGATTGCAGTTCGTTTGGCCAGCACCCCGCGGCTTGTTCGAGTGGCCGAAGAAGTCGCTTCTTGATGCCGCTATAGACGAGCCCGTTAGCCTTTTCTACCTAACCGTTGGTCTGCGGGTGTGCGACTGAGGCATAGCTGATGTTGATCCCCAAGTTCTCGCAGATATCTTGGAACTCCTTGGATGTAAAGTTTGTTCCGTTGTCGGTGATGATGCTGTGCGGCACGCCGAAGCGATAGACGATGGACTCGAAGAACTTGACTACGCTGTGGCCTGATTGCTTGGTCACTGGCATGGCTTTGATCCACTTGGTGAATTTTTCGACTGTGACCAAGAGGTAGACGTAGCCTCCTTGAGAGGACCTTGGAAGTTTGCCGACCATGTCGAGTCCCCACTGGGCGAAGGGCCAGGCCAATGGAATAGGCCGTAGTTCTGCGCCTGGTGCGTGTGGCTTGTCCGCGAATCGCTGACAGGCGTTGCACTTTTGGACTATGTCCTTGGCGTCGCGCATGGCCGTGGGCCAGTAAAATCCAGCTCGTAGAGCTTTGGCGACGAGGGCGCGGCTGCCAGCGTGGTGCCCACAGGTCCCTTCATGGATGTCAAGGAGGATTGCTCTTCCATCGACTAGGGAGACGCATCGCTGTAACACGCCTGTGATGCTACGTTTATACAGTTCGCCGTTGATAACGGCGAATGCCTTGGAGCGTCACGCGATGTGTCGCGCATCTATCGGATCGTCCGGCAGGCGCTTGCTGAGGAGGTACGTAATGTACGGCTACGTCCAGGATTGTTCGATCATCATGACGCTCATTGGCCCCTCGAGTCCTGTGTCGAGCTCCAAATCATCGATTGGTGTTGGCTCATTGGGTGGCGTAGCCCCCGAGTCCGTTGCTGCGCTTGTTTTCTTCTCTGCGGCCTTCGGCTTGATGGAGAGTTCGCATATGCGCTCGAGAAATATCCCAGGTGGTATGGGTGCGCAGGTGGAGCCTATGTTGGTTAGTGCGTCCGCCTCCTTGTTGCTTTCGCGACCTATGTGTCGCAATTCGCAACCATCGAAGTCTCCTTCAAGTGTGTCGTAGAGGTCGCGGTATGCGATCATGTTGTCGTTTAGTGCATCGCACTCGTGCATTGTTTGGTTGACGACCAGTTTGGAGTCGCCATATATAATTAGCCTCTTTGCGCCGCAGGCTTTTGCCATCCTCATCCCGTGTAACAGGGTCTCGTATTCAGCCTCGTTGTTTGAGGCTGTGAACTGCATTCGCAGGACGTATTTCAGCTTGTCTCCTTTAGGTGATGTTAGTATGACACCTGCTCCCGCTCCGTCTTTCCTCTTGGACCCATCGAAGTGCATTGTCCAGAGGTAGGACATGTTTGGCCTGTCCGGGAGTTGGTTTTCCATCCAATGTACGAGGAAGTCTAGGAGAACTTGCGACTTGATTGCGCCGCGCTTTTCATATGTGATGTCTCGTGGAGACAGCTCTATTCCCCAAAGCGCGACTCGTCCTATGGCGTTAGGGTTATTGAGGATATGTCCCAATGGAGCGTCATTGACTACCACGATTGGGTGTTCCTAGAAGTAATGGCGCAGTCGCCGGGCGGTCATAAAGACGTCGTACGCCAGCTTCTGGTAGTGTGGGTACCGCTGCTTTGTTGGCGTGAGGACCTCGTTGAGGTAGTATACCGGGCGTTGTACACCGTGGACCTTGTTTTCCTCGGCCCGTTCGACGACGAGCTCTGTGCTAACCACTTGGTTGGTGACGGAGATGTACAGCAGCAGTGGTTCCCTTTCTCGTGGAGTTACCAATACTGGCGAGGTGCATAGTAGGCGCTTGAGGTCCTCGAATGGTTCTTGTGCTTGGTGGTCCACTCGAACTTGTCAGCTTTGCGGAGGAGCTGATAGAAAGGCAACGCCTTTTCTCCCATTCGACTGATAAATCGACTGAGGGCCGCGATTCGCCCGGCTAGTTGTTGAACGCCTCTTGTGTTCTTTGGCTTCTCCATGGCCAGTATGGCCTTTATCTTTTTTAGGTTTGAATCAATCCCTCTCGCGGAGATGAGATATCCGAGCAGTTGTCCCGAGGGTACGCCGAAGGCGCATTTGTCCGGATTGAGATTTATCCGGTAGCGATTGAGATTGGCGAAGGTTTCGCGCAAGTCGTCGATTAGAGAGGCTTCTTCCTTGGTCTTGATTACTATGTCGTCGACATAGACTTGGATGTTGCGACCAAGTTGCTCCTTGAGGCAGGCCTGCATGCACCGCTGGTACGTGGCTCCTGCGTTTTTTAGCCCGAAGGGCATTGTGTTGTAGCAGAACACGCCGAAGGGCGTTGTAAACGCGGTCTTCTCCTGGTCTTCCTCCTTCATTCGAATTTGGTTATAGCCTGAGTAGGCGTCGAGGAAGCAGAGGCGCTCGCATCCAGCAGTGGAGTCGATGATTTGATCGATCCGTGGTAGCGGGAAGTGATCTTTTGGGCAGTGCTTGTTAAGAGAAGTGAAGTCCACGCACATCCGCATGATATCCGTGTCCTTTTTTGGCACCAGCACCATATTGGCGAGCCAAGTGCTTTCCTTGATCTCGTGTATGAATGTAGCCTCGAGGAGTCTGTTGATCTCCATTCCAACTGCCTGTGCTCGTGGCTCAGACAGTCGCCTGATTGTTTGCTTGACTGGGCTTGCTTCGGGGTTAACATTGAGTGCGTGCTCGGCGAATTCCCTGGGAACTCCTGGCATGTCCGTAGGACACCAGGCGAAAATTTCCTAGTGCTCACGGAGGAATTCGACGAGCGCGAGTTCCTATGCGGGACTCAAGTTGTTGGCGATGAGGGTCGTTATAGCGGGATCCGATGGATGGACCGGCACTTTCTTTGTGTGCACAGATGAGTCGAAGGAGAGATCAGGTGAGCTTGGCCTACTCAGAGGGGGCAGACTGTTGTCTGTCGTTTCCTTCAATCGCGTGAGTTCCTCCTGCATGCCAAAGGACTGGGAGATTCTGTTGAATTCCCTGTCGCAACTGTCAGATCGCTCGAAACTCCCGTTGATCGTGATGACGCCGTTGGGACCTGGCATTTTCATCTGTAGATAGGCGTAGTGAGGTACTGCCATGAACCTAGCGAACGCGACGCGCCCAAGGATGCAGTGGTATTGTGAGGGCCAGTCGACAACTTCAAAGTCGATGCGCTCGCGCCGGAAGTTCTTTGGCGTGCCGAATATGACGTCGAGGTTGATTTTGCCTAGGGGGTATACGCCTTTTCCTGGGACGATGCATGGAACGTTGTGTCCGATGCCTCCAAGCAGGTTGGAGGGATCCTCATTGCTCGCAAGGTACTCGCGAATATGAGGTTGATACTGCTTCCGCCATCCATGAAGACGCGACTCATGTCGAAGCCTCCAATTTGCGCCTTGAGTACGAGGGGGCAATGTCCTGGGCAGGGTACTTAAGGCGGGTGGTCGCGTTTGTCAAAGGTAATGCATGACTCACTGCCAGTGAGATACTCAGTGGTGGATGGTGGCGAGTGCGTGGCCAAGTTGACTTGGCGAGTGATGGCCTTCTGCACCCTGTTGGAGGGGCGTCCCTTTTGGATCATCATGGTGCCCATGGCCCGTGGGTATGGTTCGCCTCCGTGACGCTGGTCCGGTGCAGCTCCGTTCGAGGGTGGCCCCGGTGGTGGTGGTGGTGTGCCATGTGCCACTGCGCCTGGAGCGGTTCCGTAGCCTCTTTCGACCGCGTTGCGGTTCATCCGCACCAATCCCTTGTGTAGCTTGAGGAACTCGCAGCAGTCCTTGAGGAGGTGACTGGACTTTCTCTTGCTGTCATGCTTGTCGATGTATAAGTGTACCGTGCATGGTCCGGACAGTTTATCTTCGATGGTGGTCGCGGGTGCTTCATCGCGGGTGCGGCGTTGCCATACTTGCGTGGTTTTCCCGGAGTCGCGATATCCGCCGCTGCGGTATTCGCTGTTGCGGTTGGCGTCACGTCTATCGGCGTAGCCGGCGGCGACCATGTTGATGTCATCGCGATCGTCGTAGGCGCGCATACGACGTTTGCCCCGGCGGTCGCGTCTGAGTTCTGCTTCCTCGTCAGAGTGAGCGCGGTTCTTCAGCGAATCCTCTCCATCAGCCCACCGGTTCGCGATCTCCATTAGGTGGTCGATGGTCTTGGGCTTTGAGCGTCCTAGCTCCTCCCTGAGTTCTATGCGGCGGACACCGTCGTTGAATGCATCAATCGCGCGGTCTTCCGATATGTTCTCCGCCGAGTTCTTGATGATGAACCACCTTTGGATGTAAGAGCGCAGCGATTCGCCAGATTTTTGCTGGCAGCATCTCAGTACTTCGATTGAAGCGGGGCGTTCGTATGTGCCCTTGAAGTTGCGTACGAAGCTGTAGACCAGCTCATCCCAGCTGTGAATGGATCCGTGCGGGAGGTTATTGAGCCATGCCCGGGCTGCGCCTTGCAGCTGTAGCTGCAAGCATTGCATGGCAGTACTTTGACTGCCTCCGTGCAGCCTGACTGAGGAGATGTGATCCTCCAGCCAGATCTTGGGGTCCTGCAGACCGTCGAATTTCGGGTTCTCCGATGGGAGTTTTAACCCTTTGGGCATTCGCTTTTGCCTGATGGATCTACTGAAGCATCTGGCGCCGTAGAGCTCTCCATCTTCTTCTTCCGAATCAGTCGACCGAGCATGTCGTGCCCTTGACTTGTCAATCTTGCGCTGTGTGAGCTCGTCGCGTGCATCGTATTCGCAATCGTGTCGTCGTGAACGGCGGCGTCGAGATAGGTCGTGACTGTCGTCGCTTGACAAGGACGAGGAGTAGCGTTTTGCTAATGCTTTGCCCTTTTTGGGGTCTGGTACTGGTTCTTTGTCGAGGGCGGCCGCGATTAGCCCAAGGCTCGCGATCGTAGATCGGTGCATGGCCGTCCGAGGATCTCCAGCCGGTGGCTGGTTATTGAGAAGGTACTTGGTGGCCGCCGTCACTGCGGCTTGCGGCGTCCTGGGGACCACGTTGCCTCTCGTGTCGACTGTCATAGAGCCGAAGTCGAGGATTTTCGTGGCGTCTATGCATTCTTGTTCGGTGAGGTGAGCCATCCGCGATTGCCTCTTCTTGGCGAGATGTTCGTTGCCTCTTGAGGAGGATCATCCGTAGGAAGAGAGCCCAGCGCGACGAAGGCTTGACTCGTCTGCCGCCTTTTTACGCGCCTCAAGTTCCGCGATTGCTTGTTTCTGGCGCTTGAATTCCTCCTTTAGGAGCCAGTGGTAGCCCATCAGTAGTTCTTGCGGGGACCCGAAGGGTAGAGGTGTACCTCGTAGGGCTTCCCGGCAGCGTTCCCACTCTTGCTCGTCGAGCCTGATCACGACGCGTTCGCCGGTTTGCTCGTTGATTATGGTGGGGGGTTCGACTGCTCCTCCATTGCCACCGTTGCCACCGTTGGCGGCGTTTGGTGGGTCGGTGCCGTTGCCGTGGTTGGCGGAGGTGTCGCCCGCGTTGATGACGGCGCACATGAACTGATTTGGGAAGCTGTTGCTTCCACAACTTTCAGATCCGGAACCGTAGGTTCCTTCTTCAGTGGCCAGATCGCTTAGATCGGAGTCGCGACTGCTGTCGCTGACCGTGTTTTCGACTGCCATCGGAGCGTTGAGCTCGCTGAGGGTGTCGATCGGTGTTGTCGGCTGATCAGGCATGCGGAGCGTGCCCATCTCACCAACTTGGAAGCGGAAGCTCCCAATCGCCAGGCTGATTCCGTCGCCCACGGATTCGAAGGCCGGGCGAGTGGCCAGCGTGTGGACGGTGAATTCGAAGGCGCCGAAGAGCTGGCGAATCTCCACTGTTGCGGAGTTGTAGATCGTAGTTGATGGGGCCAAAGAAGCCATGACATCAGCACTCCCAATTCCCACAGACGGCGCCAATTGACGAGGGTTTAACTCGTCAATGCCCATTGTTATGGACTTGGGTTTTGGAGAAGGAGGGAGCGCTGGAGACATCTATCGGCTAGCAAACAAGCACACAGGGGACGAAGGATTTACCCAGGTTCAGGCCTCATAGAGGTCCCTACTCCTGCTTGTCTGCTCGTGGAATTATCAAGGGAGTCGAAAGTTACAACGGTGCACCAACGAAATCTGGCGAGGGTTGTGGAAACTAGAGTTGCGTGTGTCCTCCTCGCCGCCCCCTCCTAGCCTTTATATAGATAGGCTAGGTCTCAGGTAGTAGGTCGGGTCGGTTACAAGTTGGATTAAAACTCTAGTCTTGAGCTTCTTCTTGTCCTTCAAGCAATCGAGAGTCCGTAGGTTACTCGAGTCCCTCCATCCAGGCCTTGGCGACACCGTGGGCCTGTATGTATTTGGACCGTATATGCCAAGCTCGAGTACCCGTAGGGTATACCCATGTCAGTGAGCAACTTCATCCTTTGAACTCTCATTGCTATATTATAGCTCATTTCCATGCTCTGTCTTGTAGATGGATTTGCGGATTTAGTTTGGTACTAATTTTTGCAATGATAACATGAGACCGATGTTTAGATTCAATCTATCTTGTATTAATGTAAGGAACTCTAAGGCAAATATCACAATATGTGGATTCTATCTATATATCTTGTTTTGGCACATAATCTCGAAATTTGATTTTAGAAGCACACACATGCGTGAGTTCATCATTCTAACTAGCTAGGAAAAATATCCTTCTTCATCTACCTGTGTTCAACAAACTGAAAAAATGTACCAAAGATAGGGTTAATTCATAAAAGCTTGATAAGAAGACATCACAATACATCTTCGAGAAGCTCCTCTATGGCGAGCTCCTCGAAGATGTCTGAGGATAGGATCCTAAGACTCCTCAGACATCTTCGAGAGAAGCTCCGCCGTAGTGGTGTCCCTCTCGCACCATCTTGGAGTTAATAACTTCTCTAGCTATAGATTAATACGCCGGGTAACTAAAACAATTCACATATTAGGGAGTGCCTCTATGGCGAGATCCTCGAAGATGTCTGAGGACGGGATCCTAAGACATCTTCGAGAAGCTCTGCCGTAGTGGTGTCCCTGCTCTCGCACACCATCTTTCGGTTTATATCTTCTCTAGCTAGATCAGTATGCTGGTGGAGCTAACTAATTTCACATATTAGAGAGTGCCTCTACGGCGAGCTCCTCGAAGATGTCTGAGGACGAGGTCCTAAGACATCTTCGAGAAGCTCCGCCATAGTGGTGTCCCTGGTCTCGCACACCATCTTGCAGTGCTTCACAAGAATGCATACCTATTTATATATTAAGAAGCACAACATAGTGTCGGGCACTGATGACATAATGTCGACACACTCACCCCTGGCATAGTGCTGCCACCCACCCAAAATAGTGTCGTCATTTAATTTAATGGCTTAGTGCTACCCACTGAGGACATAGTGTCGACATGTTGTCTCCACATCCACATTTAGTCCCGGTTGGTGCCTCCAACCGGGACTAAAGGTTCATCATATCTTTAGTCCCGGTTGCTGGCTTTAATTTTGTTTTTTAGATTAGTACTAATTAATTATGATTATGCTGCCACCCACCCAAAATAGTGTCATCATTTAATTTACTGGCTTAGTGCTGCCCACTGAGGACAACCGGGACTAAAGGTTCATCATATTTTTAGTCCCGGTTGCTGGCTTTAATTTTGTTTTTTAGATTAGTACTAATTAATTATGATTATGTTTGATGTACTTAATTAATTATATAATGCAGATGAGCCGGCAATGGATGTACGCTGACCGACTCTCTAGCGAGTTCATTAAAGGCGTGCATTCTTTTCTCCTTGTGGCCGAGGTAAACAAGCGGAATGGTTTTATGTCTTGTCCATGTGGTGTCTATCGGAATCATAATGAACACTCTTCCTCCTTTCGGTCCGGTTCCATGACCGGCAATAATTGTTGGACCAAGCACGGAGAAAGAGGGGTTATGATGGAAGACAACGAAGAAGAAGAGAATGATAACGACTACCCTACTATGTCCCCTGAATACTATGGTACTACAATGGAAGACATTGATGAAGAAAAAGATGAAGAACGGGCATTAGATCTGCCTGATGATGATCTTAGTCGGGCCATTGCTGATGCCCAGGAAGAATGCGTAACTGAATGGGAGAGGTTGAAGTTCAAGAAGATGTTAGAGGATCACAACAAATTGTTGTACCCAAATTGTGAAGATGGGCACAAAAAACTAGGTAACACACTGGAATTGCTGCAATGGAAGGCAGAGAACGGTGTGACTGACAAAGGATTTGAAAAGTTGCTAAAAATAATGAAGAAGTTGCGTCCAAAGGATAACGAACTGCCCGCCAGTACCTACGAAGCAAAGAAGGCTGTCTGCCCTCTAGGATTAGAGGTGCAGAAGATACATGAATGCATTAATGACTGCATCCTCTGCCACGGCGAGGAGTGCAAGAATTTGGATGCATGCCCACTATGCACTGCATTGCGGTATAAGATAAGACGAGATGACCCTGGTGATGTTGAGGGCGAGCGCCACATGAAGAGGGTTCCTGCCAAGGTGATGTGGTATGATCCTATAATACCACGGTTGAAGCGTTTGTTCAGGAACAAAGAGCATGCCAAGTTGTTGCGATGGCACATGGAAGACCGTAAGAAAGGCGAGATGTTGAGACACCCCGCTGATGGGTCGCAGTGGAGAAAAATCGAGAGATAGTTTCCGGACTTTGCAGGTGATGCGAGGAACTTATGGTTTGGTCTAAGTACATATGGCATGAATCCTTTTGGAGAGCAGAGCTGCAGTCATAGCACCTGGCCTGTGACTCTGTGTATCTATAACCTTCCTCCTTGGTTGTGCATGAAGCGAAAGTTCGTTATCATGCCAGTGCTCCTCCAAGGCTCGAAGTAACCCGGCAACAACATTGATGTGTACCTAAGGCCATTAGTTGAAGAACTCTTATAGTTGGGGCACGGACAAGGTGCACGTGTGTGGGATGAGAACAAGCAGGAGGAATTTGACCTACGAGCGTTGTTGTTCATAACAATCAATGATTGGCCTGCTCTTAGTAACATTTCAGGACAGACAAACAAGGGATACAATGCATGCACACACTGTTTAAACAAGACTGAAAGTATATATTTGGATAAATGTAAGAAGAATGTGTACTCGGGGAATCGTCGTTTTCTTCCACCCACGCACACCCTAAGAAAGAAAGCTAAGCATTTCAATGATGAGGCAGACAGCCGGTGTAAGCCTATCCGCCATACTGGTGATGATGTATTTGATATGGTGAAGGATTTAAAAGTAATCTTTGGAAAGGGTCCTGGTAGACAATCTGTTCCGAAGGACGATGTCGGACACGCACCCATGTGGAAAAAGAAATCTATATTTTGGGAGCTACCCTATTGGAAAGTCCTAGAGGTCCGCTATGCAATTGACGTGATGCACCTAACGAAGAATCTTTGCGTGACACTGCTAGGCTTCTTGGGCGTGTATGGGAAGAGCAAAGATACACTTGAAGCACGACAGGACCAACAACGTATAAAAGACCGAGATGACATGCATCCAGAGCTGTTTGAAGGTACTGCTAGCTACGCTCTTACCAAAGAAGAGAAGGATATCTTTTGTGAAGTCCTTTATAGTATCAAGGTCCCGTCTGGTTTCTCGTCGAATGATACATTGCAAATGTATCTATAATTTTTGATGTTCCATGCTTGGTTTTATCCACTTTCTTGTGTTTTGCCCACACTTTGGAGTACTTTTCATATGATTTCTTGGACTAACCTATTAACAAGAGCCACAGTGCCAGCTGCCTGTTTTTTATGTTTTTGGTTCTAGGAAAGTCAGAAAATGAATATTCTCGGAATTGGACCGGACAAAAGCCAAAGTGCCTATTTTTCTGGAAGTCATCAGATGCCAGAATACGAGACAGAGAGGGGTCAGGGGGCCACCACACCACCTGGCCGCGTGGCCCAGCCTGGCCCGCGCCAGGGGGTGGTCTAGCCAGCCCTGGCACCCCCTCGGCCTCCCCTTCTGCCTATAAGATGCCCTCAGGACGAAAACCCTAAGGGCCCGATCAAAATTCCACGAAAGAGTCTGTAGCCGCTGTCATCTCCATCCCTAGATCGGGAGGGATCTGAAGCTCTTCCCGGCACCCTGCCGGAGAGGGGAATTCACGCTGGAGGCCTTGTTCATCACCATGCAAGCCTCTGGTGTGATGCGTGAGTAGTTCATCCTTGGACTACGGATCCATGTAGTAGCTAGATGGCTGGTTCTCCTCCTTTGTGCTTTCATGTCTAGATCTTATGAGCTCCGTTCATGATCAAGATCATCTATTTGTAATTCTGCATGTTGTGTTTGCGGGGATCCGATGGATATTGAGATGCTATTTCAGATTGATTATTGATTCTATCATGTCTTTGTTATTTGTGATCTTGCATGCTTTTCGTTGTTAGTAGCTATCTTGGCCAAGTAGATGCTAGCAACTCCAAGAGTTAGTATTTATGCTCGATAGTGGGTTCATGCCTCTGGTAATCTGGGGACGTGACAGAAATCTCTAAGGTACTAGATGTGCTGTTGCTACTAGGGAGAAAACAACAATCCTTTGTTCATAGAACAATCGTATTGTTTACTTTACACGCAGTTCGTAAAGCAATAATCTGTTGCTTGCAACTTAATACTGGAGGGGGTTCGAATGATAACCTGAAGGTGGATTATTAGTCATAGATGCAGTTGGATGGCGGTCTATGTATAATGTTGTAATGCCCAATCAAGTCTCAAAGGAGTCAAGATGATTAGTATATGCATGTATTGCTTTCTCGATGTTTGTTAATTGCCCCGCTGTAATTTGTTCACCCAACATGTTATCTATATAAGGAGAGCCACCTCAAGTGAACTATGGATCCCGGTCCTTTCTTTTACATACAATCTACAAACTGTTTACTGCTTTGTGTTTACTTTCTGCAAACTATTACTTCTTTCCTTCGATACGTTTAATCCTTTGTTTTCAGCAAAACCGGTGAGATTGATAACCTCATCGCAAGTTGGGGACAGAGTTCTGTGGTTGTGTTGTGCAGGTCTCCACGTTGCTACTAGCACCGGTAGTGCGCCCTGCCAAGGCTCAGCTAGCAACACCTTTGGGGTGTTTCCTTGTTCCTACTGGTTCGATTAAACCTTGGTTTCATAACTGAGGGAAAGTTGCTGCTGTGCTCATCATACCTTCCTCTTGGGGCTCCCAACGAGCTCTACATCAACACCGCACCAACACTTTTCTGGCGCTCTACACTGAGCCATCAAGCATTTCTCTGGCGCCGTTGCCGGGGAGTCAAGGACATCTTCACAAGGGGAGTCCCTCATAACCAATCTCTTTACTTTGTTATTTTTGTTTTGCTTAGTTTCTTTTTGTTTTGTTTGCTTGTTTCTTTATCAAAAACACAAAAACATTATTTTTACTAGTTTGCTTTCTTATATGAAAACCCAAAAAAATGACTACTCTTGAAAACACTAAGTTGTGTGACTTCACTAGCACCAACAACAATGATTTTATGAGCACACCTATTGCTCCACCTGTGCCTGAAGATACTTTCTTTGAGATAAAACCTTCTTTTCTCAATCTTGTTATGAGAGAACAATTTTCTGGTATTGGTAATGAAGATGCTGTTGCCCATCTAAATAACTTTGTTGAACTTTGTGAGATGCAAAAGCATAGGGATATAGATGGTGATATTATTAAGCTGAAGTTGTTTCCTTTCTCTTTGAGAGGAAAAGCTAAAGAATGGTTGAATTCCTTAACTAGGAATACTATTGATTCTTGGACTAAGTGCAAAGATGCTTTCATTGGAAAATACTATCCTCCTGCTAAGATTATATCTATGAGAAGTGAAATAATGAAGTTTAAACAATCTGATAATGAGCATGTTGCTCAAGCTTGGGAAAGAATGAAATCGTTGGTTAAGAATTGTCCCACTCATGGACTGACTGCTTGGATGATCATCCAAACTTTTTATGCAGGATTGAACTATTCTTCAAGGAACCTATTGGATTCTGCTGCTGGAGGTACCTTTATGACCATTACTTTGGGTGCTGCATCAAAACTTCTGGACAATATGATGGTTAATTATTCTGAATGGCATACTGAGAGAGCTCCACAAGGTAGGAAGGTAAATTCTATTGAGGAAACCTCCTCCTTGAGTGATAAGATTGATATTATTATGTCTATGGTTGTTAATGGGAAAGCCCATATTGATCCAAATAATGTTCCTTTAGCCTCTTTGGTTGCTCAAGAAGAGCAAGTTGATGTGAACTTCATAAGAAATAATAATTTTGGCAATAATGCTTATAGGAGTAATTTTGGTAACAACAATTATAAGCCATATCCTCCCAACAATGGTAATGCTTATGGAAATTCTTACAACAATAATAGGAGTGCACCCTCTGAACTTGAAGTTATGCTTAAGGACTTTATTAGTAAACAAACTGCTTTCAATAAAACTATTGAGGAAAAACTCTCTAATGCTGAAAGAAATATAGCATCTTTGGCTGAAGCTCAATCTTCTTTGAATAAAATGGCTGCTAAACTTGAAACTAATGATAATCCCTTTGCATCTACTAATGCTATACAAGTATGAATTGATGAAAATGTTAGACTATTAGCTGAATTACATGCTAAGTGGGAAAGAGAAGATGAAATTGCTAGAAACATTAGTGTTTCTACTATCACCATCACTAGTGTTGAGGCTAGTAATAGTTCTACTACTCTAGATGATAAATTTGATTTGGATCTTGATGGTTGCAACATCTCTGATGTTATTAAGTTCCTACAAAAGCTTGCTAAAAATCCTAATGCTAGTGCTATGAACATGGCCTTTACAAAACACATTACTAATGCTCTCATAAAGATTAAAAAAGAAAAGATGAAACATAAAGCTTCTATCCCTATTAAACAAGAAGATGGTTGGGAACCCATCATTAATATGAAAGTGAATGACTTTGATTTCAAAGCTTTATGTGATCTTGATAGTAGTGTTTCTATTATGCCTAGAAGGATATATGATATGCTTGATTTGCCTCCACTTGAAGATTGTTATTTGAATGTCCCACTTGATGATAATGCTAAAAAGAAACTCATGGGGAGTCTTAATGATGTTCTTATTATGGTTAACAATGTCTATGTCCCCGTTGATTTCTATGTTTTGGATGTTGAAGACAATGCTTCTTGTCCTATTACTTTGGGAAGACCTTTTCTTAGAACTGTTGGTGCCATTATTGATATGAAAGAAGGCACCATTAAATATCAACTCCCACTCAAGAAAGGTATAGAACACTTCCCTAAGAAGAGACAAGATTTCTTTTGCTTCTCCTATGAAAACAAAATTTGGTCTTAATGCTTCTTCATTTGAGAACACTTGATTCTTTCTTGCTTCTTTTGCCTAACTTAAAGGCGTTAAAGAAAAGTACTTATTGGGAGATAACCCAAAAGTTTTAGATGAGCCTTGGAAGTTATTACTTCAGTAATAACCGCTCCTTATCCTTTTTATTTGCTTTTTGTGCCAAGAGTAACCTCTAATGAGATAGAAGTAATGATTGGGAAAGTTGCTGTCCCGAAACAGATTTCTGTGCTTTACTGTAAAACTTCGTGTAAAATCTCTGAACGTCTTTTTGAGGCGTGAATTTTTGTGCTTCTGACCCAGGTTGTTATATAACTTTTGATAGTTCAACACTTTTTGATTTGAGCAACAGAAGGTCTTTGAAAAAAGTTGTCTTTACCTGCTGGTCTGTTTTGACAGATTTCTGCCATTTTCTGCATTTGCTTCTTGTTGGTTCCTTTTTGAGTTCTTTTGGGGAATTTGTTATATGTTGATCCAAATTCTACAAAGTAAAGGCCAACTTCTGATGGAGCGGAGCGAGGCCCGTCGCCGGAGGGTGCGGGGGGCGACAGCCCCCCGCGGTACGGATCGTTGATGACCTAGGTTACCACCGCTATATATACTTGTTGTAAGCTGCCGGTTGGGATAAGTTGCATCTGTGAAATCCCCGGCGTTATGTAAACACTCTCCGATATAGTGAAGTTTTGCTGGCTGGCGCCCGTGGTTTTTCCCCACTCTTTGTTGGAGAGGGTTTTCCACGTTAAATCTGTATTCCCCTCGCTGCAATTTTATTTTTGTTCTTCGTTATTTACTTATTGCAAAGCTAACAAGTGGTATCAGAGCCCCGGGTTCTAATCGAGGGTTTGCGACATGTCGTCATTGAAGTTCGATCTACCGCAGCTGGACTACTCCACAAGATTCTGCTTGTGGCAGGTGATGATGCGGGCGATTCTCGCCCAAACTTCAGATCTGGATGATGCGCTGGATGGATTTGGGGAAAAGGATGCTAAGAGCTAGTCTGACGAAGAAAAGCGGAAAGACCGTAAGGCTTTGTCTATGATTCAACTTCATCTATCCAATAATATTTTGCAGGAAGTCTTGACAGAGAAATCTGCTGCTGCCCTTTGGGGGAAACTGGAATCGATCTGCATGTCAAATGATCTAACCAGTAAGATGCATGTGAAGATGAAGTTGTTCTCGCATAGATTGCATGAAGGTGGATCGGTAATGAATCACTTATCTCTTTTCAGAGAGATTATTTCTGATTTGCAATCTATGGAAGTAAAATATGATGATGAGGATCTAACTCTATTACTCTTATGCTCGCTGCCTAGTTCTTATACACACTTTCGTGATACAATATTGTTGAGCCGTGGTAAGATAACCCTTGATGAAGTGCAAGATGCCCTCAAACAGAGGGGAAAGATGAAATCTCTGGTGCAGGCAGATGGGGCGTCTTCCAAGGCTGAAGCTCTGCAGGTTCGTGGCAGGACAGAGCAGAGATTTAACAACCATGGCAACCGAGATAAGAGCAAAGACGGCAGAGGTCGTTAGAAGTCCAAGGGAAAGGACAAGTTCTGCAGGTATTGTAAGAAATCTAATCATGTTATTGATGATTGTTGGAAGCTGCAGAATAAGGAGAAAAGGAACGGTACTTACCAACCGAAAGATAAGGATCAAGGTAATGGTAAGGCTGCTGTTGTTTCTGGTGATAGTTCTGACGGTGAATGTTTAGCCGTTTTTGCTGCTTGTGCTTCTCGTGATGATGAATGGATACTTGATACTGCATGTTCGTTTCATATTTGCTGTAACAAAGATTGATTTAGTTCATATGAGTCTGTGCAGACTGGAGATTTTGTACGTGTGGGGAATGACAACCCGTGCCATATTGTCGGAGTTGGATCTGTTAAGATCAAGACACATGATGGCGTGACGCGTATGTTGAATGAGGTGAAGCACATACCAAGCATGGCCAGAAATCTGATCTCCCTGAGTACCATGGACGTTGATGGATACAAGTACGCCGGTGGGCGTAGGTTGTTAAAGGTATTGAAAGGCTCTCTTATTCACATGATATGTGATATGAATTCTGCTAAGTTATATGTTCTTAGAGGTAGCACTTTGCCTGGTACTGCTGCTGCTGTTACTGCTAATGATTCTGATGATTGTGGTAAAACAAATCTTTGGCATATGCGCCTTGGGCATATGAGCGAACATGGCATGGAAGAATTGGTTAAGAGAGAGCTGATTGATGGTTGCAACTTGGGTAAGTTTGAGTTCTGTGAGCACTGCGTTTTTGGTAAGCACAAAAGAGTTAAATTCAATGCTTCCGTTCATACCACCAAAGGCATTTTAGATTATGTGCATGCTGATGTATGGGGACCTTCCCGTAAGACATCTATTGGTGGTGCTAATTACATGCTTACTATTATTGATGACTACTCAAGAAAAGTGTGGCCATATTTTCTGAAACACAAATCTGATGTTTTTGATGCTTTTAAGAAGTGGAAAGTTATGGTAGAAAAGCAAACTAAAAAGAAGGTAAAGGTACTACGTACTGACAATGGTATGGAATTCTGTTCTAATGAGTTTGAGGAGTTTTGTAGTAATGATGGTATGATCAGGCACCACACCATCCCTTACACTCCTCGGCAGAATGGCGTGGCCGAGCGCATGAACAGAACCATCATCTCGAGGGCTCGCTGTATATTGTCCAATGCAGGTATGCATAGATGTTTCTGGGCTGAAGCAGCCAACACAGCATGTTACCTCATCAACAGGTCACCTTCTATTCCACTTGAGAAGAAAACTCCTATTGAGGTATGGTCAGGTTCGCCTGCTGATTATTCACACTTGAGAGTTTTTGGTTGCACTGCTTATGCTCATGTTGATAATGGAAAGTTAGAGCCTAGAGCTGTCAAGTGCATATTCCTTGGTTATGGTTCAGGAGTTAAGGCATATAAACTATGGAATCCTGAAAATAAAAAGATTTTGTTGAGTAGGAACGTTGTTTTCAATGAATCCGTTATCTATCATGACAGCTTGCCATCAGATCCCTCTCCTGTTTCTATTGGAGAGGAGGGAGTTCGTGTGCAGGTGGAGCACCTGCAGAAAACTGTTGATAATAATGCCGTTGTTGATGATACTCATGAGGAAAATATTGATGATGATGTTGTTCAGCACTCACCTACTATTTTGCAGCAGCCACAGAAATCTATTGTTGCTGATAGACCGAGGCGTAACATAGTTCCACTCGTCGTTTGATTAAAGAGTGTAATCTTGCTCATTATGCTTTGAGTTGTGCTGAACAGGTGGAGCATGATACTGAACCTGCTACATACAATGAGGCTGTTGCATCCGTTGTCTGCGAGAAGTGGGTTTCTGCTATGCAAGAAGAGATGCAATCGCTTGATAAGAATGGCACATGGGAAGTTGTGCGCTTGCCAAAACAGAAGAAGGTCGTCCGCTGTAAGTGGATATATACGAGAAAAGAAGGTTTGTCTCCTAATGAGCCTCCAAGGTTTAAGGCAAGGTTAGTAGCAAAACGTTTTAGCCAGATTCCAGGTATTGACTATAATGATGTTTTCTCTCTCGTTGTGAAGCATAGCTCTATTCGTCCTTTCTTTGGTATTGTTGCTATTCATGATCTTGAGCTTGAGCAGCTAGATGTAAAGACTGCTTTTCTGCATGGTGAACTAGAGGAGGAGATTTACATGGACCAACCTGAAGGGTTCATAGTTCCTGGAAAAGAGGATTTTTTGTGCAAATTGAAGAGGTCGCTTTATGGTTTGAAGCGATCTCCAAGACAGTGGTACAAAAGGTTTGATTCATTTATGTTCTCACAAGGTTTTAAGAGGTCTCAGTTTGCTAGCTGTGTTTACATAAAGTTTGTTAATGGATCACCTATTTACTTGCTGCTATAGGTTGATGATATGTTAATTGCTGCCAAGAGCATGAAAGAAATCACTACTTTGAAGGCACACCTAAGTAGTGAATTTGAGATGAAAGATCTTGGTGCTGCTAAGAAAATCCTAGGTATGTAAATTAAACGGGACAGAAAATCTAGGATGTTTGTTTCTTAGTCAGCAAAGTTACATTGAGAAAGTTCTTCAACGTTTTAATATGCATGATGCAAAGTCAGTTAGTACTCCTGTTGCTCCTCACTTTAAATTGTCAGCATTGCAATGTCCTAGTTCTGATGAAGATATTGAGTACATGTCTCGAGTTCCTTATTCTAGTGCTGTTGGTTCCTTGATGTATGCCATGGTTTGCTCTCGCCCTGATTTATCATATTCTATGAGTTTGGTGAGTCGTTACATGGCTAATCCTGGTAAAGAACATTGGAAAGTTGTTCATTGGATTTTCAGGTACCTCCGTGGCACATCCAATACTTGCTTGAAGTTTGGCAAGACTGATGAGGGACTCGCAGGCTATGTAGATTCAGATTTTGCTGCCGACTTGGATAAGAGGAGGTCCCTCACAGGTTATGTGTTCACGGTAGGTGGATGTGCCGTGAGTTGGAAGGCAATGCTGCAACCAGTTGTTGCTCTATCTACAACCGAAGCAGAATATATGGCTGTTGCTGAAGCTTGCAAAGAGTCTGTTTGGTTGAAAGGTTTGTATGCTGAGCTTTGTCAGGATGATTCTTGCATTATCCTGTTCTGTGACAGTCAAAGTGCTATTTACCTTACTAAGGATCAGATGTTCCATGAGAGAACAAAGCACATTGATATCAAGTACCATCATGTTCGTGATGTTGTTGCACAAGGTACACTAAAGGTATGCAAGATAAGCACTCATGATAATCCTGCTGATATGATGACAAAGCCCGTTCCTGTTGCTAAGTTTGAGCTATGCTCAAGCTTAGTTGGTATAACTGCTTAGCCCAAGTGGCTATTGGCGCCGAAAGTGTTTCCTTTGTTTGTTCAGGGAGATGATTACTGTTGATGCTACAAGAAGGAATTTGTCTCAAGGTGGAGTTTGTTATAGGTTGATCCAAATTCTACAAAGTAAAGGCCAACTTCAGACGGAGCGGAGCCTATGGAGGGTGCAGGGGGCGACAGCCCCCCGCGGTACGGATCGTTGATGACCTAGGTTACCACCGCTATATATACTTCTTGTAAGCCGCCGGTTGGGATAAGTGGCATATGTGAAATCCCCGATGTTGTGTAAACACTCTCTGATATAGTGAAGTGTCGCTGGCTGGCGCCCGTGGTTTTTCCCCTCTCTTTGTTGGAGAGGGTTTTCCACGTTAAATCTATGTCCCCCTCGCTGCAATTTTATTTTCGTTCTTCGTTATTTACTTGTTGCAAAGCTAACATAATTGAGATTTTTGAGGGAAGTTCTTCAGTAGCTAGTGTTCTAATGGAAGTTTATTGGTGTTGGAACTGATCCTTAAGACCGTTTATCTTGAGTACACTAATGTTGCTAATAAAGATTGTGTGAAGTTTTGTATGAAGGAAAAAATTTAGGTGTATGGAAGGAATGAGTAATGAGATGAAGGATGAACTAAAGCTCAAGCTTGGGGATGCCACGCGTGCCACCCCAAGAAATATCCAAGAAGTACAAGCGTCAAAGCTTGGGGATGCCCAAGGCATCCCCCTCTTCATCAATAAAAATTCCAGGTTTCTTCCAAACGCTTCATTTTTATTGTTTCATGCACAGTTGTGTTGTTCTTGGAGCGTCTTCTTTTTTTTCATTTTCGTTTTGGTTTTTTGTCTGCTTTGTTTGCTTAGTTTTATGAATAAATTGGTTGTACCCCCTCTTTCATACATTGGTTTGCAAATAGTTTGGTTTGGTTTGGAAAAGAGAAGGAAAGTTTATGCTTATGTGGTAAAAAGAGCTTGTTTTTGACTGTGGCCTATGCTTTGTCATTGCATGCTTGGTATTGTTTTGGATTTATGCTTAGTATTCTTTGCTGTAGCATGACTTGTTATAAACAATTGAGATTGCTTAATGTGCCTTTAAAGAATCATGCATTCTTTTAGCATATTAAAGCATAGTATAGTGGTATTCTCCTTTGATGCTTTATTTGGGTTGACTTGGCGCATGCTCACACCATGTTATGACTATCCAAAGTCACCATAGCCTTTATGATCCTTTAGTTTTCAACTTGTAGTATCACTTTATGCTTTGATCAATGATGTTTTGTCGCTCTGCATGATTATGGCCATTATTGCTCTCCTAGTTTGTCGCTCCCAGTCTTTTGCTAGCCTCCACAACCAAGTATGAGTTCCACTCATGCATCCAACTCCCTAAACCAAGTTATTCCAAAGAGTCCACCAGACCTACCTACTAGCTTATGCTATTCCAATTATATTCATGCTTTTTTACCTTCCAAATTAAACTTGTTATGAGAAAACTAGTGATTAAAGCTCTCACGAACTTGATGGCACACTTTACTTTTTTGCATCTCATAAAATTGAACCATTGGGTCCTTCTTTGTTGCGTATATGCTTGCGCTTTATAAGTTGAAATTAGCAGAACCATGTTTCATGGGGAACGCTTTCAACATTGCACTTGTACTTTGTACCCCGTTTATATCATGTTCTTTTGCTTACGGATCCCGGTAGTGTGAAATAAAAGTGGAACTTGTAAGATCATGGAGTTTGTATGTGTGTTAGAGAAACGCCTAGGCCGCTAGCCTAAGCCATTCCTAATCATGGTGGAAACTTGCAGCATCACCATAATGAGCACTCTATGAAGCATCCTCAATAAAAACCTATGCAAATAGCAAATAAAAAGATCGCTGAGATGCTCATTGTCTGCTTGCCTTGTCATTTTGATTATGGGAAAGCTCCCGTATCATGTGCAAGGGGTACCCCGTTGGCGTCTCTTTATGATACATATGTACTTACAATGACAAGAGCTTACTTGTGACTAAAGTTGAGTAGCATGAGGTTCGGTCTTCGTAAGTAAGGGGCATGAGATTTCGGTTTATAACTTGTCAAGCATATCCTCTTAGTTGTGTCACTTTAACCTTAATCACCTTCAAGATGCTTATGATAGGGGCAATGAGAGCTGAAAGCTATAAGTACCATAATTTTTGGAAGCTCTTTATGAGACTTGAATCCCTACTTCCTTTTATAAAGGCCTTTCTTCCACCATTATATTGAGTCTCCACCTTCTACCTTTATGCACCTACTTTGAGAGCATAGTGGCCATTCTTAGTTCTATGTGCATTGTCCCAAGACTAGTTGATTGATGCATAACTTGATATTGCTTGTTTTAAACTATTTGTATCTAGTCACTCTTATGAACTTTGAAGGTGTCCTATGCATTTATATTTGCTACTCTATGAGGGACAAGCTGAATGCTATTATGCTATGTTTTCTTTATGTGAAACAAACAAACGTCTTGCAAAGCATTGTTATTCATGAATCTTTTGGTTGTGCCTTTTCATGTTGCATCATAGTTTCTTTGTCTTATTGCTAGAACTTTGTCTTTCATGTTATGATTGAAGTACTATGATCCCAGCTTTGAATGTTTTACAAATACTTTGATCAAGTCTTTGATGGTGCATGTCACCTCAAAGATTATTCTTTCTTTTTATCACTTACCTACTCGAGGATGAGCAGGAGTTAAGCTTGGGGATTTTGATACATTGCAAATGTATATATAATTTTTTGATGTTCCATGCTTGGTTTTATCCACTTTCTTGTGTTTTGCCCACACTTTGGAGTACTTTTCATATGATTTCTTAGACTAACCTATTAACAAGAGCCATAGTGCCAGCTGCCTGTTTTCTGCTGTTTTTGGTTCCAGGAGAGTCATAAAATGAATATTCTCGGAATTGGACGGGACAAAAGCCAAAGTGCCTATTTTTTTGGAAGTCATCAGATGCCAGAATACGAGACGGAGAGGGCCAGGGGGCCACCACACCACTTGGCCGCGTGGCCCAGCCTGGCCCGCGCCAGGGGGTGGTCTGGCCAGCCCTGGCACCCCCTCGGCCTCCCCTTCCGCCTATAAGATGCCCTCGGGACGAAAACCCTAAGGGCCCGATCAAAATTCCACGAAAGAGTCTGTATCCGCCGTCATCTCCATCCCTAGAACGGGAGGGATCTGAAGCTCTTCCCGGTACCCTGCCAGAGAGGGAAATTCACCCTGGAGGCCTTCTTCATCACCATGCAAGCCTCCGGTGTGATGCGTGAGTAGTTCATCCTTGGACTACAGATCCATGTAGTAGCTAGATGGCTGGTTCTCCTCCTTTGTGCTTTCATGTCTAGATCTTGTGAGCTCCGTTCATGATCAAGATCATCTATTTGTAATTCTGCATGTTGTGTTTGCGGGGATCCGATGGATATTGAGATGCTATTTCAGATTGATTATTGATTCTATCATGTCTTTGTTATTTGTGATCTTGCATGCTTTCCGTTGTTAGTAGCTATCTTGGCCAAGTAGATAATAGCAACTCCAAGAGTTAGTATTTATGCTCGATAGTGGGTTCATGCCTCTGGTAATCTGGGGAAGTGACAGAAATCTCTAAGGTACTAGATCTGCTGTTGCTACTAGGGAGAAAACAACAATCCTTTGTTCATAGAACAATCGTATTGTTTACTTTACACGCAGTTCGTAAAGCAATAATCTGTTGCTTGCAACTTAATACTAGAGGGGGTTCGGATGATAACCTGAAGGTGGATTATTAGTCATAGATGCAGTTGGATGGCGGTCTATGTATAATGTTGTAATGCCCAATCAAGTCTCAAAGGAGTCAAGATGATTAGTATATGCATGTATTGCTTTCTCGATGTTTGTCAATTGCCCCGCTATAATTTGTTCACCCAGCATGTTATCTATCTAAGGAGAGCCACCTCTAGTGAACTATGGATCCCGGTCGTTTCTTTTACGTACAATCTACAAACTGTTTACTGCTTTGTGTTTACTTTCTGCAAACTATTACTTCTTTCCATTCGATACGTCTACTCCTTTGTATTCAGCAAAACGGGTGAGATTGACAACCTCATCGCAAGTTGGGGACAGAGTTCTGTGGTTGTGTTGTCCAGGTCTCCACGTTGCTACTAGCACTGGTAGTGCGCCCTGCCAAGGCTCAGCTAGCAACACCTTTGGGGTGTTTCCTTGCTCCTACTGGTTCGATTAAACCTTGGTTTCATAACTGAGGGAAACTTGCTGCTGTGCTCATCATACCTTCCTCTTGGGATTCCCAACGAGCTCTACATCAACACCGCACCAACAGTTTTTTTGCGCCGTACACTGAGCCATCATCGAACATAAAGGGAATAATAAATATGGCAGAGAAAAAATTTCAAAACCTAAAATATCATGACTGCCACGTGCTTATGACCCAGCTGCTTCCGATTGCATTGAGGGGACTCCTGTCAGAAAATGTTCGAGTACCCATTGTGAAGCTATGTGCGTTTCTCAATGCAATTTCTCAGAAGGTAATTAGTCTAGATAGTCTACCAAGGTTACAGAAAGATGTGGTCCAATGTCTTGTCAGCTTCGAGTTGGTGTTCCCACCATCCTTCTTCAATATTATGACGCACCTCCTAGTTCACCTTGTCGAAGAGATTAACATTCTCGGTCCTGTATTTCTACACAATATGTTTCCCTTTGAGAGGTTCATGGGAGTGTGATACATTGCAAATGTATCTATAATTTTTGATGTTCCATGCTTAGTTTTATCTACTTTCTTGTGTTTTGTACACACTTTGGAGTACTTTTCATATGATTTCTTGGACTAACCTATTAACAAGATGCCACAGTGCCAGTTGCCTGTTTTCTGCTGTTTTTGGTTCCAGGAAAGTCAGAAAATGAATATTCTCAGAATTGGACGGGACAAAAGCCAAAGTTCCTATTTTATCGGAAGACTCACGGAGCCAGAAGCAGAGACGGAGGAGGGCCAGGGCCTGGCCACACCATATGGTGGCGCGGGCTAGCCCTGGCCACGCCACCAGGTGGTGTGGGGCCCCTGGCACTCCACCGACCTTGCCTCTTCGCCTATAAGAAGCCTCCCGATGCATAAACCCTAAATCGTGAAGCCCCCAGCCACAAAAAGTTCCGCAGCGTTGCCGCCACCGAAGGGGAGATTCAGGGGACAAAAAGTCTCTGTTCCGGCACCTTGCCGGGACGGGGAAGTGCCCCTGGAGCCATCTCCATCGATCTCCACCACCATCTCCATCACCATTGCTGATTCCCATGATGAGGAGGGAGTAGTTCTCTCTCGAGGCTAAGGGTTCTACTGATAGCTATGTGTTCATCTCTCTCTCTATGCATGATCTTATTGAGATCATGAGCTTTGTAATCTAGTAGATCTACCTTGCTACTCAAGTGCTTTAATAGATCTCTGATCTCCCCATGTGTGTGAAAGTGACAACATGCACACCATGGTGGCACTTAGGCTAGAGATTACAAATACTTGTTATGAGTTATATTTGGAGTTGGATGTCTTTATGAAATTGTGGTGTTTGTTTGACTCATCTAGTACTCAAGGTGACAGTGTGGGGTTATCTAGATGGGAAAGATGAACTTTGAGGTGTGCTGTTATAGCCCTACCATCGATTAGAGTGTTCAACCGGAGAGTAGTTAAGAGTAGTATCATGAAGATAATATATTTATGAGAGAGTGTTCAATAGTGAAAGTATGATCCCTAGGCCTTGTTTCTTAACACTGAAACACTATTTGCTATTAGATCTGTTACATGTTTGCTTGCTTCCATCTTTATTTCAGTTTGCCTTTAGTCTCTTCCACGCCATCAAGCTAACTTCTATCACCGTTACCACTTATAATTATCTATACCACTTGTATTTCACTATCTCTTCGCCGAACTAGTGCACCTATACATCTGACAAGTGTATTGGGTGTGTTCGGGACACAAAAGACTTCTTGTATCTTGATTGCAGGGTTGCTTGAGAGGGGATACCTTTGACCACTTCCTCCCTAAGTCCGATAAACCTTGGGTGATCTACTTAAGGGAAAACTTGCTGCTGTTCAACAAACATCTTGTCAACACCCGGATTTTTAATCCCAGATGCCCGTTATGCCATACCTCGCAATCCCAGGATTACCATTTTTGCGAGACATAACGGATTGGATATCATAGTACATCATCCATTACAAACCATACATAAGGTCTTACACAAATAAGGATCTCATGATCCAGTCTTTAATACAACAAGCAGCGGAAATAAAAGATAAGCGTAGCGGTGGGGTCCATCTTCAAGGGCACAGGCAATGCTGACGAAGGCAGATAGTCCTAGTTATCATAGCCGTCCTGATGACCATCCTCCTGATAGTCTCCTTCATAATCTGCCATGAGAATAGCCAGGGACAAAAGCCATGAGTACTCTTTAAGTACTCGCAAACTACTAACAACAGGTACTATAGTTCTAAGTTAAAGGGCTAAATCTAAGTTTAACTATAAAGTTAAGTTTGAAACCTAAGCTGAGTTCAGAACCAAAGAAAGATAAAGTAAAGTTCTATAATCACTTAAGTTGGGAAGCTATTGTCATAAACACAACCCTGTTGTGGTCAAGTCAAAGTTCATCATTCATTTCAAGTTATTTGGAAAACATCTAACAACGAAACAGTATGGCCATTCCAACTATCCATAACCGCGGACGCGGCTATTCGAATAGTTTGACACTCTGCAGAGGTGGTACACTTTCACCACAAGATTCGAACATCTGTCAGGGATAACCCTGAATCATCATACTTAGTATGCAGATAATCAAACATAACCTTCCCTTTACACACCCTAGTGTAAGCACCTCTCCTATGAGCATGGCCTCCCAACCATGACCCTCAGTCATCTTGGGCACTTCATAGGTGGACATCATGACAGGTAGCCTCAGCTCAAACCTCTCCCGTGAGGGAACTAATACTAATGCATATAAATTTCCAGCTAAGCCTTACCCAATTCAGGTAATGTGGTTGTACGGTAAATTTGGAATGGTATCGCATCTGCATCCAACCATCAGTTTTATAAAAGGGTTAAGGCTCATGCCTCATCATTTTCATCATCATAAACCAGTTGTGTTTCTCAACACATGCCAAAACATCTCAATAGAATGACTCATCATTCCAAGGTTTTCACAATTCATTTTCACCAATTGTTCCCATCTAAAGTGACTCAAGTTTGTTTGATCTCCTCTAAAATACTAAGTTAAGAGTGTTCCCTAAGATGGAAGTGATGGGTTCAATCTCATGCCATAGAATGACATCTAAAGGTTTCTAAATAGGTCAAGTTTTATACTTTTTATGCTACCTTCAAAACAAGTAAAGAATTTTGTGTAACTAAGGGAAGTAGAACTTGTCAATAAGACTTGAGGTACTAATAGTCAAAGGGGGTGTGATCAAAACAGGCTTAAGGCATCTTTGCTAAACCATCTAGTTTGTTTCTAGTTTGCTAAGCAGTAAACTTGCAAGGGTTAATCTTCGGTATTGCTAGCTTGCTAAGGGTAGCTTGCACTGTTAATGGTGGCTTGCCTTGGTTGGTGCAGTGGTTGAAGTTTTCTTCGTCTTCGTCTTGATAGCAGTCCTCCTCCTCGTAAGCTTGGTCGGTACTATCTTCTTTAAATACATACGGAGTAGACGATCACCACACAATACTTAAATAGGCTAGATAGCATTCTAAGACACACAATTCATGATCTATTATCATCACAAGCATCACAAGTTTAATTCAATAGTTTCAACCTTTTTATTTTAGAAAAGTAATTTCTACTCATTGAAAATTTAACTACGATTTAATATTCAGCACTTAAAATATGGGATCATGTTGACACATGTCATCACCACATATTATAACATGTGGGAATGATATTTAAGGGTTGGATCAATATTACTTTGGTTTAGGTTCATTATTTAATGATTTAAAGTGACTAGAAATGCCTATATAGCATTATTTTGGTACTAGTCCAAAGGCACTACATGTAAACCTTAATATTATTACATATTTGGATAGATATGATGAAATGTGATTTTTGAGAGTTGGAATCAACTCAAAATCTCACTTGGGTGATTTTATAAAAATGTTGCAAGTTGCAAAAGCTTCTGTTTTGTTATTTTTATTAGGAGAGATCTATAACTCTAATTGAATTAAATTCAACGGGCTTGGATAGATCATTTCAATACCTTTCAGTCAAAATTGGTTTCATGCAATTTGCATTTCTAAAACTCTCTGAATTGAATTTTAAACTAGTGGACAAAAACTAGATTTAGCTAAAAAGGAAAATCCAGATTTGAACGGGTGGGCTAGCGCGGGAAAAGACTTGGGCCAGCCCAGTGGCGCTCCGCGGCGTGGGGCTCAGCCGATAGGGGGGTCCCGCTTGTCAGTGGCAATTGAAACGTGAAACGGTACGCGCGCTGTGGGCCGTAGGATTAGAATGGGTATCTACGGTTGAGGGTCGTCGTCGACGACGAACAGGTCGCCGACGAACTCGAACCCTAGCCGCTCGGTGGGGGTCTGCTGGGGACGTACCAGGGCTCCAGCAGGGTCGGCGACGCAGGCAAACGAACTGGAAGACGACGGCAAGGCGAGGCGCGGTTGCGGCGGAGCTTGGGGTGGTCGCAATCAGCGGCGCCCTTCTCCTCCAGAGGCGGCTGCTCCGGCTCCAATTCTGGTGAGCTGTTGCTCCCTTTGCTCCGGCGAGAGGTGGGTGAGGTTCAGAGAGGTGAGGGGAGTGGAATGGTGTGGAGAGAAGAGGCTGGGGAGAGCTCTTTTTATAGGCTCGACGGTGAGACCGAGCGGGATGGGCAGGCGACGGTGGCGACATAGCTACGGCAGGGTAGAGGCATGGCTGAGGGTGGCGATCGACGGGCGGTCCCCTGGCGGTGCCCTAGGAATTGAATGCGGCCGTAGGGGCTGTGGCACGCGGTCTGGGCGAGGTGGCGCTCTGAGAGGCAGAGGCGGCGGTGTCCACGGCGAGCGGTGGCTGTGAGGCGTTGGGCGGCGGTGTCCACGGCGAGCGGAGGTGTCTAGGGGGTTCTCCAGGTCGTGGCGGAACGGCGGGCGCGGGCTGTGGCCAAGGGGTGGTCTGAGCGAGCGGTGACAGAGCGCGCTCTGGGGGCGGCGTCGGCATGCTCGACCAGCTCCGGGCGCGGCGGTTCCTGGCCGCTCTGCCCTCTATCTCTGGCCTGGGGCTGGTTGGACGGTGGAGGTGGACCACTGGCGGTGTGCTAGACATGGAGAGAGAGGTTGGCGGCTGCTGTGGCACGATGTCGCCGGGGGGGTGCTCAAGGTGCTCGACCTTAATGGCCATGACCATTTGGTCGTGTGCACAGGGTGTGGCCGGGCTAGAAAATGGTAGGGCTGGTACTGAGGGAACAAGGGGACAAGGTTAGGCACAAATGGTGACCAAGATCACTGCTCAAAACAGTGTTTTAAATTTGGCCAGATTTGTGCACACAAGCTGTTTGATGAAATGGCCGAAAGAGAGAAAGTTTTGAATTTTGGTTTCGAAATTTTTGAGTGATCTCCACTAGTGCTAGGTAGTCTCTGGTTGCAAGGGTTTTGAAAGTGGAGCTCAAATGGATGGGTTTTGAAATAGGGGTGATCTATGCATATGCATTAGATTCAATTTTCAAATGCCAAAAAAATAAGTAAAAGGATGTTTTTAGCAGATCAAAAGGTGGGCCTTGGTACCTCATTATGTGTACTAGCAAGGGGTACAAAGATCAAGAATTGTTTCTGTTAAGAATTGAGTACTAGGAATAGCCAAAGTAGTGTAGTGGATTAAAATGGCCAAAATGACCATTCCTCCATTTTAATTCTTTTTTATTTGATTTTCTTTAGGAAAAGTTTGGGAATGATGTAGATGATGTTTAAATCACCTAAGAAACATTTTACAAGCATTGGATCACACAATCATGGCAATTCAAAACAACTCCTATTTTAAATGCACACACATATGAATGCTTTCATTTTAAATTTGGAAAAGTTTTTGTTAACCCCAAATTTGATGATTTAGATCTTGATAAGCTTGGATTGAAGTTTTGGGATGTTACAAACCTTCCCCCCTTAAACAAAATCTCGTCCCGAGATTTACAAGGAAAACTAGGAACTAAAGAGATCTGGGAACTCTGTCCTAATGTAATCTTCTCGCTCCCAAGTAGCTTCCTCCTCGGTATGGTTGCTCCACTGAATCTTGAGAAACTTGATGCTTCTGGTCCTGGTGGTTCTATAGGATTCTTCTAAGATACGGATGGGTACTTCCCGATAGGTCGGGTCATTGTTGATTTCCACAGCTCTGTGATCGATATTCTTGAAAACTTCAGTCTTCTCAGGCACTTCCAAGCATTTGCGAAGTAACGAGATATGGAACACATTGTGGATGGCTGACATCTCTTCAGGCAGCTCCAGCTGATACGATACTTCTCCTCGACGGTTCAGAATCTTGAAAGGTCCGATATATCTGGGGGCTAACTTTCCCTTCAGACTAAAGCGTTGAGTTCCCTTCAATGGTGAAACCTTGAGATATACAAAATCTCTGACATTGAAAGTCAGGTCTCTCCTTCTCTTGTCAGCATAGCTCTTCTGTCTGGATTGGGCGGTCTTGAGGTGCTCACGGACTTTGTGAACTTTCTCTTCTGCTTCTCGGAGAATGTCGGGTCCAAAGATCTGACTCTCTCCTACTTGCGACCAATTCAAAGGGGTACGACACTTTCTTCCGTATAGGAATTCAAATGGTGCCATCTGCAAACTAGCTTGATAACTGTTGTTATATGAGAATTCTGCGAAAGGCAGGCAGTCTTCCCATTTTGATCCGTATTCCAACACACAAGATCTAAGCATATCCTCCAAGATCTGGTTGACTCTCTCAGTTTGTCCATTTGTTTGCGGGTGATACGCGGTGCTGAAGTTCAACTTGGTTCCTAAACCTTCCTGAACTTTTTGCCAAAATCTTGAAGTAAACTGGGTTCCTCGATCTGACACGATGGTCTTGGGGGTTCCATGCAGACTAACAATCCTAGCAATATACAGCTCTGCTAGTTTTGCACTCTGGTAGGTTGTCTTGACAGGTATGAAGTGGGCTACCTTGGACAGTCTATCAACGATGACCCAGATTGAGTCATTTCCCCTACTAGAAGTAGGCAAACCGGTGATAAAGTCCATTCCGACGGAATCCCATTTCCATTCCAGAATCTGCAATGGTTGCAATAGCCCTGCAGGTCTCTGATGCTCTGCCTTGACTCTTTGACAGATGTCACATTTGGCGATGTAGCTTCTGATCTCTCTCTTCATCTTGTGCCACCAAAATTGCTCTTTCAAATCCTGATACATCTTTGTTCCTCCGGGGTGGATAGAATAAAGAGTATCATGAGCTTCCTTCATGATAATTTCCTTCAGCTCCGAATCTGCTGGCACACAGATACGACCTTTGAACCACAGTACTCCTTTGTCTTCGGTGAATCCAGGTACTTTGCCTGTACCAATACGACGTTTGATTCCGTCGATACTTTCATTCCCCTTCTGGGCTTCCTTGATTTGGCTAATCAACGTGGGTTGAAGTTCAATGCTAGCTAGGAATCCTTTGCTAACTAACTCAGTTCTGAACTGCTCCAATTCCTCATACAAACTTGGTTGCTTCTCCTTGATCATGGTGTTAAGCCTACACGGCAATCTGCTAAGAGCATCCGCTACCACATTGGCTTTGCCGGGGTGATAGTGAATGTCAAGGTCATAATCCTTGATTAACTCTATCCATCTTCTTTGCCTCATATTCAGCTCCTTCTGAGTGAAGATATACTTCAAGGTCTTATGATCCGAGTAAATCTCACAGCGATTACCCATCAAGTAATGACGCCATGTCTTCAATGCTAGAACCATAGCTGCTAGCTCAAGATCATGGGTAGGATAGTTCTGCTCATGTTGCTTCAGTTGTCGAGACAGATACGCGATGACTTTGCCTTCTTGCATCAATACACATCCTAGGCCAATCTTGGATGCATCACAATATACATCAAACGGCTTCTTGATGTCTGGCATGATCAAAATTGGGGCGGATATCAATCTCTTCTTCAGCTCCTGGAAACTGGCTTCACACTTGTCTATCCATTCAAACTTCTTGTCCTTCTTCAACAATTGGGTCATTGGTCGGGCTATGCTCGAGAATCCTTCTACGAACTTGCGGTAATATCCCACTAATCCGAGAAATGAACGGACTTGGGTCTGATTGGTTGGGGCTTCCCATTCTTCGACATCTTTGATCTTGGTGGGATCAACAGAGACTCCTCCGGCAGACACAATATGTCCTAGGAATCCTACTTCTTTCAGCCAAAACTCACACTTGCTAAACTTGGCATATAACTGATGCTCTCTCAGGGTTTCTAGGATGACTCTCAGATGTTGCTCATGCTCTTCTTCTGACTTGGAGTAGATAAGGATGTCGTCGATAAACACAACTACAAACTTATCTAGGAAGTTCATAAAGATCTTATTCATGAGATTCATGAAATAAGCAGGGGTATTGGTTAATCCAAAAGGCATAACCGTATACTCATATAAACCATAGAGAGTAGTAAAGGCGGTCTTTGGAATATCCGTTGCACGAATCGTAAGTTGGTGATAACCAGTCCTAAGATCAATCTTTGAGAATACCTGAGCTCCGGTCAACTCATCAAATAGATCCTCGATCTTTGGCAAAGGGTACTTGTTCTTGATGGTGACGTCATTCAACTTTCTATAATCTGTACACAGATGATTGCCTCCATCCTTCTTATCAACGAATAACACTGGTGATCTCCATGGCGATGCGCTTGGCTGAATCAAGCATGTTGCTAACATGGCATCCAACTACTTCTTCAGTTCCACTAACTCTGAGGGGTTCATGGTATAGGGTCTCTGGGCTATAGGTCCGGTTCTAGGGACTAGTTCGATAATGAACTCAATATTCCTATCTGGGGGCATACCTGGCAATTCATCTGGGAATACGTCGGGGTATTCACAGACTACTTTGACTTGGTCTATGGTGGGCAGGGCTACACTCTTGTTGCTCTTGAATTGACGGGGTAAGGTTTCAGAGATATGCTCTACTGTTACTCCAGAACTACTGGTCATGGTGATGGTTTTCTTAGCATAGTCTATCAATCCTTGATGCCTTGACATCCAGTCCATACCTATTACTACTTCCAATCCTTTGGTTCCAAGTACAATTAGGTTGGCATAAAAATCTATTCCATGTATTCTGATAGGTACAACTTTGCAAATTTTTCTAGCTTTTGTAGTTGAACCGGGGATTTCAACTATCATGACATGCTTCAGGTTGCTTGGGTGAATCTTACTAGTGCATACAAATTCTTCGGTGACAAATGAATGCGATGCTCCAGAATCAAACAATACTCTTGCTAAAACTGAGTTGACAGAAAACATACCCATCACTACATCTGGCGCTTCCTGGGCTTCTTCTGCGTTCATGTGGAAGAGACGACCGTTGCGGTTGTGAGGGTTCCCTGGGGCAAATCTCCTTCCTGGTTGAACACGACGCTGTTGCTGAGCTGGGGCATTCACAGGGGCATTGGCGGCAGTCTTCTTGGGACACTCATTGGAGTAGTGACCCTTCACTCCACACTCAAAACAGGTGATCTGGGACTTGTCCTTGACTGCGACAGGCACAGTATTGCTACCAGTTCTGAGTGCAGTGTTGTTATTGTTGCTCTTGGGAGGGGCACAGTTGAAATTGTTGGCATTATCAGAGTTGTGATTGTTTCCTCCGGACTTCACATTACCTCCGCTACAGTTGGGGTAGCTTGGGCGAGGATTTGGGGGTCGGTTGTTCCTTGGTGCATATCCTGGTGAGGGGTTGGGACGGTACTTCTGGATCCAGACTGCTGCATCATACGACGCTTGCAGTTGTCGTTTGCCTGGTTAATCTTCCCTTCCATCTGAATGGCAGAGTCGACTAGCTCTTCGAGATCCTGAAAACGGATGTTGACGAGGACAGTCTGCATCTCATCATGCAGTCCGTTCAAGAATCTCTCCTTCTTCTTGGCCTCCGTGTTGATCTCGTCAGGTGCATATCTGGCAAGTGACAGGAATCTGTCATGGTACTCCACCACAGTCATTCTTCCTTGCTTCAATTCGTGGAATTCATCTCTCATCCTGTTGACGAGACCTTGCGGCACGTGGGTGCGGCTGAACTTGACTTTGAATGCTTCCTAGGTCATCACCTGGCCAAGTTTCATATTGCGGATGCTATTCCACCAAGCTCTGGCATCTCCTGCCAGATAGTGGGTGGCGAAGAGAACTTTCTCATTTTCATCAACTCCTGCAACTTCGAGGTTGTTTTCCATGGTATGTAACCAGTCATCAGCATCTAATGGGTTCTCAGATTGGTTGAAGATTGGGGGATTTGTGTTCTGAAATTTTTTGAGTTTGGATCCATGGTGATCCTGATTTCCATGTCCTTGGTTGTTGAGAGCCATTTGGGCGATCTGCTGCAATGTTGCTAAGTTGGCTTGACGCTCGGCCCTGCTTGCTTCACGGTCCGCGATGAGATTCTACAAGATCGGCAGCATTGGGTCCTGTGACGAGCTGCTCCCTCCTTGGTTTCCACGAGTCATGTGAAGATTGAGATAGATATAGGGGTAAGAGGGAATTTCTAAGGTTCATGGTTTTGGGTTTTCAAAGCTAAAACTTTGAGTTAGACTCAGGTTTTTCAACTAACTTCATTTTCATTCATGCAAGCAAGCACCCGATACAACACACACCACAACAATCAAAGGGAAAACAGATGGTTTGATGAACCATTCTATAAGCTACGATACAATGAGATAATACATCTCATGCTATGACAGTGCTCTAGTGCATCTACTCATCGTCGATGAAATCGGAGTCCTCATCATCAGTGTAGAAGTCCACAGCATCCTCCTCCAGAAAGTCATCATCATTGTTGAGGTAAGAATCCATGTCTCCCTGGATGTCTTCACCCTCATCTTCTTCTTCCTTGGCGGCAAGCTGAGCTTCCTGCTCCTTGATGGTCTTCTCCAGGTCGGCCACCTTCTTGCGAAGACGGGCGATGGTGCGATCCTTCTTTGCACGCTGGCGGCAAAGAGACTGGCGATCTTGGACAAGCAGTGTGAAAGTCTGGGCCTTCTGGTCTACAATTGCACGGTTCTGGTTGGCTAACTCCCTGGCATTGTCCAGTTCCTGCTGTCTGTCATGAAGCAAGAAGTCAAGGTTCTCCACTTGACGCCTCAATTTTGGGTGACTTGGCATCTCCATCGGCATTCCCATGAAGTCACGTCTTGTATAGTGGGCAAAACGGGTTCCTTGGATCTTGTTGATGCTGAGGGCACATAGACATGCGAGAGCTTCATGCATTGCCCTGGCTAATCCATCTATCCAGGTGTTCTCTCTCACGGAGAACTGAATTCTCACAGAAGTTGGTGCTTCAATGCTTCCTCTAAGGTCTGCGGTGACTAGCCACTTTTGGTCTCCTCCTGGGGGTCCTGGAAGTTGAACTCCAAGAAACTCCGGATGTGGGCGTCCTAGTAACTTCGACAGTGAATCCAGATCCCTCTCGAAGATCAGCTGACCTCCATTTCCCAACTGGTAAAACTTGCTGAACTAAATCTCCATCTACAAGAATTAAGGATAAGGAAGTTAGTGAAGTGATCAAGTGTGTCAAGTTTTAAGTCATAATGTAAGAATTTTGAGGAACATGAATTTTTGAGAAAGAATGAGTTCACAAGGGTAAGAGAGGAAATAGTTTTTCAGAAATACTCACTTTGGTTTTGAAACTAAGTTTTTGTTTGACGTCCATTCTAACTAGGGTCTCCTATGGTCAGGATGGCTCTGATACCAACTTGTCAACACCCGAATTTTTAATCCCAGATGCCCGTTATGCCATACCTCGCAATCCTAGGATTACCATTTTTGCAAGACATAACGGATTGAATATCACAGTACATCATCCATTACAAACCATACATAAGGTCTTACACAAATAAGGATCTCATGATCCAGTCTTTAATACAACAAGCAGCGGAAATAAAAGATAAGCATAACGGTGGGGTCCATCTTCAAGGGCACAGGCAATGCTGACGAAGGCAGATAGTCCTAGTTATCATAGCCGTCCTGATGACCATCCTCCTGATAGTCTCCTTCATAATCTGGCCATGAGAATAGCCAGGGACAAAAGCCATGAGTACTCTTTAAGTACTTGCAAACTACTAATAACAGGTACTATAGTTCTAAGTTAAAGGGCTAAATCTAAGTTTAACTATAAAGTTAAGTTTGAAACCTAAGCTGAGTTCAGAACCAAAGAAAGATAAAGTAAAGTTCTAGAATCACTTAAGTTGGGAAGCTATTGTCATAAACACAACCCTGTTGTGGTCAAGTCAAAGTTCATCCTTCATTTCAAGTTATTTGGAAAACATCTAACAACGAAACAGTATGGCCATTCCAACTGTCCATAACCGCGGACGCGGCTATTCGAATAGTTTGACACTCTGCAGAGGTGGTACACTTTCACCACAAGATTCGATACATCTGTCAGGGATAACCCTGAATCATCATACTTAGTATGCAGATAATCAAACATAACCTTCCCTTTACACACCCTAGTATAAGCACCTCTCCTATGAGCAGGGCCTCCCAACCATGACCCTCAATCATCTTGGGCACTGCATAGGTGGACATCATGAGAGGTAGCCTCAGCTCAAACCTCTCCCGTGAGGGAACTAATACTAATGCATATAAATTTCCAGCTAAGCCTTACCCAATTCAGGTAATGTGGTTGTATGGTAAATTTGGAATGGTATCGCATCCAAATCCAACCATCAGTTTTATAAAAGGGTTAAGGCTCATGCCTCATCATTTTCATCATCATAAACCAGTTGTGTTTCTCAACACATGTCAAAACATCTCAATAGAATGACTCATCATTCCAAGGTTTTCACAATTCATTTTCACCAATTGTTCCCATCTAAAGTGACTCAAGTTTTTTTGATCTCCTCTAAAATACTAAGTTAAGAGTGTTCACTAAGATGGAAGTGATGGGTTCAATCTCATGCCGTAGAATGACATCTAAAGTTTCTAAATAGGTCAAGTTTTATACTTTTTATGCTACCTTCAAAACAAGTAAAGAATTTTGTGTAACTAAGGGAAGTAGAACTTGTCAATAAGACTTCAGGTACTAATAGTCAAAGGGGGTGTGATCAAAACAGGCTTAAGGCATCTTTGCTAAACCATCTAGTTTGTTTCTAGTTTGGTAAGAACTAAACTTGCAAGGGTTAATCTTGGGTATTGCTAGCTTGCTAAGGGTAGCTTGCACTGTTAATGGTGGCTTGCCTTGGTTGGTGCAGTGGTTGTAGTTTTCTTCGTCTTTGTCTTGATAGCACTCCTCCTCCTCGTAAGCTTGGTCGGTACTATCTTCTATAAATACATATGAAGTAGACAATCACCACACAATACTTAACTAGGCTAGATAGCATTCTAAGACACACAATTCATGATCTATTATCATCACAAGCATCACAAGTTTAATTCAATAGTTTCTACCTTTTTATTTTAGAAAAGTAATTTCTACTCATTGAAAATTTAACTAAGATTTATTATTCAGCACTTGAAAATTTAACTAAGACACATGTCATCACCACATATTCTAACATGTGGGAATGAGATTTAAGGGTTGGATCAATATTACTTTGGTTTAGGTTCATTATTTAATGATTTAAAGTGACTAGAAATCCTTGTATAGCATTATTTTGGTACTAGTCCAAAGTCACTTCATGTAAAACTTAATATTATTACATATTTGGATAGATATGATGAAATGTGATTTTTGAGAGTTGGAATCAACTCAAAATCTCACTTGGGTGATTTTATAAAAATGTTGCAAGTTGCAAAAGCTTCTGTTTTGTTATTTTTATTAGGAGAGATCTATAACTCTAATTGAATTAAATCCAACGGGCTTGGATAGATCATTTCAATATCTTTTAGACAAAATTGGTTTCATGCAATTTGGATTTCTAAAACTCTCTGAATTGAATTTTAAACTAGTGGACAGAAACTAGATTTAACTAAAAAGGAAAATCCAGATTTGAACGGGTGGGCTAGCGCAGGAAAAGACTTGGGCCGGCCCAGTGGCGCTCCGCGGCGCGGGGCTTAGCTGACAGGGGGGTCCCG
Source organism: Avena sativa (assembly GCA_916181665.1). Lineage (NCBI taxonomy): Eukaryota > Viridiplantae > Streptophyta > Magnoliopsida > Poales > Poaceae > Avena > Avena sativa. The sequence continues at coordinate 454,290,491 of OV702296.1, read as the reverse complement.
CTTGTTAGTGGCACTTAAAACGTGAAATGGTACGCGCGCTGTGGGCCGTAGGATTGGAATGGGAATCTATGGCTGAGGGTCGTCGTCGACGATGAACAGGTCGCTGGCGAGCTCGAACCCTAGCGGCTCGGTGGGGGTCTGCTGGGGACGTACCAGGGCTCCAGCGGGGTCGGCGAGGCGGGCAAACGAACTGGAAGACGACGGCGAGGCGAGGCGCGGTTGCGGCAGAGCTTGGGGTGGTCGCAATCAGCGGCGCCCTTCTCCTCCAGAGGCGGCTGCTCCGGCTCCAATTCCGGCGAGCTGTTGCTCCCTTTGCTCCGGCGAGAGGTGGGTGATGTTCAGAGAGGTGAGGAGAGTGGAATGGTGTGGAGAGAAGAGGATGGGGAGAGCTCCTTTGATAGGCCCGACGGTGAGACCGAGCGGGATTGGCAGGCGACGGTGGCGACATGCCTACGTCGGGGTAGAGGCATGGCTAAGGGTGGCGATCGACGAGCGGTCCCCTGGCGGTGCTCTAGGAATTGAATGCGGCTGTAGGGGTGGTGGCACGCCGTCTGGGCGAGGTGGTGCTCTGAGAGGCAGAGGCGGCGGTGTCCACGACGAGCGGTGGCTGTGAGCCGTTGGGTGGCCAGCAGGGGTGTCTGGGGGGTTCTCCAGGTCGTGGCGGAGCGCCGGCGTGGGCTGTGGCCAAGGGGTGGTCTGAGTGAGCGGGGACAGAGAACGCTATGGGGGTGGCGTCGGCATGCTCGACCAGCTCCGGGCGCGGCGGTTCCTGGCCGCTCTGCCCTCTGTCTCTGGCCTAGGGCTGGTTGGACGGTGGAGGTGGACCACTGGCGGTGTGCTAGACATGGCGAGAGAGGTTGGCGGCTGCTGTGGCGTGATGTCGCCGGGGGGGTGCTCAAGGTGCTCGGCCTTAATGGCCATGACCATTTGGTCGTGTGCACAGGGTGTGGCCGGGCTAGAAAATGGTAGGGCTGGTACTGAGGGAACAAGGGGACAAGGTTAGGCACAAATGGTGACCAAGATCACTGCTCAAAACAGTGTTTTAAATTTGGCCAGATTTGTGCACACAAGTTGTTTGATAAAATGGCCGAAAGAGAGAAAGTTTTGAATTTTGGTTTCAAAATTTTTGAGTGATCTCCACTAGTGCTAGGTAGTCTCTGGTTGCAAGGGTTTTGAAAGTGGAGCTCAAATGAATGGGTTTTGAAATAGGGGTGATCTATGCATATGCATTAGATTCAATTTTCAAATGCCAAAAAAAATAAGTAAAAGGATGTTTTTAGCAGATCAAAAGGTGGGCCTTGGTACCTCATTATGTGTACTAGCAAGGGGTACAAAGATCAAGAATTGTTTCTGTTAAGAATTGAGTACTAGGAATAGCCAAAGTAGTGTAGTGGATTAAAATGGCCAAAATGACCATTCCTCCATTTTAATTCTTTTTGATTTGATTTTCTTTAGGAGAAGTTTGGGAATGATGTAGATGATGTTTAAATCACCTAAGAAACATTTTACAAGCATTGGATCACACAATCATGGAAATTCAAAACAACTCCTATTTTAAATGCACATACATATGAATGCTTTCATTTTAAATTTGGAAAAGTTTTTGTTAACCCCAAATTTGATGATTTAGATATTGGTAAGCTTGGATTGAAGTTTTGGGATGTTACACCTCTGCGCTTGGAGGCCCAACAACTGTCTACAAGAATAGAAGTGCGTAGACATCAAGCTATTTTCTGGCGCCGTTGCCGGGGAGGTAAGGTAAAAGGTATTCACACCGTAGGATTAAACAAGAAGAACCTCCCATGGCAAACGCCTATTTTCTGGCGCCGTTGCCGGGGAGGTAAGGTAAAACGTACTCACATCCTCCGGTGTGAGTGCTCGAAGTTATTTCCTTTAGATTCTGCAATTTTGCCTTTTTGTTTCTTGTTTTCACTAGTTAGGCTTAATGGAAAACAACAAAAAAATTAGAGAGCTTTATAGTATTTATCTTGAGTTAGGACATGAAGTGTTTGAAGAGAAAATTAAAAAACCTATGGAACTTTATTTGCATGCTAATAGCAATGTTGTTAGTATGAATTCTTTGGACACCATTATTGCTAATGCTATGGAAAAGTCTAAGCTTGGGGAAGCTAGTTTTTATGAAAATGATCTTTTTAGTTCCCCAACTTTGGAAGATAGCTATTCTATTGCTTATGATGATACCAAACCTCCAATATATGATGATTACAATGATGAATATGATGTTTTCAGTCCACCTACTATTGAGGAGAAAATTAATTATGATTACAATATGCCTCCTATATTTGATGATTATGGTGATGAAAATAATAATGATAGCTATTTTGTTGAATTTGCTCCCACTATAATCAATAAGAATGACTATGTTTATGTGGGGAGTATTAATTATTTTATGCATGTGGCTCGTGATAAGAATGTTTCATATGATAGTTATATTATTAATTTTATTCATGATGCTACTGAAAGTTATTATGAGAGAGGGAAACATGGTTTTATGTATCTCAACAATATTAAGTTTCCCCTCTTTATGTTGAAAGTCTTGAAGTTGCACTTGTTTTGCTTTCCTATGATTGTTTATTTGTGCTTTCATGACTTGTTTCTTTACAAGATTCCTATGCATAGGAAGTGGGTTAGACTTAAATGTGTTTTGAATTTGCTTCTTGATGCTCTCTTTTACTTTAATTCATATTTCCTATGTGAGCATCTTCTCAAACTATCATGCCTAACTTAAAGGCGTTAAAGAAAAGTACTTATTGGGAGATAACCCAAAAGTTTTAGATGAGTCTTGGAAGTTATTACTTCAGTAATAACCGCTCCTTATCCTTCTTATTTGCTTTTTGTGCCAAGAGTAACCTCTAATGAGAGAGAAGTAATGATTGGGAAAGTTGCTGTCCCGAAACAGATTTCTGTGCTTCACCGTAAAAATTCCTGTAAAATCTCTGGACGTCTTTTTTAGGCGTCAATTTTTGTGCTTCTGCCCCAGGTTCTTGTGTAACTTTCGTTAGTTCAACACTTTTTGATTTGAGCAACAGAAGGTCTTCGAACAAATTCGTCTTTACCCGCTGGTCTGTTTTGACAGATTTCTGCCATTTTCTGCATTTGCTTCTTGTTGGTTCCTTTTTGATTTCTTTTGGGAAATTGAGCTTTTTGAGGGAAGTGCTAAAGTATCTAGTGTTCTAATGAAAGTCTATTTGGAGTTAGAACTTAAACTTAAGACTTATTTATCTTGAGTGCACTAATGTTGCTAATAAAGATTGTGTGAAGTTTTGTATGAAGGAAAAAATCAGGTGTATGGAAGGAATGAGTAATGAGATGAATGATGGACTAAAGCTCAAGCTTGGGGATGCCATGTGTGTCACCCTAATAAATATCGAAGAATTACAAGCGTCAAAGCTTGGGGATGCCCAAGGCATCCCCTTCTTCATCAATAAAAATCCCAGGTTTCTTCCAAACGCTTCATTTTTATTGTTTCATGCACAGTTGTATTGTTCTTGGAGCGTCTTCTTTTTTGTTTTCGTTTTGGATTTTCGTTTGCTTGGTTTTCTTAGTTTGCTGAATAAATTGGTTGGACCCCCTCTTTCATACATTGGTTTTCAAATAGTTTGGTTTGGATTGGAAAAGTGTAGGAAAGTTCATGCTTAAGTGGTAAAGAGAGCTTGTTTTTGACTGTGGCCTATGCTTTGTCATGCCATGCTTGATATTGTTTTGGCTTTATGCTTAGTATTCTTTGTTGTAGCATGACTTGTTATAAACAATTGAGATTGCTTAATGTGCCTTTGAAGAATCATGCGTTCTTTTAGCATATTAAAGCATAGTATAGTGGTATTCTCCTTTGATGCTTTATTTGGGTTGACTTGGCGCATGCTCACACCATGTTATGACTATCTTAAGTCACCATAGACTTTATGATCCTTTAGTTTTCAACTTGTAGTATCACTTTATGCTTTGATCAATGATGTTTTGTCGCTCTGCATGGTTATGGCCATTATTGCTCTCTTAGTTTGTCGCTCCCAGTCTTTTGCTAGCCTCCACAACCAAGTATGAGTTCCACTCATGCATCCAACTCCCTAAACCAAGTTATTCCAAAGAGTCCACCATACCTACCTACTATCTTATGCTATTCCAAGTATATTCATGCTTTTGTTTACCTTCCGAATTAAACTTGTTATGAGAAAACTAGTGATTAAAGCTCTCACGAACTTGATGGCACACTTTACTTTTCTTGCCCTTAATAAACTTGAACCATTGTGTCGTCTATGTTGTATATGCTTGCACTTATTTGTTGGGAATTAGGAGAACCATGTTGTCATGGGGAACGTTTTCAACATTGCACTTGGTACTTGTACCTAGTTGATATCATGCTCTTTTGTATATGGATGTCGTCGGTGTGAAATGAAAGGGGAGCTTGTAAGTCCATGGAGTTATGTATATGTGTTAGAGAAACGCCTGGGCCGCTGGTCTAATCCATGCTGACATGGTGGAAACCTGAAGCGTAACCATAATGAGCTGTCTATGAAGCATTCTTCTTATAAAAAAGAGTCCTATATTGAGGAAAAAAAGGAGAAAAAGAAAAAAAGGAGATTATGAAAAGAGGAAAGAGAGAAAAAAGCACCATATTCCCATGGTAAATAAGAAGATTGCTGAGATGCTCGTTGTCTACTTGCCTTGTCATTTTGATATGGGGATTCTTCCATATCATCGGGCAAGGGGTACCCCGTTGGCGGTTCTCTATCATACACATGTACTTACGATGACAAGAACTTACCGGTGACTAAACTTGAGTAGCATGAGGAGCGGCCCTCGTATTCAAGGGACATGAGATTCCTAACTTATACTTCGTCAAGCATGTACACCATAGTTTGTTCACTTTAATCTTAATCACTTCAAGATGCTTATGATAGGGGCAATGAGAGCTGAAAGCTATTAAGTACCATAATTTTTGGAAGCTCTTTATGAAACTTGAATCTCTGCTTCCTTCTATGAAGGCCTTTCTTCCACCATTATATTGAGTCTCCACCTTCTAGCTTTATGCACCTACTTTGAGAGCATAGTGGCCATTCTTAGTTCTATGTGCATTGTACCAAGACTTGTTGATTGATGCATAACTTTGATATTGCTTGTTTTAACTATTTGTATCTAGTCACTCTTATGAACTTTGAAGGTATCCTATGCATTTATATTTGCTACTCTATGAGGGACAAGCTGAATGCCACTATGCTATGTTTTGTTTATGTGAAACAAACAAACGTCTTGCAAAGCACTGTTATTGATGAATCTTTTGTTTGTGCATTTTCATGTTGCAACATAGTTTCTTTGTCCTATTGCTAGAACTTTGTCTTTCATGTTATGATTGAAGTACTATGATCCCAGCTATCAATGTTTTACAAATACTTTGATCAAGTTTATGATGGTGCATGTCACCTCAAAAATTATTCTTTCTTTTTATCACTTACCTACTCGAGGACGAGCAGGAGTTAAGCTTGGGGATGTTGATACATTGCAAATGTATCTATAATTAAGCTTGGTTTTATCTACTTTCTTGTGTTTTGTACACACTTTGGAGTACTTTTCATATGATTTCTTGGACTAACCTTTTAACAAGATGCCACAGTGCCAGTTGCGTGTTTTCTACTATTTTTGGTTCCAGGAAAGTCAGAAAATGAATATTCTCAGAATTGGTCGGGACAAATGCCAAAGTTCCTATTTTACCGGAAGACTCACGGAGCCAGAAGCAGAGACGGAGGAGGGTCAGGGCCTGGCCACACCATATGATGGCGCGGGCTAGCCCTGGCCGCGCCACCAGGTGGTGTGGCCCCCTGGCACTCCACCGACCTTGCCTCTTTGCCTATAAGAAGCCTCCCGATGCATAAACCCTAAATCATGAAGCCTCCAGCCACAAAAAGTTCCACAGCGCCGCCGCCACCGAAGGGGAGATTCGGGGGACAGAAAGTCTCTGTTCCGGCACCCTTCCGGGACAGGGAAGTGCCCCCAGATCCATATCCATCACCATTTCTGGTTCCCATGATAAGGAGGGAGTAGTTCTCTCTCGAGGCTAAGGGTTCTACCGATAGCTATGTGTTCATCTCTCTCTCTCTCTCTATGCATGATCTTATTGAGATCATGAGCTTTGTAATCTAGTAGATCTACCTTGCTACTCAAGTGCTTTAATAGATCTCTGCTCTCCCCATGTGTGTGAAAGTGACATCGTGCACACCATGGTGGCACTTAGGCTAGAGATTACAAATACTTGTTATGAGTTATATTTGGAGTTGGATGTCTTTATGAAATTGTGGTGTTTGTTGGACTCATCTAGTACTCAAGGTGACAGTGTGGGGTTATCTAGATGGGAAAGATGAACTTTGAGGTGTGCTGTTATAGCCCTACCATCGATTAGAGTGTTCAACCGGAGAGTAGTTAAGAGTAGTATCATGAAGATAATATATTTATGAGAGAGTGTTCAATAGTGAAAGTATGATCCCTAGGCCTTGTTTCTAAACACTGAAACACCGTTTGCTATTAGATCTGTTACATGTTTGCTTGCTTCCATCTTTATTTCAGTTTGCCTTTAGTCTCTTCCACGCCATCAAGCTATCTTCTATCACCGTTACCACTTATAATTATCTATACCACTTGTATTTCACTATCTCTTCGCTGAACTAGTGCACCTATACACCTTACAAGTGTATTGGGTGTGTTAGGGACACAAGAGACTTCTTGTATCTTGATTGCAGGGTTGCTTGAGAGGGGATACCTTTGACCACTTCCTCCCTGAGTTCGATAAACCTTGGGTGATCCACTTAAGGGAAAACTTGCTGCTATTCTACAAACCTCTGCACTTGGAGGCCCAACAACTGTCTACAAGAATAGAAGTGCGTAGACATCAGAGTGTTAAAGAAATATGTTCATAACCATGCTAGGCCAGAAGGAAGCATCTCAAAGGGATATGGAACAGAGGAGGTAATTGAGTTTTGTGTTGACTTTATTCCTGACCTTAAGCCCATCGGTGTTCCTGAATCACGGCATGAGGGTAGACTTAGTGGAAAAGGCACGCTAGGAAAGAAAGCAAGGATATGTATGGACGAACATTCTCTCACTAAAGCACACTACACAGTTCTGGAAAGTTCCACCTTGGTGGCTCCGTATATCGAGGAACACAAGAATATTGTACACTCCAACAACCTAAGGAAGCCTGGCTCCTGGATTAGAGATGAACACATGAGGACTTTCGGCGGTTGGTTGCAGACATATCTCATGAATGACATAAATGTTGGAGAGCAGTTGTACTTGTTGGCCAGGTCACCATCTTCGACTATATTGACTTTCCAAGGGTACAAGATAAATGGGAATACATTTTACACGATCACCCAAGATAAAAAGAGCACCAATCAAAACAGTGGTGTTCGATTTGATGCAATAGACGAGAATGGGCAAAATGATACATATTATGGTTACATAGAGGAGATATGGGAACTTGACTATGGACCTTTTTTTAAGGTTCCTTTGTTTCGGTGCAAATGGGTCAAGCTAACAGAAGGCAGGGTTGAGGTAGAGAAGAAATACGGAATGACAATAGTGGATCTCAACAACCTTGCATACAGAAATGAACCATTTGTCCTAGCCAATGATGTGGCTCAGATTTTTTATGTGAAGGACATGTCTACCAAACCGATAAAAAGGAAAGATAAGCAAAAGAATACAACATCCGATGAGCCAAAGCGCCACATAGTTCTTTTAGGAAAAAGAAACATCGTGGGGTGGAGGATAAGATAGACATGTCAGAAGATTATGATAAGTTTCATGAAATTCCGCCCTTCGCTGTGAAGGATGACCCAAGCATCCCGTTAAGTAAGGAAGATGCTCCATGGTTACGGATTAGAAGAAAACCCTAACTATAGAGATGTGTGGATGTTGGTTATGTACAATATTATTAAACCTTTATTTTAAATGATCTTCTTATATGTATATGGATATGAACTATCTAGATCTCAATAGGTAGTATTGCAACTTGCTGTGGCCAGACATTTATTAATATTAAAACATAAAAATTAGTTATAATCATATCTAGCCCTGTAGTACACAGCTTCAGGGTCATCTTCGAAATCTTCATCGTCATCGTCGTCGCTCGTAGCACGCGGCTGGATCCTTAGCCCTTCCTCGTAGCACATAGCTAGATCCTCCGGCCTCGGATTCACGACGCGCAGGGGAGGGCGCTCCCGGATGACGACCCTAGTACGCCCTAGGCCTTCACCACCACCACCATTCTTGTGGCTATGCGGCTGGTGATAGTGCGGGTACCTCAGGCGAGGATGGTCTCCCATGGCGATGTAGCGCATCACGCCAGCGATAGTCTGGTTCGCCCACCACAGGCGGCGACCAACCTCGTTGTGGTTCATTGGGGGCGGGTCGTCACCCTCGTACCTGGCGAGCTCCCTTTCCCGCCAGTTTGCGAAGAAGGCATTCCAGGTTTCGAGGTTGTCGGGATCCCAATGGGGATCCATCCGCTGCTCCGGCGTGAGGTCGAGGTAGAAGTGGTTCGTGATGGCCGTTGGCAGGCCTAACCTTGAGGCACAGGAGGAACAGGAACCCCTCCAGCGCTCAGCATCCAGCAAGCGGGTAGCCGGTACCCCGGCGGGCATGGGTAGCTGGAGGCGCACAGCGCCTCGGTCTCCTCGAGCGTTAGAAAGGCCCAGTAAGCGGTGTCCATTGTTGTGAGAGAGAATGTGTGGATGTGTGGATGGACATGGCGGTCGGCCTAGATATAGAGGGAAATGGCGGGAGAACATGGCCGGAAGCGTTGGAAATGGCGGGAAGCGGGGGAAATCGCGGGAAGCGGGGAAAATGGCGGGAAATATGTTTTAGTCCTAGTTACTAGTTTTAGTATTAAATATTATAATTCTAATGAGTATATTATTTTTTGTGAATATTTTGGTATATTATATGTATTTTTCTGTTTTTAAATAATAAACTATATTTTTCCAACATTTGTACTAAATATAATACTTGTTAAACAATAGATAATTTCATTTAAGTTGTATAATAAAGTATGATAATAGATTTAAATTATAGATCTTCTTTTTCTAAAAAAATTGATATATAATACATAATTTTCTGAAAACTATAAACCATTTTTGGTTTTGGCGCCAAAAATAACCTTTAGCCCCGGTTTGTATTACATTTAGAACAAATGTTAGGGTATTTATACCACCCCCCCTTTAGCCCCGGTTAGTATTAGGTTAGTATTTAGTATTAGTATTACTATTAGTTAGTATTAGTATTAGGTTAATTGTATAGGTTAGTATTTATCTAGGGTTAGTTAGGATACTTAGTTAATTAGGTTTAGTTTAGTTAGTGTTAGGTTTAGGGTTAGTGTTATTAGGGCAATACTTAGTGATTTAGTTACTGTTTATGTTTTATGATTGTTTATTGTTATTATTTAGTTATGCCGTGTCCTCCTCGTCCGAGCCTACTGGACTCTGTCGGTTCCGGCGATGTCCGAGCCTGGGCTCCGCCGGGTTGGCACTGGGAGGTGCTACCTGTCGGGACTCGTACCTTGGTGACGAATCTGGGTATCATCGTCGACCCGGAGCTTCTTTGGTGGCATCCACAAGGTCCAGGAGCGGTGCAGAGGGAGCCGGCCCCCGACGAGGTGGTACGTCGTCGTATCAGGGAGGAGGATGAGCACGTGCGGCGATACATGTATCTTTTGGAGACTAGGTTCTGTTGGAATTATGCCCTAGAGGCAATAATAAAGATGTTATTATTATAATTCTTGTTCATGATAATGTTTATATTCCATGCTAGAATTGTATTAAGCGGAAACTTTAATACTTGTGTGGTTTGTGAACAACACCGTGTCCCTAGTATGCCTCTATGGACTAGCTCATTGATTAATGATGGTTAAGGTTTCCTAGCCATGGACATGAGTTGTCGATTAATAATGAGATCATATCATTGGGAGAATGATATGGTGGACAGACCCAAACTAAGCGAAGCAATTAGATCGTGTCATTGTGTTCATCTTTGCGAAGCTTTTCCTATGTCAAATATTGTATTCCTTAGACCATGAGATAATACAACTCCCTGGTATCGGAAGAAAGCTTTGAGGTCATCAAACGTCATCCTATGAGAGGGTGATCATAAAGGTGTCTCTCAGGTGATCGGAAAGTATCTGTTGGGTTGTATGTATCGAGATGGAATTTGTCCCTCCCAAGTCGGAGAGATATACTTCGGGCCCACTCGGTAATCGATATCAACACCGCTTGCAAGCATGTGGTTAAGGAGTTAATCAAAAGGTGATATTGGATTACGGAACGAGTAAAGTGTTTGCTGTGAACGAGATTGAACTAGGTATGACGATACCGACGATCGAATCTCGGGCAAGTAAAATATCGCGAGACGAAGGGAATATATATATGGGATTGATTGAATCCTGGCATCGTGGTTCATCCGATATGATCATCGATGAATGTGTGGGAGTCAATATGGGTGCCCAGACCCCGCTGCTGATTATTGATAGAAGATCATGTCTGCATATTCTCGAACCCGCAGGGTCACACACTTAACGTGTCTCGACGCTAGGATAGATTGGATACTTGGTTTATGAATTTGTGTTCGGAGTCTCGGATGGGATCCGGGACATCACGAGAGGTTCCGGAATGGTCCGGAGAATAAGATTCATATAAGGCAGTGCCGTTTTTGGAGTTCGGAATTGTTCCGGATTAATCGGTATTGTACCGGAAGCTTCTAGAACCTTCCGGAAGGGGGCCAACGTGGTCCCACCTTCCGGGAGGGGGCATGGGCCTATGAGGGAGTGTCCTGGCCGCATTGGGCCAGGGGCACAAGGCCCCATAGGGCCCAGCCGATCCTAGATAAGTTTAAATTCGTTTAAACTAGAGATAGGGTTATCTAGATAAGGGGAGAGTTTAAATTGTTTAAACTAGAGATAGGCTTGGAGGAGGGGCTAGGGCTGGCCGCCACCACCCCCTCTATATATAGAGGGCTGGTGCGCCCCCTCCCCCCCCCAACACACACATCTCCCTCCAAGCCCTAGCTGCCCTGCTGCCTTCCTCTCTCCCTCCCGACTGTTTGTAGGCGAAGCCCTGCAGCAGAAATTCTCCACCATATACACCACGCCGTCGTGCTGTAGATCCAATCCATCTCTCCACCATACTTGCTGGTCCGAGGAAGGAGGAGACGTCGAGGTGCTGCACGTGTGCATCTCACGGAGGCACCGCCACTTGTGGTGCTAGATCGGATCGGATCGCGAGGAGGAGAAGCGAGTACGACTACATCACCCACGTTCCGACGAACGTTCTGCTGTGCGAATCTTCAAGGGTATGAAGATCTAATCCAATCTCTCTCGTTGTTTGCATCTCCTAGATTAGATCTTGGCTTTCCCTCTGTTCGCTTCCGTATAAAATTTTGATTTACTATGCTGCGAAACCCTTCAGTGGTATCAGAGCTAGATCTATGCATAGATGTGATTCACGAGTAGAACGCAACATGGTTGTTGCGGGCGTTGATGTTTTCTGTTGCAAGCCTCTTGTTTGTGTTCTTCTTATGACGCGGGATAGTGAGATTGAAGCGGTCCAGGCCAACCTTACGCGACGTCGTTCGCGAGACCGGCTCCGCACTTGACGTGTGGCTTGTACCACACATGCGGCTGGTGGATGTAAGTTTCTCTCACTATAGTTGTCATGGGATTAACACCGGAGTTTGGCAACCATAATATCACCGTTGTAGCTTTCCGTAGGTAAGAATCGTTCTTAGCATCTACTCCCATAAGCCACGTAAAACATGCAACAACAAAGTAGAGGCGTCTAACTTGTTTTTGCAGGGAGTGTTTTCTGTGATATGGTATGGCCCAAGATGTGATGTGTATAATGTATGCGATGATCATGTTTTGTAATGTTTCACGACTTGCATGTCGATGAGTACACAACCGGCAGGAGCCATATGGTTGTCTTTATAATTGTGTATGACCTGCGAGTCAACTTCTTATACGCCATGTAATAGCTTTACTTTATCGCTAAGTAGTTAGCAATAGTTGTAGTTGCTATTCGTGGTGGAGGCAATCATGGTGGAGTGATGGAGATCATGCCGGAACACACAAGATGGAGATCATTGCGCGAAGATTGGCTATACCATGTCACATAAAGTTATATGCATGTGATGTTTATCCTTTTATGTATCTTATTATGCTTAGATCGCGACGGTAGCATTATAAGATGATTCCTCACTTAAAGATCAAGATAAAAACTGTGTTCTCCCCAAGTATGCACCGTTGCGAAAGTTCGTCGTGTCCAAGCATCACGTGATGATCGGGTGCTATAGACTCTACGCTCACATACAACGGGTGCAAGCCAGTTTTGCACACGCGGAAATACTTGGGTCTAACTTGACGAGCCTAGCATGTACAGACATGGCCTCGGAACACATGAACCGATAGGTTAAGCATGAGTCATATGAATGATATGATCGACACTTCGTTGTCCACCATTGAAGCCACATCTCTTCTCGTGATGATCGGATTAGGTGTGGTGAATTTGGATCGTGTTCACTAAACAACTTGAGGGATGTTGAATTTAGTGGGAGTTCATCTAGTAATTTGATTAAGTTGAACTATTTATCATGAACATAGTCTAAATTGTACTTGCAAATACTGTAGATCACATGGCCAAGTCCAACTTCAACGTTTTTGCTGAGAAAGAAAAGCTTAGAAACAATGGGTCTAACTTCACCAACTGGTTCCGCAATCTAAGAATCATTCTGTCTCGCGGACAAAAGGACTATGTCCTTGAGAAAGCGTTAGGTGACCCCCCTGCTGCAACTGCGCCGGCTGATGAGAAAGCTGTCTATCAGTCACGCAAAGATGATTATGGTGTGATTAAGAGCACCATGTTGTTTGCTATGGAACCAGAACTTCAAAATCGTTTTGAAAACTATCCCGGGCCCTTTGAGATTCTCGAGGAGCTGAAAACCATGTTTCAGACTTCGGCCCGTTCTGAGAGATATGAGATCTATGAGAAGTTCTTTAACTGCAAGATGGAGGAAGGGAGTTCCGTTAGTGAGCACGCCATTAAGATGTCGGGCTACACTCAACGCCTTGAGCAACTGGACTGCAAGATTCCAGAGGAGCTCAAGATTGACAGGGTTCTGCAATCACTCCCTCCCAGCTACAAAAGTTTTGTAGTGACTCATAATCAGATTGGTTCCACTGATACGATCACCGAGCTCTTCGCAAAGCTGAAGGCTGCGGAGGTGGACATCAAGAAAGATAATCATGTGTTGATGGTCAACAAGCCCAACTTTAAGAAAGGTAAAGGTGCAAAGAAGCCCTTCAAGAAGGGCGGCGGCAAGCGCAATGCCCCTGCTGAGAAGAAGCTCAGGTCTGGTCCCAAGCCGGACACTGAGTGCTTCTATTGCAAGGACAAGGGTCACTGGAAGCGCAACTGTCCGAAGTACTTAGCGGACAAGAAGGCTGGCACCATCAAAGGTATATTTGATATACATGTTATTGATGTTTTCCTTACTAGCCCTCGTTGTAGTGCCTGGGTATTTGATACCGGTTCAGTTGCTAATATTTGTAACTCGAAACAGGAGCTACGGAATAGACGGCGCCTTGCGAGGGATGAGGTGACGATGCGCGTTGGCAACGGATCAAGAGTTGATGTGATGGCCGTCGGCACGCTCTCCTTAGTTTTACCTTCGGGATTAGTTTTAAACCTTAATAAATGTTATTATGTGCCTGCGTTGAGCATGAACATTATTTCTGGATCGTGTTTATTGCAAGACGGTTATTCATTTAAATCGGAGAATAATGGTTGTTCTATTTATATGAGTAACATCTTTTATGGTCATGCACCTCTTGTGAATGGTTTATTTCTTCTAAATCTCGAAAGGGATGAAACACACATCCATAACATTGAGGCTAAGAGATACAAAGTAGATAGTGATAATACTACTTATTTGTGGCACTGTCGTCTAGGTTGTATTGGTGTAAAGCGCATGAAGAAACTCCATTCTGATGGACTTTTGGAGTCTCTTGATTTTGAATCATTTGACACATGCGAACCATGCCTCATGGGCAAGATGATCAAAACCCCGTTCTCCGGTATAATGGAGCGAGCAACGGACTTGTTGGAAATCATACATACCGATGTATGCGGACCGATGAGTGTTTCGACGCGCGGTGGATATCGCTATTTTCTCACTTTTACCGATGACTTAAGTAGATATGGGTATATCTATTTAATGAAACATAAATCTGAAACGTTTGAAAAGTTCAAGGAATTTCAGAATGAAGTGGAGAACCATCGTAACAGAAAGATTAAGTTTCTACGATCCGATCGTGGGGGCGAATATTTGAGTTATGATTTTCTCACGCATCTCAAAGCAAGTGGAATCGTTTCACAACTCACGCCACCCGAAACACCACAGCGCAATGGTGTGTCTGAACGCCGGAATCGAACCCTATTAGATATGGTCCGATCAATGATGTCTCTTACTGATTTGCCGTTATCATTTTGGGGTTATGCATTAGAAACCGCTGCATTCACTTTAAATAGGGCTCCATCTAAATCCGTTGAGACGACACCGTATGAACTGTGGTTTGGTGCTAAACCTAAGTTGTCGTTTCTTAAAGTTTGGGGATGCGAAGCTTACGTCAAGAAGTTGATGCCGGACAAGCTCGAACCCAAAGCGGAGAAATGCGTCTTCATAGGATACCCTAAGGAAACTATTGGGTATACCTTCTATCACAGAACCGAAGGCAAAGTGTTTGTCGCAAAGAACGGTTCCTTTCTTGAGAAGGAGTTTCTCTCGAAAGAAGTGAGTGGGAGGAAAGTAGAGCTAGACGAGGTTATTGAACCTTCTCTTGAATTGGAGAGTAGCGCAGCACCTGAAATTGTTCTAGTGCCGCCTGCACCAACAATAGAGGAAGCAAATGACAAGGATCATGAAGCTTCGGACGATGCTGCTACTGAACGTCGCAGGTCGACAAGGTCGCGTGCCCCTCCTGAGTGGTACGGCAACCCTGTCTTGACTGTCTTGTTAGTAGAAGACAGTGAACCTACGAACTATGAGGAAGCGATGATGAGCCCAGACTCTGAGAAATGGCTAGAAGCCATGAAATCCGAATTGGGATCCATGAGCGAAAACCAAGTATGGACTTTGGTGGACCCTCCTAGCGACCGAAAGGCCGTTGAGTGCAAATGGATCTTCAAGAAGAAAACGGACGCGGATGGTAATGTTACCGTCTATAAAGCACGGCTTGTTGCGAAAGGTTTTCGACAAGTTCAAGGTGTTGACTACGATGAGACTTTCTCTCCCGTAGCGATGTTTAAGTCCATTCGGATTTCATTAGCAATTGCTGCGTTTCATGATTATGAAATATGGCAAATGGATGTCAAGACTGCTTTCCTCAATGGCAACATTGATGAAGAGTTGTATATGATGCAACCCGAAGGTTTTGTCGATCCTAAGGATGCTGATAAAGTATGCAAACTTCAGCGTTCCATTTATGGACTGAAGCAAGCATCCCGGAGTTGGAACCTTCGTTTTGATCAAGTGATCAAGAGCTTTGGATTTGTTCCAAATTGCTACGAAGCTTGCATCTACAAGAAAGTGAGTGGGAGCTCGGTGACGTTTCTGGTACTATATGTGGATGACATATTGATTATTGGAAATGACATCAACATGCTTAACGATGTGAAGAGTTATTTGAACAAGTGTTTTTCAATGAAAGACCTAGGTGAAGCTGCTTATATATTGGGCATCAAAATCTATAGAGATAGACAAAGACGCCTGATAGCTTTAAGCCAGAGTACATACCTAGACAAAGTTCTGAAAAGGTTCAGAATGGATAAGGCATTGAAAGGTTCACTGCCTATGTTGTCAGGTAAGATATTGAGCAAGGCTCAGTGTCCAGCTACGGTAAATGATAGGGAAGCTATGAGCAAAGTGCCTTATGCCTCGGCCATAGGTTCCATCATGTATGCCATGCTGTGTACTAGACCGGATGTGTCCAATGCTCTTAGTTTGACGAGCAGATATCAAAGTGATCCAGGAGTGGAACACTGGACAGCCGTGAAGAACATCCTAAGGTATCTAAATAGGACTAAAGAAATGTTCTTAGTCTATGGGGGTGATGAACAGCTCGTCGTAAAAGGTTACGTCGATGCTAGTTTCGACACCAACAAGGATGATTCTAAATCTCAGACAGGATACGTGTATATTTTGAATGGAGGAGCTGTGAGCTGGAGAAGCTGCAAGCAAAGCGTGATCGTGGGATCTACAGTAGAAGCGAAATACATGGCTGCTGCAGAAGCGTCAAGTGAAGGAGTTTGGATCAGAAACTTCATCACTGAGCTTGGCGTGGTTCCTAGTGCATTGGACCCACTGGAGATATTGTGTGACAACACTGGCGCCATAGCACTCGCTAAGGAACCAAGATATCATCCAAAGACCAAGCATATCAACCGCAAGTTTCATATAATCCGAGATTATATAGCAGATGGAGATCTGAAGATCAGCAAAGTACATACAGATCTGAATGTCGCAGATCCATTGACTAAACCTCTTCCACGTGTAAAACATGATCAGCACCTCAGTGCCATGGGCGTGAGATTGTTGCCAGATGTAAACTAGATTATTGACTCTAGTGCAAGTGGGAGACTGTTGGAATTATGCCCTAGAGGCAATAATAAAGATGTTATTATTATAATTCTTGTTCATGATAATGTTTATATTCCATGCTAGAATTGTATTAAGCGGAAACTTTAATACTTGTGTGGTTTGTGAACAACACCGTGTCCCTAGTATGCCTCTATGGACTAGCTCATTGATTAATGATGGTTAAGGTTTCCTAGCCATGGACATGAGTTGTCGATTAATAATGAGATCATATCATTGGGAGAATGATATGGTGGACAGACCCAAACTAAGCGAAGCAATTAGATCGTGTCATTGTGTTCATCTTTGCGAAGCTTTTCCTATGTCAAATATTGTATTCCTTAGACCATGAGATAATACAACTCCCTGGTATCGGAAGAAAGCTTTGAGGTCATCAAACGTCATCCTATGAGAGGGTGATCATAAAGGTGTCTCTCAGGTGATCGGAAAGTATCTGTTGGGTTGTATGTATCGAGATGGAATTTGTCCCTCCCAAGTCGGAGAGATATACTTCGGGCCCACTCGGTAATCGATATCAACACCGCTTGCAAGCATGTGGTTAAGGAGTTAATCACAAAGTGATATCGGATTACGGAACGAGTAAAGTGCTTGCTGTGAACGAGATTGAACTAGGTATGACGATACCGACGATCGAATCTCGGGCAAGTAAAATATCGCGAGACGAAGGGAATATATATATGGGATTGATTGAATCCTGGCATCGTGGTTCATCCGATATGATCATTGATGAATGTGTGGGAGTCAATATGGGTGCCCAGACCCCGCTGTTGATTATTGATAGAAGATCATGTCTGCATATTCTCGAACCCGCAGGGTCACACACTTAATGTGTCTCGACGCTAGGATAGATTGGATAATTGGTTTATGAATTTGTGTTCGGAGTCTCGGATGGGATCCGGGACATCACGAGAGGTTCCGGAATGGTCCGGAGAATAAGATTCATATAAGGCAGTGCAGTTTTTGGAGTTCGGAATTGTTCCGGATTAATCGGTATTGTACCGGAAGCTTCTAGAACCTTCCGGAAGGGGGCCAACGTGGTCCCACCTTCCGGGAGGGGGCATGGGCCTATGAGGGAGTGTCCTGGCCGCATTGGGCCAGGGGCACAAGGCCCCATAGGGCCCAGCCGATCCTAGATAAGTTTAAATTCGTTTAAACTAGAGATAGGGTTATCTAGATAAGGGGAGAGTTTAAATTGTTTAAACTAGAGATAGGCTTGGAGGAGGGGCTAGGGCTGGCCGCCACCACCCCCTCTATATATAGAGGGCTGGTGCGCCCCCTCCCCCCCAACACACACATCTCCCTCCAAGCCCTAGCTGCCCTGCCGCCTTCCTCTCTCCCTCCCGACTGTTTGTAGGCGAAGCCCTGCAGCAGAAATTCTCCACCATATACACCACGCCGTCGTGCTGTAGATCCAATCCATCTCTCCACCATACTTGCTGGCCCGAGGAAGGAGGAGACGTCGAGGTGCTTCACGTGTGCATCTCACGGAGGCACCGCCACTTGTGGTGCTAGATCGGATCGGATCGCGAGGAGGAGAAGCGAGTACGACTACATCACCCACGTTCCGACGAACGTTCCGCTGTGCGAATCTTCAAGGGTATGAAGATCTAATCCAATCTCTCTCGTTGTTTGCATCTCCTAGATTAGATCTTGGCTTTCCCTCTGTTCGCTTCCGTAGAAAATTTTGATTTACTATGCTGCGAAACCCTTCAGTGGTATCAGAGCTAGATCTATGCATAGATGTGATTCACGAGTAGAACGCAACATGGTTGTTGCGGGCGTTGATGTTTTCTGTTGCAAGCCTCTTGTTTGTGTTCTTCTTATGACGCGGGATAGTGAGATTGAAGCGGTCCAGGCCAACCTTACGCGACGTCGTTCGCGAGACCGGCTCCGCACTTGACGTGTGGCTTGTACCACACATGCGGCTGGTGGATGTCAGTTTCTCTCACTATAGTTGTCATGGGATTAACACCGGAGTTTGGCAACCATAATATCACCGTTGTGGCTTTCTGTAGGTAAGAATCGTTCTTAGCATCTACTCCCATAAGCCACGTAAAACATGCAACAACAAAGTAGAGGCGTCTAACTTGTTTTTGCAGGGAGTGTTTTCTGTGATATGGTATGGCCCAAGATGTGATGTGTATAATGTATGCGATGATCATGTTTTGTAATGTTTCACGACTTGCACTTTGCTCTTAAGAAGATGGGCGAACTATTCAAGGAATGGAAGAAAAGATTGTACCACAAGTATGTCTTAAAAAAAACTCCTCCATTCACTGGGCCACTAGATTTGCAGCAGGATAACTGGGCCGCATTTGTGGAACACAAGACCTCAACACCAACTAAGGTAATGTCAGAAAAGAATAAGTTAAATGCAGTCAAAAAGAAATATCACCATCATATGGGTACATGTGGCTACAGGAGTGCCATGCCTAAGTGGATAAAGCTGAGGCTGACCTGGAGGCTAAAGGGGTCACTCCAGCTACGTCTCGTTGGCCCAGGATGTCAAGAAATTGGGTACTCGGGCATGGGGGCATCGTTAGACCCAGAAACATGTGAGATTGTTGCAGCCGAAGAAGTTTATTCACCCAAGAATGAACTTATTAAAGTGATAAAAGAGGTTGAAGAGGGAACGTTTGTTCCCGACAGAGAGAACGATGAGCTGACAAAGGCTCTCGGGAATCCTGAAAAGGCTGGACGAACAAGAGGGTTTGGAACTTCTTATCCATGGGTTATCGGGTTTCCCGAGAACCTTGACACGTACCGAAGCCGATCGAGAAAAACAAAGTGGCAAAAGGAGGAGGATACGAAGCGGTTCACGAGGTTTGAAGCCATGCTGCAGGAGCATCGCCAGGAGCTTAATGAACTTAAAGGACTCCGACAGCAAGATCCTGCACCAAACAGTACGGTCGGCCCATCGCAACGGAAAAGCAGCGTGGCTTCCACGGAGGGCCACGGTAATGATGCAACGATGGATGTGTACCTCGTGGATGCAATTAAGGAGAAGACTAGTTGTGAGCTGCATGTTGAACTGAAGAATATATCCATGAAGGTGGCGGCCAGCTTTGCTTTACCTTCTGCACCGGGAGCAACCTACCATTGCAATCCGATTCCAGCTGGCTATGCTCGTGTCGGTGTGGATGAAATTCAACCTATGTGTCAGTCACTACAGCTTGACATCCCTGGAGGCGAAGGGGAGACGACAATGGGAGAAGTCACGAGTGGCTTCATTCTTTGGAAAAAAGAATACATCAAGTTTCCAGGCTCAACACCAAGGCCACATTCTCCAGCGAGAAACAATCCATCACCTCCAAGGCAACCGTCTCCTCCCAGTAAAAGTCCACGTCCAAGTCCACCACCAAGTGCACCGTCTCCTCCCAGTAAAATTCCATCACCTACAAGTCCAATCCATGACCCCAACACGAGTCCATCTCAATCTACGCAGCCGCCTCCACCCACTAAGGGCCAAAAGTGGAAGAATATCACCGCTCTGTCGAGCGATAACCGACGCCCGAAGCGACAGTTGTCGCCCCTCCCAAGAGTACCGCCGGTTCCTCCCAAGAGGGCTTACGACTTGACCGATGAGGAGACCGATGCGGTCATACGGGCCGAAGTGGATGCTCATTTTAAAAAGAAACAACCTGAGCCAGAGATCCAAATAAAACCGGAAACCAAGGAGAACTTTAGGAAATTACTGACGCAACCATCCCAAGCTCAGTTCAATGCACCAGATGACTATACACAATGTCTTCAGAAGACACTGAAATAGAAGAGATCAAGCGGTAGAGGAAGCATCACAAAAGAGGTTCCCTAGCAGGGGGAACAAGCAAAACAATCGATTGGTAGCGGAAGCATCAGAACGGACGTCCCCCAGCTGGGGAAACAAGCAAAACAATCGAGTGGTAGCCGAAGAACCAAAAGAGACGTTCCGCAGCTGGGGAAGCAAGAAAATCAATCGCTCCCCCCACTCCAGGTGAACATACCCGAACCTCAACTATATGAGGGAAAACCTATGGATCCGGAAACGGCTAAGATATTGTCCGAGCAATGTAATATGTCTATCCATGACATTATTCACGGCGATATGCCCAAGGCTAAGGTAGCACCCAAATTTGTTCACGGGGAGCCTCTGGTCAGTTCTGAGAGGTTTCGGGATATGCCAACAAAAATGCGACGATTCCATGAATGGTACATGAAAGCATCAAAAGAACTGCAATATTGGCTCATGCTGAAAGTTCGAAAATCGCATTACTTCGCTGAAGTCGAGGTCCCTGTTGAATTTACAGAATTATTTCAGTTATTCAATCTAAAGGAACTCGACAAATCTATCCTTAGCTCCTATGGTCTGTAAGTGATTACTTTATTATGTAATTAAGTCTCTATCTCAGCTATTTCAATTCATTGCCGGTAAGTATACTCACTATATTCTTTTGTACGCTATATATAATGATGCAGAATGAAGATTCTCAATTGTAAAAGAAAGGCTATCAATGGATTTGGTTTCATTGACCCGGATAAGCCATACTAAAGGATTTGGTTTCAATGGATTTGGTTTTAGTGAGTTCATGGAGCTATACTAAAGGATAAGCCATTGGAGACCGAGCACAACTTGTTCCGGTTTCTGACAAACCAGCATTTCTGTAATGAAATACTATTTCCTTACCACGACGGCAAGTGAGTTCTTGTACACATTAAATTTTTCTTACTCAATGTTCAGTGTAAATGATGAGTTATTGCTGACGTATGTAAACCTTGCGTAGGTACCACTGATTCTTCTAAGCATTTTAGTTGACTTGGGAAGAGTTCACATCATGGACTCACTAAACAAAGACATTGAAGACTACCTCAGCATTATTGATGTGCTCCAGAGGTAATTTCAACCATTATATCGCACTATATCGGTTTCTTTCGTTCATTTTCTGGGATATCTAGTAGTTAATAACTCATACATTCATTTTCTTTGTCGGGTAGGGTTTGGACACGGTTCAAGAACCATGTCCATGGTCAATGGCGTGAGGAGCTATTTTTTAAATCGCTCTCGGTAAGTACTACGAGCTAAGTCCACGCATCTATTTAATTCTTATCTATGTGCATTTATCGTGCTAGAGTTATTATTTGATTGAATTCTATTCTTGTAAAGTGCGTGAGGCAGCCACGGGGGACTAATCTATGTGGATTCTACGTGTGCGAGTTCATTCGCATCACTATTGAGAATCCCTTGGAAAATGTTCGAGTAAGTAAATAATATATTCACCCTTTATTTTTATTAAAAAACGTTGTGTTGAGTCTAATTCATACGATCTCCTTCTTTATATAGTTGGACGCGATGTGGGACAAGCTCTTACCAGAGGACCGCATAATAGTAATCCAAGAGGAATTTGCTGGATTTTTTGTCGATGAGGTCATAGATCCACGCGGAGAATTCTCTCTAAGTAGACCCTAAAGCATCCATGTAATGATCTCCATGTAATCAAATAGACATGCTCTGGACCCGGTTGGGACTCCATGTATGCTTGTAAGAGAAATTATATTATATATTGCATCAATGTGTACAAGTACTGTGTAGTAGCGTTCTGTATGTATACGAAAACTTGTTTCTAATGAAAACACATAATGAAAAATAATTGAACACAAAACACAAAATGAAAAGAAAAACACAAAACCCTAAAACCCCATCTCCTGCCGCGACAGCTAAATGGCCCAAAATGTTGCCGCGGCAGGGAACCTTTAGTCCCGGTTCGTGTTACGAACCGGGACTAAATATCCTCCAGCTAGCGGGGCTCGCGGGGCCACGTGGTTGGACCTCTAGTCCTAGTTTGTAACAGAACCGGGGCTAGTACTTGGACCTTTAGTCCCGCTTTTGTAGTCCCGGGTCGCATTCCGGGACTAAAGGTCCTTACGAACCGGGGCTAATAGGCTGGTTTCTACTACTGGTGGTGTTCACCTCGCGGTCCGTCGACGCCAAGTCTGCTGCCACACACCTCGCAGTCAAACTCAAAGAAGCGGTGGAGGTAGAAGCTTTGGGGCTCCACGTAGTCGTCGAAGCCCAGCCGGCTTATGGCCCTGGGCACGCCCTTGTTGGTAATGTGCATGCACTGCACCCGCTTCAGGTTCATTAGGGCATCTCCACCGGGTCGACCCAACCCGTCCCGGCACGTCCGAACCCGTCCGCGCGGACGCGTGCGACGTGCGCGGCATCGCATCGGCACGACCCATCCGTGCATCTAATTTGCGTGACCACTGGGTCGGCCCAAACACGCGCGGGTCGCGGGTGTGTCCTCCGCGCTAGTGGCCCACCGGCCAGCGACAGACGCAACAGCGTCGCCGATTCAGACGCAACTGCGGCACCAATTCCGATGCAAAGGCCGCGGCACCGATTCAGGGCGGCAGACTCAACGGCGGCACCGAGTTAGACGCAATCGCGACAGTCTTCGCCATCAATAACGCCGGGACGGGGCATCGCCTGAGTTCCCACGCTGGCATTGATGGCGAAGGCGCGAGAACCTGCGTGCGCTCCCACCAGTAGGGGATACTTAAGGGCATCTCCATGACTGTCGGTGCCGCACATCACCCCTCCTCTCGCCATCGCCATCACCGGAGCCACTCAGCAAAGTAGCCGCCACAGCCACCGCAACCGCCGCCAGCACCGCACCGCCAGCGATGAAGAAGCCGGGGTGGTTTAAGAAGTCAAAGAACGACCACAAAGCCGGCGGATCCGGCTCGAGCGACCGGTGCCGCCAGAGCGGCACGCCATCATTCGTACGGGTGGTGCTGCCAACGTCACCCCGGGCGCAGGACTTCGTCGGCGTCTGAGCCCCGCGCCGGGAGGATGCGGAGCAAGCCCGTGACCGCTAGTACTTCCGCATTGCGGAGTGCGTGCAGCGGTGGAGGGAGGGGAGAGGCATCGCCCACCATGATGTCTCCTGCGCTCACGCCAGCTGTTGGTCTATCGTCGCCACACCTCTATACGTCGCCGGAGTACATCGACCTCAATCCATAGATGGACGGGGCGGTGGCGACGGCGGCGGGAGATCGTCCGTAGCTAGGGCTAGGGCCAGGGCCAGTTTTTTCTTTTTTTATCTTTTTGAATGTAATATATTTTGTTTAATTATGAATGAACTTTGCCAGTTTATTTTACGCGCGAATCGTGCCGGTTAGAATTAAAAAAACAACGTGGTCAGGCGGACATTTGGATCACGTCGCTGGGCGCGACTGGCCAGACAGGCCGGACCAAGACCCCAAAGTAAACGCGGTCCGACCCAAACGGACAGAAACGGACCGTTTCGGTCGCGCGTTTGGGTCGGCCCGGTGGAGATGCCCTTAGTAAGTGTGAATTAATTGGTTATGTGGTACACGCGCTACGCTATATCATTTAGGTTCGGGTTTCGAATTCTACCGCCTTAGCATATTTTTAGTTATTCCTTCGGCTACTCACATATGGGTCCGGCATCTAAGGCAGCACCCCTGGTTACATGTGCGAGAGAACAATATTCAGAGGTGTTTTTTTGCAAAAGTTATGGCGCCACATGTTAGCATCTAATTACTTTTGGACCTATGTGTTCTCTAAATCCAAGTTGTGGTACCCGGTTGTCCATTTTGCAACTTGTGGGACTAAATTGCACATCCAATGTACATACCTCATTTACAAATGCACCCCTCTCCACATTTGCATTGTCAAGAAAATCACCCCCTTTTTTTTGGAAAGGAGCATATATTAATATCAGAAGATACCAATTATACCCGGCCTCTGCAACAACGCATTGCCCTAGCAGCCATACGGATGCTCACAGCCAAAAAAAAAAAGTCCTGCTACAGTGACCCATTTGTTGAAACATCGGTACTACCACCACCAAGACAACACCAGAAGTCCAGCTTCTCCAAAAGTGATGCCTCCAAAAAGGGAATAGTGCACAACACCATCATCACCCGATCATAGATCTTAGGTTTTCATCCTGAAGAAAGTCTACGCTCTCAAAACAATGCCTTCAACAAGGCCATTGCCAGACACAACCAATTAAGGCCAGACATTGGGTTTTCACCCTGATAGGTAGGACTGTGAACCTCTCCTGTGCAGTCACCCCCACTTGCATGCCGCTGCTCCAAGTCACAAGTCACCAAGCCAATTCCTCATCACCACCTAGAGTCGAACCACCATTGTCAGTCCTCAGATCTCGGCCTCCATGACATTCTCCGTCAGCACCATGGAACGAGAACATGCCCCATGATATTAACAACCAACTAAGCTTCAAAGCGCTCTCTCTGAACCCAAACGGCCAGAGTAAAACATGGGTGCGCACGACCGAATCTTTCCAATCCGGCAATCTCCAGGCATTATTCGCCCATGGGAGTTCGCCGGCGGAGCCTTCCGGAACTCACCAACCAGATCAACAAGGGAAAGCAACACCATAGGACCGCCTCCATTATTCAAGCACACCAGCAAGCCCCCACGCCACCGATCAGAATAACGAAAGAGAAGGCAAGGCAACGCTATAGACAAGTACGAGATTGGATAAATCCTGATCGAACCCATCTCTATGCGCGCCACGTGACCAGCCTTTGCCGCTCCGGCTCGTGCCCACCATGACGAGGAGGTCCATGGCCACGCCTGGATCCCGCCGGAAATTAAGGTTAGAGGGCCAATCTAGGTCTTCCAAACGGAATCCCAACACCAACACCTCCTCCACCAGATCGCCACCACGGGGAACCACCGCCTCCACCCCGACCAAGGGACGCTGCCCAGGTCGCCGCGCCTCAGCCTCCGTCGCTGCCCCAGCAGTTTTGGCTTCAGCCTCGATGCACCACCCCCCAGCCACCTTCGGTAGCTAGGCCCGTGATACGTCTATTTTGCATCACTATTCTATATCATAATTCACTGTTATTCATTAATATATTTCATATTAAGAGATGATACTTATGTTATTTCATCTATTTTTGCATGGTTGATGACTTTTGGAGCATGGAGCACTGCAGTCAGGATTCTGATGGAAAAGGTGTTGTTTGGAGGAAAAATTCGCGAAGATCAGAAAATCCGGGAAAATATACGGAAAATCCTATTTTTCCAGAAGACGAAGGAAGCCAGAAGGAGGAGTGGAGATGGGCCACAGGGGGCCCACACCACCCCCTGGCGTGGGCCAGCCTAGGCCGTGCCACCAGGTGGTGTGGCCGCCCTGGCCCACCTTTGGCTCTCCCCTCTAGCATAGATAATCCTCCCGAAACCCTAATACTCGGGGGAGTGACCACAGAAAGATTATGCCGTCTCTGCGGGGCAAAAAACACCGAGAGAGAAAGATCTCTCCGACAGACAGATTTATGCCGGGGGAATTCCTTCCCGAAGAGGGGAGATCATCGCCATCAACACCGCCATCAAGCTGGACTTCATCGAGATCATCATCATCATCACCACCACCATCATCATCAGCAGCACCCTCATCACCATCTCCATATTGCTGTAACAATTGGGTTGAATCTTGCATAATTCTTAGGGAAAACGTTTCCGGTGTTGATTACTCTTTGGTAGTTGATGCTATTGAGTGAACCGTTCAATTATTGTCTATGTTCAGATTGTTATACATCATTATTCCATCTCTGATCATGATCCATATGATGTCTTGTGAGTAGTTCGTTTTGTTCTTGAGGACATGGGAGAAGTCATGTTGTTAGTAGTGGAATTGTGTTGAGAAAGATTTAATGGTTTGGTATTTAAGTTGTGGTGTACTTCTTCTAGTGGTGTCATGTGAACGTCGACTACATGACACTTCACCTATATGGGCCTAGGGGAATGTATTGTGTATTTGGCTACTAATCGTAGGGGTTGTCGGAGTGATAGAAACCCGAACCCCCGTTAGGAAACTATTGCACAAGGTACGTAAGGGTCTTAGAGTTTAAAGCCGTGGTTAGGTTTCTACCTTAATTACTTTCTTGTACTTACGGATGTTTACAAGGGGTATAATCACAAGTATGTATTAGTCCTAGGAAGGTCGGTACATTAGCACAGGTTCACCCACACAACACTTAGCAAGCTAAAGAAGATTAATCAACTATATGAAGCGAAAGCACTTGGCAGAACTCCCGTGTGTCCTCGAAAACGTTTGGTCATCTTAAGTAATATAACCGGCTTGTCCTTTCCTGCATAAAGGAATGGGCCACCTGCTGCATTTATTCCTATTGTCTTTTATTTACTCGTACTTGATTTTACTTGCATTATCAAAACCCCCTAAAAATCTATTTGCTAAGTATTTATAGAGAATCCCTAATCCATACCACTAGCCAGCACCTTCTGCTCCTCGTTGGGTTCGACACTCTTACTTATCGAAAATACTGCGATACACCCCCTATACTTGTGGGTCATCAAGACTTTTTTCTGGCACCGTTGCCGGGGAGTGAAGCGCTATTGGAGAGTGGAACTAGTAAAGGAAACTTCTACTATGAGTATTGTTTACTTCTGTTAGTTGCTTTATTTTCGTTATGGATAATTCGCTGAGTTTCTTATTTGGTAATGCTACTACCACTGCTAACGTAGTAGATGAACCACCACCTACTGAGAATGATGCTTTTAAAATACCTACAAGAATTATTGATCGTGTTATGGATAACTACTATGTTGGGGATGGAACTGTCCATCCCGGTGATCATTTACTCTTTATACATGAATTATGCGGGTTGTTTAAGTGTGCAGGTAATACTACAGATCAAGTTAAGAAGAAGGTATTCTCATTATCGCTGAAAGGAAGAGCTGAGGAATGGTATAAGCTGCTGAAGAATGGTAAAGCTCTTGAATGGGAGGAAATAGTACCTCTCTTTTATTCAAAGTTTTATCCTCCTAGTGAGATTCATAAAGGTCGAAATCAAATATACAACTTTTGGCCTCTTGACAGAGAGAGTACAGCTCAAGCTTGGGGGAGATTGAAGTTAGTAATGCTCAAATGTCCCATTCATGAGCTCCCCAACAATATTATTATCAATAACTTTTATGCAAGGCTTTCTCTTCATGATAAGAATTTATTGGATGCTTCTTGTGCTGGATCATTCACTCGCATGGGAGAAGAAGCTAAATGGGATCTTCTGGACCGTATTCAAGACAATGATGAAGCTTGGGAGAATGACAAAGGTAGAAAGTCAGGTATAAATTATGATTATGAATGCATTGAATCTTTTATGGGAAACTGATGACTTTCAAAATATTAAAAATGCTTATGGTCTAGACTCTCAAGCTATTGCTTCTTATTTTAAGGATTTTGCTTCCTACATTGAAGTGCCTAAAAAGAAGTGGAATAAGTATCATAAACCTTATAAAGATATTGCTAAGAGTGTTCCTGCAAGAAATACTGAAGTTTATACTGCTAATCATGTTTTACCTGAACCTTATATTGAGAAAATGCCTTTTCCAGTTAAGATAAAGGAACATTCTATGATAGCTAGTATGGTTAATGAAAATACAAGTAAAGCTGTTGAACCTGATAAACATATGGATGATGAACCTACAATAGCAAATGTGAAAGATTTTGTCACTAAATATGTAGAAGAGGGACACACTATCCTTTGTAAGGATACCTCTAATATTGTTTCACAAAATAGTATTATGAGAGCTAGTATTCCTATGTTTTCTGTTAGAATAATTGATCATTGGTACGATGGCCCTTGTGATAGTTATATTGTTAAGTTTATGCACGATACTGAAAGTTATATGAGAGAGGGAAAAGTGTTCTTATGTATCTCAATAATATCAAGTTTCCTCGTTTTATGCTGAAAGTTTTTATGTTGCATTTCTTTTGCCTTCCTATGCTAGTAGCCTCTGGTTTCAACAACTTGTTTGTTTACAAAATTCCCTTGCATAGGAAGTGGGTTAGACTTAAATGTGTGTATTTTTTCTTCTTAATGCTCTCTTTCACTTCAATTCATATTTTTATGTGAGCATGATCAAAATTATCATGCCCATCTTAACGGCTATAAAGAAAGAGCTTTCTAGGAGACAACCCAATTTATTTTTGCTTTCAGTTTGTTTTTGTTTCTTTGAGTCTTGGAAGTTATTACTTCGGTAATGACCTCTCATTATACTTTTTGTTTGGTTTTTGTGTCAAGATCAACCTCTAATGAGAGAGAAGTAAGATTTGGGGAAGTTGTTGTCCCAAAACAGATTTTTTGTGCTTCATCGTAAAAATTCGTGAGAGATCTCTGTATGTCGGATTGAGCTGTAATATTTTGTACTTCTGACCCAGGTTGTAATTTAGCTTTTGTTAGTTTTGCACTTTTTGATTTGAGCAACAAAAGATTTTCGAAAAAATTGATCTTTACCTGCTGGTCTGCTTTGACAGATTTTTGCCACTCTTGCATTTGCTTCTTTATTCGATTTCCTTTTTGAATTCTTTTTGGGTTTTTGGAAGGAGTTGCTACAGTATCTTATGTTTTGATGGTTTTCAGTTGTAGTTGAACTCAGAAGGATTTATCACTTCACTTATACTATTGTTGCTAATGAGAACTGTGTGAAGTTTTGTGTGAAAGAAACTTCCAGGTAGGTGGAGAAAATGGTGTAATGAGAAAGTGAAAGGTTTCATGACTCACAATAAGTGTACGAAGATGAAGATATGGATGTTATTCAAGTGGTGACTCCGGAAGAATCTACTGGATACCAAATTCAGAGACCTGCAGAGTCCGTTTTCAAATAGGTGACAGTTCTGGTAAGAAAAGTTCCACGAAAATACTATCCAACTATATTTTTGCAGTTTTTAGCCAATAAGGAAAGTTACGAAGCGAAAGAGGGACAAAAACGGAGCCAGGGTGCCTCAGGCCCACCCCTGGTCATTCCACCAAGTGGTGTGGCCACTTCGGACTCCGCCTCGACTCGTTTTCTCCCAGTACCTTCCTTTTACCATGAAACTTCTTAATATATAATCCCCCGGATCCCCCGAGGTTCGTATATCGTGTTCTCGTTTCAATCTGTTTCTGCCAGGAACTATTCTTGAAAGTTTAGAAGCACAATGGTGTCCGCCAAGGATAAGGGGAAGGAGCCTATGGAGGAGGATCTCCAAGACCTCGGGCAAGAGAAGGAGATCAAGAGTGAAGATGAAGAGGAGGCAAAGCACACTCGCACTACCATTGCAAGCATTGGAGTGGTGGCAAACCCTGCCAGGACTATGTAAATTGGAGGGAAGCCTCCTCATCACTATTCAGATCCCTGGTCACTTCCCCCATACGCCAAGAATCCTTTCCATACCCTTATCCATGAGCATCAATACCAGAATATGCCCAAGGAGAAATTACCCTCCAATTGGGATTTGCCTCGTTCTAGCCATGCAGGAAAAGAAGACTTCAAGGAGGAAGAGTGGGGAAAGAATCACAAGAGCTAGAATTCGCAACCCGACATGATCATGAGCTGCATTGAGCAAAACTCGCAGCTTATTCGCAATCTCACCTTCGAGGTTGAGGACTTGGGGAAACTGATCAAAGAGCTCATCAAGAGAATACCACCACCACCGAAGGAGTAATTCGTCATCAGGTTTGGCATCCCCTTGGTTTGTTCCAAGCTTGGGGGACTGCCGCGGGATCACATCGCTATCTTCTACCTTTTTACCTTTTTAGTAGAGTCATATCATGAATAGAGATGTTATCATGTAGGATGGTTTGCATTATGGAAGTGTCCCCTCTATCGTTAGATATGTATCCCTTGGTGTGAGTTGCCGTTATGGAATATTAATGAGAAGTTCTATCATTTACTATTTTGCATATCTTATATTAGTTTTCAATTCGAGGTTATATGATTGATCTTGTTGTTAGTATTGGTATCACTTTGGGATCATTGAGTTAATTTAGTTGGTTTTGGCAAACCTGGCTTGGTCAGTAGCAACACTATTTTTGAGAGTTGAATGAAAAGGATAAAAGTACTCTTTAAGAAATATAATTTCATCATCTTTCTTTCTTGATTTGCTCATAAGTTTAGTATTCTCTAGTTAAGATCTTTTGTGCTTCCAAGGAAGATTGCATGTTTGATTTTTATCACCTGTATGTCTGTCTGTTTCCTTCAACTCTTATACTTGCTACCTAGCCTTGCTAGCCAAAAACCTGTACTGAGAGGGAATTCTTCTCGTGCATCCAATCCTTAAACCAAAACCTATGCCATTTGTGTCCACCACACCTACC
Organism: Avena sativa; assembly: GCA_916181665.1. Lineage (NCBI taxonomy): Eukaryota > Viridiplantae > Streptophyta > Magnoliopsida > Poales > Poaceae > Avena > Avena sativa. Next base: position 454,259,648 of record OV702296.1, on the reverse strand, counting down.
TATTAGCACTATTGTTATTCCAAGTAAATTCTTGTTTTTATCTACCTTCCAAATTAAACTTGTTATGAGAAAATTAGTGATTAAAGCTCTCACGAACTTGAAGGCACACTTTATTTTCTTGCACTTAATAAACTTGAACCATTGGGTCCTTCTTTGTTGCGTATATGCTTGCGCTTTATGAGTTGAGGTTAGCAGAACCATGTATCATGGGGAACGCTTTCAACACTACACTGGTACTTTGTACCTAGTTGATATCATGATTCTTTTGCCTATGGATCCCGGCGGTGTGAAATAAAAGGGGAGCTTGTAAGATCATGGAGTTTATATGTGTGTTAGAGAAACGCCTGGGCCGCTAGCCTAAGCCATGCCTAATCATGGTGGAAACTTGCAGCATAACTATAGTGAGCATTCTATGAAGCATCCTCAATAAAAACCTATGCAAATAGAAAATAAAAATATCACTGAGATGCTCATTGTCTGCTTGCCTTGTCATTTTGATTATGGGATAGCTCATGTATCATGTGCAAGGGGTACCCCGTTGGCGGTTCTCGATGATACACATGTATTTACAACGACAAGAGCTTATTCGTGACTGAAGTTGAGTAGCATGAGGTTCGGTACTCGTAAGTAAGGGGCATGAGATTTCAACTTATAAATTGTCAAGCATATCCTCTTAGATGTGTCACTTTAACCTTAATCACCTAAAAGATGCCTATGATAGGGGTAATGAGAGCTGAAAGCTAATAAGTATCATATTTTTTGGGAGCTCTTTATGAAACTTGAAATCCCTGCTTCCCTCTGCGAAGGGCCCTTATTTTACTTGGTAGGTGAGTCAGTAAACCTATTCCCTTCTATCTCAGCAAGTATTTTGAGTTGTTGTGTTTCATTCATTCATATGATGATTTATTCAATCATGTTTCTTATGTTCCTTGTTTTGCACATTGCTCTTATCTTAGTGTTTACTACTTTGAAAGCTATCATTGAAAATCAGTTATTTGTGAACTCTAGCAAATTATAAACTATTCTTCGACCAAGAGCTAAGCTTGCCATTACCAATTATGATTCACTTTATCTATCTTTATTGTGTTTCCTTTACTTATTACAAGTTAAGTTATATAATAGTGAGTTGTCTTCTATTATGATCTATGTATTGATGAATGTGATGCTTCTTGTCCGTATTCTTTTATCGACTCTTCACTCCATAAACCTGAGGCCATGTTTATTGAGCTCAGTTTCGCTTGGGGACAAGCGAAGTCTAAGCTTGGGGGGAGTTGATACGTCCATTTTGCATCATTATTCTATATCATAATTTACTATTATTCATTGATATATTTCATATTAAGAGATGATACTTATGTTATTTCATCTATTTTTGCATGGTTGATGTCTTTTGGAGCATGGACTGCTGCAGTCAGGATTCTGATGGAAAAGGTGCTATTTGGAGGCAGAATTCGCGAAGATCAGAAAATCCGGGAAAATATACGGAAAATCCTATTTTTCCAGAAGACGAAGGAAGCCAGAAGGAGGAGTGGAGATGGGCCACAGGGGACCCACACCACCCCCTGGCGCGGGCCAGCCTAGGTCGCACTACTAGGTGGTGTGGCCTCCCTGGCCCACCTCTGGCTCTCCCCTCTGGCGTATATAATCCTCCTGAAACCCTAATACTCGGGGGAGCGACCACAGAGAGATTTTGCCGCCTCTGCGGGGCGGAAAACACCGAGAGAGAAAGATCAATCTGGCAGACAGATTTCTGACGGGGGAATTCCTTCCCGGAGAGGGGAGATCGTCGCCATCAACACCACTATCAAGCTGGACTTCATCGGGATCATGATCATCATCATCACCACCATCATCATCAGCAGCACCCTCATCACCATCTCCATATTTTTGTAACAATTGGATTGAATCTTGCATAGTTCTTAGGAGAAACTTTCCCGGTGTTGATTACTCTTTGTAGTTGATCCTATTGAGTGAACCGTTGAATTATTGTCTATGTTCAGATTGTTATACATCATTATTCCATATCTGATCATGATCCATATGATGTCTTGTGAGTAGTTTGTTTTGTTCTTGATGACATGGGAGAAGTCATGTTGTTAGTAGTGGAATTGTGTTGAGAAAGATTCAATGGTTTGATATTTAAGTTGTGGTGTAATTCTTCTAATGGTGTCATGTGAACGTCGACTACATGACACTTCACCTATATGGGCCTAGGGGAATGCATTGTGTATTTGACTACTAATCGTAGGGGTTGCCAGAGTGACAGAAACCTGAACCCCCATTAGAAAACCATTGCACAAGGTACGTACGTGTCTTAGAGTTTAAAGTTGTGGTTAGGTTTCTACCTTAATTACTTTCTTGTACTTACGGATGTTTGCAAGGGGTATAATCACAAGTATGTATTAGTCCTAGGAAGGTCGGTACATTAGCACAGGTTCACCCACATAACACTTAGCAAGCTAAAGAAGATTAATCAACTATATAAAGCGAAAGCACTTGGCAGAACTCCCGTGTGTCCTCGAGAACGTTTGGTCATCTTAAGTAATACAACCGGCTTGTCCTTTGCTGCATAAAGGATTGCGCCACCTGCTTCATTTATTCCTATTGTCTTTTATTTACTCGTACTTTATTTTACTTGCATTATCAAAAACCCCTAAAAATCCGTTTGCTAAGTATTTGCAGAGAATTCCTGATCCATACCACTAGCCAGCACCTTCTGCTCCTCGTTGGGTTCGACACTCTTACTTATAGAAAATACTGCGATACACCCCCTATACTTGTGGGTCATCAGCCCGTCGCCACCGCGGCGAGGGCCGGCAGCAGCGGTGGCGATTGGATCATGTCGAGGAGCTTTTGGCAGCGACGTGAGTCGCCCTGGCATCACCCTAGGGAGCGACGCGAGGAGGTATCGTGAGCCAAGAAAATCACCCCTCTGAAAGTTATTGTCAAAACTGCCATGATAGGAGGCAGAAAAGCTGATACATGTCTCTTTCGGCAAACGCATTCATGGGGCGGTGCAATAATACCCTCATAGTGAGGGGCGGAAAGGGCATCTTGTCCTTGTCATTGGTGGAAGGAGGCTTCGTCACGGTCGACTCTTGGCAGAAGGAGTTTCCCACCATAGGACTTGGCGTGATGTACATGTAGCCAAGCTGCTTGGCAGGATTTTGCTGACGTGCTTGCAAAATCGTGAGCGTGATTGCTGGCGATGTTGCGTCGCTGCTCCCTCTGTCATTATATAATGTTTTTGTCAAGTATGACCTTATATATTAAAACCCATATAGAAAATTGTATTCGTGCGCGTGCTCGGGTGGCCCCATCCTCCCCGGCCAGCATGGTAGCTTCTTTGTCCCTTGAGAAGACAGTGGCGGAAGAAGTCAGCGGCGTCCACATTCTACTTTCGGAACCTCTCGTGCCCACACAAGACTGATGCCATGGTCATTCACGTACACAATATACTTTTTTGTTGATATTTTAAGTTGTATGTTTCATAAGAAATGGATGCGTACGGTCCATGGAGTGGGGCGGGGGGCCCTTGCCCCCCCCCCCCCCTACCATTTTCCAAACTTGAGGTGTAGTGTAAGCATACATGTCAAAATGTCGTGACAATTAAGGATATCAAAAAAGGACCCCAAGAAATTCCCTTAGGGTGTCCGACACCCTGTTAGCAAGAACGATCTAGAAGACGAGTACCTCGTACGCGACGAACATCTTCAGGATGGCGGCGCACAGCTGCTCTGCCGGTGGAATGATTCAAAACACTGCATTCTTCCTCGGTGCTAGCGTGAACTCGCAGTCCAAGACAACACACTTGGTCGACACGACATAGAGGAACCGCTCCTTCACCTTCGTATCCATCTCTCCATCTGTTATAGTTGTGACAAGTAAATAACAAAGAACGAAAACAAAATCACAGCAAGGAGACACTCATTTAACGTGGAAAAACCTCTCCAACAAAGAGAGAAAAAAACCACAGGCGCCAGCCAGCAAAACCTATATCGGGGAGTGCTTACACAACACCTAGGGTTTCACAGATGCAACTTATCCCAACCGGTGGCTTACAAGAGGTTTATATATTGGTGGAAACCGAGCATGATCCAAGTGCTTCACTCGTCATAGAAGTCTTAATAACACACTCCATTCCACAAAAGGAACAATGCCTCAATATTTTCCAAACTCGAGCCGAAATTAATGGCAAGTCCATAAAAGTGACTATCGATGGAGGAGGTTGTCAAAACCTCGCGAGCACCGAACTTTGTGAGAAACGCAAGTTGCCATACATTGAGCATCCACATACATATCATGGAAAATGGCTTGATTACAATGGAGCACTCAAAATAAAATAGAAATTCAATGTCTCCTTCAAGTTTGGTTCTATGAAGATATTGTCCAGTGTGATTTTGTGCATATGACCGTGTGTCACATGCTTCTTGGGAGTCCGTGGCAAAACGATAAAGGGGCTATACATGATGGCAGCACTAACCAATAGTTCTTCAAGTAGAACGACAAGACGTCGTTGAGCCAAGTTATGGCTTCTAACATGAAGAGTTTACCCAAGATACAACAAGCTAAAGATCATTGTGAGATGAGTGGTGAGAGAGTGAACCACTTTCACGTGAGTGAGTGCCACAATCCTCAAATGAGTGGAAAAATCATGAGTTGCATGTCGCATGCCACCAAAAGTGAGAAGAGTGATTTGAGTGTGACCCATACTAATAATCAATCATACAATTTTCTCTCTTTATTGGCAGTTTTGCATGGTATCCAAGATAGACCACCGCCTCCAAGGAACATGCTACAAGATCTCCAACCACAACTTGAAGATAAGCACAACTACAATCTAAGAACGTATTTTCAATTATTTTAAAAAATAATGATGAAACTATATATTGCAATGATAGAATCAAATTGTATTCACATTGTACTCTTTTGATTTCAATTGTTTTATGTGTAATAGAAAAATATACTAGCTAAGAACGTATTTTCAATTAAGGCACATAACAAACAGCAATAATAAAATTGTATCATACAGCCGATCTGCAATGGCATTGCCTACTCTGCGCGCAGTGCGACCATGAAACAGAAGGTGTCTGGTAGGCAGACGGATTTTTGCCTGATTTGGGGGGAATGGATGGGGCATGGTAAGCGATGCAACCGATGCACCTTTAGCGATTTTTTAGATTCTCAAAATTAGAAAAGGATAAAAAGTTACCGAAAAAAGAAGAATTTTTCCTGCGGAAAAAAAGTGAGGCCACTTACCCGTCGCGCATGGCATAGAGATTCGGCACGGGCAAGTTTGGACAGGATTCGAAATTGGAATCAGCACCCGGCCACCTACTCCTTCTCCTCCATCTTTCTCCTCTCCTCTTTTTCTCCTACTCATCTCTTCTCTCTTCCTCCTCCTCCTCTTCTCCTCCGACCGCACCTCCTCGGGCCGCCACCTCGTCCGATCGCACCTTCTTCGGCCGCCACCGCCTCCAACCGCACCTCCTTCGACCCAACCTCCACCGGCGAGGACTAGGGCGGCCACGGCCTCCCGTACCTCCCTACAATGGTATGTTATGGCCACGGCCACGACCACCATGCTCCGGCGAGGCGACACGATGGCGGTGATGCGCGAACTCCATTCCTTTTCCAATTCAAAACGAGGGTGTTTTCTATATATTTTTTGTTTCTTGAAAAACATACCTGTGGCGCACCTAGACCCGGTGCGCCAAGGGTAATTTATTTACCCGTAGCGCACCAGGTAGTGTGCTACGGGTAACCAAGTTACCCGAAGCGCGAGCCTAGTGGCGCACCTGTAGTGCGCTATGGGTAACCAAAATCGGTGCAACATAGGTAGTCGTTTTCCTAGTAGTGGCGCGACACCGGCGCCCGCGGGGAGGTGGGCGGGTAAGAAACGGCGGAGGGCGGGAACCGATGGAGGGGAGGGGAGAGTTTTTTTCTCTAAAGTGGCGTCTGACTCCTAAATTTACTCCTCCACGGTCAAGTTTACTCCTCCAACTCCTAAATATTTACTCCTCAATTATTTTGGGGATCGGCTAGGTGCTTCTCTTACCGAATGTTACTTCTCTAACCGATTTTAGGAGATCAATTGGAGATGTCCTAAGGTGCAGTGCAGCGACAGCAGAGAGCAACTAGCATAGTGTAGTAGATAAGAAAAAGAGCGATGCATGTCTAGGCGTAGTCAGAGCATGTTCGGTCTGCATCATCATGACCCACGATCTTCCATTTGCCCTAGCCTTTTCTTTTATTTTGCAAATTTAACTATGATTGTAATTTAGTGAAGTTTGAACATATAAATAAATTAATTTTACAGTCTGGCAATGTTTACACACATAATTGAGTTTTTTTTGTTGTGAGAGGAGATGTACGCGCGGTTGGGAAGAGGTGACACAACAATTTTAAATGAATTTGATTAAGCATATATATGGACACCTCGCTGTCGACGGGAACGTCACTCTTCGTGTGTCAGCTAGCATTAGTCGTGAATTCACGCGGGACAGGACGAGTGCTTGCTTTTGGAGCAAACGGATTAACTAATCTAGCGTTTGGACACTGCTGGTGTGGGCGCGTGCGTGTTTTCCTTTTCTCAACCGGCCGTCTCTGTCCCTCGGAATTTCCCTCCAACCTTCATCCGCCCACCACAGGAGATGGACGCATAAGACCATCTATGTTCTCTCTAAAAGAAATCTAAAGCATGCAATGTATCTTGGGATATATGCTTTGTAAATGAATAACCTGGACCGGTTTCAAAGAATAGATGCTCCATACGTACGGCATCGTCTGATATATTAGTGCACTAGTGTATAAATACTAGTAGTTACTTACCAACAAAGTAATCACATTTTGATTGTGACATGGTTTAGTTAGCAAAATAATGAACATTACCTGAACTTATAGTCTATCACCTTTAACCAGGTACAAGGCATGATGCAAAATGGTTGTTTCAACTTTGGACCCTTGGGGCAAGAATATGGCAACCATCTGACGCGGACAACAAGTTGAATGGCGGAACCTCTGACACCACAACAGACATAGCGATGGGACATCCGGTGCTAGGCCTCCCATCGACCCAGATCAACGGACCAACGAATGCGACATGTTTTTTTCCTGTGAACATGCAAAGATTGTGCCATGATGCAAAATATAGAATGAGAAAGTTATGTACTAGCCCGGAGCATGACAACCCCCAAAGTTATAATGCAACAAACCAACAAGCTAGGTAGCAACACGTACGACTCGCTATATTGCCCTCACCTGATCACACGGCCATGTCGAGTAGGTTGGCAACGTTGGGAGAAGCATGATCGGAGACGATAGCGTTGGCGATGTGGAACTGGCTTGATGCTTTGTGACTTGTAGAAACGGCATCGGAAAGTGGGGGCAGCAGCACATGAGAAGTTTATAGTCTTATCTTGCAGGATAAAAGCCCAAGGTCTCATCTTAATTGGTTGTGCCAGGCAAATTGCCTTGTTGAAGGCATTTTTTGTAAGTGATGACTTTCTCCAGGGTGAAAACATGTAATCTTTGATTGGGCGACAATGACGCTTGTGCACTGTTTTCTTTTTGAAGGCGTCGCTATTGGAGAGGGTGGATTTCTGGTGTTGTTCTGGTGGTGTTACTGTCACTGCTGCAAGAAAAATTGATCGTTGTACCGGGGCTTTTCCTTTTTGTAATTCTTTTTTCTGAGTTGTGTGCATCCGTAAGGCCACTAGGGTATGCGTTGTTGCAGAGATTAGGTGTAATTGGTATCTCCGTGATATTAATATATACGCATTTTCAAAAAAATATAAGCACACTGTTTCTTCATGGGCCTACAATGGTCAATACGTATCAATGTCGCAGTCAAAGAAAAATAGCACAGAAAACATATGCTTGTGTTAACTTAATCATCACTACAAGAAAAATGTCCTTTTACAACGGACGATTTTCGTGGTTGAAGACCAGTTTTTCGTGGCTGAAAAGTCTTCTACGACAGATGTCCTTCGTGGTATAAGCCCCTTGACAAATGAATTTACCACGGATTTTTTTCAGACCGTGGAGGTTCGCACCCTTCAGCCATGAAAAGTCATTCCATTATAGATCTGTTCGCCAGCCGCGTTGACTGTTGACGTCATGCAAACTGCCATGTGGCGAACGCCGTTAACGGCCAGCTAGCACCATTAACTATCAATAAAATCGTGGTAGAAGCCAGACCCAGCCAAGGCCTGATAATTATTAAGTGGGCCAGCCCATTAAGGGAGCCCAATAGTATCACGACCCATTACTGTTTTGCCCTGCTTTGTTCGAAATGGGACCACTAGTGCTGCCGCTGCGGCCTGCAAACTTTCAGGCATGTTATTATTTCTACCTGCACTGTTTGAAATGGGCCTATTTTGTACGGCACGTAAACTATCGGGCCCGTTACTATTTCGCCTTGTACTATTTGAAATGGACCCATTTGGCCAGCCCGCTTTGGCCCGTAAACTTTTGGGCCCATACTATATTGTCCTGCACTGTTTGAAATAGACCCATTTGTGTTACCCGCTCTGGCCCATAAACTTTCGGGCTCGTTACTGTTCAAGCCCAAAAACGGCATACTCATATTCTATCTTGTTACTTTTCTGGCCTGAATTGTTTGCCTTGTTTGATACGACATGAGCTATGAACTGGAGTTTACTACTGACCAATGGTTCAAATATATTGACCATCACATCAAATAAACAGGACAAACAAGCATTAAACAAGTGTGCCTACCGTGAAACGAGAAATATAACAATGTGTCTGGCTTAGAATTTTAGCAAATATAAACTAGCCAGGTCATTTCAACAAATTTATTTAGAAGAATAAACCAGACAATGGCATGTAGTTACTGTCATAGCTAAGAATGAATGAGACAGAAATTATAACGGGATCATGCGAGAACTTGTAGAGCAGGAATGCAAACTACAAATAAACTATAAAGTAGAGGATAGTTATGTCGTTGCTTAGGATGAACCAGAACCAGATAAGAAATATAATGGTGTTGCTTGTGAATCTGTAGAACAGGACAAGCAAGCATTAGACAAGTGTGCCTACAATAAAATGAGCAATCAAACCAGACAATGGCATGTAGTTACTGTCATACCTAAGAATGAATCAGATAGAAATTATAATGGCATCATACCAGAACTTGCAGAGCAGGAACACAAACCACGAATAAACTACACAGTAGAGGATAGTTATGTTGTTGCTTAGGATGAACCAGCACCAGATAAAGAAAAAATAGCATCACTTGTGAACCTATAGAACAGGACAATCAAGCATTAGATAAGTGTGCCTACAATGAAATGAGCAATCAATCAAACTGTTTCTTAGAATTTCAGCAAATATAAACTAGCCAGGTCATTTCAACAAATATATATGAAAGCAGTTGTTTATCCTGGAATGTAAGAGACGTTGGGTGACTTAGAATTTGCGGTGAGCTACACAATGGGCCTTATTGTTACTGTCGTAGCTAGGAATCAACCGAATAAAAATTATAATGGCATCATAAGAGGACTTATAGAGCAGGAATACAAACCACAAAGGAACTACATAGTAGAGGATAGTTATGTCATTGCTTAGGATGAACGATCAGCAGATAAGGAAACAATAGCATCGCTTGTGAACCCGTAGAAGAGGCTGTGCAAACCAACATGTTCAGTGTTCCCATTTTGAGCTCTATGCAAAGAAAAAGAAAATAGTCAGTGTCACAGCTTTTAAAGATCCAGATGGCAATAATAAAATTATAATCGAACTAGTACGGTGAGTTTAAACGGGTACTACAGGATAGCAGAACGATGCTAGGGAGGAAATAATAGTAGGAACTAAGCTCAGGACGAACCAGATAGATTCAGTAACTGAGCAGGTAATCCATACTAATATTTTCCACTGACTTTACATTTTGCAAGAACTACACAATAGCATGCAATTACGGTTGCAGTGAGTAGCTAAGAATATGGGCATGACAAAATAACAAACATGTGCATGACTTGAAATGTGTAGAGCAGTGAATGCAAAAAAACTTGTCCAGTGACCTTGTATGTAGCACAAAGAACGGGCATGCCCAGTGACTTGTATGTAGTAGCATGATTACAAAAATGCAGTTCACTGTGACAGGCTTGAATCTGCTATGTTGTTGACAAAACAGGGTTAGAGATTTGGTTACCTTGGTCGGAGAGGCGTATAAGCATCATCGATACCGTGCGGGTGACGTCCATATCACCATGGGTGTTGCGGTTGCGGGAAAGAAGATCTTGAATGGTTGCGGAAGTAGATCTTGGACGGTCGATGCCAGCTTGAGCGCGGTGGACGAGAGCGTCGTTGAGGCAAATCCGGTGCACTGACTGGCGACACCCGTGCATCTGGTCTGGAGTCGTGGACATTGAACTCGTTGAACTAGATCCCGTCTGGTAGACACCTGTGTGAGACCAGGAACATGGCTTAATAGGATTGATAGAATACGCATACCAATAAGTTGCAACTTCTTTTTCGGAAGCTCATTGATACGTTGCAAATGTATCTATAATTTTTGATGTTCCATGCTTGGTTTTATCTACTTTCTTGTGTTTTGTCCACACTTTGGAGTACTTTTCATATGATTTCTTGGACTAACCTATTAACAAGATACCACAGTGCCAGCTGCCTGTTTTCTGCTGTTTTTGGTTCCAGGAAAGTCAGAAAATGAATATTCTCGGAATTGGATGGGACAAAAGCCAAAGTGCCTATTTTACCGGAAGACATCTGGAGCCAGAATACGAGACGGAGAAGGGCCAGAGGCCGGCCACACCACCTGGCCGTGCGGCCAGGCCTGGCCCGCGCCAGGGTGTGGTCTGGCCGACCCCAGCACCCCTCGGCCTCTCCTTCCGCCTATATATTGCCTCTGATACGGAAACCCTAAGTACCCGATCAAAAATCCACGAAAGAGTCAATAGCTGCCATCATCTCCATCCCTAGATCGGGAGGGATCTAAAGCTCTTCCTGGCACCCTGCCGGAGAGGGGAATTCACCCTGGAGGCCTTCTTCATCATCATGCAAGCCTCCGGTGTGATGCGTGAGTAGTTCATCTCTGGACTACGGGTCCATGTAGTAGCTAGATGGTTGGTTCTCCTCCTTTGTGCTTTCATGTCTAGATCTTGTGAGCTATGTTCATGATCAAGATCATCTATATGTAATCCATACATGTTGTGTTTGCGGGGATCCGATGGATATTGAGATGCTATTTCAGATTGATTATTGATTCTATCATGTCTTTGTTATTTGTGATCTTGCATGCTTTCCGTTGTTAGTAGCTATCTTGGCCAAGTAGATGCTAGCAACTCCAAGAGTTAGTATTTATGCTCGATAGTGGGTTCATGCCTCTGGTAATCTGGGGAAGTGACAGAAATCTCTAAGGTACTAGATGTGTTGTTGCTACTAGGGAGAAAACAACAATCCTTTGTTCGTAGAACAATCGTATTGTTTACTTTACATGCAATTCGTAAAGCAATAATTTGTTGCTTGCAACTTAATACTGGAGGGGGTTCGGATGATAACCTGAAGGTGGATTATTAGTCATAGATGCAGTTGGATGGCGGTCTATGTATAATGTTGTAATGCCCAATCAAGTCTCAAAGGAGTCAAGATGATTAGTATATGCTTGTATGCTTTCTCGATGTTTGTCAATTGCCATGCTGTAATTTGTTCACCCAGCATGTTATCTATCTTAAGGAGAGCCACCTCTAGTGAACTATGGACCCCGGTCCTTTCTTTTACATTCAATCTACAAACTGTTTACTGCTTTGTGTTTACTTTCTGCAAACTATTACTTCCTTCCATTTGATACGTTTAATCCTTTGTTTTCAGAAAAACCGGTGAGATTGACAACCTCATCGCAAGTTGGGGGCAAAGTTTTGTGGTTGTGTTGTGCAGGTCTCCACGTTGCTGCTGGCACTGGTAGTGCGTCCTGCCAACGTTCAGCTAGCTACACCTTTGGGGTGTTTCCTTACTCCTACTGGATTGATAACCTTGGTTTCATACTGAGGGAAAAGTTGTTGCTGTGCTCATCATACCTTCCTCTTGGGGTTCCCCAACGAGCTCGATATATTTTGGGCCATCAACAAATTTTTCTGGCGCCGTTGCCGGGGACTGAAGAAGAAGAAGAAGCTCCCACGTCAACCACGCGCGATCAAAAGCTTTTTCTGGCTCCATTGCCGGGGAGTCAAGGACATCTTCACAAGGGGAGTCCCTCATAACCAATCTCTTTCCTTTGTTATTTTTGTTTTGCTTAGTTTCTTTTTTGCTTTGTTTGCTTGTTTTGTTATCAAAAACACAAACAATTAGTTTTACAAGTTTTCTTTCTTTATCAAAAACACAAAAAAATTAAGTCTCCTTTAGTTTTTGCCTCTTCCTTAGCTCACCATGTTGATCCCTAAATTCACCCTGAAGGACCTTTCAATAGGTAGTGGTTCAATAATTGGAAAAGATAATATTGAAGAATTCTTTAATCATGTTAGTAAACATGAGGATATTGAGGATAGATCCCTTGCAGAACTTGCTCCAAACTATGAGATTGCTGCAGCTTCTTTAGTTCACATGTTGGAAGCTAGGTTTATTAACCTTAACCCCTAATGCAAGTAATGTTTCTTAAACTTAAGGAAATTGAGGACCCTGAAAAGAGGGATTTTATTCTTGAAACTTTGCTTAAGGAATTCTATGATGTTGCCAAGGAAGCTAGAAAAATCTTTGAACATTTCAATATGCTTGGATCATGTGTAGATGTTGTTGGTAAACGAGAAAAGATGAACAAAACTGAACCTATTGGGGAGGAAACTAAGATACCAATGCCCTTTAAACTGGTAGCAATACTTGAAGCCATAGAAAAGAATCTTGATTGGATTATTCCTGAAAACCCTTTTGATGAAAATAGTGAACCTAAGAGCATTGAGAGAGGATCCTCTAGAACTTATTTGGATGATATACCTTGCCTAGTTGAAGATATTTCTGGTATTGATCTTAATGCTTCTTCATTTGAGAACACTTGATTCTTTTTCTTACTTCTTATGCCTAACTTAAAGGCGTTAAAGAAAAGTACTTATTGGGAGATAACCCAAAAGTTTTAGATGAGTCTTGTAAGTTATTACCTCTGTAATAACCGCTCCTTATTCTTTTTATTTGCTTTTTGTGCCAAGAGTAACCTCTAATGAGAGGGAAGTAATGCTTGGGAAAGTTGCTGTCCTGAAACAGATTTCTCTGCTTCACCATAAAAATTTGTGTAAAATCTCTGTACGTCCTTTTGAGGCGTGAAGTTTTGTGCTTCTGCCCCAGGTTGTTATCTAACTTTCGTTAGTTCAACACTTTTTGATTTGAGCAATAGAAGGTCTTCGAAAAAATTCGTCTTTACCTGTTGGTCTGATTTGACAGATTTCTGCCTTTATTTGCATTTGCTTCTTGTTGGTTCCTTTTTGAGTTCTTTTGTGGAATTGAGCTTTTTGAGGGAAGTCATACAGTATCCAATATTTCACCTACAGGGACACGGAGCCAGAAGACGAGACGGAGAGGGGCCAGAGGCCGGCCACACCACCTGGCCGCGCAGCCAGGCCTAGCCCGCGCCAGGGGGTGGTGTGGCCGCCTAGGGCACCCCCTCGTCCTCCCCTTTCGCCTATAAGATGCCTCCGGTACAGAAACCCTGAGTACGCGATCAAAATTCCACGAAAGAGTCTATAGCCGCCGCCATCTCCATCCCTAGATCGAGAGGGATCTGAAGCTCTTCCCGGCACCCTGCCGGAGGGGAGAATTCACCCTGGAGGCCTTCTTCATCACCTTGCAAGCCTCCGGTGTGATGCGTGAGTAGTTCATCCCTGGACTACGGGTCCATGTAGTAGCTAGATGGTTGGTTCTTCTCCTTTGTTCTACCATGTTTAGATCTTGTGATCTCCGTTCATGATCAAGATCATCTATTTGTAATCCTACATGTTGTGTTTGCGGGGATCCGATGGATATTGAGATGCTATTTCAGATTGATTATTGATTCTATCATGTCTTTGTTATTTGTAGTCTGGCATGCTCTCCATTGTTAGTAGATATCTTGGCCGAGTAGATGCTAGCAACTCCAAGAGGGAGTATTTATGCTCGATAGTGGGTTCATATCTCTAGAAATATGGGGAAGTGACAGAAATCTCTACGGTACTAGATTTGTTGTTGCTACTAGGGAGAAAACAACAATCCTTTGTTCGTAGAACAATCGTATTGTTTACTTTACACGCAATTCTTAATGCAATTATCTATTGCTTGCAACTTAATACTGGAGGGGGTTCGGATGATGATCTGAAGGTGGATTATTAGTCATAGATGTAGTTGGATTACGGTCTATGTATAATGTTGTAATGCCCAATCCAATATCATAGGATTCAAGATGATTAGATATGCATGTATGCTTTCTCGATGTTTGTCAATTGCCTTGCTGTAATTTGTTCACCCAACATGTCATCTATCTTAAGGAGAATCACCACTGGTAAACTATGGATCCCGGTCCTATTTTTTACTATCAATCTACAAGCTGTTTACTATTTTCTGTTTACTTTCTGCAAGCTATTACTATCTTCCACATAATAGTTTAATACTTTATTTTCAGCAAAACAGGTGAGATTGACAACCTCACTATAAGTTGGGGGCAAAGTTTTGTGGTTGTGTTGTTAAGGATTCCAAGTTGGAAACAACACCTTGGAGGTGTTTCCTTGCTCCTACTGGTTCGATAACCTTGGTTTCATAACTGAGGGAAAACTTGCTGCTATGCTCATCATACCTTCCTCTTGAGGTTCCCCAACGAGCTCGATATATTTTGGGCTATCACACACAAACCTTTATTTCTGTCTGAGATGGTTAGAATGTGCAAGACAGAGTCACTACCTATGTTGTTAGGTGGTGATTTTAATATCTTGCATAAAAGTGAAGAGAAAAGTAACAAAAAAGTAATCCTCGGTGGTCGTTTATGTTCAATGCGATCATCGAGAGTCTCGAACTCAGAGAAATTGCTCTCTCCGGTAGACGGTTCACTTGGGCGAATAGAAGAGATAATCCAACGTATGAAAAATTGGATCGCATCCTTGCCAGTATAGAATGGGAACAAAAATTTCCTTTAGTAACGGTCCAAGCATTGACACGTTCTGGGTCTGATCATACACCATTGTTGATTGACTCTGGTCATCACGCTCATCTTGGAAACAGAGCTAAATTCTCTTTCGAGTTATCCTGGTTGCGACATGAGGGCTTTTTTAAAATGATAATCGAAGAATGGAAATCTATATCCGTCGGCGAGACTCCTATTCATAGATGGCAGAATAAAATTATAAACCTTCACCCTTTTTTTGAAAGGATGGGGGAAAACATTAGTGGGAATATAAAAAGAAAAAGAGCCCTTTTGTCCATAATTGATGAGTTGGATATCAAGGCTGAATCATCTCCCTTATCTTCTGCTGAAAAGGAGAAACTTAAGAATGCAAATGAATGTATTAATAAACTTAGACGTGATGAGGAGACCAAATGGGCTCAGCGGGCTAAAGTTAAACATGTGCAAGAAGGAGGAAACAATACTAAATATTTTCACCTAATTGCGAATGGTAAACACCAAAAAAAGAAAAAAAATTCAACTTGAACAAGATGAAGGAACCATTGTGGGAGAGGACAATTTGAAGGTCTATATTATGGAGTATTATAAAAAGCTCTTTGGTGAGCCAGATTATAATAACTTCACTCTTATGGAAGACAGAGTAGATGACATAAATCAACTTTCATCTGAAGAAAATGTGATTCTTACGGCAGATTTTTCCGAGAAAGAAGAGTTTGAGGCAATTTCTCAGATGGAACACAATAAGGCTCTTGGGCCTGATGGTTTTCCCGCTGAGTTTTATCAAACATTTTGGAATGTCATTAAGGTTGATCTTATGGCTCTATTCAACCAATTGAAAACAGGAGAATTTCCTCTGTTTAAATCGAATTTCGGAGTTATTACTCTTCTTCCCAAAAAAGAAAATGTTGTTAAAATCCAACAATATAGACCCATTTGTTTGTTGAATGTTAGTTTCAAAATTTTCACTAAGGTTGCTACTAATCGAACTGATGTGGCAAGTAAGGTGATTAGGCCTACACAAACTGCCTTTATGCCGGGGCGACATATCCTTGAAGGAGTGGTTGTCCTGCATGAGACTATCCATGAATTGCATCGCAAGAAATTGGATGGTGTGCTTTTTAAGATTGATTTTGAAAAAGCATATGATAAGGTGAAGTAGCCTTTTCTGCAACAAGTGCTACGCATGAAAGGTTTTGACCCACTATGGTGTGACTGGATTAAACAATTTGTGCAAGGCGGGAGTGTGGGAATAAGGGTGAATGATGACATTGGCCATTATTTTCAAATTAGAAAGGGGTTGCGACAGGGGGATCTGCTGTCACCAATTCTTTTTAACATTGTTGCGGACATGCTCGCTATCCTCATTGCGCGTGCCAAAGAGGAAGATCAAGTTGGAAGCCTCATCCCACATTTGGTTGACGGTGGGGTTTCTATACTTCAGTATGCGGATGATGCCATACTTTTCATGGAGCATAATTTGGAGAAGGCTGTTAACATGAAACTAATATTCTCCATGTTCGAACAACTGTCTGGTTTAAAAATAAACTTCCACAAGAGTGAAATTTTCTTTTTTGGTAAAGCAAAAGAGATGAACTAGAGTATAAACAGATTTTTGGTTGCGAATCTGGTTCTCTGCCTTTCAGGTATCTTGGTGTACCTATCCATTATAGGAAATTAAAGAATTCTGAATGGAATCCAGTAGAAAGCCATCTTCAATCGAAGTTAGGATGTTGGCAAGGGAAATTGCTTTATTATGGGGATCGTGTTATTCTTATCAGCTTGGTTTTAACTAGTCTTCCAATGTTTATGCTATCTGTCTTAGAAATTCCTAAGGGAGTAAGGAAACATTTGGACTTCTTTAGATCCAGATTTTTTTTGGCAAAGTACGGATACTAAAAAAAAGTTTAGACTATCTAAGTGAAATATTGTTTGTCGCCCTAAGGATCAAGGGGGGTTAGGCATTGAAGTACTTGAGGTTAAGAATAAGTGTTTATTAAGTAGATGGCTTTTTAAACTCTTAACTGAGGAGGGCATGTGGCAGCAACTCCTAAAGAACAAATATTTTAATAATAAAACGATATCTCAGGTAGAAGCAAAACCAACTGATTCCCCCTTTTGGAAAGGGCTCATGAGGGTAAAGGAAATATTCTTTGCTAATGGGACTTTTCAAATAGGTAATGGTGAAAGTGTTCGCTTCTGGGAAGATGTCTGGTGAGGGGATACATCACTAGCACAACAATATCCGTCCCTCTATAATATTGTTCAAAGGAAAAATGTCCCGGTGGGAAATGTCCTTAATCAAACTCCTATTAATCTTGCTTTTAGAAGGGGTTTGAATGGTAATAAGTGGTCGCACTGGGTTAACTTATGCCAACGCCTAATGATGATACACCTTAATAATAACCCTGATAAATTGGTGTGGAGATTAACTAACACAGGTACTTTTACTGTATTTAGATCAGATGATTGGTCATACTAGATTCTTACATAAGTACCTTTAGAAACTCAAAATCCCACTTAAAATTAAAATTTTCATGTGATTCCTTAAAAATAAATGCCTATTGACTAAGGATAACTTGGTTAAGCGCAAATGGAAGGGCTGTCAGAAATGTTGTTTTTGTGATTCAATGGAGACTATCGATCATTTATTCCTGTCTTGTCCTTTCGCTAAGATAATTTGGCGAGTTATCTACTTCACATACAATATTCCTCCATCATCTAATGTTACAAATATGTTTAGAAATTGGTTAAATGGAGTTGATAAGAGGAATAAAGCTAGATTACGTATTGGAGTATCTGTTTTATGTTGGTCCATATGGACAACGTGAAATAATATTATGTTTAATAAACAAACGGGTACAAAAATTTTATAGGTTATTCGACTGGCGGCACATTGGATACAATTGTGGTCCTTCCTTCTCCCAGCGGATCAGCGAGAGCCTATGGATGTTGGATGTCACCGATTGCTTACGGTTGCACATGACTTCTTTTTCCTGGCTATTGGATTACGGCATACTAGTAGACTCCAAAATAGATAGCTTTTCTTTGCTTTTCATTTTAAGATGGTCGATATTTGTTTCGACCTTCTCTTATTCTTGATTGTAATAATGGAGATTTCGTATACTGTTTGAGATGATGAAATAAATCAGGCTATGTGCATCACTTGATGCAGAGGCCGGGGCTTGATCTCCATTTCGAAAAAAATCTCTCCTCGGGTACATTCTACCGCAAGGTCTCTCGTTTAGGAATTCTATTAGATTGGGTGTTCGAACCAACGAGAGGAAGTCGGATTATGTGTGTTTTTGCGTGCGTTTATATCTTTACCTTGCATTCGAGTTGAGTTCATCGCGTTCATCGTCCTTTCTCCTCACCTCGACCTCAAATCCTTAAAGATCAGGCCACCCAAGGGTCAGTCCCCAAGGAACCCGCAACAAGTTTTGTGTTGGTAAATAAATAAAGGTTTAGGGTTTCACATGGTGTTTTCCTATTGGCGGCTGACGTAACCTTTTGTCCTTTTATCGCTATCCATCATACCAGGTTGAAGTCATGCTCATTTTTTACTACCACCTACAAACGCCTAAGAACGTTATTATCAGAGGTGCACGATGACAAGCAGTGACATAGCTGCTAAAGTTCAATTTTGATACTCCCTTTGATCCAAATTAGTTGAAGTACGATTATATCTAGACGTGATTTAGTACTAGATTCATCTATATCTTGATAAATTTGAGTCAACTAATTTAGATCGAAGGGAATATTACTATTAATGTACTTGTAATTAAATTTACATGTCTTCTTAGTCGATGAACTAGATGAATTTCTGACACATAGTACTACCCTGTGAAACTTTTTTCACCCGGTTATAATCCATTCTAACATTTTGTCCGGCCGTCCTGTCGGGAGGACCGGCACGATTAGGTCGATGTAGCGCAGTAACAATGTGTGAAGCTCAGAGGGCACTATTGACCATCATGTCAATCTTCTCTTCTGAAATCGTTTAATTTCTTGTCGTCCTCCTGACATCTGGAACACAGTTTGTCCGGACAGGCACACGTCAGAAAAAAGGGTTTGAAGTTTGTCAAAATGGAGTCACTGTTCACTAATAAACAGAGTGTAAATGCACAAGTAGAGTTAACTGTAATATACTCTGATCAATTTCCTTTGTTAAATAAAAGATCATTTGTCAACAACGCGAGACAAATCACTAATTTACGAGGGAAAGAAGACGACGCACGTGCATGAGAGAGTCGTGAACATAAATGGACCAATTAATCTTCCTTCATGGTTGGGTAAATTCTGCAGTGTTAAGCGCATCTCCACCGGTCGTGGTTCGGTCTGTCCGACAAGCCGTGTCCAGCAGCATGATCTATTTATCCGCGCTTATAAATAGGGCCACACTTTTTTTTCAAATTCAAACAGATCTGGATCGTTAGCCTGATCTTGACGATCTGGCTAGCTGACCCGGCTGCACGCCGGAAAGTCCTCTCATGGGGTCTCTTCTGAATCGCACAATGGCAGCGCACACATATATGCATCTGCATCCACACCACACGGGCCAATAAATCGTTGTCGAGACAAAGGTCAACTACTCAAGTGGATAGTACTCCCTCTATCGCAAGGTTTAAGACCTATAATTTTTTTGAAAAGTCAAACCATATAAAGTTTGATCAAAATTGTAGAAAAAACCATCAACAACTATTATATTATATAGATATCATGTGAAAATATGTTTTATGATGTATGAAAGGTATGGATTACGTATTGTAAATATTAATATTAAAAAAAAAATTGGTCAAACTTTAGGTAATTTGACTTAAAAAAAGTTATATGGCTTAATCCTTGGAACGGAGGTAGTAGATCACAAGTATTATTTTGGACACTGCCGTTGGACACATTGCATTGGAAGCACAACTAGTTGCAGTGGAAGCACAACTAGTAGAAGCAGATGCACAACTCCCTCTGTTTTACTCGCTCCGTTTTACAATATAAGTCTTTTTAGTGAGTTTTTTTTTTTTGAGGGGAAAGTAAGTTGTTTTAGTAAGTCATTTTACAATAAAAGTAAGTTGTTTTAATTTGCTAAAAAAGTTTACATTGTGAAACAGGGGTAGTATAATATAAGATGTTTTAGTTTTGTGAAAGAATTGTATGAAAACTTTTTTCAATGTATAGGTTCGGAATAAATCTACACACTACAAGAGGTCTAGATACGCTTATTTTACATATAAAACAAAAACATCTTATATTATAAAACGGAGGGAGTAGTTGTTATCGTATTTTACTCTTCGGCTGAACTCTGTTTTGTTATCCTATGATAATGGAACTGGCTTAGAGGCGTATATATGGAGAGAGAGAAAAAGAAGCAGATGCACAACGACGGTGCCTTCACTCGATTTTTCAAAACTCCTCAACTACTACGGACAGCTGGACCATGTGACGGATCAAGCTAGTTGACCTTTGAACCCTCTGCAGCCTATACCTCGGCCGGGCGGGCTTCTACCGCCCGCCCAAAAAAAAAGTCCGACACTAGATACCGAGGCCCGAGCCTTGCTCGTCCGGATGTTCAGCTCATGAATCAAGCCCATGGCCAGCCCAAACAGTGGAAAAGTTCGACAGGCCTTGGGCCGGGCTCCACCTCAGCCCGCCCATATGCTAGGCCCGACACTGGCCCTGTCCGATGTTCAGGCTCGGAAATATATTGTAGCATGTCGCCTTTCCAACTGTCCTCCTCGTGAAGAGAAGAATGGCAGGCCACAAAATCGCACACCTCATTCACCTAGACATGCACGCATGTTTAGTAGGGCTGTCAGAAATATTCTGGCGAGTTTGATTCGATTCGCTAACAGCTCCATTCGAGTTCGACTCGAAAGTTTAACAAGGCGAACTCAAGCTTTAGTCAAAGGTTCGCGAATTTCAAAGCTCCAGCTCAAAAAAAGTTCGTTAAAGGTACTGTGTAGACACTCCTATACTCCCTCCGTTTTAGAATATAAGATGTTTTAGCTAAGAGTCTAAATACATTGGCTTCACAAAGCTAAACCATCTTATATATATTTTAAAACTAAGGGACTACATCATTTCAGCCCATTAGCTCTATCTCAGCACTATTCGGTAATGTGCATAAGCTCTCCACTTATGAAATCATCAGAGGAAAACAGGTTATTGTCACGACACAGATACCTGCACTAGTAGGAACAGACCTAGTGGCGTTGTTCGGAAAAGGAGGTTTGTGGTGTTGAACCTGCACGCCACTGGTAAGACGTAGTGGTGGCGTCTCGTAGGAACACCACCATTATGGCTCGTACTGGTGACGTTCAAACCAAACGCCACCATTATATCTCCTAGTCGTGGTGTTTCCGTGGAATGGCAGGAGTGAATTAGTATGAACGCCTGTGGTAGAGCAAGTCTGCGAGAACTGTTCGCGCACCGGATTACAAAGTAACATTGTATGTATGTCTATATCTTAATTATTACAATATATGAAGGCACATAAAATATCTGATTAACAAAGTTTTGGTGCATCGCTCGAGAACTACTTATTCTTCAACGGATGAAATGGAATAACGCCGTTATAGGTCATGAACGACGGCGCCTATCCACCGTGCAGTCAGCCAAGCGATCAGTCACCTCCTCTGGTTCTTCTAAACCTCCGTGGAACACACCTTGATCATCTATGACGTATTTGTTGAGGATATCCGCAAGTTTGACTTGGATGCGTTTGAGCTCATTCATCCATATGATCATCACCTCCCTTCTTCTCTAGTCATGTGCTCAATTTCTCGATATCTTTGGTCAAGTCAAAGGTGCTAGCCGCACGTACATATGTGTTGATATGATGCATGATGTAGTAGATGTTCATAATACCACTGCAGAAAGCATCATGATTTGGTTGTTGCATGCAAGGGAATGATTCTTTGACGCGGAAGCCTGGCAAGTTGCCGCCACCTTTCCTTCTGTTAATATTAAGTATGTTTCCTCCATGGGTGTGGAAGTAGAACAGGGCTTCATCCATTTGCTCGTGTATCAATGTGCAGTCTTTCTTCTTGCTTCTCGATGAATCCAGGATGTAAGCTTCACAAGTCTGTGGGTGCATAGCGATGAGAACATGGTGATCGCTACACAAACAGTTCAACAAACCAATCATATAATGGAAAATATATATGATGAACGCATACCTTAATTAGCTTAGTTGACAAATATAAATAATGACTTACAGGGGAGAGTAAAGAAGGAGAAGTGTGTTCTTATTCTTGTAGGTAAGGAGATATTCTGAAATGTAATTCCTCGCTGCTTGGCGGTCCTCTAGTTCCATCAAGCTATTCTCGTTGAATCCATAGGGGCCCGCCACCGCGAACTTTTTGTCGTCCTCGGTGGTGACGGTGATGCGGGCCATATGGAGCACCCATAGGACGAGAAAGTTACTATCCAGGGGCTTTAGGTGCATCATCTTGAAGATATCATCGTAACGTATGTAGAACTTGTCCGCATGGAATGTAGTGTTCCAATGAATACCCAACGATGGCACACGCACAGAAAAGACCAGGAGGAGATGTCCTGACTTCAGCGCTGCTATCTCCTTTTTGAGAACCGTGTCATTCAGAATTCTGAGTTCCACGTCGGCGATGGTGTATCTATCTGGCGAAAGGATGCTCTTTCCGGCTACATGCATGATCGCCTTTTCCCTGTAAATGACCCTCTGATTTACCTGATCCAGCGGGGCGACAATACGGACGCTTAGGAGATGGCTGGCTGGTGTTATTGGCCTTAGGCACCTTGGCATCTTTTGGCCGCTTCCTGTGCTTCTTCGTCCTTTCCAGTACTGGAGGACTTAGCATTGCTCCCTTGGCAACATTCTGAAATGTGTTTGGACTGATGATCTTGTCCCACTAGGTGTCCTGCTGGGTGTACTGCTCAGGTATATGATCATCAAACAAACTCTTCGCACAAGTTCTAACATGGTCAGTTACTGGTACTTTGGGTTGGGTGAGAAATTCTGGTTGTGATGGTGCTTTGGTTTGGGAGAGAAATTCTGGTTGGGATGATGGTGCTTCAGGTACAAATGGTGGTCCTTGTGGTTGGTACCCGCCAGTTGCAAGCATATTGATGGGACCCAAGCATGTATACACATGACTATCCTCTTCGTTTTCCAAGTCGCCACTGTTGTAATACAACAGCTCGTTCGAATGATTAGCTATGGGCTGGGAAAAGCTACTACTAGGTCTAGTGGGGTGACTCTGACCTAAAGGAGATGGCAACACTGTAGTTTTCCTCGGTACTACTGGTGGTGTTATCTATGGGTTGCTGCTGGTACCCACACGAATGTATGCCTTAGGCCACTCCAACATCCAACCACCCTTGCACTGTAAGAGGTTCATGTGGGAGTACGCATTGAGAGGTTGAATTGGAGGATCGATCTCCTCAAAACCATCACATACCACATGCACATTAACCCAAAGGATGTCGTTAGCCATGTTCTGATTATGTAGCTGGTTCTGATTAGGTTGAATGACTCGACCTAATGTAACGTCCTTCAACTCACCATTAACCATTGCAAGGAGAGTGCACGAAGTGTCCTCCTGTGAAACATGAATGTACTTAGCTCGAGAGATCCAAGCAAATAAAGAATAATGGCGTAATTAATTAATTTGTTGAGCATGTGCAAGACTTACCGTTTGGGCATCTAGGTCAGCCCTTAACGATGCCCTGGTGCCACAAGAGACAGATGGGCTGCTATGATGAGCTTGGCCAAGCAAAATCTCTTCATCAACACTAGAATTAGGATTTGACACACTAAAGCGTTGTTTGGAAAATTGTGGCATTGGTCCTACAAAGCCTATGTCCACCCAAGATTGGATTGCTTTGGTATATACAGCCATGAGGGTATCGGCTGCTTGTAGTACTGCTTTTTCTGCTATGGCTTTGGTCTCAGCATCAGACTAGGCATTTTATGCTTTCAATTCGGCCTTAAGTTCGGCTTTCATCCCTTTGTACCTCGCCGAATCCATGTCGGACTTCTCGCCTTTCCTACGCACTCGCCTCTCATCTCTGGTTAAAGTGTCGGGATAGTGCACCTTCCATTTTGCACCTACGCCAGCGCCGACGCCACGGCCAGTTTTCGGCTTCTCATGCGGGTCCCTTCCCATGGTTATGTTGATCGCCTGATTAAGAGGGGTGTCCCACGCGTGCTCGTATGACGAGTCCAACCCCTGGGAGCTTTTAGCAGCTGCGAGAGCGTGCTGCTTTTCCTGCAAAGAGATTATGTGAGAAGAATGGTTATAGAAATAAAATAAGAATCTACTAAATTTCTTACCAGTTCTTTAATGAGGCTTTTCATCTTATCATTTGTTTTAAATATCTTTTCCACTTTATCATATGTGAAACGAGCCTTGACGAAGTCGCGTGGGTCGGTGAACACATCCCAAGGGTTGTTGCCATCGGCCTCCATTAGGAGTTCTTCGTCCTACTTTTTCCAGATTTTTTGATTCCCTTCATAACCACCACTTCCAAGTCTATGGTCACCTATGAGCTAGGCTCGGCCGCTATCGGCGAGACAACGGGAGACAATCTCGCACCGCAAGGCCGGTGGATCCCTCGTCGCGGAGAGGAAGTAGAGACGACGAGGTCGCCGCAGACCGGTGCGAGGCGGGGCCGGTTGTAGAGGGGCTCGGCTAGCGGCGGGGCGATGCGGGTGGCGGCGATTTCGGGGGGAACGAGAGGGAAGACGATGGTGCGGGAGGAACAAAAACAAAAGGAACCACCACCACCGCATGGGGCGGGCGGTGCCTCTAAAATTTTGGATGTTACAGTGTTGGCGTCTAAATTTCCCTGGACGCCACCACTAGAAACTACTTGACTGGTTCAACTATCAGGAGATGCCACCACTAACGTCTAGTGCTGGCGTTCAAACTAAATTGGACGCCACCACTAAAGTTTTTCACAAAAATAATATTTGTAATTAAAACATAACTTTGTTGTTTTGTTTTTTTTCAACCTTGCATAGAACCAAACAAGGGTTTGGATGGCTTCCGACACTCCGAACCACCTTCTCCGACGAATCCCTCAACCCACGGCCCCCCGGATCGTCTACCCCTTCAAACCGCATCGAACCCGGGTCTACCAATGGACTTTTCTCTTGCTTTGTGTTTGCATAGGACATATGGACATAGAGAAGCAAAAATATTCATATTAGATGCACCTATGGACGACTATAATGGTTAATTGTGGATCCTAAAATTTAAGTGGTGTTTAGCATCAATCGAACGCCGCTATTAGATTACAGATATTTATGGCGTTCTTATTTACCCAACACCGTTACTATTTTCACTAGTGGTGGCATTCCATTATGGTGAATGCCTAGGATACTTTAGTCCCGGCTCGCATGGTTGCCCCCACTTAATGTCGGCGTGTGCTATTCCGCGAACGCCGGCAGAAAACCGTAGAGTCGGCGTTCGCTATTCCTCGAGCACCACTAATATTTTTCCTTGGAGTGGTGGCACCCATTTTATTCCACCCGCCACTAAAAAAATGACTGCTATAAGGGTTTTTCTACTAGTGCTGGTTCCACCAAGGAGGCAACTCATCCTATTACTCCCTGGATCAGACCGTCTATCGGGTCGGTCAAACTCACCGTGGCAGGGGCGGAGCCAAGGGGGGGCTAGCAGGGGCTAGACCCCCCTAACCATTGGCCCCCCTATACATATGTATTGCTAATTACCATAGCTAATAACATAATTAGTCTGAGAGGACCAATTCTAATGCCCACAGCTAGCTAAGGTATTAAATCGAATCCAAGAAAAACAGTCCATTAAGCCACCTTGGAGGGTTAAAAGACTGAAAACTTCTTGAGCGTTAGTTTGCTGGAGAGAGCGTCGTTGATTGATCAATTAGCCTAGGGACCCTGCCTTCTTTCTCGATCGAACTATGTCTCCATCATCGGCCATTGTTATCTTCCAGGTGCCATGGCCCATGAGACGAGTAAGGTCGTGGCCGCCACGGTGGTGCTGGCATACCGCCCCGGTGCCGGCTCTCTTATTCCTACATTATACCTATCGTGGTGTCACCGCATCAAATCCATCTTTGATACACTCAAATATGAAGGTAGATATACAGACTACTTTTTGTTGTTGCTCATATGGATTAAAAGTTTACAACCTATTAGCCCGGTTAATTGTTTTAGTTGCATATATAACAATGCATTTGTTTACTAGATGGCTATGTTTCTATCTTCTATGCACCTACTATCCTAGGGAGAAAAACTAATAGAATGTAGCTTTTTTACAAGCCACTTTTGTCCGAAACTTAATCTACAGAAATTTGTTCTTGAGGTGGCAACGCCAAACATTTATATTGATATTTTTTATGTGGTTACATTGACTTGATATATATGATGTATTATCCACGTAATCTTCGCCCCCCTCATGTTCTAATCCTGGCTCCGCCCCTGCACCGTGGATGACTCTTTTAAAGATAATGAGGCAGGCTCTGGCATGATTCTAAGAAACAACACCGAGGGCATCATTTTCTCTGCTTGACGTTACCACATGCAATGTGCAAATGATTTGTAGGCGGAGCTGTTAGTCTGCTTTGAGGGCTTAGGCCTGTCCTTGGCCCGGAGTTAACTGCCAATAATCATTGAGACAGACTGCAACGACTTGGTGGCGATGGTGCAAGCTACTCAACCGGATTGTTCTCCATGTACAAACCTAGTTAAAGAGCTTATTAGTCTTAGTAATCGGTGTTCAATTGTAAAATTGGATCTAGGACTAGTTAGGGCTGGTCACCTTCTTGCAAACTTTGCAAGAACGAAGCGTTATGGTTTGGCTCTGGACCTAAAGTTGTTATTCATGAAATTGTGAGCCAACCTCCTGTAATCCCTGCTATCTAATAAAGATCCAGTTTTACCGGAAAAAAAGCTAGTCAAGTGCTTATCCTCCTAAAAGGAAACGAAAAAAATGCAATTGCCAAGATATCGTTGATTCATAGCATCTCCATTCCACAGGCCCATGTACACAAAATTATGGTCCATCTGTCCAACCAGCACAAAACACAACACATTACACTAGTGGCGCGTTTGTTAGGCCGTTTTAGGTCGAGCCAGTCCCCGTGGAGAAGATTCTGGGCCCATTTGATGCCTACTCACCATTCACATCGTGGACAGCACGATTCTCAAAGCCTTATTTAGGTAATTAATATAGGTGTGTCATGCCAACAATACCGAGAAAAATCCCGACCTCAAAGATTCTAAATAATTATGTCTAACTAGACCCAAATAGGAAAACATACACTCTGAAGTTCCGTACTTACACATAAACCCAAAAGATAGACCACCATACACTCTAGAAGACTCAACTACAAACATATTTATAAGACGATGTGCCTTAGAACTATATTTGTGAATATACATGATGATGATGTTTGAACGGAATATCAGATACACATACACAAAATCATTCATGTACCTACAATTAAATATTGTTTATGGATACGCCCACGAGTTTATCCTATCAATTATTCTCTTACATCTAGAGGCACTTGACTTCATGAAAGATTTGGTCAGAAAACGTATCAAAAGAAACTTTATTTTCATCTTTGTTAATGAATAATAATGAAATTATGTATTGCAACGATAGAATCAAATTTTATTGGTATTGTACTCTTTTGAATTCAATTATGTAAGTGTAACAGAAAAATATACTATCTAAGAACGTGTGAATAGACATAAGGAATGGTTATAATAAAATTGTATCTTATAGCGGATTTGCAATGATTTTGCATACTCCACGCGCTTGCTTCATCGCCAAGGGTGAGGGTGTCTCCATGAGACGGCGGGTGTGTGGCCGGCGGGTGGTTTTTTTTGCCTCACTGAATATACCTGAAACTCATGGGCTTGTTCTTTGTTCACAAAGAGGATACAGAAAAGGATACATGTCTGAATACACTGACAAATAAGGAACACGTCAAAGGTGATTGGTCCACAAAACACATTGACAAATAAGAAACACGTCAAAGGTGATTGGTCCACAAAACATCCGTAACTATCTGGATAAACATACTAGTACTCCAAAGTAGTCTTCTTTTTATATATAAGAGAGAATACACACATGTTGGACTTTTTCACAAGGATGTTAGGTAGTAGCTAGGTACAGAATGACGATCGATGTTGCTCAAGAAGATCGCCAGACGAAATCAATCTACAATGGCTACGTACAGCTGCCTCGCCGTTTCCCCTCATGATTCTCGTAGAGACAAGAAACGATAGTGTCGGCACAGAACATGCATCTGAGAAGGACGCTAGCTGAAGCTGCCGCCATGCCTATGCTTGTCGCTACAACAGTTCAATCTCAGGATGGGTTAGCGAGAAGGGGATCCAATTATGTTTCTCGAGTCTATCCAGTCGCCCAGTATGTGTCTCACCTGAGGTGGGGCCTACTCCGAATACGTATTTATGATGTAGATACGAGTATATGAGTGTATACTATCTCGTATGTCTGTTTAAGTGGACACAATAGCGTCTATAAAATACATAGATAATTGTAGTGGCATATTTCAAAAGACGAAAGTTGCAATGACATTTCTCAAATAGCTAAAAATTATAGTGGCATCTATCCAATAAACCATCATGAAAGTTGTTCCGAAGTCGTTGGTGATGATTCCAGGGTTTGTCGTAATCATCCCAAGATGGTAGATATGTCGGAGAGATTTTAGAAAGGTCCCAGAATATATATAGCATCGAGGTACCGGATTCATCTGAGAGAAACTAGAGGTGAAATAGAGTGTCGGAAGGGGTTCCAGTGGTCATAGTTGATAAGAGGGGACAAACCCAGCCTAGGGGTGGAGTCAGGGGCACTTGGGCCCACCCATGCCGGCGCACCACTCCTAGGGCTGGCGCATGGTGCCATGTGATGCCACCTCAGCCCTCCTTATTTGGTGCTTTGCATAATCGAGAAGGTATCCAATCAAATCTGTATTTAAGTTTCAATCAGATCTTTTAAATTGGGAAGGAATTGATCTTACTTGATTATCAAGTTGGATGATCTCCTAAACAAAGGAAGGAGATGATCTGCCATTATGAGAGATCGAGAAACTTACCAAAGGGAGGGGGCGCCACCCCTAGACCCACCATGGCACACCTAGCTAGTGTTGACAGCTCATTTGGTTGTGCAATTAGTTTAAGAGGTACTCCTAGCTAACAGATACAGGTCATTTTATAGGTGGATGATGCCCACGAGGCTTTGACTTATGGCGCTAGTGTACAGTGGAGAATGGACTAGACTATGTATGATGACTGCATCCAACTGCTTGTGGATGTGCATAACCTATTCAATACGACGGTGTTGCAATATAACCTTAATCATAATGGCAATTTAACAAATTCATTTAATCATCCAGAGCATCCTAAAAATCTAGTACCATCAAAACAAACAACAGTATCAGGAGGTGCGCATGAAAAGGTACTAGCTGCATATATAGCCGGCAGTCGCAACAAACAAATCTTTAGTTTATTAAATTCATTGGATCCCCATCAGATCATCATGTGCACAATGCTTACATATGGTCTATTCATCACTTGTCACAGCAACAATACTGAGTTGCATGTATTTCCTCACAATAGCTGATTTTGATGTTGTAGCCTCGGTCACTGCATGACTCTCTGCATTCCTCGATCTCGCACGTTTTTGGCGTCTCGTAGCAAGTAGCCAAATTGAAAGCATGGGTGCCTGAAAAAATATATGTCAAAATAGACACAATCTAGTAATGGAACACATTTTTCTCTTTCGAACTGACCTAGTAATGAACACTGAGAAGAAAGTAGATATGTTGGGTAAAAAAAATGATTGTATGTATAAACTACTTACTTATGTTGCCAGCCATAGTCGTTAAAATGACCAACATTACTGCTATGCTTAGAACCCTCGTGGTGTTACTCGTAAGCGCCATGGGAAGAGACTATCTAGTCCTTGTCGCTTGGTTTTTGCTACTAGAATATTTTGCTCGGGTTTATATAGAAGCAAAAGGAAAACAAAAATTTGCTTGGGGAATTAAGTCTTGCCTATTAATTTGGTTTC
Source organism: Avena sativa (assembly GCA_916181665.1). Lineage (NCBI taxonomy): Eukaryota > Viridiplantae > Streptophyta > Magnoliopsida > Poales > Poaceae > Avena > Avena sativa. Next base: position 454,229,480 of record OV702296.1, on the reverse strand, counting down.
GCCTAAAAATAGAGGGAAAACAAAAATCTTGGCGAATAAAGTCTTGCCTATTAATTTGGTTTCTTCTAAAAATAGAGCCAAAATAAAATCTCAGGAAATTAAGGCTTGCCTATTAATTTTGTTTCTCTAAAAATAGAGGCAAGAGAAAATCTTGGTTAATAAAATCTCAGGATATTAACCGCTTGCCTATTAATTCGGTTTCGGCTAAACTCGCATGTGTCCTTAATTATATTGCATATTATATTGTCTTGTCAAATCGTGGAGAATAATAAATTCTTGCCTTTCTACTCATTCATGTTTTTTGCTTTAATTTTCTGCATTGTTATCTCATTGAGAATCAATTTCTTTCTTGTTAATGCATTGATTCCTTCCTTGATTTACCTTGGATGATGTCCTAATTAATCACCAATTTTACACACTATAACCATAATCATATTGGCTATTAATTCATCAAATCCCTTTTCTCATCGAAAGCACCATATATTATTTTTTTGAAACGGAGACAAAAGCTTTGCCCCATCTATTAATTAAGAAGAAGATGCCCAGTTTTTTAGAGAAAACCGAGGGGAAACCTACAACAACATGGCTAAGTTCATACAAACACCAACAAGATAGGTGCAACGCCCAAACACAACCACCAACAACATAGGGGCAACACCCACACACCGACCAAGTCTAAGAGAAAACCCACATAGCCAAAGGGATGAACACACCAAACACGACACTCTTACACCGCATCGACAAAGACATGTCAGGACAAATGGGGCACCCATCAAGCAACTGTAGATGCATTTCCTGTAGCACCCCTCTTCTTGCTTGATCTCTCCTTTTCAAAGGCTGATCTTGGTCTAGCACCACCTCTCATGGACTTAACCTTACACCCAACCGATTTTTTGGATCCAGGATAGGTAGCAACCAAGGTGGTGAAAAATCGCAAATCTCTCTGGCGACGATAGCTCTAGGCGCATGATTCAACACTCCTGACTTAGCAACTGATGACCCACAAGTATAGGGGGTGTATCGCAGTATTTTCGATAAGTAAGAGTGTCGAACCCAACAAGGAGCAGAAGGTGCTGGCTAGTGGTATGGATCAGGAATTCTCTGCAAATACTTAGCAAACGGATTTTTAAGGGTTTTCGATAAAGCAAGTAAACAAAGTACGAGTAAATAAAAGATAGTAGGAATAAATGCAGCAAGTGGCCCAATCCTTTATGCAGCAAAGGACAAGCCGGTTGTATTACTTAAGATGACCAAACGTTCTCGATGACACATGGGAAGACTCTCAAGTGCTTTCGCTTAATATAGTTAATTAATCTTCTTTAGCTTGCTAAGTGTTGTGTGGGTGAACCTGTGCTAATGTACCGCCCCATCCAAGACTAATACATACTTGTGATTATACCCCTTGCAAACATCCGTAAGTACAAGAAAGTAATTAAGGTAGAGACCTAACCACAGCTTTAAACTCTAAGACCCTTACGTCCCTTGTGCAATGGTTTCCTAACGGGGGTTCATGTTTCTGTCACTCTGGCAACCCCTACGATTAGTAGCCAAATACACAATGCATTCCCCTAGGTCCATATAGGTGAAGTGTCATGTAGTCGACGTTCACATGACACCACTAGAAGAAGTACACCACAACTTAAATAACAATCTATTGAATCTTTCTCAACACAACTCCACTACTAACAACAAGACTTCTCCCAATTCCTCAAGAACAAAACGAACTACTCACAAGACATCATATGGATGATGATCAGAGATGAAATAATGATGTATAACAATCTGAACATAAACAATAATTCAATGGTTCACTCAATAGTATCAACTACAAAGAGTAATCAACACCAGGAAAGTTTCCCCTATGAACTATGCAAGATTCAACGCAATTGTTACAGCAATATGGAGATGGTGATGAGGGTGCTGATGGTGATGATGGTAGTGATGATGATGATGATCCCGATGAAGTCCAGCTTGATGGTGGTGTTGATGGCGACGATCTCCCCTCTCCGGGAAGGAATTCCCTCGGCAGAAATCTGTCTGCCGGAGAGATCTTTCTCTCTTGGTGTTTTCCGCCCCGCAGAGGCGACGGAATCTTTCTGTGGTCTCTCCCCGAGTCTTAGGGTTTCGGGAGGATGATATACGCTAGAGGGGAGAGGCTGGAGTGGGCCAGGGTGGCCACACCACCTCCAGGCGCGGCCTAGGCCTGCCCGCGCCATGGGGTGGTGTCGGCCCCCTGTGGCCCACCTCCACTCCATCTTCTGGCATCCTTAGTCTTCTGGAAAAATAGGATTTTCCGTATATTTTCCCGGATTTTCTGATCTTCGCGAATTTTGCCTCCAAACAACACCTTTTCCATCAGAATCGTGACTGCAGCGGTCCATGCTCGAAAAGTCATCAACCATGCAAAAACAGATGAAATAACATAAGTATCACCTCTCAATACGAAATATATCAATGAATAATAGTGAATTTAGACATAGAATAGTGATGCAAAATGGACGTATCAACTCCCCCCAAGCTTAGAATTCGCTTGTCCCCAAGCGAAACTGAGCTCAATAAACATGACCTCAGATTTATGGAGTGAAGAGTCGATAAAAGAATACGGACAAGAAGCATCACATTCATCAAATACATGGATCATAATAGAAGACAACTCACTATTATATAACTCAACTTGCAATGAGTAAAGGAAACACAATAAAGATACATAAAGTGAATCATAATTGGTAATGGCAAACTTAGCTCTTGGTCGAAGAATAGTTGATAATTTGCTGGAGTTCGCAAATAGCTGGTTTCTCAAAGATAGCTTTCAAAGTAGTAAACATCAAGATAAGAGCAATGTTCAAAACAAGGAACATAAGAAACATGATTGAATAAATCAACATATGAATGAATGAATGAGACACATCAACTCAAAATACTTGCTGAGATAGAAGGGAGTAGGTTTACTGACTCAACTACAAAGTAAAAGAAAGGCCCTTAAAAGAGGGAAGCAGGGATTGCAAGTCTCATAAAGAGCTCCAAAAAATTATGATACTTACTAGCTTTCAGCTCTCATTTCCCCTATCATAGGCATCTTTAGTTGATTAAGGTTAAAGTGACACAACTAAGAGGATATGCTTGACAAGTTATAAGTTGAAATCTCACGCCCTTTACTTATGAGTACCGATCCTCATGCTACTCAACTTCAGTCACGAGCAAGCTCTTGTCATTGTAAATACATGCGTATCATTGAGAACCGCCAACGGGGTACCCCTTGCACAAGATACAGGAGCTATCCCATAATCAAAATGACAAGGCAAGCAGACAGTAAGCATCTCAGCGATCTTTTTATTTGCTATTTGCATAGGTTTTTATTGAGGATGCTTCATAGAATGCTCACTATAGTTATGCTGCAAGTTTCCACCATGATTAGGCATGTCTTGGGCTAGCGGCCCAGGCGTTTCTCTAACACACATATAAACTCCACGATCTTACAAGTTCCACTTTTATTTCACACCGCCGGGATCCATAAGCAAAAGAACATGATATCAACTAGGTACAAAGTACCAAATGAAGTGTTGAAAGCGGTCCCCATGATACATGATTCGGCTAAATTCAACTCATAAAGCACAAGCATATACGCAACAAAGAAGGACCCAATGGTTCAAGTTTATTAAATGCAAGAAAGTAAAGTGTGCCATCAAGTTCGTGAGAGCTTTAATCACTAATTTTCACATAACAAGTTTAATTTGGGAGGTAGATAAAACAAGAATTTACTTGGAATAGCAATAATGCTAATAGGTAGGTATGGTGGACACAAATGGCAAAGGTGTTGGTTTAAAGGAGGTGGATGCACGAGAAGAATACCCTCTCAGTACAGGTTTTTGGCTAGCAAGGCTGGGTAGCAAGTATAAGAGTTGAAGGAAACAACCAAACATACAAGTGATAAAGACAAACATGCAATCTTCCTTGGAAGCACAAAAGATCTTAACTAGAGAATACTAGACTTATGAGCAAATCAAGAAAGAAAGATGATGAAATATTTTTTCTTTAAAGGTACTTTTATCTTTTTCATTCAACTCTCAAAAATAGTGTTGCTACTGACCGAGCCGGTTTGCCAAAACCAACCATGAATTGAAAACTAATATAAGCTATTGCAAAAGAGCGAATGATAGAACTTCTCATTAATATTCCATAACGGCAACTCACACCAAGGGATACACATCTAATGAGAGAGGGGACACTTCCATAATGCAAACCATACTACATAAATCTCCTCTATTTATGATATGACTCTACTAATAAGGTAAAAAGATAGAAGATAGTGATGTGATACTGCGGCACTCCCCCAAGCTTGGAACAAACCGAGGGGATGCCAAACCTGATGACGAATTACTCCTTAGGTGGTGGTGGTGTCTTCTCCTCTTCGTCCGTCTTCCAGGGTAAAGGCTTCCCATCAACAAAGGACATCGTGGTTTCCAACATCCTGAAACTTGCAGCAGCACTTATGAATTTAAATCTAGCCTCATACTCACAGTTTTGATTTTGAACGTCATAGAACTGTGCTTGCAGTTCGTTGGTTGTTTGGCGGAGTGAGAGGACTTCGTCTTTGAGTTCAGCAGTCTCCTTTTGGTGCCCGGTGATGAGTTCGGAACAAATCTTATGGATGATATCCACTTCGCTCTCCGCCATCTTCTTGTGCCTAAAGACTTCTTGCTCCAGTGCTTCCATCCTGTCCTCCAGACTTCCTTCACCTCTAGGTCCTTGAACCTCTTTAATCTGAACCTCCCCACCTTCGTGCAATAACTCCTTGGGATGAATCTTCAATTCTCTCGTGTATGGGTTGATGATATCTTCTAAGGAATCTCCCTTAACTAATCCAGTGGAAGACACTGAGGCTACAAAAACTGAGATTTTTACCTGGCAGAAACAGATCGAAACAAAAACACGACTAAAACACGATATACGAACCTCGGAAGATCCGGGGGGTTATATATTACGAAGTTTCGTATCAAAAGGAAGGTACTGGGAGAAAACGAGTCGGAGGCGGAGTCCTGGGTGGCCTCACCACCTGGTGGCGCGGCCAGGGGTGGGCCCGCGCCATGGGGTGGTGTGGGCCATCCCAGCTCCTTTTCCGTCCCTTTTTCGCTTCGTAACTTTCCTTATTGACTGAAACTGCAAAAATATAGTTGGATAGTATTTTCGCGGAACTTTTCTTACCAGAACTGTTACCTATATGAAAACAGACTCTGTAGGTCTCTGAATTTGGCCCTCAATGAATTTCTCTGGAGTTATAACTTGAAAGGCATCAACATCTTCATTGTAAGAATCTCCAGCAATATAGTGTTTGAGTCGCTGTCCATTCACTACTTGTGTAGTATTATCTTTTAGAGAAGAAATTTTTATTGCTCCTGAACGGTATACTTCTTCAATGATGAAAGGTCCTTCCCATTTTGATAGTAGCTTACCTGCAAAGAATCTGAGACGATACCTATACAATAGAACTTTCTCACCAACATGAAATTCTCTCTTAAGTATTCGCTTATCATGCCATCTTTTAACTTTTTCCTTAAAGAGCCTAGCATTCTCATAGGCTTCACTCCTCCATTCATCTAAAGAACTTAAGTCAAATAATCTTTTCTCACCAGCGAGCTTACAGTCTCTATTTAGTTCTTTCACTGCCTAGTAAGCTTTGTGTTCTAATTCTAAGGGTAGGTGACAAGCTTTCCCATAAACCATTTTATAAGGAGACATTCCCATAGGATTTTTATAAGCAGTTCTATAAGCCCATAAAGCATCATTCAACTTCTTAGCCCAGTTTTTCCTAGACCTATTAACAGTCTTTTGCAAGATAGATTTAATCTCTCTATTTGATAACTCTACTTGCCCGCTAGTTTGGGGGTGATAAGATGAAGCAATTCTATGATTAACATCATATTTAGCAAGGGTCTTCCTAAAACCACCATGAATGAAATGAGAACCCCCATCGGTCATAAGATACCTAGGCACCCCAAACCTAGGAAAGATAACATCCTTAAGCATTTTTAGAGAAGTCTCTCCGTCAGCACTCTTTGTAGGAATAACTTCTACCCACTTAGTAACATAATCAACAGCAACAAGAATATGAGTGTAGCCTTTTCGAAGGAGGGAAAGGACCCATAAAGTCAAATCCCCAACAATCAAAAGGTTCAATAACTAGAGAGTAGTTCATAGGCATTTCATTGCGTCTAGAAATATTACCAACACGCTGACATTCATCACACGATAGGACAAATTTTCTTGCATCTTTAAAAAGGGTAGGCCAGTAGAAACCTGATTGTAGTACCTTTTGTGCAGTTCTATCTCCTGCATGATGTCCTCCATAGGCACTACCATGACATTTACGTAATATCTCCTTTTGTTCATATTCTGGAACACATCTTCGCATAATACCATCAACTCCTTCTTTGTATAAGTGTGGGTCATCCCAAAAATAATGCCTCAAATCATAGAAGAACTTTCTTCTTTGCTGAGCTGTAAAAGTTGGAGGCAAATACTTGGAGACAATAAAGTTAGCATAATCAGCATACCAAGGGCTTCCTCGCGAGCTCACCCCTACTGCGGCTAACTGTTCATTTGGGAAACTATCATTAACAGGCATAGGGTCAAAAGAGATGTTTTCCAAACGAGATAAATTATCAACTACAGGGTTTTCAGCACCCCTCCTATCTACTATGTGTAGATCAAACTCTTGTAAAAGCAGTACCCATCTAATAAGCCTAGGCTTAGCGTCCTTCTTCGTCATAAGATATTTAATAGCAGCATGATCAGTATGAATGGTTACTTTTGAGTCCACAATATGGGGCCTAAACTTATCACAGGCAAAAACAACAGCTAGAAATTCCTTTTCAGTAGTGGCATAATTCCTTTGAGCAGCGTCTAGAGTCTTACTAGCATAATGGATAACGTTTAACTTTTTATCAATACGTTGCCCAAGGACAGCCCCTATAGCAAAATCACTAGCATCATACATTATTTTAAAGGGTAAACTCCAATCAGGTGGTTGAACAATAGGGGCTGTAGTTAAAGCCTTCTTAAGAGTTTCAAAAGCTTCCCTACAATCATCATCAAAAATGAAGGGTACATCTTTTTGTAGAAGATTAGTGAGAGGTTTTGATATCCTAGAGAAGTCTTTAATAAACCTCCTATAGAAACCAACATGTCCAAGGATACTACGAATACCTTTGATGTCTCTTGGACATGGCATCTTCTCAATTGCCTCAACCTTAGCTCTATCAACTTCTATGCCTCTTTCAGAAACTTTATGCCCAAGAACAATCTCTTCATTAACCATAAAGTGGCATTTCTCCCAATTAAGAACAAGATTAGTTTCTTCACATCTATGCAAAACTTTATCAAGGTTGTGCAGACAATTTTCAAAAGAAGTTCCATAGATAGAAAAGTCATCCATGAACACTTCTACAATTTCCTCACAAAAACCATGAAAGATAGCAGACATGCACCTTTGGAAAGTAGCAGGAGCATTACATAAACCAAAAGGCATACGTCTATAAGCATAAGTTCCATAAGGGCAAGTAAAAGTAGTTTTGTCTTGATCTTGTTGTTTAACAGCAATTTGAGAGAAACCAGAATAACCATCAAGAAAACAAAAATGGGTCGTTTTAGACAACGTTTCCAACATTTGATCAATAAAAGGAAGCGGGTAGTGATCTTTCTTAGTAACTTTATTGACTTTCCTAAAATCGATGCACATCCTATAGCCTACCACTATTCTTTGAGGAATAATCTCATCATTATCATTACGGACAACGGTAATACCTCCCTTTTTAGGAACACAATGAACAGGACTAACCATTCACTATCATCAATAGGGTAAATAATACCAGCATCAAGGAGTTTCAATACCTCATTCCTTACCACTTCCTTCATCCTAGGATTTAAACATCGTTGGTGCTCCACTACTGGCTTCTCATCTGGTTCTATGTTGATAAAATGCTGACATATAGTAGGTGAAATCTCTTTTAAATCATCTAGAGTATAGCCCATAGCTCCTCGATGTTTCCTCAAAACTTCCAATAACCTTTCTTCTTCCTTCCCTAAAAGTTTAGCGCTAACAATAACAGGATATATCTTTTTATCATCAATATAAGCATATTTAAGATCACCGGGGAGAGGTTTTAGATCGAAAACCGGATCCTTTTTAGGTGGCATCATGGTACCCAAGTCTTCTACAGGCAAGTCGTGCTTAAGCATCATAGGTTGATCACGGAGAATCCTATCAATCTCATTCCTTTCTTCCATGAAGATTTCACTTTCATGATCTTCCATAAATTGCTACAAAGCATTGTTAGGAGCAAGAGAAATAGAAGCAAGTTGTTCAACCCTAAAATCCTCATTATGGGTTTCCTCTTCGCAAGGTTCTTTAGCAAATTTCGAAAAATTAAACTCATAAGATTCCCCATCAAACTTAGTCAAGATTTTCTCCCTCTTGCAATCAATAATAGCTCCACAAGTACTCAAGAAAGGTCTACCAAAAATGATAGGGTAGGTTTTACTAGCAGCCGAACCAAGTACTAGAAAATCAGCAGGGTACTTAATCTTACCACAAAGAACTTCCACGTCTCGTACAATACCAATTGGAGAGATGGTCTCTCTATTAGCAAGGTGAATAACCACATCAATCTCTTCCAACTCGCAAGGACTAATTTCATGCATAATTTCTCTGTAAAGCTCACAAGGAATAGCACTGGAACTTGCACCAATATCACATAAACCATAATAACAACGATCACCAATTCTAATAGAAAGCACAGGAACACTAGCCTTTTTAGTTCTATTGGGATGTGAAACAATATTAGAAGCATCCTCACAAAAGACTATGTGCCCATCTTCTACGCTTTTAGTGACAAGGTCTTTCACAATTGCTACCACAGGTTCAATGTTTATTTGTTCATCAGGTTTTACAGTTCTTTTTTCACTTTTGGTGATTACATTAGTTATCATAGGATGGTCCTTTACCTTTTCGGGGAAGGGAATCTTCTCGATATAAGGTTCGGGTAAGATGGGGTCAATAATGCAATACTCAACACTTCCAATAGGAGCATAGTCAACAATATCTTTGTAAGGTGCATGGTATTTGTTCCATCCCCTTTTTGGAATTTAGATATAGGAAGCAAAAGCTCTAAAGCAATTCGTAATAACTTGCAAATCAAGACCATAAATACTACTAATATTTTGAAAGTCATCGGTTCCCATAAAAGATTCAATGCATTCATAATCATAATTTATACCTGACTTTCTACCTTTGTCATTCTCCCAAGCTTCAGCATTGTCTTGAATACGGTCCAGAAGATCCCATTTAGCTTCTTCTTCCATACGAGTGAATGATCCAGCACAAGAAGCATCCAATAAATCCTTATCATGTAGAGGAAGCCTTGCATAGAAGTTATTGATAATAATATTGTTGGGGAGCTCATGAATAGGACATTTGAGCATTAGTAACTTCAATCTCCCCCAAGCTTGAGTTGTACTCTCTCCATCAAGAGGCCAAAAGTTGTATATTTGATTTCGATCTTTATGAATCTCACTAGGAGGATAAAACTTTGAATAAAAGAGAGGTACTATTTCCTCCCATTCCAAAGCTTGGCCATTCTTCAGCAGCTTATACCATTCCTCAGCTCTTCCTTTCAGTGATAATGAGAATAATTTCTTCTTAACTTGATCTGTAGTAATACCTGCACACTTGAACAACCCGCATAATTCGTGTATAAAGAGTAAATGATCACCGGGATGGATAGTTCCATCCCCAACATAGTAGTTATCCATAACACGATCAGTAATTCTTGTAGGTATTTTGAAAACATCATTCTCAGCAGGTGGTGGCTTATCTACTACCTTAGCAGTGGTAGTAGCATTACCAAATAAGAAACTCAGCGAATTATCCATAACGAAAATAAAGCAACTAACAGAAGTAAACAATACTCACAGTAGAAGTTTCCTTTACCAGTTCCACTCTCCAATAGCGCTTATCCCCGGCAACGGCACCCAAAAATAGTCTTGATGACCCACAAGTATAGGGGGTGTATCGCAGTATTTTCGATAAGTAAGAGTGTCGAACCCAACGAGGAGCAGAAGGTGCTGGCTAGTGGTATGGATCAGGAATTCTCTGCAAATACTTAGCAAATGGATTTTTAGGGGTTTTCAATAAAGCAAGTAAACAAAGTACGAGTAAATAAAAGACAGTAGGAATAAATGCAGCAAGTGGCCCAATCCTTTATGCAGCAGAGGACAAGCTGGTTGTATTACTTAAGATGACCAAACGTTCTCGAGGACACATGGGAAGACTGTCAAGTGCTTTCGCTTCATATAGTTGATTAATCTTCTTTAGTTTGCTAAGTGTTGTGTGGGTGAACCTGTGCTAATGTACCGCCCCATCCAAGACTAATACATACTTGTGATTATACCCCTTGCAAACATCCGTAAGTACAATAAAGTAATTAAGGTAGAGACCTAACCACAGCTTTAAACTCTAAGACCCTTACGTTCCTTGTGCAATGGTTTCCTAATGGGGTTCAGGTTTCTGTCACTCCGGCAACCCCTACGATTAGTAGCCAAATACACAATGCATTCCCCTAGGCCCATATAGGTGAAGTGTCATGTAGTCGACGTTCACATGACACCACTAGAAGAAGTACACCACAACTTAAATAACAATCTATTGAATCTTTCTCAACACAACTCCACTACTAACAACAAGACTTCTCCCATGTCCTCAACAACAAAACGAACTACTCACAAGACATCATATGGATCATGATCAGAGATGAAATAATGATGTATAACAATCTGAACATAAACAATAATTCAATGGTTCACTCAATAGCATCAACTACAAAGAGTAATCAACACCGGAAAAGTTTCCCCTATGAACTATGCAAGATTCAACGCAATTGTTACAGCAATATGGAGATGGTGATGAGGGTGCTGATGGTGATGATGATGATGATCCCGATGAAGTCCAGCTTGATGGTGGTGTTGATGGCGACGATCTCCCCTCTCTAGGAAGGAATTCCCCCGGCAGAAATCTGTCTGCCGGAGAGATCTTTCTCTCTCGGTGTTTTCCGCCCCGCAGAGGCGGCGGAATCTTTCTATGGTCGCTCCCCGAGTCTTAGGGTTTCGGGAGGATGACATACGCCAGAGGGGAGAGGCTGGAGTGGGCCAGGGTGGCCACACCACCTCCAGGCGTGGCCTAGGCCTGCCCGCGCCATGGGGTGATGTGGGCCCCCTGTGGCCCAACTCCACTCCATCTTCTGGCATCCTTAGTCTTCTGGAAAAATAGGATTTTCCGTATATTTTCCCGGATTTTCTGATCTTCGCGAATTTTGCCTCCAAACAGCATCTTTTCCATCAGAATCCTGACTGCAGTGGTCCATGCTCCAAAAGTCATCAACCATGCAAAAACAGATGAAATAACATAAGTATCACCTCTCAATACGAAATATATCAATGGATAATAGTGAATTAAGACATAGAATAGTGATGCAAAATGGACTTATCAGCAACCCCATCATATATGGGAACCACAAACCCGTCGGACTCAAGCGAGAGAGAAAGCCGACATCATCAACATCACGACGCTTCTCAAAGTCAAGTGTCTGAGCCATGATTAAGACCATTCCCTCACACTAAGAGGTAGCTGACACACCAAGCTACGACGACGCGCCACGGGGAGAGAAATAGCCGTAGAGATGCTCATCCTCAACCATAGACGACTTCTACTCAGAGGAGTCAAACACAACCGAATCCTGCACTTTCACGAGCCCTAGACCAGTAGAAGGGCATGCCTCTGTCGGCTCCAAAGAGGTAGATAAGGGAATGCCTCTGGGTTGTGATTTTGGGCGTGTAGAGGCGACGATGGCATGATGACTATGACGGTGGCATTTTTTTCTTGGTAGAGGCAGCGGCTGGTTTCAGTGGCGGCAGCTTGGTGATGGGAGGAGGTGCTTTGATACCATGTCAAAATACCTTGGTTGGAACGATGCTTGCCATCGCATCAGCTTCGTGTTAATATAGGGGGTAACATAATACATGGTTATGTATCCATACACAATACATATGGTATATAAAATATTACATCTAACAATTCCTCTAGTGTCCCCTTGCGGAATTCATGTGGAGCGCTGTTAGGGAAACTGTTGTCCTGCTCCTGGAACCCTCGGTGTCTCTCCGGCGTTTTTAGGTTCCTTCAACAACTCTCGGATCAAGCTAGAGGAGTGTTGACAATTTCTTGCGTGGCTTTATGTTGGAAACTTTGGAACATGCGCAACAAATTCTCTAATGAGGGCGTTTTCCCAGCCTACCTAGGTGATGGTATATACAAATTGTCTATGTATCTTCAGGTGTCGAGTCCAGTGGCTAGGAGACAAGATCGCGAGGCGATGGAGCTGACAATTGGGAGGATTCGTCAACTATGCAGCACACTTCGAGAGGACCCTACACGATCTCAGCCTCCTAATGCTCCTCTCGTGTACCCGTTCCCATAGGTGTGCGTTGGGGCACGTTTCCTATGGTGGTCTTTGTGTTGCACTAGTGAGGTGCTGGTTTATGTGGAGAATTTTTACTTTGGTGTCCCCCCCCCCCCCCCCGAGAAAATCGTTTGGTTCAGAAGTGATTTGCACGGTCAGGATTTTCCTATACCGGTTGGAGAAGTAGGGCTAGATGGCCCTCGGGTGGCCCTTTAAAGCCCAGTAGAACCCGTGCCCGCTTGGGGACCCTATGATACATACACGTGCGGTTCAATGTACGGTGTATTATACTGTATATTATACGGTGATGACGTGTCTCGGAAAGCGACTGGTCACACGATATAAATGGTAACCATCATTGTCGTCGCCTAGGTCCGAACCATTTTCCCCACCCAATTTGGCAAAATTAACCCCACCGCCCCCAGTGACCGTCCGGATCTGAATCAGCTCTGGCCACTTTCCCCTTGGCGGCGATGGAAGGACGCGGTGCATCGGACCCTGCCTCCTATGTCAAGAAGAAGATGGGAGGAAACGGAGAAGGGTGGGAGTTGGCAGTGGCAGGGGAGTTGCGGATGAACTCATGGCTGGCGAGGGCGCGTTCCGTGCGGATCTGGAGGTGGTGAAGTGGATTGGGGTTGCGGAGGCGGTGGTCGACTCTTCCGGTCAGGAGGTGGGCACAGCAGCCATAGCCGGCAAGGGCTCGTTGGTGGCGTCTGTGTCGGATTTGGAGGCGAAGAAGGCGGTGGTTGACGCTGCCGCTGAGGAGGTGGGCGCAGCTGCCACAGCTGTCAAGGGCGTGCATGCGTCAGATTTGGCGGCGGAGGAGGCGGAGGAGGCGGAGAAGGCGGTGGGCGCAGCTGGCAAGGGCGTGCAGGCGTCAGATTTGGTGGCGGAGGAGGCGGACAAGGCGGTGCTCGACGGTGCCTCTCAGGAGGTGGGGGTTGAGCCGGTGGTGAATCTTGCGCAGCAGGATGCGAATGAGGTAAGTATCACCATCGATCTCTTCTGCCCCTCTATTGTTTCAGTGTTGGGCCTAATCGTTGTTAGAAAATCTATAGATATACATAGCTAGGGTTTGAACGCTAGGGTTCATAGTTATTAATTGAAGATTAAATTTCCATTGCGTAATCAGTACACAGATTGGTTTGGTAATTAGTACACAATAACATGCATCCATCCCCAATCCATGCAGTAATTGTTCAATCGTTGTTCATATGGCATTTGCAAATTAACTGTTTGAAATTTTTGTGTTGATGTAAGTATGGTACATGTATACTATTTAGGTAACTGGTAAATAGTTTGTATTTAGTTCACACTGTATCATTTCAGTTATGTGCACTGTGGAAATATGTGGAAATATGATTCAGTTTAATGCTTGGAAATTTTATTATTACTCAAATTCAGACTTGCATATTATAATATGCAGTGCTAGTTTGAATTGTAATATGAAACTTCATATACTTCTTGTTTATACATTGAGCTCCATGTGTTATCTCATATATTTATCTCTTGGATTCTGCAATTAGTTTAGACTGTTTTCATAAATGGATTATGTCGAATGAACTTATTATGAGTACATGTCCTCATATAATTCTTACTATATCACAAGTATTGCATAAGTGTTATCTGTCCAATTAATTTATTTAGTGTTCATTCAAATTAGATATAGTTATTCCTATGTCATTTTTAGATTTTAATTGTTCACATATCTTCTATTTAATAGTAGATGAATTTGAATTGGGATTTTGAAATAATGAAGTTGAATTGATATTTTAAATTGTGCATCATATATAATTAATTAACTTTGGATAAATGTATAGGATGTGGAGCCATATTTTATAGCTCTTGGCAAGAAGAGAAAGTTCTCGGACTTCTTTGATCCATATGAACAGTCTGAGTCCGAGGGCTCCCTATCGGTGAACCCTTGTCCGTTGTTTATAATTCTTTATGTCCAATGATTATATATTGCAATGCATGATGTGTTTTCTTATTTCCATGTATTTTTGTAGTACGACTCGAATGATGAAGCAGATGTTGACGAAAGGAACGTGGATAGTTTCACTTTGAAGGAGGTGGCCAAGGTCCAGGCAGAGGGTCGTGCATTCTATATGAATGCTAATGGGTTTGTATGCCCATGGCATACAAACAAGCCAAAGGGTGGGAAGCTGTAGGGCCTCCTTCAGCATGTGCGAGAGCTTGCAGCCACAGGTTCAGATCATCGCATTAAGGGACAGCATAATGCTCTTCTGTAGGTTCTTCTCGCAAATGAGGTGGAATAGGGTTAGGTATGTGTAGGCCAACTGGTTTGAACACCGTCCTAGTTGGTGATGGTGTCCATTTTGTTAATAGTCCTAAACTGTTAAGTACTGTACTAATGCAGCAGACTACGAGGAGCCTTGGATCATCCTCTCTAAACCTATCTAGTAGTACATTGTCCACATCAGTGAGATGGTGTTACTTTTGTATAAATATGTAAACTGCTCTACTAATATGCTACTGTGGAAGACTTTATTATGTATCTGTGTAATCATCTGTTGGAATGGTTTGGGTGTTCTGGTTGGAGATGTCACTGTTTTTTACTAGTGTTGTGCTGATGACAAAACATGCTTGGCATGTTGTGGCTGAGGATTATTAGTGGCCCCTAGTCTTTACTGTTTTTGTATAGACATGTTCAGTGGCTGTACATAGAAAGATAGGTTGAATTAAACTATGACAGAATTGGGGGAATTGAAAATGATTGTTTTCTTACCCATTTTTAATCTCTCCTGTATTTTTTACACTAGTTGACACTTACTCCAAATTACATCTAAAGATTAAATGTAAATTTAAATTCAGGAAATAGATTGCGAAAAGAAGTAGAACATTTAAAAATAATAGATTGTAAAAGTTAAATTAATTTGGCCTGGCCTGGAATGACGTTTCTCAAGTTGGGCCAGGTAATCCCAACAAAATCGGGCCTCGCCCACATCGCCCGTTAGTCCTCGTGGTCCATGTACGAGGCCCAGCAACAAGGAGGATTAGGGAGGCCGAGTAACCTCCATTTTGTTAGTTGTTTTTAAATAAATTTGACATATTTTGCAATAAATATTGTAATCACATTTTGGAACACTTTATGAATAATTGTTTTAAAAAAGTTCCATACATTGTTTTAATAGTTTGTTAATGGGTGTTCTCAAATGAACAATTACGTCTCTCGGTATTGTGAAAAGAAATTTTTATAATAATGACCTATTTTGTGAAGTAACTTCACTAAAATAATAAAAAATTACATATTCTGCATGTGATGCTAGATCCATGTGGAAACATGGTATCCTTTGCTTAAAGTGATTTTTAAAAAAATGCATGAGCTCCATTTGTAGTGGGTGTAGTTCAAATTTATCCAAGTTTTGTCAATTTTGACCAAAGTTTGACCGGTGTCAAAACCACACCCAACTTGTATTCCACAACAAACCACCCGGTCATGTGTGCCTCTGGTGTGGCCTACTACCCCCTCGTGGTGCTGGTTGTCACACCTAGATTGACATTCTAGTACATGGTTCAGGAAAAGTAGTCGTTTTTTGCGATTTTAAAATGGAAGAGCCTTTTCTTCCGCAAAGATGTTGAAAACAAACCTCACAAAAGTGTTTGTCATGTGAAGACACACATCTCTGCCAAATTTGAGATCATTCCGACAAAGTTTGCAGTAGGCATGGTCACCACCTAGCTCATATGCGTACTAAGCCATGAACCTTATACTCCGAAGGTGCTCTATGGGAGGAGATGATTGAAATCTTTCATGTTACACATGTTTATTATTTTTCATGGCAAACAGGGAGCATACATAGGTGAGAGGCCAAGGTTTCACGATATTTCGTTATTTTTTGAATTTTTGGTGGTCCGGTCAAATTTTGGTCAAAATCTCGGCGTCTGGTAAGACTGCATAGGGGTTGGACCTTGATGATGTGAGGCTAGATCCATGTGGAAACATGGTATCCTCTGTCTTAAAGTGATTTTAAAAAAATGCATGAGCTCCATTTGTAGTGGGTGTAGTTCAAATTTATCCAAGTTTTGTTAATTTTGACCAAACTTTGACCGGTGTCAAAACCACACCCAACTAGTATTCCACAACAAACCACCTGGTCATGTGTGCCTCTGGTGTGGCCTACTACCCCCTTGTGGTGCTGGTTGTCACACCTGGATTGACATTCTAGTACATGGTTCGGGAAAAATCGTCGTTTTTTGCGATTTTAAAGTGGAAGAGCCTTTTCTTCCGCAAAGATGTTGAAAACAAACCTCACAAAAGTGTTTGTCATGTGAAGACATACATCTCTGCCAAATTTGAGATCATTCTGACAAAGTTTGCAGTAGGCATGGTCACTACCTAGCTCATATGCGTACTAAGCCATGAATCTTCTACTCAGAAGGTGCTCTATGGGAGGAGATGATTGAAATCTTTCATGTTACACATGTTTATTATTTTTCATGGCAAACAGGGAGCATACATAGGTGAGAGGCCAAGGTTTCACGATGTTTCGTTATTTTTTGAATTTTTTGGTGATCCGGTCAAATTTTGGTCAAAATCTCGGCGTCTGGTAAGGCTGCATAGGGGTTGGACCTTGATGATGTGAGGCTAGATCCATGTGGAAACATGGTATCCTCTGTCTTAAAGTGATTTTAAAAAAAATGCATGAGCTCCATTTGTAGTGGGTGTATATCAAATTTATCCAAGTTTTGTCAAATTTGACCAAACTTTGACCGGTTTCAAAACCACACCCAACTTGTATTCCACAACAAACCACCCGGTCATGTGTGCCTCTGGTGTGGCCTACTACCCCCTCGTGGTGCTGGTTGTCACACCTGGATTGACATTCTAGTACATGGTTCAGGAAAAATAGTCGTTTTTTGCGATTTTAAAATGGAAGAGCCTTTTCTTCCGCAAAGATGTTGACAAGAAACCTCACAAAAGTGTTTGTCATGTGAATACACACATCTCTACCAAATTTAAGGTCATTTTGACAAAGTTTGTAGTAGGCATGGTCACCACCTAGCTCATATGCGTACTAAGCCATGAACCTTCTACTCCGAAGGTGCTCTATGGGAGGAGATGATTGAAATATTTCTTGTTACACATGTTTATTATTTTTCATGGAAAACAGGGAGCATACATAGGTGAGAGGCCAAGGTTTCACGATGTTTCGTTATTTTTTGAATTTTTGGTGGTCCGGTCAAATTTTGGTAAAATCTCGGCGTCTGGTAAGACTGCATAGGGGTTGGACCTTGATGATGTGAGGCTAGATCCATGTGGAAACATGGTATCCTCTGTTTTAAAGTGATTTTAAAAAAATGCATGAGCTCCATTTGTAGTGGGTATAGTTTAAATTTATCCAAGTTTTGTCAATTTTGAGCAAACTTTGACCGGTGTCAAAACCACACCCAACTTGTATTCCACAACAAACCACCCGGTCATGTGTGCCTCTGGCGTGGCCTACTACCCCCTCGTGGTGCTGGTTGTCACACCTGGATTGACATTCTAGTACATGGTTCAGGAAAAATAGTCGTTTTTTGCGATTTTAAAATGGAAGAGCCTTTTCTTCCGCAAAGATGTTGAAAACAAACCTCACAAAAGTGTTTGTCATGTGAAGACATACATCTCTGCCAAATTTGAGGTCATTTTGACAAAGTTTGTAGTAGACATGGTCACCACCTAGCTCATATGCGTACTAAGCCATGAACCTTCTACTCCGAAGGTGCTCTATGGGAGGAGATGATTGAAATATTTCTTCTTACACATGTTTATTATTTTTCATGGAAAATAGGGAGCATACATAGGTGAGAGGCCAAGGTTTCACGATGTTTCGTTATTTTTTGAATTTTTGGTGGTCCGGTCAAATTTTGGTCAAAATCTCGGCGTCTGGTAAGCCTGCATAGGGGTTGGACCTTCATGATGTGAGGCTAGATCCATGTGGAAACATGGTATCCTCTGTCTTAAAGTGATTTTAAAAAAATGCATGAGCTCCATTTGTAGTGGGTGTAGTTTAAATTTATCCAAGTTTTGTCAATTTTGACCAAACTTTGACAGGTGTCAAAACCACACCCAACTAGTATTCCACAACAAACCACCTGGTCATGTGTGCCTCTGGTGTGGCCTACTACCCCCTCGTGGTGCTGATTGTCACACCTGGATTGACATTCTAGTACATGGTTCGGGAAAAATCGTCGTTTTTTGCGATTTTAAAATGGAAGAGCCTTTTCTTCCGCAAAGATGTTGAAAACAAACCTCACAAAAGTGTTTGTCATGTGAAGACATACATCTCTGCCAAATTTGAGATTATTCCGACAAAGTTTGCAGTAGGCATGGTCACTACCTAGCTCATGCGTACTAAGCCATGAACCTTCTACTCCGAAAGTGCTCTATGGGAGGAGATGATTGAAATCTTTCATGTTACACATGTTTATTATTTTTCATGGAAAACAGGGAGCATACATAGGTGAGAGGCCAAGGTTTCACGATGTTTCGTTATTTTTTGAATTTTTGTTGATCCGGTCAAATTTTGGCCAAAATCTCGGCGTTTGGTAAGGCTGCATAGGGGTTGGACCTTGATGATGTGAGGCTAGATCCATGTGGAAACATGGTATCCTGTCTTAAAGTGATTTTAAAAAAAATGCATGAGCTCCATTTGTAGTGGGTGTATTTCAAATTTATCCAAGTTTTGTCAATTTTGACCAAACTTTGACCGATGTCAAAACCACACACAACTTGTATTCCACAACAAACCACCTGGTCAAATGAAAAAGCATATTTCTTCTGAGCTTGACAAAGTTTGCAAATATATGATTTTGTCTAGCTCATTAAAATTAATTCATAATTGAATAATAAAACGCAGATAATAAAACTTGGGCCGTTTTATTTTTTGACAGTTAACATGTTGGGCCGGTTACTAGTGGACTAAACTGGGACGTTCGGCCTCGTTATTAAAGCGGTTGGCTGCACGCACGACGACCTAGGTCGTGGTCTTCTCCTGTAGCTCCTCCCGTAATCGTTATTTCCCCTGGCGCCGCCTCCCATCTCGACGTGGGCGACCTTCTCTGGCTATCGCTGCTCCATCGTCAGCCAAATCTGCCGTCATCGACTGCGAGGAAAGGATACCGAAGAGGCTGCTCCATGCGCACTTTGAATTTTTTTACGGGAAGATCGTATTAATCTGCATACTAGACTAGACTATAAAGCGGTTGTGTGTGGTGGATCTAGGTTGCACGTCCTAGTTGCGACGCATTTATCTGCATATTAATCTCCATTAATTTGCATACTAATCTGCCTGGATACTTGTGTACTAGTGCATTAATCTTGATTCTGCCTCTTTAGATCGGTTTGATTGTACATCGTAGGACAAAAAAAAGTTCAGATTTAATCTGCCTTTTAGACACGAGATCACAGACATGTGATCACACATGTGAAACTGAACTTAACTGTATTAATTGTTCTGGTAAATCACAGACACGCGATCACAGACATGTGATCACAGACACGAAACTGTATTAATTTTCTCTGGTAAATTGTCTGAAAACATGCAAAATTGCGAGAGTATAGAGGTTTGGCACAGCCATAATTTTTCGTGTCAATTATAATCTGCATGTGAATTGGACTATTTTTTCTGAAAGTACTATTAATTATTCTACTTTTCGTTGATTATGACAGCATGAACGACCTTGATGGTGATATTTGTTGCAACATTGAAAAATGGTGCAACCTATGTGATAGATTTTCAAGTGCGCAACGCGCTAAAATTGGAGAAACAAATTTCCGATGTATGTCGCAAATTCCCAAAATCAAGATGCGCATTGTCTTACTTCGGTACATGCTAGATGCGTACGATATACATACTGCGAAGTTTGTGATCCCAGATAATAAAGGTGAATTTTCAGCTAGTGCAGTCGATGCCGAGTGCATTTATGGTTTATGTAACGTTGGCTTGTCTGGAATGAGTATAGTTGATGAGGAAGGGGATGACGCAAAGTCTCGTATTCCATCATATTTTCTCAGTGATAGTCATTGAAGACTTAATTAAAGAGATTGTGACAGGTAAAGCCGCAGACGATGACTTTCTCCGTAGAGTTGGTCTAGTTCTCCTTGGCACAGTGTTGGCGCCAAATAGTAAACTGATAGTAGCAAAAGATTACTGGGCACTAGTAGAGGACGTGAACAGAATATCAAAGATTAATTGGAGTGAGTTTACAGTAAATCATCTCATGACACATGTGAGGCTTGCGCTTAAATAAAAAAAATTAGGCAGTGGCCTAAGGGAAACTTGTCATTACTGCAGGTATACTTTCTATTTACAATCAATTTAATTTTGATCAAACGCTCAGATATTGCTTCATGTTATATATGTCATGAATTTCTTATTATTCTGTGTAGTATCTTTATTGGGAGAAGGTGAAGGCTATAGATGATCCTTATAGGCTCAATCCAGAATTGTCCTTACGACCACTTATGCTAAATTGGACGGACAACGCTGCTACCACAAGGGATGCGTATGACTGTTAAAATGGTCGAGGTGAAGGCGTTGGTAATACATCTTGAAAGGGCTTATTGTACGTACGAATAGTTCATACTCTGAATGAGTTGTATTTTCTTACTTGCAGGTTGAAGATAATATTACATTGCAGGCTAGGAAAGGCAATCTTAAAAGAGGTTTTAATATTCCGAAGCCGAAAGCAAAGTCGGCCAGAAAATATAATGTGGGAAACTCAAACAAAAAAAATGAAAAAGTTATGCAGGAAGTACTTCTTGAGTCAATGATGGAGCGAGTGATTAAGCGGTTGATGGATAAGATGGAGTCAATGGTTGAGCGAATGATGAAGAAGTCAATGGTCATTTGTGCACAGGTAACACACCATATGTACAGAAATGCAAATTATGTTGTAAAGCTATTTGATGCTTTATCTTGATGTTGCTTTTCTCAGGAAGTTGTCGCTATGTTAAATAAGAACGGTGTAATGTACAAAAGCACAACAGCTTCCACTTCGAAAGGTGAAGAGGGAGCAGAGAATGGATCATTTATGAATGGTCCTGCAATTAAAAAGAAAGAACTTTGGTATGACAATGTCACTGACGATGCTAAAGTAGATCAGATTGTGAATGAAACTATTCAGTCGCTGAATGAAGATGGGTTCAATGGGAATGTCACGCCAGAAGAGGGAAAAATTAGGACCGAGCCTAAAGACCCAATGGGCAGCACTCCTAATAATCCGTGGTTAATCGAAAATACGGCACCATCTAAATCAGCGTCCTCAGAATTACCAATAGAAATATGCCAATCTTCCTAGGTAAATGGTAAAGAATAGGATGGGGCAACCTCATCTGATGATTCGAAGAGTACCGATAGCAAAATTGTTCCAACCGAGAAGGTACAACAAGTGGCAGGGAAGCGGAAGAGGAAAATTTCTATAAAACTCAATGATTATGTTGGGTATGAGCCCCAAAAACGTCGAGCTAAAAAAAGGTAAAACCAAATGGCTAGAAAACTCAATGATTATGTTTCCATATGTTGTGTACGACTGAATATTATTACTATCATTATCTATATTTGAAGCGCAGAAATGAATGATATAAAGATTGAGGATAAATCTATATTGACTGCTCAGCAAATAGACGTAGCCGTACGTATGGTTCAAAAAGCAGCAGAGACAGAAGCAACACAGAAAAAAGTCTGTGTACAAACATGAAAACGAAAATGCAGTGTCGTCGATTAAGCTGAACGTAATTCTTGACCATCTGTGGCTTACCGATCGAGTAAGTTTTAGCTAAATTGCATGTGTGGAAAGAAGTTTAATGTACATAAATTTCTTATGAGATAGTAATATGAAATTGCTCTTCTTATAGGTCATTGACGTTTATATTAGAGACTTGTCACTTCGTGTTGGACAGGACCGTTGCATGTTTTCAGCAGTAAGGACGACATACTTAATTAAACAAGCGACAAAATGGGCGGTAGCCAAGCAATCGAAGCATAACATGGACTTTGTTATATCTAAAAGTGGATCCATTGGTAGAGTTATAGACGAGTACTTTCCGCGTTCCAAGGTAAGCACTATTTTATGTCAAGATCGCAAAGCGTCCGTAATTTCATTCATTTTCATTATTACATTTTTGCAGACATAGTTCCCGCTTAACATAGGAAATCAGCATTGGACTATATTTGTCATGCACGTACCAAAGCAGCAGTTCCAAATTCTTGACTCTTTGTATACTTTATCGGTCACGAGAAGGACTATTGAAACATTGGTAATTCTTTCACAAACATTTTCAATTAACGTACAGTCTAAATCAGGCAATTAGACTAAGTGTTTATTTTTGCAGAGATGGCAAATAGCTTTTGACATAAAACAAATTACCCAGACGTGTCAAAATGTCCTATAGTACAATATGATATGGCTAAGCAGGATGATGGGTGAGTTTCAATTGCATATTATATCTATTATTATTCCTTAGCCGTGAAACAAGTCTGACGACTCATTTGTTTGTTTTAGCAATTCTTGTGGATTATTTGTACCAGAATGTATGGAACACTGGGATGGTGATCGTATGACTGCCGAAATTTCACAGGTATGCTTACTATGCTCGCTCCATCTGCTACAACATAATTTTTTCATAACCATTTGGAAAATATTGCAGGCCAAAGTGAATGCTAACAGAAGACTTAAAGTTGCACAAATAATTTTGTCTGCTTCAACCATCCTCGACAATGTGAAAAACAAGGTTATCAAGGTTGCGAATGTCATGACTAGTACTTAGATGTATCAGTGTTGATAGGTTGGGTTTTAGTTCCGCAGAAGGTTTCCCAACCAGTTTATGGAATGTATTTCAGATCTATCTGTAAGAAACAAGATAAGATGAATATTTTTGTGTTTATTTTACCGTGCAAAGTAATATTTCATCACATTATTACAAGAACACAAACATTGGCCCGGTGGTCTATTATTTCATGCTCAATGGTATAGTATTCCATGCGCACGGTGTATCATTGCATGCGGACTTGAAGGTGCGTGCACGCAACAAATTAGGGACGTAAAATTTAACCAATCTAATAAATTGAGTAGAGGCCGCACTACACCGGCACATGATGTATGGTGTATCATTTCATGCTCTCGTTCATAAATCTAAGATGCATCTATCTTGAGTAAATTGCAAGAACTGAGGTGGAGCCATCCCGCCCCTGAAAATAAGTGATGGAGGGAAGTTTGCCTCCCCCACGGGAGGCTTCCCAGTTCATGTACTGGAGGCCTATCTTGGGGGCGTCGCCGTGGAGCCTGTCTCATCCCGGTCTCGACTCTATGTTTTTGGTAGGCAAGTTTAGGTTCTGCATGGATTTATTCTAAAAAGTGGGAGAAGGACGCGCCTACAGCACCGTTAACGGGATCATCGGACCCACCTGGCGGTCCCTATGGGTCGAACTAAATGCACCAGCCCATTGACTAGGCCGGGCACTTCGCACTCGCCCTTGCCTTGATCCCGCACAGTAGCGCCGCCCGCCTGGGAAATTTCCGCTGCCTTTGTCAGATCAACGCCGACGTCAAGCGCCACGCGCCTGCCCGCCCTCCTCGCCGGGATGCCTAGCTGGAACGACGGATCGAATTCCAGCCAGTCCCTGCTCGGGGTAAGGTCCCCTGTTTTCTAGGGTTAGAGTTCATACGGGAATTGAGAAATTTAGATATTTTATCTCGAAATTGATGGATTGAGCAGAGGTTTCTATTTGTTTAGGACTACGACTCGATAGATTATGCTCCAGATCGCTGCGATGACCCGACATTTAATAGGATAGCCGTCGATTGTGGCGAACGCTGTTGAGGGCACAATTTGGAGCCACGGAAGTGTGTTGCCTTCGAAGGCACGAACACAGGCCGAAGATTTTACATGTGCCCACTCCAAAATGGAAGTACAACCAAATCTAATAAATTTCGATTTTGTTCTTTTCATGCTATATTGTGTTCATGCTAAATTTCATTCCTTAGTTTATGATATTTCTTTTGTATATATCCTAAAGATTTAAAAACATTAGGATAACCAATATGCTAGCATAGAGTATGTGCTGAGATTACACATATATATTCTGGGGATGAAAATGTTTTGGGGCTGGTGCTTACGATCATTATACCATGTACTGTCCATAACATATCCAAGCATATATGTGTATTATTGCATTGGTTTGTAGTGTTAAAATATTAATGCGCCATTTTGATTTACAGGAAATTGTGAACTGTGGATTTGTCTCTTGGGTAGATGACCAAGAGTGGCCAGAGACACTGCAGAATGCATTGTCAAGGCTCTGGTGCATGTACAATGAGAGCAACAGTAGCAGAATTGATGAGAGGGTGGAGCATGGTAAGCCGTTAGCTATTGTAGCTGAGGAGAAGAACAAGGCCCAGAAGAAGTATGCAAGCCTCATGGATGATGTTGGCAAGTTTCTAGATGATTCTCACAAGAAGGTGATGGATCAAAACATGGCTCTGCTGAATGGTAAAACTGAGTTTGAAATAGTGAAGATGGAGAAGGATAGAGATTCTTTGAGGATTGCAGTTGAGATGCTAAAGCAAGTGCAGAAAACACAAGCAGAACTGATGAAGGCAAAGGAGAAGAAATGGAAGGAAGAAAGGTCTACTCTAAAGGAGGAAAAGAAAAAATATGAATACATGCTATATGATCTATTGAAAGCTGGTGATGACAACAAGGAGAAGGTAAAAAAGATCAAGGCCATAGTTGGTGAGTAATGACATTTAGATGAAATTTTAGTTTGTATTAGGTAATGTTGGACAAGAAATGTTCTAGTACTTTGTGTTGTGATTTTATTATGTATCCAGTACTATTGGACAAGTATATATTGTTGCTCTGCTGAGTCGACAAAAGTTGTAGTCCTTTGAAGTCATTAGCCCCAAAAGTTATATTTTTTGAAGCAAACACCAAAAGTCATTGTCTTTTGAAGCTCTAGCCTCAATTGTCGTAGATTCTTGCAATTTACTCATCTATCTTGGAGTCAGTGCTAAAAAAGTAAAAGAAAAATATCACAATTTAAACTCCATTCTACAACAAAGTCCAACATTTGCTCATCAGAAGAAGATAAATATCTGTGATTGACTCAACACGCACAGTAAATAATTTCCGCCATTAACTAACTCAACACACATAGTAAAAAATTATCCGTCGGTATTTAAATGCAAACATCTGCTTCAAAACTATAAGAATCATTCTAGCGCTATTAAGAAACAGTACAGTACGGAGTAACATGGTGCAAACGGTTCCAGCTCTTCGCTTCCATTGATCTACTATACCTAAAATTTACTGTTCTTCCCTCAAGACCAACATTTCTGCAATATGTCTGCACATGACGATAATAAAATTAATTAACAACTAATTCATGACATGACATGACGTAACGACATGCAAAGTGAATTACCTAGGATGGTGTTTGCATTTGACGCTTTTTTTATTATGACCTGGCAGTTGGCAAACGCTGCACCGATTTAACCTCATTTTCTCGTCATACGCAAGTGGTCTTCCATTTTTACTGACAAGAGCATTCTTACGTTCCTTGTTTTCCTTACGGGCACCTTTTGTGTTAACTTTAACAGGATCACCAACTAATGGTGCTTTCGTAGAACTCACCTCTGCATCATAATCAACGATTTCTGGGACCACGTGCTCTTGTATCATAAGACTATCTCTTTGATGATATGTCCTGCAGGCTTGCCTTTAATTGATTGTACAAATCTGGGTCATTGCATGCGACATGTAAAGCTTCCGACGCTAGCACACTGAGCTCGGTATACCTTTTTCGCTCCTCTGCTCCAGAAAATCCCCAACCAAACAGATCGCTAGTATGCCTCGCCGGTAGCCCACGTCTCGCATCTTTTGAAAATCATGGAAGAACTATGCACCTTGGCAGGTCAACCAATTTTAATTCTGTCAACACAAATAGTATATGCTTGCAAGGGATGCCCTTGCGGAGCATCCTTCGGCATGTGCATTCTATACTTTTCTCCGAGTTGCTTGGTGTATACTCGACAATAAATTGGTTGCGCCGGTTATTTCTCCATGCAACAAGGAACCTTGCGGATTCTTCACCCTCACTTTTTTCGACTAGCACCATACCGTCAATCTTACACAGCTCCTCTTGTACAATATAAAAATTTGCTGCTGTGAAGGTGCTGGCCGCTGCTCTCTCAATTTCTGGCCATTTAGTCACTGTCACCGGCATAGTCTGTGAAGACGTGCAATCATCTCGTGCCTCGTTCTCCTGCAAACGAACAATAGCATTCTCGTAGTGCATAATTAAATCCACAAGTGTCATCCTGTAATCAAGGTGAAGATGAAGGCACGAGTTCAGACTTTCACTTCGCTGGTTGCTTTTCATACCTAGCCAGAATCCATCTACTAGGTACGCGGCCGCCCACATTCTCTTCTTCTTATACATTCTCCTTAGCCAAGTTTTTGTCTTATCCGTCTACCATTTTCTAACATATGCGTACCATCCCTCCTCAAATTTGGACTCCGTAGTGGTGTAATATAATAGAGACCGAAACTCCGGCAATGATTTGGGACTTAGGTGCTTGCTCATGTTCTTTTCAATGTGACATGTACATATACGGTGCCACACATCCGGTAATACATTTCGGATCGCTCTTATCATCGCAGCATCGGCATCTGTGATTACAGACTTCGGCCTCTTCTGATACATTGCTCTCATAAATGTACGCAGTAACCAAGAATATGTATGTTCAGTCTCGTCTGATATGATGGCACAACCAAATACCGTAGTCTTTTGGTGATTGTTCAAGCCGACAAACGGAACAAATGGCATACCATATCGGTTCATCTTGTATGTGCTGTCAAACACCAACACGTTACCATAATCCTTATAGTCCATACGCGACTAAGAATCGCACCAGAACAAACATTTCAAACGTCCCTTATCATCAAGTTCATGATCAAAAAAGAAGGCAGGGTCCTTCTCCTTCCTGCTCTCCATAATTCCAATGGCCGCGGCAACATCACCACTTGAAAGAAGCTTCCTCTTCTCCCCTGCGCACAAGTTATACAAATCCTTTCTTGTAAATCCAACGAAACTATACCGACCATACTTGCTGATAAAGGAACTCATGATCATGTGTTTTCTAATCCTAGAAGCTGCCATTGCTAATATCTCCGCTCTCTAGAAATCTTTGATCTTCCCGTGTGACCAAAGAAACGGCACCTTGTCTGGTCTAGCCAACAAATGATTATGGCCGTCATCAAAATTTCTAACACGCCATACACCTCTAGATCTATCTAGCTTCACGGTCAGTTGCGCTGTGCATCCACATCGGGATTCTGCTCTTGGCCTATATTTTCGCCCCTCCGAAGGCAAGTACTTCTTCAGCCGTTTCCCTTCCCTGGAACATACAAACGTCCTCCTCACTACATTTTGTGATGCACATTTGCAGATCTTGGACCTGCCCTTCCTAATGCTGAAACCATGGTCTAGGCATAGGAGTTGTAGAAAACATATGCCGCAGCTTTAGAACGAAATGTCATATCCTTTATCTTCCAATACTTCTCTCGCTCATCTCCGGGGTGACCAATATCCTTGTCACTATCAACCTTATATTCTTTTTCTTTAGGATCATCCGATGTCACCTACAGAACAACGGCACACATAGTATGAGTACATTGCTCTTGTTGGTTATATCCCATGCCTATAAAATATCAATCACATACCTCACTATTCTTTACTGAGCATAATCCTTCAACTGTCTCCAAATTTGATTCACCATAGTAGTCATACATATTATCGCTACCAATTATTAACTGAACAAATAAATATGAAGATAATAGTTAGTTACACCATCATCAGTTCATTTAGTGCATACGCCAGCAATTTTCAATTGTGATCTACATACCTTGTCTATGTATTCACTGTCCAATACCTCAGACTCGATCTGCTCATCAGCATCAATCTCAATCTAAACATGTTAAAAACAAATATATTTAAACTAAAAAATTCTAGGACGTCATCATAAAAATTGCATCGTATAAATTGGAGGTTCACTCACATTATCGTCCGAGCATCATCACCATCATTTACATTCATATGCCCGTCTTCAGAAGGTAACATCTCATGTTCCGAACTATCATAATCCTCATTGTTAGCAACCTCGGCATCTATCTCCATCCTACTGGAACCACTACTACTGTCCGCCATATCTACATCAGTACAAACCATTAGCCGTAATCGAAACATTTTATACTACATGTGATCAACAATAAGGGTGACAGAATTACCTCTCAAGCACAACACGGAGATCGCAGAGAAAGAACACATTAGAAACAATTGGTTGAGGAGGGCTCCTCACGGCCGACTCCAAACCCTAGCAGTCGGTTTGAGGCCACTTCCGATACGGGACTGATCGTCTTCGATCTAATGCGGACGAAGCTGCGACAGCAATATCGTGCCGGTCCTCGCAACCGACTTAGGGTTCTGGCTCTCGATGTGGATCGACGCACAGTCCAGCGCAATGGAGATCGCTGCAGCTATGCAATCGGATCAGATTAACGTGGAACGGGATTAACAGAAGTGGGCCCAACACCTTTTTTTTCTATGTCTACGACCCGTACATACCTCCTCCGAATCGTATTCGAATACAGCTACATGCGGGGCAATACACGGGCTTGGATCTGACTAAGGCCCGCCACTACCCACCCGTGAACCCTGTCGCCCACTTATCTCAAACTTGCGGTGGAGGGGGGGACACCGAAGCAAGCCTCTGTGTGGAGTGTGTGGAGCTTGTAGCTCCTGAACTTTGGTTGTGTTTTGTGTTGCATCCCGGTTGTTGTATGTACTCTGGTTGTGGATTTATTAATTTAAAGTCGGGCTCTACTCGAGCCTCTAAAAAAAGCTCAGAATCTCGTGAGCCCGGGCGACGCACGAGGGGGCACGGCTCGGAAAGTTGGTCAGATTCTAGGCTGGAATTCCAAGGGCATCCAAACAGCCGAATTTGGGGAGGTAGATTTCAAATAGCCAATTCCAAACCCAGCTTCCTACATACAAACACAGTAGTACTAGTATGAGCTTACACCTGAAATTTTCAGGAATAGAAATTTATTTTTTGCCAACGTAGTTGTCATGGCATGTGACCAGATTAGACAGCATGTCACTAAATTGAACTCAGACATTAATACTGTATATAGTTTCAATGGTGCTATTATTATCTCAAAAAAAAATGGTGCTATCATTTTGCTGGGGGCACAAGATGGGATCATACTCTCCAAAATAAAATAAAATACATCAGATTCAGTCAACCGCATAGTACGGAATGAACAAGCCGGCATGTGATTGTTAGCGCCCGCTTAACAATGAGTCTGTGTACAAAGGTGAGTCAGTATTGTGAGGAAAACCAGAATTTCCATCGATCAAAAATGCTGGTCTAGCAGCAATAGGCAGGGAGCTAGTATTATCGCTGTTAAGCATCACCATGATGTCTGACATGGAAGGTCTATCTACGGGGTTCTGTTGAAGGCATAGGAGACCAATATGAACACACTTGAGCACCTCGGCTCCAGGGTAGTTTCTACCCAAGGAGTAATCTACCATCTCTGCAATTGATCCTTCGACCCAGTGCCTCCATACCTAGCATTATTAACAATGCAGTTCTTCAGCATTAACAACATGTAATAAGCAATATTAAGAGCTAGTGTACTTACGATGTTTATGATATCTTCGTTTTCCTCAGAAAGGTGGGACTCGTTGTTTCTTGTCCGGCCTGTTACGATCTCTATAACGAGAACACCAAAACTGTACACGTCTGATTTTGTGGAATATTGTCCACGCGTCACGTACTCGGGAGACATGTAACCACTATACCAACAAGAGTAAGTATGTAGGGATTAAGATGGTGTTATTGCCTATATTATGATTGATTCATTGCTTGACGGCTGTGATTAATTACTCGCAAAATCGTAGAAGCAAATGAAAAAACTTACAATGTACCGACAATGCGTCTCGTGATCTCGCGTGTCTGATCTTCCCCGAAGAGCCTGGCGAGGCCAAAGTCTGCAATCTTAGGGATCATGTCTGCGTCTAACAAAACGTTGCTTGCTTTCAGGTCGCGGTGGACAATCTTCTTCTGAGAATCCTCATGGAGATACTGCATACCACGAGCAACTCCTTCTATTATCTTGAACCGTATTCCCCAGTCTAGTCGATGTTTCTCCTCAGGATCTAACAGAAGATTTCATTGTGATTGCACTTGGACATGCTTAAAAAAATATTAATACAACTGAAGACCATGTATATTTAGCTAGGCTCTCTGTTGAGGAGGGATGGAGGGTTGTCGTACCGAAAAGAATGGTGTCAAGGCTTTTATTTGGCATGTATTCGTAAACCAGCAATCTCTCGCCTGCTTCTAATGAAAACCCCACAAGACGTACAAGGTTCCTATGATGGAGCTTAGCTACCAGAACTAGTTCGTTCTTCACTTCTTCTAGCCCCTGATTTGAGCCCCTTGATAACCTCTTCACAGCCACTTCTTGTCCAGAAAGAACCCCCTGAGTAATTTGATTATCTTCAATTAAATAGCACTATATATGAATGCAATACTCTTTTTGAATAACATTATATTCCCTAGATCTATTCACTTTCCATTCACAAATTCATACATTCCATCTAGATCTTTTCAAATACAAGAATTCGTAGTCGAGTTTTGTCAATTTACACCTACTATCCATGATATACAACAATTATTAATTCAGAATTCACACAAAAAGCTTCCACACAGATTCAAGGTTATCAACATACTTTGTAAACTGCACCGAATCCCCCCTCACCAAGTTTATTGATTTCATCAAAGTTATTGGTTGCCACTTGTAGTGATGATAAGGACAACAAGATAGACTTGACACTCTGAAGGTCGTCAACTGAATGAGCTGGTGAATTTCCATGGAATTCATAGTTAACGATTTAGTGTGTGCACGACATTTATTATGGAACGGAAGTTGCGCCGACGACATACATTGGGCGGGAAGTGCCGGTCTTCGCGATCTTCTCTTCCTACGAATACTACTCCACACACAAAGAGAAATTGTAGCTATTACGAAGACACCCACTACAGGAAGTATAATTCCAACGAGTCTGCTATTTGAAGTATTTTTTCCTGTAGTGTTGCAAAATAGAAAAAAGAATCTCATTAAGCTGCTGCAGCAGTTCATGTGTTACAAAAAGTCCTCATATTTTCTGAACTCCTTTTGATTCAAACTATAAACCACTCTATCTCTGTTGTTGGTAATTATTTTAAGCTTGAACAAGTTCCTTTTTAAATGTACTACCAATATATCTATATATACCAAATAATAATACTATGAAGTTATACCTCATAGTGTGCTTCATAAAACTAATTTGATGTCTGGAGATGTTGGTGCTTTTTTCTCTTAATCTTGTCTCAAGAGGATTGATCGCCCTATGTTATATTGTGTATCTTTACCATGTGCCATCTCTGATTCTTTTGATACTTGGATGGATGCCTGGCATCGCTCAATTTCCAACTAGGGTGTTTGTTTTAAATTGTGGTAAAATATCCTTTGCATATTTGTTGTAATTGTTTACTAAATTATTCGAGCTAAAATTATTTGGAGAAATCTAAGAATCTAAAATTAATTTTATCAGCATTCGAATAACTTTCCGGATTGAAAATAAACTTCCATAAAAATGATTTGTATTGTTTTGGCGAGGATGAACACGAGGCCCACCTATATGCTGATATATTCGATTGTGGGCAGGGACAATTTCCAATCAACTATCTAGGAATTTCGATTCACTATCAGTGTCTCATTAATGCTAAATGGAAAGTTGTAGATGAAATATTACAAAAACATCTTAATAGTTGGAAAGGTAAATTAGTATCTCTTGGTGGAAGACTTGTTCTCAGAAATTCAGTACTCACTAATATTGTACTGTATATGATCTCATTTTTTCAATTACCGAAGAGCGTCTTGAACATAGTGGATTATTTCCGTTCAAGATTCTTTTGGCAGGGAGATAGTGAAAAAAAATATCGACCGGCTAGATGAAATGTGGTTTGCCGCCTGAAAGAATATGGGGGACTTGACATACATGATTTGCAAGTCAAGAATTCTGTTCTTCTGAGTAAATGGCTTTTTAAGCTACTTATAGAAGACGGTGTTTGGCAAACCATTATGTGGAGGAAATATGTTGGATCAAAAGCTGTGTCTCAAGTGGCGTGAAAACCCGGTGACTCGCACTTTTGGGCTAGACTATTAGCGTCCAAAAAACATTTTTTCCGAATTGGTCCTTTTAATATGAAGGGTGGATCACAAGATACACTTATGGGAAGATAAGTGGCTAGGCCACACTACTCTTCGCGAGAAGTATCCAGCTCTATATTTTACTGTGAGACATAAATGAGATACACTTTCCATAGTAATGAAATATAACACCCCCCCTCCCCCCACCACCACCACCAATGTATCATTCAGGAGAGATTGCATGGGCCCACGTTTGGTATATTGGAATAATCTATTATTAAGATTATCTATGATACAGTTGGTTGATGGTGTAGACGAGTGAAAATGGAAATTAATGGAGAATGGTAAATTTTCTGTTGGCTCAATGTATAGATCTTTGACGCAAACTGATATTATAGTATATAATAATAGTAAAATTTAGAAGTTAAAGATACCACTAAAAATGAAGATATTCGCATGGTACCTTCGTAAAGGGGTTATCCTCACAAAAGAAAATCTTGTTATGAGGAATTGGCATGGAAATGTTTGCCATTATTTGGTCGCTATGGCTATATAGAAATGATAAAAAACTTAATAACAAACTATTTTCTAACTTGCAGGTTTTATATCGTGCCACGACTACTCTCAGGTTATGGAAGGCTCTACGACGTATGGAGTTCCGAGAATTGTTTGCAGAAGAGTGTACGCGATTGGAGGATATGACGAGGGATATTTTCATCCGACATGGATGGCCGCGTAATCTGAGGATTGATCTTTCTCTAAGCATCTTACTAAATAGTGCTTGTTGTAACGTTTGCCTAGCTATCTTATTTTTTTCTTTCATTATTAAGTGGCCGTGTGCATCTTAGTTATGCAGAGGCCGGTGTAACCATAAATTTTATAAATAATAAAGCGTCCATTTGCAGATAAAAATAAAAATAGCGGGAGCATGTTAGGTTATATTATGCAGTTCGTGCATGTAAAAAGCTTATGTAGCTCACTAATTAAATATGAGAGAGATGATAATAGTACCATGCTATGTCATATCACGAAAAATAATGTTTTTTAAATGAGGAACATCACGTCAGCCCTTGCATCCAAGAGATAAAAAGTAAAATAACTAATGACAAATAGATCTTGTACACATTGGAATTGGGATTGTGAAAATAATAAAAGTTGTGACTTGTAAGTGATGAGGCAAAATTTTATTGAAATAAAAAACTTGCGTTTTGTTGTTGCTCTACGAATAAGTTGGTCCTGAACTGACCTCCTGTAGTGGCCGGCACAGCTGCGGGCGCTGGTCCCGGTGCGGCGGCGGCCTTGGTCGGGAGCTGGATCATCGTCGCGCCAGTGTAGAACGGGACCTGCCCCAGCTGGGACCTCAAGCTGCACCGGGAGCCAGTGATCCTGCCGCCATCCTCCTTCCCCCGAAAGCGGAACTCGCTCCACCACTGGTCCAAAAGGTCTTGCAGGCAACTTCGGCACAGCGCCGGCGACAGATCCGGCGTGCACTGAGCCAAGGAATAGATATGGCTGAACCCGGGGTCGGATCCTACCCATTCGCCCGTGGCGAACATCCTCGTCGAGTTGTCCACGGCGTACTGCAGCGTGGCATTGAGGAGGCCCGTGACCGTCCGGTCGTAGCCGGCGACGTCGTCGCTGGCGATGTCGGTGCCGCTCCTGAGAGACACGTCCCCGGAGTTGTCGGTGGAGGCGAGGAAGTTGCTGTCCGAGAAGCGGACGTAGCACTGGTTGTAACAGAGCACCACATCCCTGATGCGGCGGCCGCACGCCGTCCCGGCGTCCTGGCTGGCAAAGGTGCCGCAGTCGAAGCAGTCGGAGAAGCTGACGTCGCCGCGGCAGAGGATGAGGCCGTAGACGGTGTCCGGGGCGGCCCCGAACGCGCCCGAGGCGAAGAGGGATAGGAGGTTGGCCTCGTACGTGCTGCCCGCCGTGTAGTTGCCGCTGCTA
This sequence comes from Avena sativa, assembly GCA_916181665.1. Taxonomy (NCBI): domain Eukaryota; kingdom Viridiplantae; phylum Streptophyta; class Magnoliopsida; order Poales; family Poaceae; genus Avena; species Avena sativa. The sequence continues at coordinate 454,194,755 of OV702296.1, read as the reverse complement.
TCGTCGCAGTGTGGCCACGGCTGTGCCGCGGCGAGCGGGAGCACCGCGAGGAGGAGCAGAAGAGCTTGAGGGATCCATGAGCAACCATACATGGCGTCTTGTTTCTTTAGCTAAAGAGTGAGTTGTGTTGGTGGCGTCTACATGATTACTAGCTAAAGACCTCTCTCTCTGTCTCGATCTCCATCTGGAAAAGGCTAGTTTTTCCAAATCGCGACTACTAATTTGATGCTAGCAGGTAAGTTGCATAGCCTAATTATTTGATGTACCCTAGTTGACTGGACATTCTCGCTTAATACCTTGTTGACAATTAACTAATGGAGAAGCTTCCAGCAGGCGATCCACGCGGTCGAGACGACCAGCTGCAAGTCAAGTCCACATATTCTTCTTCCTTTGAGTTTTGGTAGTCAAACTCGGTCTGCCTGAGCATTCTACTACTAAAAAATTCCGAGTTAATTATACTAAATCTCTACTCCTTGTAGTGCAGTGGCTACTGATCATGTTGTTGCCAGAATGCGCATACACGCGTACAGCTAATTTGGATATATAGGGTGTGTCCAATTCTTGTTCGACCATGTTAGAGCGCACAAGCCTAGGTCCACCGGAACCCACAACCAAATAAGGCATCTAGCCTAACTCAACCCAAAAGACTAGCCTGATAGGTAAGGTTTGCCCCACCTTATAAGTTGGGTTCCCATCAATAATCTTTCGATGTGGGACTAAACCTAACAATCTCCCCCGTCACACCGGGGCAAACGAGGCTCCCCCGTCATAGAGATGTTACAGGTTTTTTTCGACCATGGACACTGATGCCGACTACTTTCCGGCGACACGAAGTCCTTCTGTTAGAGCGCACAAGTCCAGGTCCACCCAAACCCACAACCAAATAAGACATCTGGCCTAACTCAACCCAAAAGACTAGCCTGATAGGTGAGGTTTGCCCCATCTTATAAGTTGGGTTTCCTCACATCAATATTTCGATGTGAGACTAAACCTAACAGACCGGAGGTGGCGTCGTACAATTTTAGTTGCTGAGCCTACTTGTAACTAAAATATTTCAACTGTAATCTCACACGCAACCAAAAAACTCAGTTCTAACCCACTTACAACTGGAAAATTACGGTGGCAACTATATTCCTAACAGAAAAATCAAGTTCCAAACCGACAGCTAGCAGTGTCCTTCATGCTCATCGTTATGTCACGGTGAGGCACGCGACAGCCACAAGTGGCGAACAAAGTCCTCTCCTTTACATTAGCTCTCCAGAAAATCTCCGTCCTGTTATGATTTCAAGCATTCTACTGAATTATTTTTCTTTAACAGGGACTTGAAGCATTCTAGCTCTGCCTACCACGCGCGTTCACACGTGAGTTCTTTGGTGTAGGCATGCGTCATGCTAGATGCTTTCAACGGTATGATCCATATTGTTTTTTGAGTTGATTGCAATTGTGTTCCCACTTCGCTCGGAAATTGGAATTGTGCCCCTACGAATCGCATTGGGAAAATGTGATCGATCGATCCAGACTCATTTTCGGTTAGACGTTGGCCACTAATTGCTCTGTTTAACTTGCCGTATGGTTGACATGGTTTTTTACATGTGCGTTCCATAACGCACAACCATTGTTCTGACCATTATTCTGACAAGCGGGCCCCGCCACCTAAGTTGCCGACTGCGCGCATCTTAGGTTCGAGGACGCATTATTTTGGAATTTCACATATTTTGTCGGTCCACCACCTCGCTCCGCTCCACTGTTCTGGTTCCTTCCCGGCCGCACCATTTCGTCATGCACCACCCCGACCCTCCACCGTCCTCCCTTTGGCCTTTGTTCGTCGCCCTTAACACTTCCTGTCTCTGCCCTCTCTTCTTCCCGATGTGACTTGTCCTGGCGTGGTCGGGAGGCCGGAAGAGAAAAGTTGAGCCGGTCGTTGGTCGCATGGCCACGACGGGGGACGTGAAGCGGATCCATCACAAAGAGCACGAGCGAGGGCGACATCCCGGAAGATGACAGTACTAGAGAAATTCGTATAGCAACATGCCCTACCACCAGCGCACAAAACATATGGTGTGAAGGCGCTACATACCATCGGCGCACCTACTTTCTCATGCGCCGGTGCCATACGGAGTACCGCCGGCGCACATGTGTTGTGGGCGCCACTGCTAGTGTGCCAGGGCCTCTAGAGGGATCTGTTGAATACCGTCAGCGCACCGGAGTGTAGTGCACCAGCGCTAATCTACTTTAACACCGGCGCACAAGGTCAGGGGGCGCCAGTGAAAAAGTGGGTCGGGTCCACCGAGTGGAGCCACGAAATACCCCCGACACATGCTCCAGTAGTGAGCCGGGGGTATTTTACTTAACGCCAGTGAACACGCGGCACATGCGCCAGGGGTACCTGCGCCACCTACCACCACCCACCCGCCCATGTTACTGCCGGATCCTCCTCTTTCCAGTACATATAGTACTGGCTTTTGGGTCAAGGTTCTTCGCGTAGACCGCATGACCCTTGATGGGTTCGTAGCATGGAAAACAAAAAATTTCTACCGCAAGAACGAACAAAACCCAGATCTAATCTAGATAAAAGCCAAGATCTAATCTATTAGACATGTGCAACGAGATAGATCTGTACTAACCCTTGTAGTTTCGAAAGCCTTGTTCGAGATCGGATCTCGTGGTTGATGTAGTCGATCACTTGCCGATCTCAAGATCGAGTAGACGATCCTTCCGGCGCCGCGTTCCGGCAGCGCTTCCGCGGTAGGTCACACGCGCGGAGTCGAAGCAGACCTTCCTCTCCCCGTTCCAGCGAGCAGCGGAGGTAGTAGATCTCTCCACGGAATCCCAACAGCACGACAGCGTGGTGGTGGTGGCGGAGTAGAGAATTCTGCAGGGCTTCGTCTAAGCCAGAGCAGATAGAAGGAGGAGGAGAGAGGCGGCTAGGGTTTTGAGTGGGGAGGGGCCAGGGGGTGGCGCCTCCACCCCTCTATATATAGAGGGAGGGGTGCGGCCTAGGGTTCCCACCCCTAGGCCCACCCCTTAGGGCCGGCGCACAAGGAGGCTTGGGGGGAGAGTCCTCCCCCCAAGTTTCCTTTACTTACCCTTTAAGTTTCCCCTTACCTTATCTTGGTTTTCAAATAAACTCCAAAATATCTTCTAGAACCTTCCGGAACATTCCGAAACCTTCTAGAATCCCCATACAAACATTCCGGAACATTTCCTAACTTAGAAAATGATCCCCATTATATGAATCTTATTCCCCGGACAATTCCGGATCTCCTCATGATGTCCCGGATCCAATCCGAGACTCCGAACAACATTCGGTCTCCAACGCACATTCAATATCTACTTAAAACAACTTCGATCCTTAAGTGTGTCACCCTACGATTCGTGAATATGTAGACATGATGGAGACACCTCTCCGATCAATAACCATTAGCGAGATCTGGAGATCCATAACGGCTCCCACATACTCAACGATGACTTCGTGATCGATAGAACCATTAACATACAAACCAATTCCCTTTGTCACGCGATACTCTACTTAGACGAGGTTTGATCGTCGGTATCTCCATACCTAGTTCTACCTCATTACTGATAAGTACTGTTTACTCGTTCCATGTTATGTCATCCCCTGTGACCTAGTCACATGCTTGCAAGCTAACTAGATGACATTCCACCGAGAGGGCCCAGAGCATATCTATCCGTCATATGGATGGACAAATCCCAATCTTGGTCCATGCGCTTCAACACATACTTTCAGAATACCCAATGACACCTTTATAACCACCCAGTTACGAAGCGGTGTTTGATGTCATCAAAGTACCCATCCGGTGATGGTGATTAACATAACCTCGTGGTCGAAGGATTAGGTTACTATGCATTTGAAAGCTTGTAGCAATACGAACTTAATGACTTGATCTTATGCTATGCTTACTATGGGTGTGTGTGTCCATCACATCATTCTCCTAATGATATAACCTTGTTATTAATGACATCCAATGTCCATGATCAGGAAACCATGATCATCAATTAATCAACAAGCTAGTTCAACAAGAGGCTTACTAGGGACTCTTTTATGTTTACAAAACACACATGTATTAGTGTTTTTCTTATAATACAATTATAGCATGGGATGCAAACATTCATCATAAACATAAAGATATAATAATAACCACTTTTATTATTGCCTCTTGGGCATATCTTCAACAGTCTCCCACTTGCACTAGAGTCAATAATCTAGATTACATGGTAATATACCTAACACCCATGGCGTTCTGGTGTTGGTCATGCTTTGCTCTAGGGAGAGGTTTAGTCAACGGATCTGCCACATTCAGATCAGTGTGTACTTTGCAATTCTTTATGTCGCCATCTCGGACATACTCGCGAATAGCATGGAAACGTAGCTTGATGTGCTTCAGCTTGCTATGTGACCTTGGCTCCTGTGCATTAGCTATGGCACCTGTGTTGTCACAGTAGATGGCCATCGGGTCCAACGCACTAGGAACCACGCCAAGTTCAGTAATGAACTCCTTCATCCATATGGCTTCTTGTGCAGCCTCCGAAGCAGCTATGTATTCCGATTCAGTTGAAGATTTCGCCACAACGCTTTGCTTGGCACTCCTCCAGCTCACTGCAGCACCATTCAAAATAAATACGTATCCAGACTATGACTTTGAGTCATCTGGATCGGTGTTCCAACTAGCATCAGTGTAACTGTTTACAACAAGCTGTTCATCACCTCCATAAGAAAGACCATATCCTTAGTCCTATTCAGGTACTTTAGGATATTCTTGACCACTGTCCAGTGCTCCATTCCAGGATCACTTTGATATATGCTAGTCAAACTAACAGCATGTGCTATATCCGGTCTTGTACACAGCATGGCATACATGATAGAACCTATGGCCGGGGCATAGGGAATATTATTCATCTTCTCTCTATCTTCTGCCATAGCTGGACTTTGAGTCTTACTCAAGGTCTTACCTGACAACATGGGCACGAACCCTTTCTTGCTCTCTTCCATTCTAAACTTCTTTAGAACTTTGTCCAAGTATGTACTTTGTGAAAGCGCTATTAGGCGTCTTGATCTATATCTATAAATCTTGATGCCTAGAATATATGCCGCTTCGCCAAGATCCTTCATTGAAAAACTATTATTCAAATAGGCTTTGACACTATTAAGAAGTTCTATATCATTCCCAATCAACAATATGTCATCTACATATAGTACTAGGAACGCTACAGAGCTCCCACTCACTTTCTTGTAAATACAAGCTTCTCCATAAGTTTGTATATCCAAAGTTTTTGATTACTTATCAAAACGTTGATTCCAACTCCGGGATGCTTGCTTCAGTCCATAAATGGAGCGCTGAAGTTTGCATACCTTGTCAGCATCTTTAGGATCGACAAAACCCTTGGGTTGTACCATATACAACTCTTCCTCAATATCACCATTAAGGAATGTCGTTTTGACATCCATCTGCCAAATCTCATAATCGAAATATGCTGCTATTGCTAACAAAATCCTCACAGACTTCAGCTTCGCTACTGGTGAGAATGTCTCATCGTAGTCAACTCCTTGAATTTGTCGGAACCCTTTCGCGACAAGTCGAGCTTTATAGACGGTAACATTACCATCAACATCTGTTTTTCTTTTGAAAATCCATTTGTTCTCGACAGCCTTACGGCCATCCGGTAAGTCCACCAAAGTCCACACTTGGTTTTCGTACATGGATCCCATGTCGGATTTCATGGCTTCTAGCCATTTGTCGGAATCTGGGCTCACCATAGCTTCTTCATACGTCGCAGGGTCATCAGTGTTGTCCACCAACATGACGTTCAAGGCAGGGTCATACCAATCAGGAGTGGTACAGACCCTCGTTGACCTGCGAGGTTCAGCAGCAACTTCGTTCGAAGTTTCATGATCACCATCATGAGCTTCCTCTCCAATTGATGCAGGCGGCACAAAAAAATCTTCCGGTGCTGCGCTACTCTCAACTCCGAGAGAAGGTTCAATAACCTCGTTAAGTTCTACTTTCCTTCCAGTCACTTCCTTCGAGAGAAACTCCTTCTCAAGAAGGGATCCATTCTTGGCAACGAAAACTTTTCCTTCGGATCTATGATAGAAGGTATACCCAATTGTTTCTTTAGGGTATCCTATGAAGACGCATTTCTCCGCTTTGGGTTCAAGCTTATCAGGCTGTAACTTCTTTACATATGCTTCGCAACCCCAAACTTTAAGGAACGACAACTTAGGTTTCTTTCCAAACCACAATTTGTACGGTGTCGTTTCAACGGATTTAGATGGTGCCCTATTTAAAGTGAATGCGGTTGTCTCTAATGCATAGCCCCAAAATGATAACGGTAAATCTGTAAGAGACATCATAGACCGAACCATATCTAAGAGAGTTCGATTACGACGTTCGGACACACCATTACGCTGTGATGTTCCCGGCGGTGTCAACTGTGAAAGTATTCCACATTTCTTTAAATGCATGCCAAACTCATAACTCAGATATTCACCTCCGCGGTCAGAACGCAGAAACTTAATCTTCTTGTTACGATGATTTTCCACTTCACTTTGAAATTCCTTAAACTTCTCGAAAGTTTCGGATTTATGTTTCATCAAGTAGACATACCCATATCTACTCAAGTCATCCGTGAAAGTGAGAACATAACGATATCCACCACGCGACGCTACACTCATTGGACCGCACACATCGGTATGTATTATTTCCAATAAGTCTGTAGCTCGCTCCATTATACCAGACAATGGAGTCTTAGTCATTTTTCCCATTAGACATGCTTCGCATCTTTCAAGTGATTCAAAATCAAGCGATTCAAGAAGTCCATCAGAATGGAGTTTCTTCATACGTTTCACTCCAATGTGACCAAGACGACAGTGCCACATGTATGTAGAATTATCATTCAATTTTGTTCGTTTAGCATCTAGGTTGTGAACATGTGTATCACTACTATCGAGATTCAGTAAGAATAAACCATTCATCTCAGGTGCATTACCATAAAAGATATTACTCATATAAATCGAACAACCTTTATTCTCAGACTTAAAAGAGTAACCGTCTCGCAATAAACAAGATCCAGATATAATGTTCATGCTTAACGCAGGCACCAAATAACAATTATTTAAATTTAAAACTAATCCCGATGGTAGATGTAGAGGGAGCGTGCCGACGGCGATCACATCAACCTTGGAGCCATTTCCAACGCGCATCGTCACCTCGTCTCTCGCCAGTCTTTGTTTATTCCGCAGCTCCTGTTTCGAGTTACAAATATGAGCAACCGAACCAGTATCAAATACCCAGGCACTACTACGATTACTAGTAAGATACACATCTATAACATGTATATCGAATATACCTTTCTTCTTGATGTTGCCATTCTTCAGATCCGCCGGGTATTTGGGGCAGTTACGCTTCCGGTGACCAGCACCCTTGCAGTAGAAGCACTCAGTTTTAGGTTTAGGACCAGCCTTGGGCTTCTTAGCAGGTGCGGCGGCTTTCTTGCCGTCCTTCTTGAAGTTGCCCTTGTTCTTAGGCTTGCCCCGTTTCTTGAAATTGGTGGTCTTATTTAATATCAACACTTGGTGCTCCTTCATGATCTCCACTTCAGCAGTTTTCAGCATGGACGATAGTTCAGGCAACGTCTTGTACATATAGTGCATATTGTAGTTCATCACAAAGTTCTTGTAACTTGGTGGCAGTGATTGGAGGACACGGTGAATCCCTAACTCATTAGGAATCGTTATCCCCAACTCTTGGAGCTTGTTTGCGTGCCCAGACATGGTGAGCACGTGCTCGCTAACGGAGCTTCCCTCTTCCATCTTACAGTTAAAGAACTTTTCGGAGGCCTCATAGCTCTCCACGACCGCGTGAGTCTCAAAAATGAGCTTGAGCTCCTTAATGATCTCGAATGGGTCGTGGTGCTCAAAGCGCTTCTGAAGCTCTATTTCTAAACCATACAGGATGGCACACTGAACTGTGGAGTAGTGATTCTTCCGAGTGGCATAAACATTCTTTACGTCATCGGTGGCATCTTCTGCAGGTGGGTCACCAAGCGGTGCTTCGAGCACATAGGTCAACTGACCAGCCCTGAGGACGATCTTCAGTCCACGGAGCCAGTCCGTGAAATTGCTTCCATTGTTCTTAAGCTTTTCTTTCTCTAGGAACGCATTGAAATTGATGGAAACGTTCGCCATAATCTACAACAAATTTGCAAGTAGTTTAGACTAAGTTTATGATAAATTGAGTTCAAATTTAATTCTTAAATCAACTAGGTGAACTCCCACTCAAAACAACATCCCTCACATTGTCTTAGTGATTACATGAACCAAGTCCACTACACCAAGTCCGATCTTCACGAGAGAAGATGTAGTTTCATCGGCGAACAATCTTCATGTTCATCATATCATTTATATGATTCATGCTCTACCTTTCGGTATTTCGTGTTCCGAGACCATGTCTGTACATGCTAGGCTCGTTAAGATTAACCTTAGTTTCCGCATGTGCAAATCTGGCTTGCACCCGTTGTATGCACACGTAGAATCTATCACATACGATCGTCACGAGATGCTTCGAAACGACGAGTCTTAGCAACGGCGCCAACTAAGGACGAACACTTTATTACTTGATATTTAGTGAGAGGGATCATCTTATAATGCTACCGTCGCTATCTAAGCAATACAAGATGCATAAAGGATTAACATCACAGGCAATTCATAATTAGTGTGATATGATATGGCCCTTTCTTCTTATGCCTTTGATCTCCATCTCCAAAGCACGGACATGATCTCCATCATCACCAGCATTGCGTCAAGGTCAGTGGCGCCGCTTCATGGTTGTCCATCATCACTAGCAACTATTACAACTACTTGGAATAAATCTATTACAAGATGAATAGACACGCAGGTCTTAACAGAATTAAAGACAACCATTAGGCTCCTTCCGGTTGCCATATTACATCAAGGATCATTGCATACATCAAATATAATCACAATCACATGATGGCCATATCACATCACAAAACCCCTGCAAAAACAAGTTAGACGCCTCTAATTTTCTTTGCATGTTTTACGTGGTTTGGGGCTTTCGAATAAGAACGGATCTTACCTACAAAATTGAACCACAACGTTGATACAAGTGCTATCAAGTGCAAAGTGTAGATTAGATCTATACTATGGTGGGAGAGACAGACACCCGCAAAGCCACTTATGCAAAGAAAGTTACACGTCAAGCGTGGAGCAAGTCTCATGTGCGATGACATGTAAGGTTAGCCCGAGCCGCTTCATCCCACCATACCGCAAGATGCAAAGTACACAAAGCAAAAGACGGCACGAGCACCAACGCCCAAAAACCATTGTGTTCTACTCGTGCAACAGATCTACGCATAGACAAGGCTCTGATACCACTGATGGGTTCGTAGCATGGAAAACAAAAAATTTCTACCGCAAGAACGAACAAAACCCAGATCTAATCTAGATAAAAGCCAAGATCTAATCTATTAGACATGTGCAATGAGATAGATCTGTACTAACCCTTGTAGTTTCGAAAGCCTTGTTCGAGATCGGATCTCGTGGTTGATGTAGTCGATCACTTGCCGATCTCAAGATCGAGTAGACGATCCTTCCGGCGCCGCGTTCCGGCAGCGCTTCCGCGGTAGGTCACACGCGCGGAGTCGAAGCAGACCTTCCTCTCCCCGTTCCAGCGAGCAGCGGAGGTAGTAGATCTCTCCACGGAATCCCAACAGCACGACAGCGTGGTGGTGGTGGCGGAGTAGAGAATTCTGCAGGGCTTCGTCTAAGCCAGAGCAGATAGAAGGAGGAGGAGAGAGGCGGCTAGGGTTTTGAGTGGGGAGGGGCCAGGGGGTGGCGCCTCCACCCCTCTATATATAGAGGGAGGGGTGCGGCCTAGGGTTCCCACCCCTAGGCCCACCCCTTAGGGCCGGCGCACAAGGAGGCTTGGGGGGAGAGTCCTCCCCCCAAGTTTCCTTTACTTACCCTTTAAGTTTCCCCTTACCTTATCTTGGTTTTCAAATAAACTCCAAAATATCTTCTAGAACCTTCCGGAACATTCCGAAACCTTCTAGAATCCCCATACAAACATTCCGGAACATTTCCTAACTTAGAAAATGATCCCCATTATATGAATCTTATTCCCCGAACAATTCCGGATCTCCTCGTGATGTCCCGGATCCAATCCGAGACTCCGAACAACATTCGGTCTCCAACGCACATTCAATATCTACTTAAAACAACTTCGAACCTTAAGTGTGTCACCCTATGGTTCGTGAATATGTAGACATGATGGAGACACCTCTCCGATCAATAATCATCAGCGGGATATGGAGATCCATAACGGCTCCCACATACTCAACGATGACTTCGTGATTGATAGAACCATTAACATACGAAACCAATTCCCTTTGTCACGCGATACTCTACTTATCCGAGGTTTGATCGTCGGTATCTCCATACCTAGTTCTACCTCGTTACTGATAAGTACTCTTTACTCGTTCCATGTTATGTCATCCCCTGTGACCTAGTCACATGCTTACAAGCTAACTAGATGACATTCCACCGAGAGGGCCCAGAGAATATCTATCCGTCATATGGATGGACAAATCCCAATCTTGGTCCATGCGCTTCAACACATACTTTCAGAATACCCAATGACACCTTTATAACCACCCAGTTACGAAGCGGTGTTTGATGTCATCAAAGTACCCATCCGGTGATGGTGATTAACATAACCTCATGGTCGAAGGATTAGGTTACTATGCATTTGAAAACTTGTAGCAATACGAACTTAATGACTTGATCTTATGCTATGCTTACTATGGGTGTGTGTGTCCATCACATCATTCTCCTAATGATATAACCTTGTTATTAATGACATCCAATGTCCATGATCAGGAAACCATGATCATCAATTAATCAACAAGCTAGTTCAACAAGAGGCTTACTAGGGACTCTTTTATCTTTACAAAACATACATGTATTAGTGTTTCCTTATAATACAATTATAGCATGGGATGCAAACATTCATCATAAACATAAAGATATAATAATAACCACTTTTATTATTGCCTCTTGGGCATATCTCCAACAACCCTTGCCAAGGTATGTAGGAAACTCATCAGCATCTCCCGCAAAGGATAACGAATGAGCCCTAGCTTCAGAAGCCAACCGCCTGCCACAACCGTTCATCGCGCTGGCTAAGTAAATCGCTGCCTTCAGCCTCTATCTAGCACCTCGCCGAGGGATGGGGGCTCGAGGCACGAGGGAACGCTCAAGCTACTTGTATGAACTCCACGTGCATACGCTAACAAGCCCGCACGGGCAATATCTTAACAAGCACATGTCTACTTATAGAACATATTACATGTTGGATCTTCCAGGGTCCTGCATACAGGCGCTTATTCTCTATGAGGCGAGCGTGCTACTCTGTGGCAAGGATCAGTGCACCAGGAAAACCGGGAGCCTCGTCGGTCGTCGCGTCGTGCTGAAACTTCTATAGGAGGGAGTCCACATGCTCCTGGACTTTAACAGCAGGATGGTTAGCACACAAGGGCGCGCTGGCCTGAGAACCTCACCTCTATCGAGCCCAGGAGCAAAGAATAAGAGGTTGTTGAAGGTGCGCTGGCCCACGAGGCTTAGTAGTTGACGACATTCGTCTTCAACGGCGCCGTCTACCTCAGATTGTAGTTGGTCTAGCTCCTCGGCAGCTTGATCCCTCGCTACTTCGGCTTGCCCAAGGTCTTCTCTGGCAGACCAGAGCTTAGACTCTGGCCTCTTCTCCACTACACAGAAGTTTTCTGTTCCTCAAGGTGGCGACCCTCCCGTGTCTTGAGTTGGCCGTGTAGCTCCTCGCACTCCCACTGGAGCTTCCGTCGCCTCTCGAACAGCTGACCCTCTAGCTTCTATACCTCCCCATGCTCAGCCTCCAGCTCTCTTTCCCTAGCTTCCAACTAAAGGGCAAGGGAGGTTGCATCACTTTCTCGCCCAAGGAGCGCCTAATGGTCGGCGACGAGTTTTTGCTCCCGCTAAAGGAGCGCCTCTTGCTGGGATTTCACCTTCTCACAAGCGGCCAAGGCTACTTTCTCGTGGGAGGCTACGACGCCCTCCCGCTCCTCGATATTCGAGGCTTGCCCCCGAGCCTCATCAAGGGCAACCTCGACTTCTGCACGGCGAGAGCATGCAGCCTCTTCATCTTGGCTATTGCTAACGAACGCATTTGATGAGTCCAAAATTGAAGCATTTTTACTTTTTATCTTTTCATTAATAGAGTAGGGATTTTTGTATTTCACCGCATCTACACGCACCTATTTGTTTTTATTTCAACAGGATCCCAAATCATGGAGTCATATGTGAACATATTAATTAGAGTTGTCATATTGTGTAATTATATGATATTTCTAACTGATAAAAGCCATTTCATGATTTTGCCTTCGCACCTGGGAGAATAGCAAGCAGGGAGGAGGCGTCAGTGCCTTTAACGACCACTGGTACGGGCAAAGCCCGCCCGTACTACCGGCTCGTACTAGGCGGCATCGACACCGCCTCATCAAATAGTTTCTCCTAGCGAATACAAGAGGAAGATCTGACATTCACAGCCACCAGAAACCATGAAGCACCACATCCAAGAGGGATCTGAAGGAGGAACTTGGCTAGAGTAAAATCCCGGCTGCTTCACGGATCATTGGAGGACAACGCATCATCCCCTTCATCGTCAACCGATGTATCTTCATCACCACCATCACTCCCATCTTTTCATCTATTAGATCTCGCTGTAATCCCAAGTTCAATTGTGGTTTGTATTAGATCTACCATCGTACTTTTATCCATCCATTTGATTATGATGATGTTGTTGATTGTTTTCATGAGTGAATAGTTCCTTTGTTCTTGGGGAGATGAAGAAACCCTAGCACCACTATGAACTTGTAATAAAGATGATCTATTCTTGTATCCATATGACTTGCTTGTCTATGATATAATTATGATTTGTGTTTGATTTCTCTCTTTAGATGATATGTGAAGTCGACTACATATCATTTGCCTTCGGGACTAAAGGGAGGAAGAAAACCTTTGGGCGTGTCTTGGAAGCGTACCCGGAATGCCCCGTGACAGATTGGTGCCGGTTCGTAAACTACACGGTCAAAGGGGGAATAAAGGGGACTCCCTAAGCTAATTATGATATCCATGGGGAAACCCTTAAATTGCGGTGGTTTGTATGGGTGATTGATCTCAGACGTCGCAGTGGTTATTTAGAGGTGACCTCACACTTGGCTCAACAAAGTGGGTTCCTACGAGCCTTGTCGTGAACATCTTGTTATGGGGCTCTCTCCACACATATCATGACATAAGAAGTATATTATCTGTATTACATATAACAATAATACTATGCTAGTGGTGTATCATACATCCCCGAGAACGTTTTAGCCCTATTGAGTTCAAACACACTTTCATACAATCTTGTTACTTGTTTTAATTAATTTTCTAGAAACAACATTAAACCATTCAAACACCGTTTACTTGAGATCAAAGACAACTTACAAGTATTCTTTGGTAGATAACGAGGGGCATAAATACCTTCGCCAATATCTCTCTGTGGGTTTGATATCTTTACTTTGAAACTAGCTACAATTGGTCTGTGCACTTGCAGTCATCAAGATATTTTGGTCTTTGTTCTTAGTTACTTATTTTACTCATCGTTTTACTAAAGTTGTTTACTAGTTTCAGGTAAACACCATGGTTGCACCTGGACTGATTAATCAGATCGATGCTAGTGAATACCTCGGGAAATTCAATAGAGGATTAGTTAAAGAATTCCCTAGTGGGATGAACCAGAGTACGAGGTTAACCCTCATTTTATCGCTATTATTAAAGAGAAAACTTTTGCAGGAGATGATGCCGACGAGGATCCTTATAATCATGTAGTGCACTTTACCGAGCTATGTTGTACTCTGAAATTGAGAGGCTATTCTGATGATGAATTGAAACTTAAACTGTTTAGCCAATCTCTAACCAACACTGCTTTGGCTTGGTATAGAATTTGCCCTATAGAGAAAATTGACACCTGGGAAATACTTAAAATAGAATTTGTGTGTCGATTCTTTCCCAAGGTAAAAACTGCTGAAGTAAGAAGGGAAATTACAAACTTTAAGAATCGTCCAGGTGAAGGTTTGATAAGAGCCTACAAAAGGTATAAGTCTCTACTTCATAAATGTCCCCATCATGATTTACCAGAATGGTATCTATTACATATTTTTTATAAAGGACTTAATCAAGAAGTTAAACATGAGCTTGACATGAATTCAGGAGGTTTTTCATGGAGTTAACTATAATAAAAGCTTGGGAACTTTTAGAACGAATTCGTCATAATATAGAAACATGGGGATTTGATTTAGGAGGCGAAGGAGGTATAGAAATTGAATATGATTGTCTCAATGCTTATAAAGACTCCGGTAAGGTAAAAGAAACTTCTAATGAACTATAACTTGGTGATGATATTATCTTGCAAATCCTTCAGACTTTTACAAAACATATTGAAGCTCCAAAGAAAGACTGGCTTCATTATACTCCGCCACCTTAGCCAGTTGTTGAAGAAGATCCAATAATTATGGCCCATGTCGAGCCAATGAGGGAGGTACCCCCGTATGTGGAACCCTTTCCTTTTCCGAGGACGGTGAGAAGACATATGATGGCTCAACAACTTGAGATTCAACGCAAAGAGGAAGAATTATTTCTCAAGGAGCTGGAAGAGGAAACACATATAAGGAAAACTGAAGAAGAGCGTGTACAAGAGGCAGAGGCATCAATAAAGGAAGATATTTTAACCATGTTTGCACATTGCAACATGATTGAGCTAGATTCTGAAGCTTCGCAATTTATTGAACGAAAGGTAAAAGCTAAAGAAGTGGGTAAGCCTATCATTCCATGCACTTTTGGAGGAACTTCCTATTATGGTATTTGTGACATAGGTACAACTGTTAATGTTATCCCTTTTAATTTTTATTTAAAAATTCAAAACGAATTAGCCCCAGCTGAATTGGAAGATACGGATATGACTATAATGCTTGAAGATAAAATTCTAAGAGTCCCTATGGGAATAATTAGGGACGTACCAATATGTACTGGACCTTACAAATATCCTATTGATTTTGTCCTTGTTGATATGTCCATTGACGTTTATTGTCCCATCATCTTTGGAAGAACTTTTCTAAATACCGCAGGAGCATACATAGACTGCAAGAAGCAAACTGTGTCTCTCAAGTTTGGTGAAGAGAATGGATTTTCATTTCTCCAAATTTGACCATAAACCAGCTATTAAAGAATGTGATGACGATTAGTACGAACGTGAGGAAGAAGGTAATATCATAAACTTAGCCTCAATAATGATCGAGACTCCTGATGATGATCTAGCAAGAAGTTTAATCAACAATAATAACATTCCTGAAGACATAGAAAAAACTAAAATAGATAACTATCTCGACTCCACACCGGAGGTGGACATCGAGATTAATCAAAAATATGAAGAACCTATAAGGAAAGGAGATGAGACTCTTCCTCCTCCAACCCTTAAAATTCTACCAAAGGAACTAAAATATAGGTTTCTGGATGAAACAAATAATTTCCCAATTATTGTAAGTGCTAACCTCACAGTAAAAGAGGAGGAAAACTTAATGAAGGTTCTCCGCATGCATCAAAATGCTCTTGGGTATTCGATGACTGACTTGAAGGGGATTAGTCCTTCGATAGCCACCAATAGAATATTCATGGAAGAAGGAGCTCAGCCGGTGGCGGACTTTCAGCGATGTCTTAAACCTCACATGAAAGAGGAGGTAAGAAAAGAAATAATACGTTTGTTGGATGCAGGCATTACCTTTCATGTGGAGGAGAGTGAATGGGAAAGTCCCACTCAATGTGTTCCAAAGAAAGGTGGGTTCACGGTTGTGGAAAATGAACATAATGAAATGGTACCAACTAGAACTGTTGTTGGCCACAGAATGTGCATTGATTATAGAAAACTTTACAAGGAAACTAGGAAGGATCATTACCCTTTATTGCTTATAGATCAAACTCTAGAAAGGCTTGCTATGCATTCTCATTTTTGCTACTTAGACGGCTATTCCAGTTTTTCCCAAATTGATGTACACACTGATGATCATCTAAAAACTACTTTCATTTGTCCTTATGGCCTTTATGCCTATCATCGTATGCCTTTTGGTCTTTGCAACGCGCCTGCCACTTTTCAAAGATGCATGACTGCTATTTTTGCCGATTATGTTGAAAATATTATGGAAGTGTTCATGGATGGTTTTTGTATTTATGGAACTTCCTTTAATCATTGTCTCCATAATCTTCATAAAGTTTTGTGGAGATGCGAAGACAGTAACTTAGTCTTGAACTAGGAGAAACGCCATTTCATGGTCCAAGAAGGCATAGTACTCGGTCACAAAGTCTCAGGTAAGGGCATAGAAGTCGATAAGGCAAAGATTGAAGCAATAGAAAGGTTGCCCCCTCCTCGAGATAGAAAAGGTATAAGAAGATTTTTAGGTCATGTAGGGTTTTATAGAAGATTCGTTAAGAATTTTTCAAAAACTGCTAGATGATGACTGTAAGTGCACAAATCGTTTGTAGATAGTTTCAAAATAAAGATATCGATCCTACTGGGAGTAGGATTCTGAAGTCTAATAACTCTTGGATTTAATATTGCAATGGAAATGTTGAATAAAGTTCTAAGTGACAAGATAAAATACGAGTATTGTGTAAAAAGGTGTTGTCGGGTTTTTGGTATAAGAGAGCAATAAGTAAAGTAAAATAACTAAACACAGAAAGTAAGTATCACGTATGTAAAAGAGATTTGGAACTGTAATAGGGAAAGGGCATTCTCAGGGAGTAGCGCATACACCACTAGCATTATAAAGAGATAAGGTAAAGATTATTATCATGAACATTCTCAACTATGTATGTGTGGGAGGAACTCCATATTTGGACGAATAGGAAGCAACCACTGCTCACATCATCCTCATAACCATAGCAGTCAACAATCGACATCAATTGAATTAATGCGCTATTAAGGCACTTAATCCCGTAGGACGTATCCCATGGAATGGATAGTGTTCTATGAGTTCCCTCGGTTCCCAAGTTGATACGTAAGGGGTGCCAATAGCTTTATAGTCATTGTAAGTTCTAACACACCTCTGTCTACCAACAAGTAGTTCTCTCCATCAAGTCTCCATAAGAGGCAAATATTGAGAGGTCGACTTCTCTCAACATCAAGATGAAGACAATCTAACACATGGTCGCAGTGATGAATATCATAATAAACTTTATCTTATTTCAACCTCATACTAGGATTTCTCCATCTCCCCAAGAACTAATGATCTACTCAGACATGGAGGCAATCAACATCATGGAAATAACAATGGAATCTATCATAGATGAATAGTACTTGTATAAATCCACAATGAGTACGGGAATTACAACAAGATCTAGACAAGATGTAGATGAGATGGATGGAGATGGTGGTGATGTAGCGGTTGATGATGAAGATCGATGCCTTAGCCTCTCGGATCTGCGCAGGGCGAATATGGATCCCTGGTGGACGAGTTCCCCCTCCAGATGCCTTCCGGAGGTGAGGTTTTGGCGATTTATGGGTCTTATGTATGTCGTCTTCCTGATCCAGTTGCACGGGGTGAAACTATTTGCGGAGGTGGTGGTGGCGCCAACTATACGGTGGGAACTATATGGCCAGAAAATTTATTCCTGCCGCATAGTTGGTCGTTAAACCGTGTATATACTTTGATTGCTTTGGTTTTCTTCTGGTGTTATTGATATTTCCCAAATAAATGATTTATGTTGTTTTTTACTCCTTTTCTCCCTAATACAACTGCTCCAAGAATTGTATCTGTTGTATCCATCATCTGTCCTGATCCTGGTGAAAACAGACATAAAACATGCACGCGAACACCGTAAAATACCAAGATCCTACATATACAATGCAAAAGAATAATATTAAACATGAGGCAAATATGCACTCATCAACTTCCCCAATCTTAGACTCTTGCTCGTCCCGAGCAAGTTTAGCTTAATGGATGTGATCCTCATATTCATGAAGCTGAGTCGATAAAATAAATGAGGCAGTTGCAACATGTGTTTATCTTATATGATACATGGGAATAAGTTCATAAATAGTACCTTACTCAAACCATCTGAATAGTATTAGCAGGCTTACACACCTTAGTAGTTAACTGTTCTCAAAGGATGAATCTCAACATGATGTAAAAGTATCCAGTTCAACCGAATGAGTTAGTGAGGTAGTATCAAGTGTTTTCGGATTGACATATTCACTTGGGATTTAAAATCTCAAACGCTTCTTTGTCATACTACAATATAGTGGTGTCTCCCTATTTTCTCTTTGCACATTCGCTCTTTTCTTCTTTTCTTTTCTTATATATATGCTCACACTTTTGTTTAAGTGTTGTGCAAAGGAGCTAGCCATACATTCCACTCCATGTAGGAATTCAAAGTTTAACGATCTCAATTACCAAATTCCAATTGTATATGAAGCAACCTTTATAGCTTGAATATTCTACCTCGTCTTGATCTGACACTAATTTGATAGCACTTTTTATTTTCTTTTGTTCAACGCTTCGTTTTCAAGTTGACTGATTGGAGAATTTTTTTCTTTGTAAATCAAACCATGGACTTACAACATATTGACCAAATTATCTTTGTATGTTCCATTAATACCAATGGTATGGAGGACTCCTATTGCTATCATTAAGTGCAAGTAAAATTATACTCAAGCCATTCATATATATCCAATAAGACAAGGACAAACTCAATATTTCTCCATATATGATAATAAACTTGGAATTTCATAAAAGGGAACGGCTATTCCTGAAGGGAATTCTAATGATGCAAACTTTATTTCTAGTTTGACTAATGCAAAACTAAAATAGTAATGTAAAACTTATACGATAGATTACAAGGTCTTAAAGATCTCCCCAAGCTTGGAATCAAGCCAGGCGGGATCAAATAATCCCTTGAGATTATTTGATACCGTGATTATTGTAGATCACTGTGGTGCCATGGCATGTAACACCGTGGTGTGTAGCTTCTTGTTAGTATCTTCTAGAGCAGTGATGTGGCTGTAGCACCTGCGCAAATAAGATTACAAAGTATCCACTTTATCTGCGAGCTTAGTCACCAATGGAAGAAGATCATCCTTCTTCTCTATCTCCTTGAGACGGCGGCGGACTTTGACGCGATGAAGTAGCTTCTGCTTCTGATATATCTCTAGTGCTCGCACGTGATCCTTGGTTCTGGGAAAAACTTCTTCTTCCTCATCCATAATTGATGGATCGGGAAAGTGGAAACCGTATCTCCACTCTTCTTGAGGATTCACCCTCATACGAGCACCAATGGAAGGCTTCAAGAGTGGCGCCTTTGCTCCCCTACTAGCACCTGCACCAATATTAGGTAATTGCTTACGCTTGTGCGGCCTAGGGTCCGTGGCGATGAACTTGACTCTCTCCAGGCGCCATTTTCCATGCGGCTTGTGACCTTCTCTCTCTTATTGAGCTCTCTTCATTGCCGCCCAGTTGATTTCCGGGGGATCATAGACATCACGGCGGATGTAGACGTCAACCACATCATCATCGGAAAAGTTGGTGTAGAAGCTTGGATCGATGTGCTCCTTGTACCCCGGGCTAAACCTCTCCACCTCCTCTTCATCGTCCTCCATGGACGAGCTGCTAGAGTGGTCCCTGGAAGGAGCAATGAGCCACAGGGGTTTCCCCCGGCCTGGGACAGGATAGTGCATTGCTAGATTGGTTCCTGGAGATTATGATTAGAGAGAGAGAGACAATGGTAGTATATAAGGGGGTCAAAGGTCGCTAAAACTCACGACAAACACTAAATTATTGCCCAAGAAAAGAATCTTAACGAAATAGGGAAAGAAATCACGGATTTGGAGGAGTCCTGCCACATAACGGCCAACTATACGGGCGCGACCCGTATAGCTCCAGCCATATAGTTGGTTCTGGGCAGATATTTACAAATATCTCGAGTCCAGGTCGATTAAGTTACGACTTGGAACCGACAATACCCTTTTTTTATCGGGGGAAAAACGAAAAATCAAAAGACAATGTTTGGGAGTTTAACAACCAACTATATGGCCGGAATTTTATTTCCAGTCGTTTTTTTAGGTGAAACGGTAGGGAAAAATCCCCACTATAATTTTTTATTATTATATATGAGTATGTTACAATGAGAAATGATCTAAGGTAGATCATAAACAGTTACATCTAATTCGATCTATGCAGAGGAAATAAACTGAGACAATCTATTCTATCCCTGATCTAATTGCTGATTGAGTCAAGCTTTGAATTTCTCCTTGTATTTTCCTTTGATTCTGAATTGTATCCATCTCATTTCTTGGTAGAAAATTGCTTTCCATCTATCAAAAGTGGGTCTTTTGTCATTAAAAATCTTCTCATTTCTACATATCCAGATACCCTAGGAAGTAAAAGGATCCAACGGATCAGTCTTGGCTTATGATTTTTCCTCTCAAGGAGTTCCTTTAAATCATCATGATCCGTATGAACTCTTACTTTTGTATCAACAATGCAAGAACGAAATTTATCACAAGAGAAAAATACAGCAAAAAGATCCCTTTCTTCCTTAGGATAATTCTTTTGATCACTATTAAGAGTTCTACTAGCATGATGTATAATATTAAATGTGCGACCTATATGTTGTCCTAGAGTTACTCCTACAACATCATCACTAGCTTCACATATTAAGTCAAAAGTCATATCCCAAATAGGTGGTTTAATGATCGGAGCATGGGATAAAACATATTTAAGTTTATCAAAGGTTACAAGACATTTATCATCAAAGTTAAAGCTTACTCCCTTTTACAGAAGGTTAGTCAAAGGTTTAGATATTCCAGATAAATTCCTAATAAACCTTCTATAAAAACCCACATGACTAAGGAAACTTCTTATACCTTTTATATCCCTAGGTTGTGGCATTCTCTCTATGGCCCCAACCTTAGCTCTATCCACTTTAATTCCCTTACCTAATACCTTATGTGCAAGGACTATAGCTTCTTTGACCATAAAATGGCACTTCTCCAGTTTAGAACATGATTGGTCTCTTTGCAACACTTCAAAACTCTTTTGAGATTATCCAAGCAACTAGTAAAAGAAGTTCCATAGACAGAAAAGTCATCCATAAATACTTCCATTATCAGTTCTATGAAATCAGCAAAAATAGTAGTCATGCATCTTTGAAAAGTAGCTGAAGCATTACATAAACCAAAAGGAATACGACGGTAAGCATGTAGACCATAAGGACTAATGAAAGTTGTTTTAAGTTGGTCATCAGGATGAACGGCTATTTAAGAAAAACTAGAGTATTCTTCCAAGTAGCAAACATGAGTGTGGTTTTCTAACCTCTCTAAAGTTTGATCTATGAACGGTAAAGGATAGTGATCTTTCCTAGTTTCTTTATTCAATTTCCTAAAATCTATACACATCCTATGTCCAACAATAGATCTAGTAGGTATTAATTCATTATTTTCATTAGGAACAACGGTAAAATCGCCCTTCTTTGGGACACAATGAACCGGACTTACCCATTCACTTTCTTTTACATGATAGATTATACATGCGTCCCGTAGGCGTACTATTTCTTTTCTTACCACTTCCTTCATTTCAGGCTTCAGTCGTGTATTAAATTCCACGACTGGTTTAGCACCTTCCACCATGAATATTCGATGGATGATTATCATGGGACTAATGCCCTTCAAACCATCCATTGAGTACCCAAAGGCCTTGCGATGCTCCTTAAGTATTTTCATAAGTTCTTCTTCTTCATCCCTGAAAGTTTAGCACTAATAATAACAGGAAATTTATTTGTATCATCTAAAAATCTGTATTTAAGATTATCTGGTAGAGTCTTCAACTCTCGGGGTGCTAATTCCTCGTCCCCTCCCTTTTCTAGCTCTTCGAAAGCCTCATTAGTTGGAGGCCCTATAATGGGAAGTGAATCAAATTCATCTTCTAGTTATTTTAGGGAATTGTCCTCCATAACTAGTTCTTCATAATTTATGTCTTTATTTATTTCTTCTTTCTGATCACTAAAGAAGAGAGCTACCATGTCCTCGATAGTTTTCTCTTTCTCTTCTTCTTGTATTTGTGGAGGTCTGTCTTTGAATTTGGAAAAGTGGAATTCTTTTTCTGCTTTCCCAAGCTTAAGAGACACAATCTCCTTTTTGAAATCTATGTTGGCACCTATATCACTCAAAAAGTTGCTTCCAAATATAATTGGACAAAGAGAGTCAGCTGGCATATCAACAACTACAAAATTGATAGGAATTTTTTTATTGCCAATTGTGACAGTTGCATCTTCAACTACTCCCATAGAAAGAGTTTTATTGGCTAACATGATTGTCATATCAGTATTTTCAATTGTAGCCGGTTCAATTTCTTCTTTTATTTCTAAATAGAAATCATAAGATATAACATTAACTTCGGTGCCAAGATCACATAAACCATATTGCGAGGTTTAGTTAAATATGTAGGGAAGAATAGGCTTACCCACATCTTTAACCTTTGGTTTACCATCAACCAATTCGGAAGTCTCTTCATCAAGTTCAACTATGTTACAATGTGCATACATAGCCATAATTGCTTCCTTGGTTACCTCTTCATCTTTTGTTTCTTCCAGATATTTCTCGACTTCTGGCATACTTTCCTCTTCCTTTTTCTCCTATACTGCTTTGACCTGTTCATATTCAAAAATATGCTTTTGCGCAGTGTTAGGGAAAGGTATCTCATATGTTGGTTCTAGGGAGGCCAGTGTTGCTTTAACTTCTCTTTTCTTCTCAGGTTCGGGCTTTGATGTGTTCTGTAAAAGCTTTAACAACTTTCAACACAATATCTGAATCCAGATAAAGTTCTTTAGATAATTCTTTAACATGGCCCTTTTCATTATAGTGATGAATACAATCATGTTCTATTTCTACGCCTCCTTCGCTTCCTAGAACAAAATTCCATGAAACTCTATGATCGCGGATTTTAGTAAGTAAAGCCCAAGCTTTAGTTATAGGAAGGTTCACAAAGATATGCAATAAATACCATTCAGGCAAATCATGATGAGGACATAGATGGAGTAAATATATAAATCTGATATAAGCTCTTACTAGTCCTTCATTAGGACGGTTCCTCCAAGTCCTTATAAGACACCTGATTCCAAAAGATTTTGATAATGGATAATATTTTGCTAGGAACTCATAGGTTAAATTATCCCAAGTAGTAATGGCTTCTGGGGGTAGATATCTATACCATGAGAGAGCTATACTAGTCAAAGTCTGACCAAAAAGTTTAACCCTTACCTCATTAGCGGTATATCCCGTCAATTGGAAAGTGCCACATATATCTTTGAAGCATGCAATATGCTCATATGGATCAGGATCTTCTTCATCTCCAGTAAATTGCTTCTTGTGTTGAATACCAAGTAATAGAGCATTTATTTCAAACCCCCTTGTCTTCTCATTGGAGTTGTCTCTTTTAATATCATAAGGCTTCCCAAAGTGGCTGAGTGGGCTAGAATTAGCCATATGCTCAAACTCCATCATGTTGGTGGAAACCTGTAACTCAAAACAAAACTTAGCAAGACAAAAGTAAATAAGCAAAAATTAAAAGACCTACAGCGTTTAGCTCCCCGACAACGGTGCCAGAAAATATCTTGATGAGTGCAAGTGCATAAATCATTTGTAGCAAGTTTCAAAATAATGATATCGATCCCACAGGGAGCAGGAGTCTGAAGTCTAATAACTCTTGAATTAAATATTTCAATGGAAATGCGGAATAAAGTTTTAAGTGACAAGATAAAATGCGAGTATTGTGTAAAAAGGTGTTTTTGGGTTTTTGGTATAAGAGAGCAATAAGTAAAGTAAAATAAGTAAACACGGAAAGTAAGTATCGCGTATGTAAAAGAGATTTGAAACTGCAATAGGGAAATGGTGTTCTCAGGGATTAGCGGATACACCACTAGCATTATAAAGAGCTAAGGTAAATATTATTATCATGAACATTCTAAACTATGTATGTGTGGGAGGAACTCCATATTTGGACGAATAGGTAGCAACCACTGCTCACATCATCCTCATAACCACAGTAGTCAGCAATCGACATCAATCGAATTACTGCGCTATTAAGGGACTTAATCCCATAGGACATATCCCGTGGCATGGATAGTGTTCCGTAAGGGGTGCCAACAGCTTTATAGTCACTGTAAGTGCTAACACACCTCCATCTACCAACAAGTAGTTTCCTCCATCAAGTCCCCATAAGAGGCAAATATTGAGAGGTCGACTTCTCTCAGCATCAAGATGAAGAAAATCTAACACATGGTCACAGTGATGAATATAATAATAAACTTTATCTTATTTCAATCTCATACTAGGGTTTCTCCATCTCCCCAAGAACTAATGATCTACTCGGACATGGAGGCAATCAACATCATGGAAATAACAATGGAATCTATCATAGATGAATAGTACTTGTATTAATCCACAGCGAGTATGGAATTACAACAAGATCTAGACAAGATGCAGATGGGATGGATGGAGATGGTGGTGATGTAGAGATTGATGATGAAGATCGATGCCTTAGCCTCCCGGATCTACGTAGGGTGAATATGGATCCCTGGTGGGCGAGTTCCCCCTCCAGATGCCTTTCGGATGTGAGGTTTCGGTGATTTCTAGGTGTTCTGTATGTCATCTCCCTGATCTAGTTGCACGGGGTGAAACTATATGAGGAGGCGGTGGTGGCGCAACTATACAGCGGGAACTATATGACCGGAAAATTTATTCCCTCCGTATAGTTGGTCGTTAAACCGTCTGTATACTTTCATTGCTTCGGGTTTTCTTATGGTGTTATTGATATTTCCCAAATAAGCGATTTACGTTGTTTGTGACTCCTTTTCTCCCCAATACAACTGCTCCAAGAATTGTGTCCATTGTATCCATCATCTGTCCTGATCCTGGTGAAAACAGACATAAAACGAGCGCGTGAACGCTGTAAAATACCAATATCCTACATCTACAATGCAAAATATGATATAAAACATGATGCAAGTATGCACTCATCACTAGACCATTAACTGATCTTCTTACAAAGGATGTTCGATTTAATTTTTATGAAAATCTTACTTCTTTCAACATATTAAAACGAGCCCTATTTAAAGGTCCTATTATAAAACCACCTAATTGGAAGAAACCTTTTGAGCTATTTTGTGAAGCTAGTCATGAAGCTGTAGGAGCAATTCTTTTCCAGTATTATGGTGATGACCTTAATACTATTCATCATGCTAGTCGCATCTTAAACAGGGCCCAAAAGAACTATCCTATGGCAGAATACGAATTCTTCGCTGTAGTTTTCTCCTATGGTAAATTTAGATCTTATATCATAGATTCCAAAGTAAGAGTGCACACTAACCGAGTTGGCTTAAAGGAAATCCTAGAAAGGACCAATGTTAAGCCAAGGATGATTCGTTGGACTCTACTCTTGCAAGAATTTGATTTATAGATCCTACAAAGGAAAGAAGAGGTGGAGGAAATGTTCGTGGACACTTAAGAAGTTGTTCATCCTAAGGAGGTGTCATCCATGTATGTACCTGTGGGAACCACACTACCAGAAAGGAAGTATTCTATTTCTTCTTATGATGGTTTTAACAACTTTCTGTAATCCACTTTATTTGAAGAGAGGAAGATAAGATACTCAAATGAGTTCACATTCTATCGATGATCATGGATTATGAAATTCGGAAACATCTCTGTACATAAGACTTTTCTACTATTTCTTTTTGCATATCTGAATTCCTTGCGTTTTTCTGAGTCCATTGCCGGTCTTACGAGATCGGTATGGGAGGACGGTATGGCCGGATCTGCCTGTACCGATGGTCATTAAGCCCACTGATGCCTCGCTGAGTTTCTCGCGGAAGCGGTACGACCGTGCGGTACGGGCGCACTCCCCACGTACCGCTCGTCGTTATCGGTCCGTTGACTTCCTTCTTGTGTTTCTCATTTGCACTTGTGTCAAAAAACGAACCGTCGTGAAGAGGGTACGGGCAGGTCCCGCCCGTACTGCTTAGTCGGTTGACTAATTACCGACTTCATCCCGTGTTGTTTTTGGAAATGACCCGGTACAAGTGCACCGTACGGGGCCGTCCGCACCGAATTTCTCGCTACGACCCGAATTTCCTTTGTTTACACTTATTTGTTTCCATATTTGTTGGGATTGTTTTCTTGGGTGCCCCTTTTCCTCTCAATACGAATTTTACCTTGCTTCTAACCCTTTACAAGTCTCTTCAGAGATCCACCTCTCTCGTATATCAACAGATCTAATCTACCTGATGCACTACTCGATTCAAGGCAAAGGCAAGCCTGTAAACCTCATGGCTCGTTCATGGGATAGTTTCCAAACCTCCTCCATCGAAGCTAATGATCGTGAATCTCAAGGCCTAAGCCCGAAGAATAAGCGGTATGCTTACAATTCCGATGATGATGATTATGAAGACGAGGAATTCCAGATCTTCATGGAGCAATCAGAGAGGGGATAGAAGCAACCAGACTACTTGGCAATGGTGAAGCCTAAACATGAGGAAGAATACAAGAAACCCCATGGGAAGGGATTCACGGATTCGCTCAAGCTAATCTCCGTCAACTACTCGTCATTAAAACGTAAGAAGCCTAACAACTCCACTGCAGGAACCTATAAGGATACTATGACTCATACATCAACAACAAAGAAGATCACCATGAACGTGCACATGAGCGTGAATCCGCAAAAAGACTGGGGGTTCAATCTTCTAGACATGCCAGTTGGTATGCATGTCCCGGACAATTAACACTGTCTTAATAATATAGAGAAGTACCAGAAAGAAGAACTCGTCCATAGGGAGATCATGCGCAAGCGTCTCTTGGATCTTAAAGGCAAGAAGGAACCCAATGACATGATGAGCAAAGTCACTGATGGTATGTCTCTCTTGAGTTCGGATCTGCAGAAGTGTCTGCAATGCATATCTTCCCTAGAGAGGATAAACAAGAAGCTTCGAGTGGCACTCTCCAAAAAAGCCTCTTCACCATGAAGAACGCCACGGTATCAAATAATCGAAAGGGGTTATTTGATCTACCCAGCTTGATTCCAAGATTGGGGGATCTGTGAGAACCTTGTAATCTATCTTACAATTTTTGCATGTTTACTTTTCTCCACACGTTGGTTAGGTTTAAATTTCTGAATTTGCAGTAGTTGCATCAACTTTGAGTTCCCTTTGTTCAAGAGAAGAATTATATCCGTTGAGTTATGAGACTTTATGATAATTGAAGTTGTGTTTGATTCATGATTCTTATATTAGATGACTGAAGTAGGTTGAGTGTTATGATACTTGTACAGCTGTCATAATTTTAGGGACTTCCACACCAACGAAAGTTTTGATTTAGTTATGAGAAGAAGAATTCTGGAAGCATATTATAATTAATAGTTTTTGAAATCCATTGATGTAGTGAGCATGTTTAAATAGCTATGCTGGAAGAAAGGAAAAAAAGAAGAAGAGAGAAAGGGAGCAAGCCAAAATATAGAAATACAGCTATCAAAAGAAAAAGAAAGCAACTTTCAAAAGTATCAAGCATTTGCAAAAGAAAAGAGAATGATCATGAATCTTCTCTACTAAACTTAGTGCCCAATATCTCCAAACTCTTTGATTTTATGATATGTTAAATCACTAGCAGCTTCTTATGAATTCATTAATACTAGAAAAGGTGTCGAAGCCTCTAAGTTATGTAATGTGTAAGGGTATGGTAATACCCTTGAAGTGTCTTTACATCCGATGTTGTACTCTTGATTCAATTTCCGCCTCATTGATTGTAATGACTAGTGTCTCATGAACATGATGATCTTATCCATAAGCCACCATCGTGCTCGGGAACGAGAAAGAGCCGAGCTTGGGGGAGATGATGAGCCCAAAATTGAAGCATTTTTACCTTTTGTTTTTGCATTAATAGAGTAGGGATTTTTGTATTTCACCGCGTCTACAAGCACCTATTTGTTTTTATTTCAACATGATCCCAAATCGTGGAGTCATATATGAACATATCAATTAGAGCTGTCATATTATTTAATTATATGATATTTCTAAGTGATAAAAGCCATTTTATGATTTTGCCTTCACACCTGGGAGAATACCAAGCAGGGAGGAGGCACCAGTGCCTTTAACGACCATAGGTATGGGCGGAGCCCGCCCGTACCACCTGCCCGTACCAGGAAGCATCAACACTACCTCATCAAATAGTTTCTCCTGGCAAAGACGAGAGGCAGATCTGACATTCACAACCAATAGAAACTTGGCTGGAGTAAATCCTAGTTGCTTCACAGATCATTGGAGGATAACACATCATCCCCTTCATCATCAACGTTGCATCTTCATCACCACCATCACTCCCATCTTTTCATCTATTAGATCAATTTGTAATTCCACATCCAATTGTTGTTTGCATTGGATCTACCATCGTACTTTTATCCATCCATTTGATTATGATGATGTTGTTGATTATTTCCATGAGTGAGTAGTTCCTTTGTTCTTGGGGAGATGGAGAAACCCTAGAACCACTATTAACTTGTAATAAAGATGATCTATTCTTGTGTCCATATGACTTGCTTTTCTATGATATAATTATAGTTTGTGTTTGATTTCTCTCTTTAGATGATAAGTGAAGTCGACCACATATCATTTGCCTTCAGGACTAAAGAGAGGAAGAAACCCTTTGGACGTGTCTTGGAAGCGTACCCGGAATGCCCCGTGACAGATTGCGTCGGCTCGTAACCTACATGCTCAAAGGAGGATTAAAGAGGGACTCCCTAAGCTAATTACGATATCCATGGGGAAACCCTTAATTGTAGTGGTTTGTATGGGTGATTTCTCTCAGACATCATAGTGGTTATTTATAGGTGACTTCACACTTCGCTCAACAAAGTGGCTTCCTACGAGCCTCGTCGTGAACATCTTATTATGGGGCTCTCTCTACACATATCATGACATAAGAAGTATGTTATCTTGATTACATATAACAATAATACTATGATAGTGGTGTATCCTACATCCTCGAGAACGGGTTAGCCCTATTGAGTTCAAACACGCTTTCATACAATCTTGTTACTTGTTTTCTTTTACTTGTTTTAATTACTTTTCTGCAAACAACCTTAACCATTCAAACACCCTTTACTTGAGATCAAAGACAACTTACAAGTATTCTTTGGTAGATAGTAACGAGGGGAATAAAGACCTTTACCAATAGCTCTCTATGGTTTCGATATCTTTACTTCGAAACTAGCTACAATTGGTCTGTACACTTGCAGTCATCAACATCATAGAGCAGGGACCATGCTTTTTCAGGACGAGCACGCTTAGCCTCTAGCTCGTCCTTCATCCTGACCAGATCTGTGCTTAGATCCATGAGGCTCACGCTGGTGGCGCGGATGGCAGCGGAGGCCGCGTCCTTACGTGTGATAGGTCCTCTCCTCTCCAAGATCCATGCCTCATTGTCTAGTATCGGGGAGCACAAGGGGCTCCCAAGGAATTCTTGTCCCCGCACCGATGACGGGTGCTCGCCCATGTTCCACGTCGGCGGCGGCTCAGCCCCCAGGCCCGGGAGCTCACGGTGGAGCTATGCGATGTCAGGACCGGACGTCTGATGAGCCACCTTACCGGCATGCTCTTTGGCACCAATGGAAGGTACCGACCTCTCGTCGCTCTCCATTTCTGAAAGGATAGAGATGTCGTCTAGAGGGGCTGAATAGGCAATTTCAAAACTATTATGGTTTTGGCTTGATAGAATGCGGAATTAAACTAACATTTATTTTACAAGAACAAAACCTAAATACACTAGGCTTAACTAAGTGCACCAACAACAAGTTAAGCTAAGCAAGATAGCACAAGATTGTTGGGTCCGCAGCATAGAAAACAAAAAATTTCTTACGATGAGAACTATACGCCAAGATCTATCTACTAGGTACAAAGCAACGGGTGGACATACATCCATCGAGAACTTACCCTCGAAGACAATGAGTTTTGTTAACGAGTAGGAACTCGTGGTTGATGTAGTCGTACACTTGCTGATCTCAAGATCGTGAGGAAGTCCGAGCAGGTCCGGCTCCAGCACGACCTTCAGATCCAGATCCAGCACCACCAAATTCAGCACCGCAAAGCAGTGGTGCATCCGTGATCGCACACACGTCCGGTACCCCGACAACCTCTATCCCTCGCTCCAGCAAAGCAGCGGAAGCAGCAACTCCTTTCTAGATAAAGCCACCGGGAACATGTATCTCGCTAATCCGAGACCATGGGGGAATAATACTTGAGGGGGAGAGAGATCCTTCACGAGGAGGTGTGAGGAAGAAGTGGAGTGAGGGGGGCCTTTTATAGGAGGAGGGGAGGGTACCCCTCCCCATGGCTGGCGCCTCAAGGGGTGACCCTTCACCTCCTCATTCATGTGGTGGTAACTCCCTCCACATAAATTTGCCCCTTCACATTCTCTTTTAAAGTCTCCACTTTAAATGCATTAAATTTCTCCAAATTTAATGCTCTCTCATTTAATAAAACTCTTTTATTATTTTTATTCAGAATTTTGTTAATTACTTTAATTAACAAACATTCACATAAAACCCACTCCAACATTTCAATATTACATGCAGAACCAATTTTAGCAATTTCACCCGAAACAGTTTCGGTGTCTATTGAAATAATTCCAGCGCTTTCTTAAATCTTTATCTGAAACATATGTGCTCCAAAATGGTGTCCGGTAACTCTTAAGTGTGTCACCCTACGGTTCGCGAATAATGCAGACATGATTGAGAGCCTTCTCAGATCAATAATCAGAAGCGGGACCTGGAGATCCATACTGACTCCTACACATTCAACGATGACTTCTGTGATCGTGAGAACCTTTAACGCTAGTAACTAAATCCCTTTTTCTCGCGATATATTACATGTCCGAGATTTGATCATCGGTATCCAAATACCTAGTTTGATCTCGTTACCGACATGCACTCTTTTCTCATTCCCGTGATATAACATTCTAGTGATCACATCACTTGCTTGCAAGCTATCTTAATGTGATATCACCGAGAGGGCCCAGAGTATATCTATCCGTCATCGGGATTGACAAATTCCACTCTTGATCCATGAGCCTCAACATAACACCTTCGTAGCACTGAACCCATCTTTATAGTCACCCTGTTACGGTGTGACGTTTGATGTTACCAAGATACTCTTCCGGTGTTAGCAATTAACATGATCTCATGGTATAAGGATAAAGATTACTTCGTATGATGTTATAGCAATATAAACATAATCACTTGATCGTAATGCTATACTTCGGATGAATGTTCATCACATCATTCCACCAATCGACCTCGTTATTAACAACATCCAATGTCCATGATCAGGAAACCTTGATCATCTTGTTAATCAACGAGCTAGTCTATAAGAGAGGCATAACTAGGAACCGTTTTTGTTTATTAAACACACATGTATTGATGTTTCCGATCAATACAATTATAGCATGAAAAATAAACATTTATCATAAACATGGAATAAGATAATAACCACATTATTATTGCCTCGCAGGCATATTCCCTTCAGTCTCCCACTTGCACTAGAGTCAATAATCTAGTTTGAAAAACTTTGCGTATTGAACACCTATGGCTTTCTGGTGTTGCATATACGCGATTGCTAGTGGTTAACATAATCTCCGGATCTGACAGTTTCAGGTCCGTGTGTATTTCCATGTCTTTGCGTCTCTACGCATCACTCATTCTCAAATGAGATGGCATTGTATAAATTTGGTCCTTTGGTGAGACCTTTAGTTCGTTCCGGTTAAAATATGTTGATATTATTGTCACACAATATATCTTCATAGTATTAGCCCACTTTGAACCACACCTAGTTTGATAACAAACTACTTAACACAAATGCCCTCCTTTGCTTCTACTATAGCAGTTATATACTTAGCCTTTTGTTGTAGTATATGTCACAATGTCTCAACTTTGGAACTCATACAAATCCATCATGGAACATCCTTTCCATTACATTGTGCCACCCATAGTCTAAATTGAGATAAATTTAATTTGTATCTTGTGACAAAAATAGTATCAATGTAACACTTTACAATGAACTACTTTTAACTATTTGTCACTTATACATGATATATTCTTAGTTCTTCCAAAGCTCATAAGAATATCTTTACTATCGTCCTATGATCATCTTATGAATCATTCTGGTATGTGCTCATAACATTCAGAGCATAGGACATTTTGGATATATACATATCATGGTATAATCGATCAAAATCTTCATGTGATTTTACTCACCAAGTGTTGAAACACTTGAATCTTGATACAATTCTTTCCATGCAGCAAGAACCTTTCTTGTTGTTTCCATATTGAACCCTTTCAACATCACATATATGTATGTCTGGCACACCATATTAGCGCCTTAATCTATCCATATAGATATTGATGCCAAATATTCTGGGTTTGCCCAAGTCT
Source organism: Avena sativa (assembly GCA_916181665.1). Lineage (NCBI taxonomy): Eukaryota > Viridiplantae > Streptophyta > Magnoliopsida > Poales > Poaceae > Avena > Avena sativa. Next base: position 454,162,130 of record OV702296.1, on the reverse strand, counting down.
TTCATTGAAATCTTATTTTAATGAAATTCTTAACTTGTGTCAATACAAGATACATCATTTCCAATCAACAATATGTCCTCTACATAATGTATTAGAAATATGTCTCAGTGCTCCCACTTAATTTCTTGCAAATGCAAGCACCTTCATCATCTCCAATGAATTTAAACTCTTTTAATAGTTTCATCATGGTGAAGATTCCAACTCCGCTATGCTTACTTCAACTATTGAAGTTTGCATGCCCTTTTAGCACCCTTTGAATTAACAAAACCCTTCGGACCATGTCATGTACACATCCTAGGTAACCGTTCTATTAAAAGAACCTTGTTTTGTTTATTCAACTACCATACATCAAATTATATGTAGTGGTTGCTACATTAATCCGTCAAGACTAAATATCGCTATGAAAGATCAAATCTTGTCATAGTCAACTCCTTGAACATTGTCGTAAACTTCTTTCCGACATGTCGACTATTTCATAGATGTTAAACATCCATGTCTATTTTTTTATAGATCCAAATACGACCGATAGGCTTCACACCTTTCCGGAGGGTCTTCCAAGTTCAGAAACTTGATTTCTCGTGTATGGATACTATCACGGATTCTATGACTTTTAGTTATTTTATGGAGTCAGGGCCCATCATCGCTTCTTTGCATGTAGTCGGTTCATCATTGTCAAAACAATAACGACTTGCTTATCAAATCACACTATTTGTTTCTTACCGACCCACACGGTTCAATAGGAACTCTAATCTCCGAGATCACAACCTTTGTAATCACGGGAGCCATGAGCATTGTGGCCGCCACCGGGACACTTTCTGGCACTGCGCTACTTAGCACATATAGTTAAGGTTCAACAACCTTATCAAAGTTCTATTGTCCTCCCACTTAACTTTTCGTGAAAAATTCCTTCTCAAGAAACTTGACGTTCCAAGTAACAAACTCTTTTTGTCCTCGGTGTTATGGAGAAATTCCCAACAAATTCTTTGGGATAACCTACAAAGACGTGCTTATCCGACTTTGGTTGTAAACATTTTACTTATGCATAGCATACCAAAATTTAAGAAAAGACAATTCGGGTTTTATCCCAAACCATAACTTATATGGTGTCATTTCAACGGATCACGATGGTGCTCTTTTCAGTGTAAAAGCGGTAGTCTCTAAAGATTCAATCCTTAAAACATAATGGCAGTTTTATAAATGACACCTTTGATCTTACCATGTCAAACATGGTTTGATTTCATCTCTCGAATATGCCATACTCCTATGGTTTATCGGGAAACACAAATCATGGAACAATTCCTCAAATCTTAAGTGTTTTGCTAAACATGTAACTCAAATATCTTCCTTTATGATCGAATCATAAACTCTTTATTTCCTTGTTACAATGATTTTTCACTTCATCTTGAAAGTCTTTGAACAATTTTCAAATGTTTCATACTTCTTCCTTATTAAGTAAATATATAGATATATTCACTTAAATTTCTAGACAAAGCATATGAAGCAAAAAGATCTATCGCATATGGCTACATATAATGGACTATATACATCAGCATGCACAATTTCCAAGAAGCCAGTCATCTGTTCCTCTTTGGCCTATGAACGGAGTTTCAATTATCTCGAGAAAAGTCTCACAAGCGTCAATTGATCAAAATCAAAGACTCCAAAAATTCCATTAACATGGAGTTTCTTCATGTTTTCTTTCCAATATCATTTAAAGCAGCGATGTCACTTCATAAGTGATATTTTAATCATTTATCTTGCGACATTTTATCAATAGTGTTTATGGATGTGATTTCTCCCACTAGACTTGTAAAAGTTCATCCATCCTTTATGGAATACAGTAATTATTTGAACAACCATTGTTCTCGTAATCTTGAAGGCTAGGTTTGACGACAACGAAAAACACAATAACACTTTATTTGTTTTCGATGAACATCATCACTTATTCTCTTGCTAGTTACTTAGGCCATTGTAGTTCATGAATTGCGTTGTCCTGTATGACACTTCATACCAACCAATTCGGTATCCAATACCGGTATCCAATACCTCAGAACCACATTGTTTAACAAGCAAGGAATACAGCCATAACATGTATATCTTCTATATACCTAAGTTGGACATCTCCAACTTTTTTCTTTTCTGCCAAATATTTTATAGATTCTCTTTCAGCAATTACTTTTCCTTTTAAAAGAATCTATCAACATCAATAGTAGTGTCATTCACATGACACATAGTACAAAGCGTATATAGTCAAATACTAATACCTTAGGACTTGCACTTTGAAGTGGATCACCATCATCAAATGTTTGGTATTCTTTCAAAAATCCATTCTTTAGTAATCTATTAGTGTAGTAAACATTTTACTTACATCTTCTATTCATCCTTATCATGACAACTTTCATGATCAAGCTACTATAGCCTATAAGGAAGAATGACGAGTATAATTTTAGTTCCCAAAAACATTTTTGGGAGATCCAGATGCCTCGCATCTCCATCCTTCACATATTCTCATACAATATGAGAACATGTATTTTGCTAAATTATACTCTATCATAATTCAACCAAAAAACATTGTTTCAGATATCACAATATCTTCCACACATGATGGTTTCTGAAGAATTTTTTTAGCTCCTAGATAATCTTGATATTAAAACAACTTTTGAATATCAATAATCATGGAGGCAAACATGATACTTTAGATACTAACATTAGAATTCTTACTCTTGATTTAATACTACTTATTAAACTTCATGGAGTAAATAGAGTTTTCTGAAAGTTTGCAATAGGACTTATAAACTTTAAATTGACATTCAAAACAATACGATACCAGTTCGTAGAGTAAATATCCAGAATTCTATAGTTTTATTATCTCAATTAAAACTAAGCATATGGTAGTGAACAGACGCCAATGACTACAACAAATTATGCAAATTCACTTCGATTTAGTTTATGACAAATTGAGTTCGACTAATCCAAATTAGAAATGATCTCCCACTCAAAAACGAAATCCCTCGTGCCTTTTTGGTGATTACATGAACCAGATCCACTACACCAAGTCCGATCATCACGTGAGTCGGTGTAGCTTCAAAGGCGAGCATCCATATGGGCATCATATCAACTATATGACTCATGCTTAACCTTTCGGTCCGTGTTACGAGGCCATGTATGTACATGCTAGGCTCGCCAAGTAAGAACCTTAGTACTCGCATGTGCAAAACTGTCTTACACCCGTTGTATGAAAGCGTAGAGTCGAGTACACCCGATCATCACGTGATGTCTCGAAACACGATCCATAGAACGGTGCATACTTAAGGAAGAACACATTTTTATCTTGATATCTAAATGAGGGATCATCTTAAAATGCTACTAAAACGCCAAACTAGCAATATAAGATGCAAATATCATATGTGTAAAGTGAGATGATATGGTCCATGCATTTGATCTCTATCATTTGCATCGTGGTATGATCTCTATCATTCCTTTGTGTGTAAGGCCAAGGTCTATGGAACTTACACGTTGAGTGTGTTGTAAGAGGATCTATCATACATCTACTTACAACAATACCATATCAAGACACTAGCCCAGCAACGATCTAAACTAGACGCCTCTAATTTATCAATTGCATGTTTTACGTGGCTTAGGGCTTTCGAAGATAGAACCGTTCTTACCTACGAACATGGAACCACAACGAGGATAACCAAGTTATTAGCAACTCGTTGTAAATCAGATATTGACTATAGTAGGAGAGACAGACACCCGCCAGCCACTTATGCAAAAAAAGTTGCATGTCAGTCGTGGAACCGGTCTCATGTACGATGACATGTAAGGTTGGTCCGGGCCGCTTCATCCCACTATGCCACCAATATCCAAAATACATGAAAGAAGCAATAACATGATCATCATCGCCCACATATAAACATATGTGTACTACCCATCCAAAGCACCTACACATAGATCTGGCTCTGATACCACTGTTGGGTCCGCAGCATAGAAAACAAAAAATTTCCTATGATGAGAACTACACGCCAAGATCTATCTACTAGGTACAAAGCAACGGGTGGACATACATCCATCGAGAACTTACCCTCGAAGACAACGAGTTTTGTTAACGAGTAGGAACTCGTGGTTGATGTAGTCGTACACTTGCCGATCTCAAGATCGTGAGGAAGTCCGAGCAGGTCCGGCTCCAGCACGTCCTTCAGATCCAGCTCCAGCACCACCAAGTCCAGCACCGCAAAGCAGCGGTGCATCCGTGATCGCAACACGTCTAGTACCCCGACAACCTCCGTCCCTTGCTCCAGCAAAGCAGCGGAAGAAGCAACTCCTTTCCAGATAAAGCCACCGAGAACATGTATCTCGCTAATCCGGGACCATGGGGGAATAATACTAGAGGGGGAGAGAGATCCTTCACAAGGAGGTGTGAGGAAGAAGGGGAGTAAGGGGGCCTTTTATAGGAGGAGGGGAGGGTACCCCTCCCCATGGCCGGCGCCTCAAGGGGTGACCCTTCACCTCCTCATTCATGTGGTGGTAACTCCCTCCACATAAATTTTCCCCTTCACATTCTCTTTTAAAGTCTCCACTTTAAATGCATTAAATTTCTCCAAATTTAATGCTCTCTCATTTAATAAAACTCTTTTATTATTTTTATTCAGGATTTTGTTAATTACTTTAATTAACAAACATTCACATAAAACCCCCTGCAACATTTTAATATTACATGCAGAACCAATGTCAGCAATTTCACCCGAAACAGTTTTGGTGTCTATTGAAATAATTCCAACGCTTTCTTAAATCTTTATCTGAAACATATTTGCTCCAAACGGTGTCGGTATCCCTAGAGTGTGTCACCCTACGGTTCGCGAATAATGCAGACATGATCGAGACCCTTCTTAGATCAATAATCAGAAGCGGGACCTGGAGATCCATACTGACTCCTACACATTCAACGATGACTTCTTTGATCGTGAGAACCTTTAACGCTAGTAACTAAATCCCTTTGTCTCGCGATATATTACATGTCCGAGATTCGATCATCGGTATGTCCATACCTAGTTTGATCTCGTTACCGACATGCACTCTTTTCTCGTTCCTGTGATATAACATTCTAGTGATCACATCACTTGCTTGCAAGCTATCTTAATGTGATATCACCGAGAGGGCCCAGAGTATATCTATCCGTCATCGGGATTGACAAATTCCACTCTTTATCCATGAGCCTCAACATAACACCTTCATAGCACTGAACCCATCTTTATAGTCACCCCGTTACGGTGTGACGTTTGATGTTATCAAGATACTCTTCCGGTGTTAGCAATTAACATGATCTCATGGTCTAAGGATAAAGATTACTTCGTATGATGTTATAGCAATATAAACATAATGACTTGATTGTAATGCTATACTTCGGATGAATGTTCATCACATCATTCCACCAATGTTGTGACCTCGTTATTAACAACATCCAATGTCCATGATCAGGAAACCTTGATCATCTGGTTAATCAACGAGCTAGTCTATAAGAGAGGCATAACTAGGAACCCTTTTTGTTTATTAAACACACATGTATTGATGTTTCCGATCAATACAATTATAGCATGCAAAATAAACATTTATCATAAACATGGAATAAGATAAAAACCACTTTATTATTGCCTCTCGGGCATATTCCCTTCAAAGATAAATATACCACAAGTGATAAGCAAGATATAAGTACTTCAAGCACGATGGCTATCACAAGGAAAGTAAGCTTGGGTATAGAGATAATCGAGGCACGCGAAGACGAAGATGTATTCCCGCGTTCCCTTACAAGAAGGTATGTCACGTTGGAGAGGTGTGGGATTCCACGAAGGATTTCCCAACGCCACGAAGGCTCGCCTTCTTCTCCAAGTCTATCCCATGAAGGAATAGGCCCTTTCCTTATGGCTAGCTTTTTCTCCACTCCGGAGATGGCAAGCTCCACAACCACTTCACAAGCTCCACGAAGGAGAAGTCTGGGTCTCTTCACAATCTTCCACGAAGAGGACACCATGGCACCAACCGACAAGCCAACTAGGAGGTCACCATCCAAGAGTAACAAGCTCACAGTCTCTCACTCGAACAAATCATAGTGGAAAGCTCAACACTTATGCAAGAATGCAAAGAACACCAAGGGTGTTCAAATCCCTCACTCTCAAATCCCACCAAAGCTACAAGTGCTAGGGAGGAATTAGAGAGGAAGAACAATGGTGGAAATCAACAAATGACTTCAAGATCTAGATCCAATGGGTTCCCCTTACTTAGAGGAGGAACTGATTGGTGGGGATTGTAGATCTAGATCTCCTCTTCCAAAGCCATAAAAAAGAGGCAACAATCATAGGAGGGAAGGGGGAGGAATCAAGCTTCAATAATGCAGGTCAATTTCGTGGTCAAGAACTCCCAAAAACGTTGGGGGAAGAACCACCTTTTATAGGGGAAAGCAAATATAGCCGTTGGGAGAAAATTGCGAAAACTTTGTTTAAAAGTCGGTTGAACCTGCCCCGAAACCGAGAACTCGGTCCCCAAGCCGGAGGACCGGCCTACAAACCGGAATGGTTCGATATACCATCCCGGAATAGACTCTGAATAGATCCGGTCATGAAAACTGGAAAATCCGGTTTCATATCGACTGGATCCACATCCGGGATGAAACAAACTTCACGAAAAACACAATAACTTTTGCATCTGGACTCCGCTTTCGATGATCTTTGGATTGTTTTGACGAGGACAACAAGCTCTACAAGATGGTGCATAAAAAAATCATAGTACAAAAAAGGATAATAGAACCAAATGAAGAAAGGTATAAACCCTCCCTATAAGAAGAATCAGTAAAACCTTCAAACTAGAAAACGCCATAGAAGATGCATACAAATTCCGTTTTCGATGAACTTGGGCTTGATAAAGAGCTAGCAACAAGCTCAAGAACCTCACGTGGAGAAACACCAAGAAGAAACAAAATATGAAGATGCAAAGTATGCAAAGGATTGAGCTCCCTACAATGTTGTGATCAAGTTACCCAACCAAAAGCCCCTCTCGATTGTGCGGCTATCTATCCTATAACCCGGTCTCCCAACAGCCACCTTGAGACCGGTAAAAGGAAAACCTAGAAAGGCCATACGTTTTCCTTGCGCATCCCGCTTGATCTTGATGACAATGCTTCAAGCTCCATCCAAGCCAGAATGCATCACTTGATCATTGTTGCTTCATGAAGGCTCATAATTTGCTCCCCCATACACCACCATGGGATAGCTTCATTAAGACACGTCTTAACATGTCCATTATCGCCAATATGGATGGAAAGCTTCAAGCAAATTATCTTCTTGAAATGCTTATTTTGAACTTGCCCTTCTCAACCTTTATGACGATCACCACTTGATGTCATCCTCTCATGGGCTATATGAGATCTTCACTTTTGAAGCATGCCCATGGAGAGATACCTATCCCATATAGAAAACGCAAATGCACATATATAATGGGTTAGTTCATGATGCATAATTGGCAAGGCTTACCATACCACAAGATCCATGTGGTACATTCTTTATGCTTCATGAGTTGACCAACCTGAAATCACTCTTCACTCTTTGTATTGGTCAACCAAGTATCTTCACATGCTCCATCTCAATAACTCGAGGTACATAAGGAACTCTTCATTTGATTACATGCTCTAAATCTTAGTCAACCATAGCTCAACTAATGAGGATATCATGACACCGACTTAGAGCCATATCTTGAATTCTTCTATTGAGATCATACTCTCGAGATCTTGATCATATCATATTCTTCTCTTCAACTCAATGATCTTGATGCCAACACTCAAGGTATATCTTTATCTTCATGGCATCCATACTTGAATCCAACACATGGACTACAAGCAAGACCTATGAAATATTCCTTCATATAAAACTCTATGAAAACATTAGTCCATAGGGATTATCATTAATCACCAAAACCACACATAGGGGCAATTACCCTTTCAATTTTGCTCTCCATTTAGGCGCCATGGCCACCTTTGGAGGATCGCTCGGATTCGGCAGCCTACGCCATCTTCCGGGCAACAGTATGTGCGATAAGGCTCACTTCCCATGGTGTCAGCTCGGACCCTGCGCTAGCCACAGACGAGGCACGCGGGGAAGTCGTAGGCACGTCTTCTTGGTCACCCCTTGCAGGGGCGCTACCAGCTTCCGCGCTCCTACAGCATCTCCCTCTACAAGTGCCCCCGTCACCTCCTCACTTGCGGAGCCCGTGCGGAGGGCAGCAGCACAAGACCTCTGGACTCCTGGAGCATGGTGCAACCCAGAGGAAATTAACCCCGCACGGGAGGAACATGCCCCAATAGTCACATCCTTCGGGGGCTCCCTGTTACAGCATACGCATGAGACTCGGGCGCATCAAGGGAAGAAAACATCAACAACAGGAGAATAAGCTTACATGTCCAAACTAGGATCCCGTCGTCCGTGCTTTAGGCCCGGAGATGCACGCGCTCCCTCCTTCGGGGTAATGGTCCCTAGGCAGAGGCTCTCACCCCTAGAGGACTCAACAACGTCTCTCTCACCAAGATATCCCTTCCCCTCGGTCTCCACCTCACCAACCTCATAGGCTCTCTCGCCAAGGTTTGCAGCTTTGTCCTCGAAGTCGTCCTCTAGTGTTGCCGTATTAATGACAAGTATGCCATGAGGGGGTCCTCGAGGCATGTGGAAGAGAGGGGTGTGAGTCATACGGGATTCTGGGATGGTGAGCACACAAGTTTACCCATGTTCAAATCCACCGGCTTTGGATGGATCCTTCTCCTGCTAGCAATCCAGTAATACGGCAGAGCCGGAATATGGGTTACAAGGGTTTCGCCTATGCGAGTTGAGATTGTAGACTATTGTGAGGGTGTGTATGTGCCCTAAAGTCTCTCCCTAGGACGACCTATATAGATATCCAGCCTAAGGTTTACAGGAGAGATTTATCCGGCTACGACTAAGAGTCGGTTACAGAGTACATCTTGAACTACAAGTAACACTATGGGCCTATGTCGGTAAGTCTTCTGGTCCTTCCCGTAGCCGGATGGGACTCCATCTTCTCTTCCTGACTAGGCCGCCCGTGAAGCAAAGCTCTAACCCGAAGTGGGCCACCCTGGTCAGTGAGGTACATTGAGGATACCCGGAAAGTATATCCCTAACAGCAGCCCCCGGAGGCCTCCAAGATCCAAAGTCGGATTCATCATCGTCTAGCTTGATCTTTGGCTTGCATAATCTTGAAGGGTTCCTGAAACTTCACAAGAAAAGATACGATCCGGGTCTCAAAAACAAGTTGGACCTATAAATATGTTATTCGGATTTCCAGCTCGAAATTCAAACTAAGCCAGAACTTGGTCTCTGACGTCATCTGACACCAGTCATGGTCAAGTCATGTCACTAACAGACATTTCCTATCAGCACGACTGTTGGTGGGTCCGCCTTTCGCGGAATCGGGGCGCCGTTTCAATGCGTGCATGGAGATCGAGGTGGCGCCGACACATGGCATTTTAACTGTAATGTTTGCACGAATCTTGGCGCGGCTGGTGGTTATAAGGGGTGAGGATTTATTTTCCTCATCTTCTTCACCTTTGCCCAGCACCATTTCCTTCTCCTCTACTCCTTTTGCGCAAACAGAGCTTGTCTGCCTCCAAAAAATTCCCAGCGCCGCCCATCTATGGTCACCGGCGTACCGAAAAAATGGCTTCCACATCATCTTCCGGCGCAGCGGCGACGGCAGCGACGGTGACAGCAGCGGAGAAAGAGAGCAACCGCGGGGTTTGGATTCCGTGCGTCCTTGACGACACCAAGCTCGATGGCATAGAAGAAGAAGGGCTCCTCCGCGTCGGCGACTGGTGGAGCAGCCTCAGCGAAACCATCCCCAACCCCCACGACGGAGAGTGAGTGCACTTCGGCACTTACCTTGATAGAGGTCTGAGTTTTCCTCCCTTAGATTTCTTTTCCGAGGTTATAGATCACTATGGAGTTCAACTCAACCATCTCCCCCCGAACTCCATCTTAGAGATGAGAATGTACGCCTCTTTGTGCGAGGGGTATGTCAGCATTAGGCCGAGCCTTACTCTTTTTGGGTACTACTTTCATGTCCGGAGAAATTCCATCACTGCCGTTAATCCTTATATTAATGGTACTATTAGTTTTTCGGTTAGACATGAGCGCGTCTATCCTCGGATTTTAGCTAGTGAGTCGGTTAAGCAATGGCCAGCTACCTTTTTCTATCACAAGGATATTCCCGATCCCGGCAAAGCTGCTGCCTTGCCGGCTTTCATCGATGGAGCCACCATGCCTCAAGAATCTTGGGACGAGGTCCCTCCGGCTCTAGTTGACGATCTGCTTCTCGCCAAGAGGCGGATCGAATATCTGATGAAGCACAAGGGCCTGAGAGGGTCCGACTTGGTCCAATGCTGGGTATCACGCCGGATCCAACCCCTCCAACACCATAGAGATCGACTGATGCACTCCATCACGTCGTCCAAGAATGATTCCCTCCGCATCAGCCCTAGAGCCTATACGACAAAGGATTCTATAAGCCAGATTAAGTGATTGATAAGGGAGCGAATCGAAAGGAAGATTCCGGACGTATCCCTGGACATGCACACAGCGGAAGATCCCGTTGTGCTGGTAAGCTTTAGCAACAACCCCTTTTTATGTGCTCATTTTTAAGTTACTTCGCAATACTGAGATACTATCTTCTTTTCAGCATGCCGACCTCCCCGAGTTGGAATTCGCTCCTATCGAGGGATATCCTCCTGAGTTTTCTCAGGAGGAGGAATTGGTTCTACTGCCCGACGTTGTTCCTCGGAAGCGTAAAGCTCCAACAGTGGCTATCGGCACAAAGGAAGTGCCTGTTGTGAAGAGGTAACTTTCTTCACAACTTCCGCCTTTGTACTTCATTTGTGATTTCTTCCGAGATGTAATGTTCTTTGTTCTATTACTTTCTCAGAGCTAAACAGCTCATCAAGGGCAAGGAGAAGGGAGCTACTTCAAAGCCCCCGCGTTAGTCGAAGCTAAATTTGGCTTCTCCTATCGTGGCTCCTTCGACTCCTGCCCCTCTGCCTTCTGCAGCACTAACGTCACCATGGGTGACTCAAGTTTTGATAAGGGTGAACCCTCTTTGGGTAATGATCCCTCTACAGAAGTTTTCACCGACAACCTCCTGAGCAATCCAGGACTTGCCAAATTTGGCTTATCTCGGAAATCTGCGGAGGAGATCCAACGGTTGGCCAAGGAATGCCTTGAAAGCTGAACCATTTCTGCCGAAGAAGAAGCACAAGAAGCAGAGGATATCAAGAACTCTGGTCTTCTTGAACAAGTCCATCTTCGCGACGAGAAGCTGAGGACCGGCGAACTTCCAACTGCGCTAGTTGTCCCGCTAACCCTCGCCGAGAAGGTTACTACCGAAGTGAATGCGAGTTTGAACAAGCTCGCTCGTGAACAATATGTAAGTCAGAATTCCAACTCACATTTTTATTTATGTTACTTTATATCATATCCTCTAGCCCCCAAGCATGAAGTTGGATAGATAGTCTAGGTTTATGCTTTACTTAGGATGCCAAAGAATGATCTAGTGTAGCCCCCAAGGATCGTGTTGATATTGGTAAAAATATTAGCCCGAGTCTTTAGTAGACTTATGACTTTGGGTATTTTGACTTACAGAAAGTATATTCCTATAACCAGGATTTATTGAAGAATGTTTGCAACAATCGGAAAGAGATCAAAGCTCTCTGGCTTGAAAATGCACAGTTGAAAGTTTCCAAGGATGAGGCCGAAGGTAAACATTCCAAAACTCAAACCTTGTCTTGTGTTTTAATAGTCGAATATTTTGTTGAACTATTATTCTTTTAACTTACAGAACTGGTAAAGCAATCCTGCTCTATGATTGTAGAGGCCGATAATCTTAACACCCTGGTGGTGGAAAACAAGGAACTCTGCCAAGAGTTGGATAAGCTTAAGGCGGATCATGAGAAGAGCATTGCTCAAATTCTCGAATCCACCTCCATGGCCACCGATGAACGTGATCGTAGGATTGTGTCTCAGGATAAGAAGATCTCGGATCTCAGCAATGACTTGTTCAGAGGGAGGGATATCACTGAAGCACTCCGGGCTGAACTTCAGAGCCTTCGTGAGGAGAAAACCAAAGTCGATGATGTCATCTTTGGTATGCTTCCATCTTTCTGACTTGTCTGTATCTTTCGACTCTTTCGATGTCGGATTTTTTATTAACCATTTTGCATTTGATGCATAGGTCCTCTGAACTTACTAGACTCAACCTCTGCCGAGTCTCGCACCAGCCGGCTTACACAAGTCGGCGATCTTCTTCATGACTTCCGCCAATCTATCGAAGATATTGGCGAAGCTCTCAAGGTTCCGGATATGCATAGCATGTCCGGCTTTCAGGTGCAGGACAATGCCAAGGAGATGCCATAGCTTGTCCAGGACTGGAACATTTCCTACGTGCGGACCGCAGCGCAGAACGCTCTCACCATGGTTATAAGCCACCATGGGAACATGGAAATTTGGCAAGTAACCAGAGGGTACTGTAAAGTGGATGAAGACGGACAGGAGCAAGATATCAAGGCCATCATGGACTCCTGCGCCGGATACGGGTGTCACGTGGCTGACTTAAACAGCTATGATACTCCCTTATTCACCCGCGTGGACACACCGCCTCCGCCTATAGAAGAAACAACAGAAGTTTCCAACGATGATCAAACCGCATTGGATTTGAACATCTCGAAACGTTATCAAAGTGCGGCTAATGTATCCAGTGAGTTGGCAGCTCCTACCTCTTCCCCTGCATCATAGAACATTAGAAGGAACAAATGTGTTATTCTGAAAACATTATGGATATGTAAATAAGTAGTGTGATACTTTTGCGAGTGCTAAGTTTAAATATATCTATTTAGCACTTTTGGCTTAAAATGTTTATGTGCCTGAAATGTTTGCATAAGCACTTGTGTTTTTTCTGCACTTATCATTTATCTGGCTTTCCGCCTCGTCCCTTTCGTGAGCCGGCCAACCTTTAGGACAGAAACTTTGCCAAGCAACGGAGCTCAATTGCTAAACTAGTTTAAACTCGAAAACAAAGCCGGCTTCTAGTACCAACAATTCACTACTTGGAAAATACCCGCATCCGACAATCAGACAAATAACCAAAGCACAGACTATAAAAATTAAACTTATACCCGAAGGTAGCAATTTTAGAATCGGAAATCTAAACCAGAACAAACATGAGCATAAAGTACTTTCAAGTATTCTGGGCTATGATACTTGCGTAACTTCTGCTGATAGGCTGTTGATCTCATTTCAGCAATGACGCGAACTTCTTCGACTAAGTCGAGATCATTTTGTCGAGAAATCTCGGCATCTTCTTCGATATATGTGGCAACTCTAGGAGAATTGTGAATTAAACCACTAGGAAGAACTGCTTCAGCACTATAGACCAAGAAGAAAAGTGTGTATCCGATTGACCTGTTTGGAGTTGTTCGTAAGCTCCATATTACAGAAGGTAATTCCTCTGCCCAAGCCCCTGCAGCACGTCTTAGTGGTGCTTCGAGTCTTGGTTTTAGGCCTTGTAGGATTAAATCATTTGCTCTTTCGACTTCTCCATTAGCATGCGGATGTGCGACTGGCGCAATGTCAAGCCGGATATTTTGTTTGTTGCAGAATTCGGCAAGTTCTCCCATAGAGAAGTTACTCCCGTTGTCTGTAATAATACTATGCGGATAACCATACCGGATTATAACATCCTCGACAAATCTTTTGGCCGTTGCTCCATCACAACTAGTGATGGGTTTAGCCTCAATCCATTTGGTGAATTTATCCACCATCACTAAGAGGTGAGTAAATCCACTTGGAGCCCATTTGAACTGTCCTACCATGTCAAGCCCCCAGACCGCAAAAGGCCATGTTATAGGTATTGTTCATAGTTGATCAGCCGGGACATGAGCTTGTTTGGCGTCTTTTTGGCAGCCCTTGCACGTCTTGACCAGCCGTTCGGCATCTTCCTTGGCTGTAAGCCAAAAAAAACCGTGTCGAAAAGCTTTTGCCACTAAAGATTTGGCTACGGCATGGTGACCACACTCGCCTTCGTGGATTTCTCTTAAGATTTCCACTCCTTCTTCCGGAGATACGCAACGCTGAAAGACCCTAGACACACTCCGTGTATATAGCTCACCACTAACTACAGTATAGGCTTTTGCTCGTCAGATGATCTGTCGGCTCAGAACTTCGTCTTCGGGTAATTTGCCATCTACCAAATAGTAAAGGTAGGGTTGAGTCCAGCTAGGAATTACAGCCAGAACTGCTACTAAAGGTGAGTCGGATTTGGTCAGATATTCCTCGTCCACTCCCTTTATAGAGGGAACTTTGAGGTGCTCTAAAAAAGCGCCATCCAGGACCTCTTTCCATGTAGAGCCTATCCGAGATAATGCATCTGCCTCCTCATTTTCTGCTCGAGGGATGTGTTGAACCTCAAACCCTTCGAATGATCTAGATAGATCATCCACGCCAGCTTTATATGCTGCCATGTGCTTATTTGCATTACAAATATCTGACACTTGTTGAGAAACAAGATCTGAATCTTCGTAACACATCAAACGTCGAATGCCGATATCCTTAGCAATCCGGATTCCATGCAGCAGTGCTTCATACTCGGCAATATTATTTGTTGCTGTGAAGTGGATATGCAACACATATAAAAGTTTATCTCCTTGGGGTGATTTGAGCACCACGCCAGCCCCCGAGCCCCCGTGAGCCTTAGACCCGTCAAAATATAGGGTCTAATATTTCAACTCGGGGAGGGTCATATTCTCCTTTGTCTCTGTCCAATCAGTAACAAAGTTAGCAAGGATTTGGGATTTGATTGATGTCCAAGGTTTATACTCAATATCGAAAGCTGAAAGCTCTATGCCCCATTTTACGACGCATCCTGTAGCTTTGCTATTATTGATTACATCTCTCATGGGAGTTGTGCTCACCACGGTAATTGGAGGTTCCTGAAAATAATGTCGCAACTTACGGGATGCAAAAAACACACCATAAGCCAGCTTTTGATAGTGCGGATACCGCTGCTTCGATTCAGTTAGGACCTTGCTGAGATAATAAGTCGGATGCTGCACCAGGTGTTCCTGATTTTCGTATGGTCTCTCCACTACCATGACGACACTAATGACCCTGTTTGTCGCATCGAGATAAAGCAACATTGGTTCCCTTGGTTCCGGTGCCGCAAGGATAGGAGCAGACAAGAGTACTTCTTTTAGGTCTTGTAATGCAGCTTCAGCTTCAGCTTCATCAGTCCAAACAAATTTCTTGGTGATTTTCAGGAGCTAGTAAAGTGGTGCGGCTCTTTCTTCGAGCCGTCTTACAAACCGACTAACTACAACAATGCAACCAGTGAGTCTTAGAACGTCCTTCAGGCGAGTTGGCCTGGAAATATTGAGTATAGCCTTGATCTTGTCTCGGTTCACCTCTATGCCTCTCTAAGACACGATGAAACCTAACAATTTTCCGGCAAGAATTCCAAAGAAACACTTCTTCGGATTGAACATAATGTTGTATTTTCGTAGATTTGTGAATGTTTCCTCCAAGTCGGAAATTAATGTTTCCTTCTTTTTGGACATCGCCACAATATCATCCACAAATGCATGTAAGTTGCATCCGATTTGATCATGGAGGCAACGCTGCATGGTGCGCTGGTATGTAGCTCCTGCGTTCTTCAGCCCAAAGGGCATCGTAACGATACAGAAGGTTCCGAAGGGGGTTATGAATGAAGTTTTGATTTTATCTGATTCCTTCATCCAAATTTGGTGATAACCGGAATATGCGTCGAGAAAACAGAGGAGTTCCGAGCCTGCCGTAGAGTCGATAACTTGATCAATTCTAGGCAGAGCGAATGGATCTTTGGGACAAGCCTTGTTGAAGGCAGTATAATCAACACACATCATTAAATCAGTGGTGTCCTTTTTTGGGACCATTACAGGGTTGGCCGACCAATCAGTATGGATGACCTCTTCTATGAATTCGGCTAACTCGAGCCGGGATAGTTCCTTAGCTATTGCCTTACGCTTTACATCACCAAAACATCGTAGGGACTGTTTGACAGGTTTAGCGTTCGGGTTTACATTTAGAGAGTTCTCGGCAAGTTCCCTAGGTACTCCGGTCATGTCAGATGGCTGCCATGCGAAGATGTCTTGATTTGCTTGGAGGAACTTGACGAGCGCACTTTCCTATGCGCTATCTAAGCCTACACCTATCTGGGTCACCTTGGAGGGGTCATCATCCTTCAATGGCGTCTTCTTCGTCTCTTCCGATGCCTTCAACTCCGGATTCGGCTTTGTCACCTCCTTTGTTGCGGGCATCTTGGACATATCTATGGTCTTCTTGATCTCCTGGTACTCCTGGGCATGCAGCACAGCTTCAGCAAAGGCGGCATTTCTGTCCTCGCACTCTCGCGCTTTCTTTGGGTCTCCCCTGATGGTGATCACACTGTTGGGACCTAGAATTTTCATCATGTTGTAAAATGTAACACGGATGAGCCATAAAAGCCCAATAAGCCGGGCGTCCGAACATAGCGTGGCACACGCTCTTGAACGGGGCCACTTCGAAGGAAAGTGCTTCCGTCCGGTAGTTCTTTGGAGTTCCAAAGGTAACATCCAAAGTGATCTCTCCCAGGGAATTTGCTTGTCTTCCTGGGACAACTCCACGAAAGATCACAGAGCTGTAATTCAGCTGGGTCTCCGAGATCTTCATCCGGCGTAGCGTTTCAACATACATGATGTTAATGCTGTTGGCGCCGTCCATGAGAGTGTTGGCGAAACCATAGTCGTAAATAAGTGGATTGATGACTAAGGCGTATTTTCCTCGCCTGTGCAACTTAGGCGGATGATCAGCGTGGTCAAAGGTGATTGCCACTTCCGACCAGTCCAAAAATTGAGGGACAGTCGGAACTGTTGTGTTGAGCTCATGTAGAACTGCTTTCTTGACGTTAGCTGGTTGAGATCCGAGGAAGGTGACATAAGTGTCTCTCTTGGTCGGAAATTTTTTCTTTCCTTCCGGTTGGGATTTGAAGCTTCAGCTTCCTCCATGCGGAATCTTCCTTGGTCTCTTTATCCTTTTTGGGATTCTTCTTTCCCTTCTTCCGCTTAGCCCTGTAGCCAGCGGTATCATCTCTCTTAATATCGTCATTAAAACGACACTCGGTGTTTGTGTGAGACGAGCCCCCATTGGCGTCTAGGTGATGCACACATGGGTTATTGGCAATGTCGGCCCAAGAGTAGGTTTTGCCAGGCTGCGGGTCTCCTCTACCTTGAACTCTTGACGTCCCACGACCGCGTCCGCGGCCACCGCCACGTCATCATCGCCCTACAGACCCAAAAGTAGCAGTAACCACTGTCGTTTCCGCGTTGGGCTTTTCTTCCGAGGTGTTCTTGCGCTTCTGAGCTTGATGCTTTGGTTGTTTTGCCGACTGTGGCACAGCTAGGGTGTTCAGTAATCCCTCTGCGTCGTCGTCAGCATCTGCATACTTACTCGCTGTTTCTATCATCTCTCCCAAATCAGTGACCTTGTCACACTTCAAGCGATGACGTAGTAAACCAATTGAGAGACCTGCAATGAAAGCTTCAATCACAGTTTGGTCATTTACTCCTTCACAGGATTTCTTAGTGTCGATCCATCATCCGAGATAATCTCGGCAAGTTTCTCCGGCTTTCTGGGTGCAACGCTGTAGGTCTCCTACCGTACAGCGCCTCCGGTATGTGCCTTCGAAATTCCAAAAGAACGCACTTTGCATGTCATACCAGTTGTGGATGGTGTTCTCCGGAAGTTCATTGAGCATTGATCGTGCCGTCTTCCGCAACATGAGTGGCAGATATCGGGTTACGACCAGGCTATTTCTGCCATTGGCGATACATCAAGCTTGGAAAAAATCCTGGAGCCAAGTATCTGGCCGAGCCATACCGTCGTAAGCCTGAATGTGTCTTGAGATAGAAAATCCTTCCTGGAATTTTGTTGATCTTATGTGCGGTCCGAAGCACTTTGGTCCCATGTATATGTCATCATTTTCGTAAAGGGAATATGCCTGAGAGGCAATAATAAAGTGGTTATTATCTTATTCCATGTTTATGATAAATGTTTATTTTGCATGCTATAATTGTATTGATTGGAAACGTCAATACATGTGTGTTTAATAAACAAAAAGGGTTCCTGTATATACCTCTCTAATAGACTAGCTTGTTGATTAACAAGATGATCAAGGTTTCCTGATCATGGACATTGGATGTTGTTAATAACAAGGTCACAACATTGGTGGAATGATGTGATGAACATTCATCCGAAGTATAGCATTACGATCAAAGTCATTATGTTTATATTGCTATAACATCATACGAAGTAATCTTTATCCTTAGACCATGAGATCATGTTAATTGCTAACACCGGAAGAGTATCTTGATAACATCAAACGTCACACCGTAACAGGGTGACTATAAAGATGGGTTCAGTGCTACGAAGGTGTTATGTTGAGGCTCATGGATCAAGAGTGGAATTTGTCAATCCCGATGACGGATAGATATACTCTGGGCCCTCTCGGTGATATCACATTGAGATAGCTTGCAAGCAAGTGATGTGATCACTAGAATGTTATATCACGGGAACGAGAAAAGAGTACATGTCGGTAACGAGATCAAACTAGGTATGGAGATACCGATGATCGAATCTCGGACATGTAATATATCGCGAGACAAAGGGATTTAGTTACTAGCGTTAAAGGTTCTCACGATCACAGAAGTCATCGTTGAATGTGTAGGAGTCAGTATGGATCTCCAGGTCCCGCTTCTGATTATTGATCTAGGAGGGGTCTCAATCATGTCTGCATTATTCGCGAACCGTAGGGTGACACACTTAAGAGTTACCGAACACCATTTTGGAGCACATATGTTTCAGACGAAAGAATTGCAAAGCGCAGGAATTGTTTCGATAGAAACCGGAAATTGTTTCGGGTGAAATTGCAGAAAGTGGTTTTGCATGTGATATTGAAATATTGCAAGGGGTTATATATGAATGTTTGTTAATTAAAGTAATTAACAAAATTCTGAATAAATTTAATAAAAGAGTTTTATTAAATGAGAGAGCATTAAACTTGGAGAATTTTAATGCATTTAAAGTAGGGACTTTAAAGGGGAATGTGAAGAGGCATTTTAATGTGGAGGGGTTACCACCACATGAATGGGGGAGGTGAGGAGTCACCCCCCATGCGCCGGGCATGAAGGAGGGGGGCCCCCCTCCTCCTATAAAAGGCCAGCCTCTTCCGCTGGAAGGAGTTGTTGCTTCCGCTGGATCGCTGGAGCGAGGAGGTGAACGTGTGTGCGAGTACGGATGCGCTGCTGAGTTGCGGCGCTCGGACTTCCTCACGATCTTGAGATCAGCAATTGTACGACTACATCAACCACGAGTTTCTACTCGTTAACAAAACTCGTTGTCTTCAAGGGTAAGTTCTCGATGGATGTATGTCCACCCGTTGCTTTGTACCTAGTAGATAGATCTTGGCGTGTAGTTCTCATCGTAGGAAATTTTTTGTTTTCTATGTTGCGGACCCAACAGTGGTATCAGAGCCTAATCTAGGCGTAGGTGCTTTGCACGGGTAGTACACATATGTTTATATGTGGGCGATGATGATCATGTTATTGCATCTTCTATGTATTTTGGATATTGGTGGCATAGTGGGATGAAGCGGCCCAGACCAACCTTACATGTCATCGTACATGAGACCAGCTCCACGACTGACATGCAACTTGTTTTGAATAAGTGGCTGGCAGGTGTCTGTCTCTCCTACTATAGTCAATATCTGATTTACAACGAGTTGCTAATAACTTGGTTATCCTCGTTGTGGTTCATGTTCGTAGGTAAGAACGGTTCTATCTCCGAAAGCCCTAAGCCACGTAAAACTTGCAATTGATAAATTAGAGGCCTCTAGTTTAGATCGTTGCTGGGCTAGTGTCTTGATATGGTATTTTTGTAAGTAGATTTATGATAGATACTCTTACAACACACTCAACGTGTAAGTTCCATAGACCTTGGCCTTACACATAAAGGAATGATAGAGATCAAACCACGATGCAAATGATAGAGATCAAATACATGGACCATATCATCTCACTTTACACATTAGATTTTAGCATCTTATACTGCTAGTTTGGCGCTTTCTGTAGCATTGTAAGATGATCCCTCATTTAGATATCAAGATAAAAATGTGTTCTTCCTTAAGTATGCACCGTTCTATGGATTGTGTTTTGAGACATCACGTGATGATCGGGTGTACTCGACTCTACGCTTTCATACAACGGGTGTAAGACCGTTTTCACACGCGAGTACTAAGGTTCTTACTTGGCGAGCCTATCATGTATAGACATGGCCTCGGAACATGGACCGAAAGGTTAAGCATGAGTCATATAGTTGATATGATGCTCATATTGATGCTCGCCTTTGAAGCTACACCGACTCACGTGATGATCGGACTTGGTGTAGTGGATTTGGTTCATGTAATCACCAAAAAGGCACGAGGGATGTCGTTTTTGAGTGGGAGTTCATTTCTAATTTGGATTAGTCGAACTCAATTTGTCATAAACTAAATCAAAGTGAATTTGCACAATTTTTTGTAGTCATTGGTGTCTGTGTACTACCTTATGCTTAGTTTTAGTTGAGATAATAGAACTATAGAATTCTGGATATTTACTTTATGAACTGGTGTCGTATTGTTTTGAATGTCAATTTAAAGTTTATAAGTCTTATTGCAAACTTTCAGCAAACTCTATTTACTCCATGAAGTTTAATAAGTAGTATTAAATCAAGAGTAAGAATTCCAATGTTAGTATCTAAAGTATCATGTTTGCCTCCATGATTATTGATATTCAAAAGTTGTTTTAATATCAAGATTATATAGGAGCTGAAAATTGTTTCAGAAACCATCATGTGTGAAAGATATTGTGATATCTGAAATAATGTTTTTGGTTGCATTATGATAGAGTATAATTTAGCAAAATACATGTTCTCATAATGTATGAGAATTTGTGAAGGATGGAGATGCTAGGCATCCGAATCTCCCAAAAGGTTTTGGGAACTAAAATTATACTCGTCATTCTTCCTTATAGGCTATAGTAGCTTGATCATGAAAGTTGTCATGATAAGGATGAATAGAAGATGTAAGTAAAATGTTTACTACACTAAAATATTACTAAAGAATGGATTTTTGAAAGAATGCCAAACATTTGATGATGGTGATCCACTTCAAAGTGCAAGTCCAAAGGTATTAGTATTTGACTATATACAAGCTTTCTACCATGTGTCATGTGAATGACACCACTATTGATGTTGATATATTCTTTTAAAAGGAAAAGGAATTGCTAAAAGAGAATCTATGAAATATTTGGCAGAAAAGAAAAGTTGGAAATGTCCAGCTTAGGTATATAGAAGATATACATGTTATGGCTATATTCCTTGCTTGTTAAACAATGTGGTTCTGAGGTATTGGATACTGGTATTGGATACCGAATTGGTTGGTATGAAGTGTCATACAGGAGAACGCAATTCATGAACTACAATGGCCTAAGTAACTAGCAAGAGAATAAGTGATGATGTTCATCGAAAACAAATAAAGTGTTATTGTGTTTTACGTTGACGTCAAACCTAGCCTTTAAGATTTGTTTTAATAATTGTTATTTTGTTCCAGTATTACGAGAACAATGGTTGTTCAAATAAATTACCGTATTCCATAAAGGATGGATGAACTTTTTACAAGTCTAGTGGGAGAAATCACATCCATAAACACTATTGCTAAAATGTCGCAAGATAAATGATTAAAATATCAATTATGAAGTGACATCGCTGTTTTAAATTATATTGGAAAGAAAACGTGAAGAAACTCCATGGTGATGGATTTTTGGAGTCTTTGATTTTGCTCAATTGACGCATGTGAAACTTTCCTCGAGATAATTGAAACTACGTTCATAGGCCAAAGAGGAACGGATGACTAGCTTATTGGAAATTGTACATGCTGATGTGCATAGTCCATTATGTGTAGCCATATGCGATGGATATTTTTGCTTCATATGCTTTCTCCAGAAATTTAAGTGAATATATCTATATATTTACTTAATAAGGAAGAAGTATGAAACATTTGAAAGTTGTTCAAAGACTTTCAAGATGAAGTGGAAAATCCTTGTAACAAGAAAATAAAGAGTTTATGATTCGATCATAAAGGAAGATATTTGACTTACATGTTTAGCAAAAACACCTAATATTTGAGGAATTGTTCCGTGATTTGTGTTTCCCGATAAACCATAGGAGTATAGCATATTCGAGAGATGAAATCAAACCATGTTTGACATGGTAAGATCAAAGGTGTCATTTATAAAACTGCCATTATGTTTTAAGGATTGAAGCTTTAGAGACTACCGCTTTTACACTAAAAAGTGCACCATCGTGATCCGTTTAAATGACACCATATAAGTTATGGTTTGGGATAAAACCCGAATTGTCTTTTCTTGAAATTTGGTATGCTATGCATAAGTAAAATGTTTACAACCAAAGTCGGATAAGCACGTCTTTGTAGGTTATCCCAAAGAATTTGTTGGGAATTTCTCCATCACACCGAGGACAAAAGAGTTTGTTACTTGGAACGTCAATTTTCTTGAGAAAGAACTTTTCGCGAAAAGTTAAGTGGGAGGACAATAGAACTTGGATAAGGTTGTTGAACCTTAGCTATATGTGCTAAGTCGCGTAGCGCCGGAAAGTGTCCCGGTGTCGGCCACAATGCTCATGGCTCCCGTGATTACAAAGGTTGTGATCTCGGAGATTAGAGTTCATATTGAACCGTGTGGGTCGGTAAGGATCAAATAGTGTGATTTGATAAGCAAGTCATTATTGTTTTGACAATGATGAACCGACTACATGCAAAGAAGCGATGATGGGCCCTGACTCCATAAAATGACTAGAAGTCATAGAATCTGTGATAGTATCCATACACGAGAAATCAAGTTTCTGAACTTGGAAGACCCTCCGGAAAGGCGTGAAGCCTATCGGTCGTGTTTGGATCTATAAAGAAATAGACATGGATGTTTAACATCTATGAAATAGTCGACATGTCGGAAAGAAGTTTACGGCAACGTTCAAGGAGTTGACTATGACAAGATTTGATCTTTCATAGCTATATATAGTCTTGACGGATTAATGTAGCAACCACTACATATAATTTGGTATATGGTAGTTGAATAAACAAAACAAGGTTCTTCTAATAGAACGGTTACCTAGGACGTGTACATGACATGGTCCGAAGGGTTTTGTTAATTCAAAGGGTGCTAAAAGGGCATGCAAACTTCAATAGTTAAAGTAAGCATAGCGGAGTTGGAATCTTCACCATGATGAAACTGTTAAAAGAGTTTAAATTCATCGGAGATGATGAAGATGCTTGCATTTGCAAGAAATTAAGTGGGAGCGCTAAGACATATTTCTAATACATTATGTAGAGGACATATTGTTGATTGGAAATGATGTATCCTGTATTGACACAAGTTAAGAATTTCATTAAAATTAGATTTCGATGAAAGACTTGGGCAAAACCGGAATATTTGGCATCAATATTTATATGGATAGATTGAGGCGCTAATATGGTTATGCCAGACATACATATATGAGATATTGAAAGGGTTCAATATGGAAACAACAAGAAAGGTTCTTGCTGCATGGAAAGAATTGTATCAAGATTCAAGTGTTTCAACACTTGGTGAGTAAAATCACATGAAGATTTTGATCGATTATACCATGATATGTATATATCCAAAATGTCCTATGCTCTAAATGTTATGAGCACATACCAGAATGATTCACAAGATGATCATTGGACGATAGTAAAGATATTCTTATGAGCTTTGGAAGAACTAAAAATATATCATGTATAAGTCACAAATAGTTAAGCTGGTTCATTGTAAAGTGTTACATTGATACTATTTTTTTCACAAGATACAAATTAGATTTATCTCAATTTAGACTATGGGTGGCACAATGTAATGGAAAGGATGTTCCATGATGGATTTGGATGAGGTCCAAAGTTGAGACATTGTGATGGATACTACAACAAAAGGCTAAGTATATAACTGCTATAGTAGCAGCAAAGGAGGGCATTTGTGTTAAGTAGTTTGTTATCAAACTAGGTGTGGTTCAAAGTGGGCTAATACTATGAACATATATAGTGTGACAATAATATCAACATATTTTAACCGGAACAAACTAAAGGTTTCACCAAAGGACCAAATTTATACAATGCTATCTCATTTGAGAATGAGTGATGCGTAGAGACGCAAAGACATGCAAATACACATGGACCTGAAACTGTCAGATCCGAAGATTATGTTAACCACTAGCAATCGCGTATATGCAACACCAGAAAGCCATAGGTGTTCAATACGCAAAGTTTTTCAAACTAGATTATTGACTCTAGTGCAAGTGGGAGACTAAAGGGAATATGCCCGAGAGGCAATAATAAAGTGGTTATTATCTTATTCCATGTTTATGATAAATGTTTATTTTGCATGCTATAATTGTATTGGTCGGAAACGTCAATACATGTGTGTTTAATAAACAAAAAGGGTTCCTAGTTATGCCTCTCTAATATACTAGCTTGTTGATTAACAAGATGATCAAGGTTTCCTGATCATGGACATTGAATGTTGTTAATAACAAGGTCGCAACATTGGTGGAATGATGTGATGAAAATTCATCCGAAGTATAGCATTACGTAAAAAGTCATTATGTTTATATTGCTATAACATCATACGAAGTAATATTTATCCTTAGACCATGAGATCATGTTAATTGCTAACACCGGAAGAGTATCTTGATAACATCAAACGTCACAGCGTAACAGGGTGACTATAAAGATGGGTTCAGTGCTACGAAGGTGTTATGTTGAGGCTCATGGATCAAGAGTGGAATTTGTCAATCCCGATGACAGATAGATATACTCTGGGCCCTCTCGGTGATATCACATTGAGATAGCTTGCAAGCAAGTGATGTGATCACTAGAATGTTATATCATGGGAACAAGAAAAGAGTACATGTCGGTAACGAGATCAAACTAGGTATGGAGATACCGATGATCGAATCTCGGACATGTAATATATCGCGAGACAAAGGGATTTAGTTACTAGCGTTAAAGGTTCTCACGATCACAGAAGTCATCGTTGAATGTGTAGGAGTTAGTATGGATCTTGAGGTCCCGCTTCTGATTATTGATCTGGGAGGGGTCTCAATCATGTCTGCATTATTCGCGAACCGTAGGGTGACGCACTTAAGAGTTACCGGACATCATTTTGGAGCACATATGTTTCAGACAAAAGAATTGCAAAGCGCAGGAATTGTTTCGATGGAAACCGGAAATTGTTTCGGGTGAAATTGCAGAAAGTGGTTTTGCATGTGATATTGAAATATTGCAAGGGGTTATATGTGAATGTTTGTTAATTAAAGTAATTAACAAAATTCTGAATAAATTTAATAAAAGACTTTTATTAAATGAGAGAGCATTAAACTTGGAGAATTTTAATGCATTTAAAGTAGGGACTTTAAAGGGGAATGTGAAGAGGCATTTTAATGTGGAGGGGTTACCACCACATGAATGGGGGAGGTGAGGAGTCACCCCCCCCCATGCGCTGGCCATGAAGGAGGGGGGCCCCTCCTCCTATAAAAGGCCACCCTCTTCCTCCTTCTTCCTCACACCTCCTTGTGAAGGATCTCTCTCCCCCTCTAGAATTATTCCCCCATGGTCTCGGATTAGCGAGATACATGTTCCCGGTGGCATTTCGTCTAGAAGGAGTTGCTGCTTCCGCTGGATCGCTGGAGCGATGAGGTGGAGGTTGTCCGGTGGCTTGAACGTGTGTGCGAGTACAGATGCGCCGCTGAGTTGCGGCGCTCGGACTTCCTCACGATCTTGAGATCGGCAAGTGTACGACTACATCAACCACGAGTTTCTAGTTGTTAACAAAACTCGTTGTCTTCGAGGGTAAGTTCTCGATGGATGTATGTCCACCCGTTGCTTTGTACCTAGTAGATAGATCTTGGCGTGTAGTTCTCATCGTAGGAAATTTTTTGTTTTCTATGCTACAGACCCAACATTTCTTAGCGCCGTGCCTCTATATTGGAGTTAATCTTGTGCCTTGCGTCACTTGGGGACAGAGATCATCCTGAATGACGGCTATGGCTGTGGTGCCTTGGAGCCGGACTTCGGATTCTACCACCACCTCCACCACCACGACACCCTCCTTGGCCTCCTTGAGAGCCGTTGTGATGGCTGCCTGGTGGAGAGGGTGGGGGAGCTGGGTTGTTTCCGACTGATCACCGGCCTCCGTCCGGAGCGTCATTATTCTGGTTCCGGGGAGGATCTTCATTACGACGAGCCCCCTGCCGGCTTGTCTCAGCATGGTGTCCGTCGTTCCTTCGTCCGTCACTCCCACCACGGTGGGGCTCAGCCGGACGGCTTGCATGTCTAGGAGGTGGCATTCTTTGGCGGTCCTGCTTTCGATGTTTCTCTTTGTCTTCCTCCCTGCGATCGTTCGACTATCGCTGGGGAGGATTCTTCAGATTTAGTGCAGTAATTGCCTCTTGCTCCACAGCTGGAGTAACATTGCGCCAGTCACGTGCAGTTTTGTGGTGCTGTCCTGAAGATCTGGTTCTTGAGTAATTGTCTTCCCGACGGTCTGAGCGGTCATGATGCTCCGGAGCACGTTGGGGTCTTACATCATTCCAGTCCAGGTCCGTTCGACATTGGTCAGATTGGGGAGACCAATTTTCCGCTTCCGGACAGGGCGACCTTCTGCTGCTCCAGACCCTTGTTGAGTAGCTTAATGCCCAATCTAATATGCTCTAGGCCTGGATTATTTGCTAGGATTTCTCGAGTTGCGATAGTGTTTTGCACTGGTGTTGGATACACCTAGTCTCCCTTTCTCTCGAGCCGAGGCACCCCATGGTCTCCTCCAAAGAGGACTTTGTGAATTTCCGGGAATTGGTCGCCACGCATGTGGCGTTTCCGGGTCTTCTGATGCTGTTGAGAGATGTTCTTCTCCGTAGTTTCCATGCGCCTCTTTTCTTCCTCGATGTTTTTGGCTTCATCCAGGAGTACTTGGCGACGCGCTTCTAAGGCATGGGCCCTTTCATCCAGTTCTTAAGCAGTAAGTTCTGCAGCTATAGGGATAGGTGTGGTTAGTGCAGCATCGATGAGTTTATGCGCACCTTCGGTGATCACGTGTCCATCCACAAACTCTTCTTTGGGATCATCTGGGATAAGCGCTCCATCCGAGTCTTGCTCGTATTCCTCGGCAATAACTTCCTCTGTCGGAAGATCTTTTGCCAGGGTCTTGTTCTTCTTGTTCTTCTTCTTTGCCTTCTTGGCAGCGCCAATAGCAAAAACGGCTTTGGGTCTGTATTTCGGAGTCAAGCTCTGATCGGTACTTTCGGACATCTGGACCTCGGGATTATCTCCGATATCCATACCATCCTGCACTTTGGGGGAGTTTTCCCCGGATCCTTCATCCATGGCTTCCCCTTCTTCTACAGATTTGGAGTTGTACTCCTCTTCATATTCCGCGGAGAACTTTTGGAAACCCGCCGATGTCATCAAATCATCCGAGGATGCGGGTACGTCGGCGTTTGTTCTGATCGCTTCTAGCACTGAGTCGGTGTTGGCCCTAGCATCGGCGGAGCCGGATCCAGAACCAACATATCCGACGAAGTGTGACGCATGCCTCCTGAGATAGTTGCGGCTCTCGCGGCCGGCTTCCTCGAAACACCTGATGGTCTCGAGAATATCTTCCATGCTTGTGTCTTGCATCATCATGCGCCTCAACGTGTACCTCAGGAGAGGTCTGTCAGTTCCGGTACTACCAGAGCCAGAACCAAGGTTGTTTTCCTGCTCCTCCTGGATTTAGACCTTCGCAGGTGGGTCGATCTGGGATTCAACCTCGCTAAGGAGATCAGCTCCAGATCCGACTTGTACTGCGAGATCTGCCTCAGGTTCAGCTTTCTCCACTATCTCCGCAACTGGTGCGGGCTGGGTGGGATCAGGGTTTTCTGAGATCCGGAACTCTGTCGCCTCCGCGGACAAAGGGGATCTAGAAATTTCTTCTGCCTCTATCATCACCGCTGGGGTGGGTGGGACAGGTTCAGCAAAACCGATGTAAACATCAATCTCACCAAAAGACATGATCGTGTAGGTGGTCATGGCTTCCCTAGCCGGAATCCAAGTCTCGTCGAGAACGATGAGCGAGACATTACTGGCGTAGAGGATGCGACCAACGGAGATAGTCTCGCCGATTCCGATTCTTGCAGATTCCGCTTGGAACGCAGATTCGAAGCTCACTTGCCCCATGATGGGCGCCACCTGTCGTCGTATTGATGACACATACGCCATGAGGGGGTCCTCGAGGCGTGTGGAAGAGAGGGGTGTGAGTCGTACGGGATTCTGGGACAGTGAGCACACAAGTTTACCCAGGTTCGAATCCATCGGCTTTGGATGGATCCTACTCCTGCTAGCAATCCAATAATACGGCAGAGCCAGAATATGGGTTACAAGGGTTTCGCCTGTGCGAGTTGATATTGTAGAGTATTGTGAGGGTGTGTATGTGCCCTAAAGGCTGTCCCTAGGACGGCTTATATAGATATCCAGCCTAGGGTTTACAGAGAGATCTATCCAGCTACGACTAAGAGTCGGTTACAGAGTACATCTTGAACTACAAGTAACACTATGGGCCTATGTCAGTAAGTCTTTTGGGTCTTCCCTGTCTTTTCTCCCTGACTAGGCCGCCTGTAAAGCAAAGTTCTAACCCGAAGTAGGCCACCCTGGTCAGTGAGGTACATTGAGGATATCCGGAAAGTATATCCCCAACATCTAGCATGCGGAGGGAGGAAGCCACTCGTCCGAATCGCTGCCTAAGGAGCCAGGTGCCGCCTTGTGCAACTTCCTCTTGCACGAAAGAGCTTCCCGAACCTCTGGATCATCCCCGACGTTAAGAGCCTTGGAAGCATATGCCAGCCTTGGCCACGGGCATAGCCCCTTCATTTTCCCTCTCATTAAGATCACCCACGGTGCATAGCCACTTAAAATCTATCGAGCCAAGTCAGTTAGCCAAAGCAGCAGCTAGCACCCACCATCTTGGAGATCTGATTTGCAGAGATATTTTAAGCGCCCGTCTCCACTTTATGCGCCCGATGCTCCAGAAGAGCCGGGAACAAAGATAGAACTGCCAAAACAATCAGGATTTTATTCATAGTGGGAGTAACATCAGTGATAACATAGATGCCAGCTAGACTAAAAAAATGATGTGGCAAGCAATTAATGAAGATAAAGGCAATGGAGTAACATAATACGTTACCATCACATCACACATTCTAATACAAAATGAGTCTACAAAATAATACTCTAAGTTACTACCACTATGAATTTTTTTTTTTGAGATTGCAGCACTTTATTGATCAAATCATATCAATACACAGTTTGTCCCGGATAAACTCCGGTACGGATTCACCGAAGAAACTACCACCAAAACGTTCAGCTCGATGAGCTAAAGTATGTGCTGCATTATTACATAAACGACTAACGTGACGAAAAGTCACGGAGGAAAAGGAAGTAGCAAGGGACTTGATATCCTCGACTACTACCCCGACTAGCGACCGATCTCTACATGGTGATCGAATCCGCTGAATAACGGAGAGACAGTCCGACACCAAGATGAATTTGTCCATGTTAGTATGCTACTCTAAGTTACTTCCCACTATGACTAGGCTAACGTGTGTAGACTAGCGTCGTGTTGTCGGTGCTCTAATTCCCATGTGTGGGGCTGGAGCTCTCATGCACATGCCTCGATGCTCTAATTCCCATGTGTGGGGCTAGATCTCTCATGCACATGCACAACCAATTGAAACTGTATGCATGGTGTACGGTTGGCTAGCAGAAATCCACGAAAAAATAACGCTCGCCGTACCGCAGAGTCGATCAATCGTCTCCGGTGAAAAACGAAAACTAAGGAGCTGAGTGAGTATGATAGTAGTAACATGGAGTTGTGTGCCACAAATCAGTCTAGTAGTCACATGGGGTTGACTATATTTGCACTCGTAGTTTTTTCCACCATTTATGTATTGAGATAATATTTCATCTAGTTATTTGATGGAAAGAAGGGAGGGCCATTGCCCCCAC
Organism: Avena sativa; assembly: GCA_916181665.1. Classification (NCBI taxonomy): domain Eukaryota; kingdom Viridiplantae; phylum Streptophyta; class Magnoliopsida; order Poales; family Poaceae; genus Avena; species Avena sativa. The sequence goes on along the minus strand of OV702296.1, from coordinate 454,131,869 downwards.
CCCCTTTCCGAGTAATGTAACCATGTTTGATCTAATGATGGATGATTACCACTTGAATGTTGCTTGTTTTTATTTTGCATATATAGTGCCATATAAAAAATAATTACAACTGCATGTTGCCAATAAAGCCGGTAAGATGGAATAGTAGCAACCAACTTGGGTATGAAAATATATTCTTGCTGAAGTATGATCCAAATTCTATTAAGAAGTCTAACTTCTAACGGGGCAGAGTAAGGCTCGTCGCTGGAGGCTTGGGCCGAATATATTTTTGGTGAAGTATGCTTTTCTCCATGGGGAGCTTGAGAAGAAGATATACATGGACCAACCAGAAGGGTTCATAGTGCCTGGTAAAGAGGATTTTATGTGCAAGTTAAAAAGGTCTCTTTATGCTTAAAGCAAACTCCAAGACAGTGGTATAAAAGGTTTGATTTGTTTATGATCTCACATGGTTTTGAGAGGTCTCAATGTGACACTTGTGTTTACATTAATTTTGTTGATGGATCACCTATATACTTGGTGTTATATGTTGATGATATGTTAATTGCTGCCAAGAGCATGAAATAAATCACTACTTTGAAGGCACACCTAAGTAGTGAGTTTGAGATGAAGGATCTTGGTGCTGCTAATAAGATCTTAGCTATGGAGATTATCCAAGATAGAAAATCTGGTTTGTTATTTCTTAGTCAGCAATGTTATATTAAGAAAGTTCTTCATCGTTTTAACATGGATGGTGCCAAGTCAGTTAGTACTCCTATTGTTCCTCATTTTAAATTTTCAGTTTCACAATGTCCTACTACTAATGAAGAGATTGAGTACATGTCAAATGTGACATATTCTAGTGGTGTTGGTTCTTTGATGTATGACATGGTTTGTTCTCGTCCTGATTTATCATATATATGCTATGTGTTTGATAAGTAGATACATGGCTAATCTTGGTAAGGAACATTGGAAGGCTGTTAAGTGGGTTTTCAGGTACCTTCTTGGCACTTCCAATGCTTGTTTGAAGTTTGGCAGGACCGGTGAGTGACTCATTGGCTATGTGGATTCAGATTTTGCTACCGATTTGGATAAGAGAAGATCCCTCATAGGTTATGTGTTTAATGTTCGTGGTTGTGCTGTTAGCTCGAAGGCTACATTGCAGGTTGTTATTGCACAATCTAGTAGTGAAGCTGAATATATGGCTATTGCTGAAGCTTGCAAAGAATCTGTTTGGTTGAAAGATTTGTTTGCTGAGCTTTGTGGAGATGATTCTTGCATTACTTTGTTTTGTGATAGTCAAAGTGTCATATACCTTATAAAAGATCAGATGTTCCATGAGAGAACTAAGCACATTGATGTCAAGTACCACTTTGCTAGAGACATTGGTGCTCAAGGTAAACTAAAGGTATTCAAGATCAGCACTCATGATAATCCTGCTAATATGAAGACTAAGCATGTTCATGTTGCTAAGTTTGAGCTTTGATCGAACTTAGTTGGTTTAACTGATTAGCCCAAGTGGCTATTGATACGTTGCAAACGTATCTATAATTTTTGATGTTTCATGCTTGGTTTTTTATCTACTTTCTTATGTTTTGTCCCAACTTTGGAGTATTTTTATACACTTTCTTGGACTAACCTATTAACATGTCATAGTGCCAGCTGCCTGTTTTCTATTCTTTTTAGTTCTAGGAAAGTCAGAAAATGAATATTCTCGAAATTGGACGGGACAAAAGCCAAAGTCAATATTTCACCGAGGGGGACACGGAGCCAGAAGACGAGACGCAGAGTTGCCAGAGGGCCGCCACACCACCTAGCCGCGCGGCCAGGCCTGGCCCGTGCTAGGGGGTGGTGTGGCTGCCTAGGGCACCCCCTCGGCCTCCCCTTCCGACTATATATTGCCTCCGATATAGAAACTCTAAGTACCCGATCAAAATTTCACGAGAGTCCGTAGCCACCATCATCTCCATCCCTAGATCGGGAGGGATCTTAAGCTCTTCCCGGCACCCTGCCGGAGGGGAGAATTCAGCCTGGAGGCCTTCTTCATCACCATGCAAGCCTCCGGTGTGATGCGTGAGTAGTTCATCCTTGGACTACGGGTCCATGTAGTAGCTAGATGGTTGGTTCTCGTCCTTTGTGCTATCATGTTTAGATCTTGTGAGCTCTGTTCACGATCAAGATCATCCATTTGTAATCCTACATGTTGTGTTTGTGGGGATCCGATGGATATTGAGATGCTATTTTAGATTAATTATTGATTCTATCATGTCTTTGTTATTTATGATCTTGCATGCTCTCCGTTGTTAGTAGATATCTTGGTCGAGTAGATGCTAGCAACTCCAAGCGGGAGTATTTATGCTTGATAGTGGGTTCATGCCTCTAGTAATTTGGGGAAGTGACAGAAATCTCTAACGTACTATATGTGTTGTTGCTACTAGGGAGAAAACAGGAATCCTTTGTTCATAGAACAATCGTATTGTTTACTTTACAGGCAATGCGTAATGCAATTATCTGTTGCTTGCAACTTAATACTGGAGGGGGTTCGGATGATAACCTGAAGGTGGATTATTGGTCATAGATACAGTTGGATTATGGTCTATGTATAATATTGTAATGCCCAATCAAATCTCATAGGAGTCAAGATGATTATTATATGCATTTATGCTTTCTCGATGTTTGTCAATTGCCCCGCTTTAATTTGTTCACCCAACATGTTATCTATCTTAAGGAGAATCACCACTAGTGAACTATGGACCCTAGTCCTTTATTTTACCATCAATCTACAACTGTTTACTTTTTTTTGTTTACTTTCTGCAAGCTATTACTTTCTTCTAGACAATACCTTTAATAGCTTGTTTTCAGCAAAATCGGTGAGATTGACAACCTCACTGTAAGTTGGGGACAAAGTTCTGTGATTGTGTTGTGCAGGATTCCAAGTTGGAAACAACACCTTGGAGGTGTTTCCTTCCTCCTACTGGTTCGATAACCTTGGTTTCATAACTGAGGGAAAACTTGCTGCTGTGCTCATGATACCTTCCTCTTGGGGTTCCCCAACGAGCTCGATATATTTTGGACCATCAAGCATATTTTCTGGCGCCGTTGCCGGGGAGTCAAGGACATCTTCACAAGGGGAGTCCCTCATAACCAATCTCTTTACTTTGTTGTTTTTGTTTTTCTTAGTTTATTTTCTGCTTTGTTTGCTTATTTCTTTATCAAAAACACACCAAAAATTAGTTGTACTACTTTGCTTTCTTTATTAAAAACACAAAATAATTAAGTCTTTCTATAGTTGTTACCTCTTCCTTAGTCCACCATGTTGATCCCTAAGTTCACCCGGAAAGACCTTTCAATAGGTAGTGGCTCTATAATTGGAAAAGATAACATTGAAGAATTCTTTAATCATGTTAGTAAGCATGAGGATATTGAGGATAGATCCCTTGCAGAACTTGCTCCAAACTATAAAATTGCTGCAGCTTCTTTAGTTGATATGTTGGAAGCTAGGTTTGTTAACCTTAACCCCTTAATGCAAGTAATGTTTCTTAAACTTAAAGAAATTGAGGACCCTGAAAAGAGAGATTTTATTCTGGAAACTTTGCTTAAGGAATTCTATGATGTTACCAAGGAAGCTAGAAAAGCCTTTGAATGTTTTAATATGCTAGGATCATGTGTAGATGTTATTGGTACACGAGAAAAGATGGACAAAACCGAACCTAATGGGGAAGAAATTAAGATACCAATACCTTTTTAACTTGTAGCAATGCATGAAGCCATAGAAAAGAATCTTGATTGGATTGTTCTTGAAAACCCGTTTGATGAAAATAATGAACTCAAGAGCGTTGAGAGAGGATCTTGTAGAACTTATTTGGATGAGATACCTTGCCTTGTTAAGGATATTTCTGGTATCACTCTTAATGCTTCTTTATTTGAGAATACTTGATTCTTTTTCTTGCTTCTTATGCCTAACTTAAAGGCGTTAAAGAAAAGTACTTATTGGGAGATAACCCGAAAGTTTTAGATGAGTCTTGGAAGTTATTACCGCTGTAATAGCCGCTCCTTATCCTTTTTATTTTCTTTTTGTGCCAAGAGTAACCTCTAATGAGAGAGAGGTAATGCTTGGGAAAGTTGCTGTCCCGAAACAGATTTTTGTGCTTTGCTATAAAAATTCGTGTAAAATCTCTGTATGTCGTTTTGAGGCGTGGACTTTTGTGCTTCTGCCCCAGGTTGTTATCTAACTTTCATTAGTTCAACACTTTTCGATTTGAGCAACAGAAGGTCTTCGAAAAAATTGGTTTTTACCTGCTGGTCTGTTTTGACAGATTTCTGCCATTATTTGCATTTGCTTCTTATTGATTCCTTTTTAGTTCTTTTTGGGGAATTGAGATTTTTTAGGGAAGTGCTACAGTAGCTTGTGTTGTAATTGAAGTTTTATTGGTGTTGGAACTGAACCCAAAGACTTATTATCTTGAGTGCACTAATGTTGCTAATAAAGATTGTGTGAAGTTTTGTATGAAGGAAAAATTTCAGGTGTATGGAAAGAATGATGTAATGAGATGAAGAATGGACTAAAGCTCAAGCTTGGAGATGCCACGCGTGTCACCCCAAGAAATATCCAAGAAGTACAAGCGTCAAAGCTTGGGGATGCCCAAGGCATCCCCTTCTTCATCAATAAAAATCTCAGGTTCCTTCCAAACACTTCATTTTTATTGTTTCATGCACAAGTTGTGTTGTTCTTGGAGCGTCTTCTTTTTCATTTTTTGTTTTTGGTTTTCGTTTGCTTGGTTTTCTTAGTTTTCTTGAATAAATTGGTTGGACCCCCTCATTCGTACATTAGTTTTCAAATAAGTTTGATTTGGATTGGAAAAGAGTAGGAAAAGTTCATGCTTAAGTGGTAAAAAGAGCTTTTTTGACTGTGGCCTATGCTTTGTCATGTCATGTTTGATATTGTTTTGGCTTTATACTTAGTGACTATTGCTGTAGCATGACATGTTATAAACAATTGAGATTACTTAATGTGCCTTGAAAGAATCATGCGTTCTTTTAGCATATTAAAGCATAGTATTGTGGTATTCTCCTTTGCTTTATTTGGATTGACTTGGCGCATGCTCACACCATGTTATGACTATCCCAAGTCACCATAGCCTCTATGATCCTTTAGTTTTTGACTTGTAATATCACTTTATGCTTTAATCAATGATGTTTTGTCGCTTTGCATGATTATGGCCATTATGGCTCTCTTAGTTGGTCGCTCCCAGTCTTTTGCTAGCCTCCATAACCAAGTATGTGTTCCACTTATGCATCCAACTCCAAATAAAACCATGTTATTCCAAAGATTCCACCATACCTACCTATTAGCATTTGCTATTCCAAGTATATTCATGTTTTTATCTACCTTCCGAATTAAACTTGTTATGTGAAAATTAGTGATTAAAGCTCTCACGAACTTGATGTCACACTTTACTTTCTTGCACTTAATAAACTTGAACGATTGTGTCCATTTTTGTTGCGTATATGCTTGCGCTTTATAAGTTGAAGTTAGCAGAACCATGTATCATGGGGAACGCTTTCAACATTGCACTTATTATTCCGTTGATATCATGATTCTTTTGCTTATGGATCCCGGCGGTGTGAAATAAAAGTGGAACTTGTAAGATCATGGAGTTTGTATGTGTATTAGAGAAACGCTTGGGCCGCTAGCCTAAGCCATGCCTAATCATGGTGGAAACTTGCATCATACCCATAATGATCATTCTATGAAGCATCCTTAATAAAAACCTATGAAAATAGCAAATAAAAAGATCGCTGAGATGCTCATTGTCTGCTTGCCTTGTCATTTTGATTATGGGATAGCTCCTGTATCATGTGCAAGGGGTACCCCGTTGGCGGTTCTCTATGATACATATGTACTTACAATGACAAGAGCTTACTTGTGACTAGTGTTGAGTAGCATGAGGTTCGGTACTCGTAAGTAAGGGGCATGATATTTCAGCTTATAACTTGTCAAGCATATCCTTTTAGTTGTGTCACTTTAACCTTAATCACCTAAATATGCTTATGATAGGGGCAATGAGAGCTGAAAGCTAATAAGTACCATAAGTTTTGGAAGCTCTTTATGAGACTTGAATCTTTGCTTCCTTCTATGAAGGCCTTTCTTTTACTTTTATGTTGAGTCTCCATCTTCTATCTTTATGCACCTATTGAGAGAGCATAGTGGCCATTCTTAGTTTAATGTGCATTGTCCCAAGACTTGTTGATTGATGCATAACTTTGATATTGCTTGTTCTTAAACTATTTGTATCTAGTCACCCTTATGAACTTTGAAGGTGTCCTATGCAATTATGATTTGCTACATTATGAGGGACAAGCTGAATGCCACTATGCTATGTTTTCTTTATGTGAAACAAACAAACGTCTTGCAAAGCATTGTTATTCATGAATCTTTTGTTTGTGCCTTTTCATGTTACAACATAGTTGCTATGTCTTATTGTTAGAACTTTATCTTTCATGCTATGTTGAAGTACTATGATCCCAGCTATCAATGTTTTATAAATACTTTGATCAAGTTTATGATGGTGCATGTCACCTCAAAAATTATTCTTTCTTTTTATCACTTACCTACTCAAGGACGAGCAGGAGTTAAGCTTGGGGATGTTGATACGTTGCAAACATATCTATAATTTTTGATGTTCCATGCTTGGTTTTTATCTACTTTCTTATGTTTTGTCCCAACTTTGGAGTATTTTTATACACTTTATTAGACTAACCTATTAACAAGATGCCACAGTGCGAGTTGCCTGTTTTCTGCTGTTTTTGGTTCCAGAAAGTCAGAAAATGAATATTCTCGGAATTGGACGGGACGAAAGCCAAAGTCAATATTTCACCGAGGGGGACACGGAGCCAGAGGACGAGACAGAGAGGGGCCAGAGGGCCGCCACACCACCTGGTCGGGCGACCAGGCCTGGCCCGCGCCAGGGGGTGGTGTTTTGTTGCCTAGGGCACCCCCTCGGCCTCCCCTTCTGACTATATATTGCCTCTGATACAGAAACCCTAAGTACTCGATCAAAATTCCACGAAAGAGTCTGTATCCGCCATCATCTCCATCCCTAGATCAGGAGGGATCTGAGGCTCTTCCTGCACCCTGCCGGAGGGGAGAATTCACCATGGAGGCCTTCTTCATCACCATGCAAGCCTCTGGTGTGATGCGTGAGTAGTTCATCCTTGGACTATGGGTCCATGTAGTAGCTAGATGTTTGGTTCTCCTCCTTTGTGCTATCATGTTTAGATCTTGGGAGCTCCGTTCATGATCAAGATCATCTATTTGTAATCCTACATATTGTGTTTGCGTGTATCCGATGGATATTGAGATGCTATTTCAGATTGATTATTGATTCTATCATGTCTTTTTTATTTATGATCTTGCATGCTCTCCATTGTTAGTAGATATCTTGGTCGAGTAGATGCTAGCAACTCCAAGAGGGAGTATTTATGCTCAATAGTGGATTCATGCCTCTAGTAATCTGGGGAAGTGACAGAAATCTCTAAGGTACTAGATGTGTTGTTACTACTAGGGAGAAAACAGCAATCCTTTGTTCATAGAACAATCGTATTGTTTACTTTACATGCAATGTGTAATGCAATTATCTGTTGCTTGCAACTTAATACTTGAGGGGGTTCGGATGATAACCTAAAGGTGGATTATTAGTCATAGATGCAGTTGGATTACGGTCTAGTATAATGTTGTAATGCCTAATCAAATCTCATAGGAGTCAAGATGATTAGTATATGCATGTATGCTTTCTCAATGTTTATCAATTGCCCCGCTGTAATTTGTTCACCCAACATGTTATCTATCTTAAGGAGAATCACCACTAGTGAACTATGGACCCTGGTCCTTTCTTTTACCATCAACCTACAACTGTTTACTGTTTTCTGTTTACTTTCTGCAAGCTATTACTTTCTTCCACACAATACGTTTAATCCTTTGTTTTCAGCAAAACCGGTGAAATTGACAAGCTCACTGTAAGTTAGGTACAAAGTTCTGTGATTGTGTTGTGCAAGATTCCAAGTTGGAAACAACACCTTGGAGGTGTTTCCTTGCTCCTACTGGTCTGATATCTTCCTCTTAGGGTTCTCCAACGAGCTGGATATATTTTGGGCCATCAGCTATTGGCGCCTAAAGTATTTGCTTTGTTTCTTCAGGGAGATGATTGATGTTGATGCTATAAAAAGGAATTTGTCTAAAGGTGAAGTATGATCCAAATTCTATTAAGAAGTCTAACTTCTGACGGAGCGGAGCGAGGCCCGTCGCCGGAGGCTTAGGCCGAAGCAGAGCGGTACGGATTGTTGATGACCTAGGTTACCACCGTTATATATACCTCTTGTAAGCCGCCAGCTAGGAGGAGTTGCATTTTTAAGATCTTAAATAAATACTCTATGTCAGAAAAAACTAATTATATTATTTCAATGAATTTTAGAATTTCTTAAATGATAAATCCTTTTATATCTATTTATTACCAATAAAATACTAGTTTTCATTTTATATTATTATTCAAATTTATTTTCGAAATAGGAAATAATCTTATATAATTACCCATCTTAAGAGAAATCTTTTGAGTTTAAATTTAAGAATAAAATATTTAAAGAAGGGTTTGGAATTAAAATAAAACATTGCATGACATTATTATGCAAAATTCATTATTGCTTCTTTAAATATTGTCCTTACCAGGCAATAATGGTGTTTTGTAGAACCAGGAGCTCGGGGTCAAGTGGAAGCATCTGACCTCCCTACCTTGAAGTCACAAGGCAAGTTCATCACTTGCTCATATCCTTTGATGTGTTTTCCAAAATATTTGCAACTTGTTGTGTTATCACCTATGTTCAAAAAGGTGTTAGAAAATATTATTTTCACAATAATATGAAGTACTAATTATCATCCTATGTGGTGGTAAGTTACTATGGGTGGCAATGTAATCGAGGGTTCCATGCGAAGTGGAGTTTATGTGATAGGAATTAATAATACATGGCATCAGTGATTCTAGCGTCGTATAATACACGTTAACCATGAGATGTTGAATGGGATGGACAAGTTAGCTGGATCTTCTTCCTTTCGTATGTCAGCGGATTACCTTAACGTGACGATTTATTCCTTGCGTGGATCTAGCACATGGGTGGGCACCTTAACAATCCCACAATTTTGGTATATAGATTATCTTTGGTGGCTGCCGGATATATGGTCCGTCATTTTTATGGAACCTGCCAGGGGCGCCACCGGCTCATAGAGTCTTCGGTGTCCTATTAGAGTTGTTGCTTGCTCGAAAGGGGGCTTAACAGATATGTGCCTTGCCTAGAGGATCGTGTTGGCATGTGGGGTCGTGGAGGAGAACAATGATTGGCTTCAATCAATTACTGGGCCCCACATCACGGAATTTTGTATGAGAAAATACGCCTAGTTGTGCAACAAGGATTTGATCTCTTATGGATAAAGCAACGCACCTCTGCAGAGTGTAAGAATTATGACATGTTGTGACATATTACTCCCTGTTCCGGGAAGGAGCTACGAACGTGGCAGGAAACAAACTCTATGAAGTTCTAGTCAACCTGTGATTGATGGACACAATTTTTATAATAAAAGAAATCTTTGAAGAAAGATTTATGGGCATAGTTTTTATAATAAAAGCAATTTTTGAAGAAAGATTTATGAAAACTGCATAACACTTATGACTTATAGTCTGAGGTGGTAGCTAGTGCATCAAACTTCCTATCATGCATATAATGAACTTGTTGGGTAATGTTGTTACTCACTCTTTCCTTTGATCCCATGCTTAGACTCTGAAGACCAGGAAGATACTCCGAGATACGCCAGAAATCAGGAAGATACTCCGATGTACGCCATAGAGTACCATAGATATACGCCAGGAGGAGTTGAAGGAGTGAATTAGCAAATCCGGTATGGAGCTGAAGGCAATGAATCAGAGTAGTTGCTATAATAATACTTAGAACTTTAGTTGGGTAGAGCAGCCTAAACTTTATATAATAAGCCGTTGAGCTCATGTTATGTTAGTTTATTTGGATCTTTCACTCTTATGTTGAAACTCTATAAGTAAGTTGCTCAAGGGTGGTAATTTTGAGGCACCGATGACATCTGATATTTTGATATTGTAATAATAATATTATGTGTATGTTTATAATATGGACCCACAATGTTTCTGTTGTACCACTCTTAAGGGACGTGATATTTGCGGAATGGTGTTTCGTGAATGTTATGTCAACGACTTGCGTCCTACAACATGCAGTAATATGCTGGATCACTAAATGACCGGATACGAATTCAAATGCGAATTATATCGGGCTACAGATTCGGAGTGGAAATGGAATGGACTCATACCAGAAACAGACATAAATTATCGGATAAATATGCACAAAGAGACATGACTAGATTTTCACCGTGCAAACAATGTGAACAACTTTTTATCAAGTACGATAACACTAGAGAGTGACCAAGATGAGAACGTTACTATTTATTACAACTAATATAGCAACAATATTATACTAGCTAGACACAGAAAGCAAATGGTGCAAAACAATTTATATACGGAGACACGCGAGTGATTAGCTCAATGAATTTACTTGTTACATATCGTACTAGGCTAGCCTATATGGAGACACCCGAGTAATTTGCTCAATGAATTTATTAGATATTTTGGCAAACCCATTTGGTTATTTAATCGGATTATCCGCGAAAAATGGCGGATAATCCACATCGGCCAGATAATAGTAATAACATATCCTCCGGATAACAAAATCCGTATCCGCGTCTGTATCCATCGAATTCCTAGAATTGGGTACCATATTTTTAAAAATGGATGCAGATTTGGTGCTGAAATTATTCGTATTGTTTACATCCCTGGCGGGAGGCTGGCGCCACACAAGGCCAGCCCATTCTAGGCTTTTTCTCTTTTTTTGTTATTTTTCTTTTTTATTTTATTTTCTATTTTCTTTTTCCTTCTTGTTTTTCTCTTTTTAGTTTGTTTTCAAAAAGTTTTAGATTTTTATTTTGCTCGTAAATTTAAATAATATTTCACTTTCTAAAATTTGTTCATAAATTTTGAAATTTTGTTCACGAATTTAAAAAATTAGTTCTTGATTTTTGGAAACGTTCATGGGTTTTCAAAAAAAGTTCATGTTTTTTAAAATTGTTCATGGAATTTAAAATTTGGATCATCAATTTCAAATTTTGTTTCATGATTTTTGGAAAATGTTCATGATGTTTTAAAAAATGTTCATGGTTTTAAAATTTTGGTTCATGAATTTTGAAAAATGTTCATTATTTTTTAAAATCATGTTCATGATTTCCGATATTTGGTTCATGAATTTCGAAAATTGGTTCATGAATGTCGAAAATTGATTCATGAATTTCAGAAAATTTCCTTGATTTTTAAAAATCTGTGAACATTTTAAATGGAATTAAATAAACTGTTTTGAGAAAAAAAATAGGACACGTACTAGTATAGATAAGAATAGGCTTTATTTCCAAAAAGAAAAAGCGCTACTTTTCTCCTGTCTGTGTATGTAGCTTTTTTTGGGACGAAAACTGAACAAATGGTGGAACGCGTTGAAAACAGTGGAGGCACCATGACTGCTCCGCTACAGGCGGCGAGAGTCGGACGTGCCGCCGCTACATTTATCACCCGTCGCGCGTTCTAATAGCGCACGCCTGACCGTTTCCACGGTCTGGACCGTGCCAATAGGCTCTGTGTTAACGATTTTTAATTTTTCTCTTCGGTTTTTTCACGTGGTTTACACCCGGTTTCTCTTTTTTTTTTCTTAAATATGTTCTTTATTTGAACAATTATTGAATATAAAGATTTTAAAATTTTGAACAATTTTCGAATATGAACATTTTATAAATTTGAACAATTTTTAAATATGAATAATATTTATATTTGAACAGTTTTCGCAACTGAACAAATTTTTAATTTGATCATTTTTTATATTTGAACATTTTTCGCATGTAAACATTTTTCATACTTATTTTTTTATATATTTTTTCCCAAAAACAATGTCTGTTATCGGGCCGGAATATGAAACGGCCCATAAGGGGAAGGTTTCAGGAGCGCACGCGCTGAGCGGAACAATGTCTGTATAGCACCTGTAAGCACGCGGGCTGTCAGGGACCTCCTATACATTGCCTGCAGCGAGTCGTATCCCGATTCGCCCGCGTGCGTAGACCACACAGCGGCGCAACAAATGCACAGAAAAGCCCATTCGGTGGTGCACACGCCGAACTCATGAAATAGTCCGCGCGCCATTTCTATTTCCTTTTTCCGTTTCTTGTACTCAGGCACAGGTCTGCAATAGTTTACACATTAGTTGTGAGCGAGTCCTATTAGGTCTGCAATAGGTGACACATAGTGCCTGCAGGCTGTCGTTCTAGTGCAAAGTCCCCGCGAGGAAAAGGCGCGAAAATTCCCATAAAACAACAACGGACATAGAAAAACGACATGAAAATACCTCCTACCAGCTCCTGCTCGGCGGCTGTAATCATTCCGGTGCGCTCGCAAAGGTAGCTCATGTTTCGGTGCGAGCAAGGTGCCGCTATGGCTCACCATGGCACTCAAGGGCATGTTTTTCCGCATCTGGCCGGAAGAAATAAGCATTTTGTGTGTCTCAGTGTTCCCTGGTCTTGGTTGGGCGCAAGGAGTGGAACGACGTACACGGGGAGGCGGGAGGCCAAAACATTGCAGCAAGGTATGGCGCGAAAAGTAGGCTCACCCCTCTCTTATGATGTCACCTCACGCGCGAGGACAAATTCATCTGCATTATCCTCTTGGGCAATGGCTGTGGCGGCGATGGCGATCTAGATCTGCACACATGTACATGGTCATTTACTTCGTCTTCTCTGGCACCAGCTGCTACGCTCTCGCAGATCTATGGCATCGGCTCGTCCTCCTTGTGTCTATCATCGTCTTCTCCGTCCGTGGAAGCTCTTGGCCATCTTTAACCATGGATGTAAGCACCGCCTCCACGGCCCCTCCCTCCTCCCCCACCCCCAACATTAGCTTCGTAGCTAGTTTGCTCGACATTATGACTGTTGTGTTAGGTACTTGCGCAACATCGATTTGTTTAGGACCAACGACTGAAGGTTATCATCCAAGCAGCTGCCCTGGTGGCTGTTATATAGGCGTGGATGCTTTTGATCCACAGAAGAGCGGCGGGTGGGGGTAACAGGTTGCTAGTGAAATATGCCCCCATGATATATCGCGATAGAGAGAGGATAGAAAATCCGAACTACATCTATAATAGCAACAGTTTAGAGGCTATCGCCATGCTCCAAATGCGAAGAGCACCTTTTAACCAACCTGTGCATCATTAAGGGTTAGGGGATTGCTTAAGTACATCATCCACACATGTATCCAAGAGCAAGTAGCACTATTCCTTCATGTGTTCCAGGACATAATCAGAGATTTAGAGTGATTCACAACACATGGAGGATATCCTTGGAGACAATACCCCGGTATTTTTATCAAGTGTTGTATGCTATTGAAGAGCTTAGATGAGAGATGGTCAGGCCACCATCAACTCAAATTCCAAGTAAGATACAAGAAAGCTACCGATATTTCCCGTATTTCAAGTTGAGAGACTCTAGTCTGTACTCCATGAGAGATTTGTATTGCACTGTGGTCTAATATTTTTTCCAATTTAGGATTGTGTTGGAGTAATTGATGGTACTCAAGTAACTGCTAGAGTGCCAAAATTCAAACCAGCTGCATACATGAGAGAAAGCACTACACCAGCAAGAATATGCTTGCCGTTGTTGATTTCGACATGAGGTCCACATATGTGCTTGCTGGATGGGAATGATCATCTCATGATGCCAGAATTTTGAATGACAGCCTTGAGAGAGCTGATGACCTGAAGATCCCTAAAGGTAAGTTCTACCTAGAAGATGTCAGATATGCTTGTTGTTGTCTTGGAATTCTTCCACCTTCAGGTCAACAAGGTACCATCTCAATGGATTCTGTGCTAGATTCTATCACAGGACTATAGATGAACTTTTCAATCTCACACACTCTAGACTTAGACTCATGATTAAGAGCGTGTTTACTGCTCTGAAGAGCAGATTTAAGATCCTTGATCAAAAGCCATTCCATCATTTTCCAACCCAAGTTAAGCTTGTTCTTGCATGTTGCATTCTACATAACTAGATCTTGCAATTTAGCATGGATGAATTCTTCCTAGAAGAGGAGGATGTAGTTCTAGATGACAATGACGATGATGGTGGCCATGGTGTCCTGTTATACGATTGCTGTGCTTGGAACAACAAGAGACAACAATGGGCTAACTAAATGTGGGTGGCCAGAGGCAACACCTGAATCTAAAGCATAAGAAGTGAAGAAGAACATGAACTGATGAACTGTTGTCATACTGTCCATTGAACAACAAGGAATGTGGGTGTAAATCTTCCATTTGTAGTAGCTAGGTAATATTTATATGGTGAACTGTCATTTGCTAGCAGGTAGTTAACATCGTGGTGAACTAATATTCGTTAGTAGCTAGGGTGTTAATTTACTGATATTTGTTAGTTTAATTTGTTGCTTACTTGTCTCATAATCGGCTTGAAATTGCGTGGTAACATCACCGTCTGTGAGAAATGGTGATCACAACAATACCACATGTGCCACCAAACAAGCTATTTTTTGCATTCGCCTAGCCATAGTCAGTTTTTTTGCCAAGCAAACAACTGATCAAAATTTTATCAAAACTAAATATAGCCAACCAAACAAACTGTTAAACTTGGCCCATGCCAAATCTGGCCATATACAGTATACAACGGGCCAACTGCGAAAAACGGTAAATAAAGGCCTGAGCAAGCAAACACGCCCCAAGAAGCATGGCAAGTGCAGTATTGGGACATCCGAGTGGATGACTCTCGGTAAATAGCTTTATCTTCTGTTGTAATTGTACCATAGTTTATATAGGATGGAAAAGTATTCTGGTGCATAATGGAGAGATTTTTTGCCTCTAATCTTATAGTTATGCCGCGTGATGCATACAGCCAGTACAAGTCAAAGTGCATAGCTAATTAATTTTTACATGTTCTCATTTATGTTGCTAACATGGCATGCCAAAATTAGTGCAAAACTTAAGCTCTATACTGCATTACTGTGTTTCCTGATGCCCCCATTTCAGATGAGCCTTCTCATCTCAGATGTTCCAGGGTAATGGTCTGACGACGAGGTCGTGCAAAAGAGTTAATAGCGAAAGGGAAACACTATACTTTTGTGTAGATGTGTGGATACCTTAATGACTAGAGAAGGTCTAAGGGAGATGTCCCTTGTGTGACGTGGAGTACTGAACCGAGAGGTTGAGAAGGTATCTGCAAGTTCAGCTCTTATCATGTTGGAACCGTGCCTGTGGACCCATCTGACGCAGTGAGGTCGTAGCGGGGTTTAGGTCTAGTCTAGAATGCCGCAATTAGTGATGCTGGCAACTGCTTTAACCTCTCTTGTGACCTGAGGAGGTTTGCCGAGAGGATATTTTCCATGGCAGTGAGGACCTAAATCGGCATCGGTTGTAGAGGTCTTTTCAATAACTGTTGCTTCCCAGAGCTCTTCTGCCATGTTGGAATATGTTCCGTTTGGCGAAATTGAAGGTGGTGATCATAATGAGATTCCTGCCCACAAGAAGAGCCGGCGATCCACTGTGAATCGCGGGGATATTTTTGTCAGATCTCAGCCATGGCCGGATCTCCTGATTCTCCTTGAGCTCTCTTCTCCTACCTATTTACAGGATCGAAGCCCATAGAGTCTTTCCGGAATATGTTCATCTTCGAGCCTAAGTCGCTGCCCATGGACTCGCCCACCGTAGAGCATGATGAAAGAGCTCCGAGAAGTGGTTGGTGTGCATCAACACCTCTTGCCAGCTTGACGACCTCTTTCGCGACGGGTGGCTTCTAGCGAACCATGGTCTCAAAGCCACGCCAGGGGCTACTCCCCTATTCTTCAAGAGGGGGTGATAGTGGTGCTACTGGACCTTCTTATCTATGGGGCATCGTTTCCTATCTCCTCTTTTGTCCTAGACGTATTTTGATGTTTGTGGTCCCACACCTACTACCCTCTTGTCAGATAGTACATATGCTATTAGTATTGCGCGTGGCCCTGTGAAGCATGAGTTTTCCAAACATATTGGTGTTGATGCCTCTTATGTGCCCGCTGGTGTGTAGGATCGGGTTACTGCTCTTTAGTATGTGTCTTCCAAGTTACAGCGGGAGGGATTTTTTCACAAAGGCCCAGACTAGCTAGAGCACAACATAGATCATAGTAGCGCCAGGATTTAAAGTGCCTAACATGTCTTGAGGTGTAAAATTATGTCTAAGATGGATAATAGACCATGTTGAAAAAAATAAAGGTTAGACACTTAGACATTTAGTGAAGCCATTTTTTTGTCTGTATCTCGTTATGTGATTTCTGTTAAAATAATGAATATGTAGAAGAAAATAACATAGCTCATTCAGTTAGCTTTGACAAATCAGAAATATCAGATGAACAAAAAAAAGCAGTTGGAGGATACACTGACGTTGTTTCATTGTTATTACAAACGCATTAGGTCTTGAATGAACTAAAAGTGTAAACACACACGCACCCACACATGTACGTGCCTCCACGCACACATATCATTAAGTTTCTCAAGAATTATTCTGATGATGATAATATCCGATCCGCTGGTTTACAGACAGCTCCACTTTTTCAAGGTAACGATGTTGGTGGTTGCGCCACTTGGTCCACTTTTCCAATAGGGTGGCTTCTTATTGTTGCACACAATATGACTATTATGGGCCAATATTCAACTACAATATTGCCCACAACAAAGTACACAAACTGTCGGAGGGGGAATACTACCCCCCCTTCTTACACAAAACGGTGCTACCATAAAAAGTTGCTTGATTACCAATTCCAACTTCTCATACAGCAACACGAGAGAACTCAATGCACACACTGCAACAGCAGTCTTATGAGCTACTGGAGCTAGCATCACGTATGTACCAATTGCAAAGGCAGCTACTAGGCATTTAATCGAAATCGACATACAATGGAAGGCCACATATAAGTGGAGTACTCGTATACGAGTGTTATGCCAGGGAGATCCAGAACACATTAGAGCAGTTGTAGCTATTGTGGCAGAAGTGAAGGCAAGTGCATTTGCCCAGGTGAATGCATCAAAAGCATACCTTCCAGCAAGTGTTGGTGTGCCTCCATTTGTGTGATCATCGGCTCTATAGCCTCCAGGCATGGCAAAAGTTGCACCAAACGTCACAGTTGCAATTAGAGCTGAGACAATGCATAGATTTTGCGTCGAGTCTTTCAATTTCTCCATTTCAAGTTTTTCACCCTGGCGTTTCTGGAGAATATAGTCTCCTTTAAAGTAATCCTGGTGAAAAATACCACTTTTCGCATTTGCCCTTTTGAGTGCAGCGTGTATTTTTACTTCACTGTTCTGAAAAAAAATTAAATAGATAGAAGTTGAACCACAAAGTCTCAGTTGTCATATATCACTCCAATAGACCGTACATGAAAATAAAATTAGGATGTGCATATTACCTGGTTGAAATTCAAACTTCCTTTGTCACGATTGAAACCGGCTATATCTAGTGGAGTCTGTCCTTTCCCATTTGTTAAATTCAAGTCCACTTGCCTATTTGCAAACAGAGCCCAAAACATTATAAGGCTCTCTGCCTGAACAGTTATGTGTAGTACAGTGTTCCCATCATTATCTTGCATGTTCAAAATCCACGATAAGGACTGGTACATACAAGCAGTGAAGATGACCGTCCATTTTTGTCTTTTCTCAGCTGCAACATGAAGAAATGTCCTTCCATTGACATCACCACTACCAAAAACAGGACTAAACCTGTAGGCTGTGAACCGACAGGAAAAGGGGAAAACCACACAAGGAAAAACTCACTGTCAGCTTGCTGTCAGGAATAACCGACAGGAATAGATTGCCAGGAATGAAAGTCTATGCCTGACGGTGAACCGACAGGAATATTATCGCTGTCGGCTACTGCTGTCGGACGGCTGACAGGAAAACGGATTCGCGTCAGGTTTAAGCCTACTGGAGAATTTGTATTCCTGTCGGGTGACCGTCAGCCCTGGCCGTCAGAGTGTTATAGCCTGTCAGATGGCAGCCGACAGGAAATATGCATCGGACACTATTCAAAACAAGGAATTTCCTGTTAGTTCTAGCCGCCAAGGAAATAATACTATTTGCTAGATTAGCTTGTTTTCCTGTTAGTTGTTTCTCTTAGGAAAACAACTTGATGTTTCACAGATATTACAGATGTTTCATGATTTGCCAAAAACAATTCTAACAATTCAAATCAACATGACACAACATAGTTCATAGATTGC
The DNA here is from genome assembly GCA_916181665.1 of Avena sativa. Lineage (NCBI taxonomy): Eukaryota > Viridiplantae > Streptophyta > Magnoliopsida > Poales > Poaceae > Avena > Avena sativa. The sequence goes on along the minus strand of OV702296.1, from coordinate 454,113,489 downwards.
ATAATTTGATTACATAGTGCATCAAGTTTCGTAGAAAGCTAAATCTACATTTCAAAAGTACCCCACCATAACATCAGATTACTACAACAACAGACCAAGTTTCAGGCAGCCATAATTTCCAACAAAAGATGGCACCAGACTGCTACACTATCAGCAAAAGAAGTCACCTTGCAAGTATCACCATATAACAGTTATCAAGCCCAAGTGGTGCCAGAGAACAAGACCACAAAAGAGCATACCCACACCACCTCCAAGTTCAGGTTCTAATGTTGTTTCAGCCATGTGTGCCTCCATTGGTGGTGTTGGCATCAACGCCGCTATTCCCATTGGAGTTGCCTGCATCATTGTCCTCGCTCGATTCTCCACCATTGGTGTTGCCATCAACCGCTTGGGAGCCAGCATGAGAGGAGTTAGTTGTCCCCTGATTCAACCAATCACAAGGGATTACATTGTTAATTAAATTAAATTGGATTAAGTAAATAACATATGTTTGTGCAGTTCTTTCCCTAGGATTTGCTATGTTCACTCAAATGCAATTTTTGGGAAGATTCAACACATGTTCTACTATCACGATATTTTTTTCAAAGACCAAGCTGTGTGAAACATTCAAGTTGTTCATATACTTACTTGTTGCACACCAATTAGTTGGCCTAGTATGTCTGCCGGTACCTCCTTTCCTATCTCCTTGAAAAGTGTCTGCCAAAAAAGGGAAGTAATATTACTACAACTGTTGTTGAGACCTACTAATTTGAAATATGTGCATGAATTCTACGTACAATTATGAGCTGTCTGTGCATCTCTTGTTTCTGCTGTAGCATCTCATTAGTACGCCTGAGTTGAGCATTTTCTTCATTTGCGCGCCTAAGCTGTTCCTTTTCTCGAAGTGTGAGCGAATTAGATGCCCGGCATTCCTTTCTCTAGTAGATGGTATAATGGCAGCTTTCTTAACTGCCCCATCTGCTATTGACACACGGCCATGGGGAATGCCACCTGATGCCTGATACAATACCTCACCGTCTAATTCTCGTTCCGCCCAATCATCTGGATACTTTTCTCTAGCCAATGAAGAATATGTATCCTGTCAATAGCAAATTTTAGTTTGTATATGTACACACAAATGATAACGGACAAGGTTTATTTATGTAAATACTAATACAAAGAAGAAGCATTGGATGAATTATCAAATCTTCATGCATCATTATATATATATATATTATATATATCCATGCTTCAATTAATCTGGGATAGCAGGAGCAAAAGGTTTACAAAAATGATGCAAGGCGTAGAGAAATAATGACATACAAGGCGTTCTTGCGCCTTCTTGCTGATGGTTGAACTGCTGTTGCCACTGCTACACACATTCTTCATTCCACATTTCATTGCAACATAAGTATTCAAAGTAGTAGCCTTCTCAGGTCCAAATTTCTCTGCCTGCAAGAACAAATGAATTTAAGCTGAGGCATGGAATCATGTCATAGAGAAGCTAAGTGTAAAATTATTCAAATTATAAGCATAAGATACCAAATGTTGTTGTGTCTCCACAAATGGTCTTGAACCTCCTCGATTTTGAGCAACATCTGTAGATTTCAAGCGGGAGTTCTGCCCCCTCTCCCTACTGGTCTTGTATGCTTTTGAAGTCCAATAACGACAGAGTTCAGGCCATCCTTCCTCCTTACACCATGGTATCCTACTCTGCAGGTACTGTCCATAATCAAGTTCTCGTACACACGCTATCGAGTCATCAAGCTCCTCTCCTTGATTCTCATAATACAGTTTCACAGCATCCACACGGAGTTGCTACAACATGTCTTTCACTTTTTTCCTTGCATAGTTGTCAATAACCCGGTTGGCCTCTTCCTCAACTCGGATTCGTGCACTCTCATCTTCCCCATGGTTCACATGGAGATCAAACAAGTTCTACAATAGGAACTTTCAAATCAGATCTTTACAACAATAAAGAGTAAGATATATGTATAGAAATAATCCCAATTACTCCAAAATAAATTATACTTACCCAAAACTCTTCCTTCACACGATCAGCAGCTGTCCGTTGCTGATAATCTATAGTCCCATCATGGTAGTAATCATACCACTCCAAAGCTGGTCGTGTATTAGTGATGACACCATCCTCATCTTTTTCTTCTATTTTTCCTGGGTATTCACGTTTGAGAATAACTCCAAGCTGTGTAGTGTACTTGTAGTCCTTGGAATGGTAGCTTACATACTTAAATTGCCTACATATAGTAAATATTGTAAATAACTCGAAGTTTAAGAAAAGAAGTAAGCAGGAAGATGACAATATGCTTAAGATATAACACCAATTCATATTCAATAAGTGTTTGTACCTATCACCCTGAGGTTCGAGGGCAACCTTGCGACCACGTGGAGGTATTCTTAATTGCACAGTAGCTCTCTTGTGCCTTCCTCTGTGCTTCTCAGATGTAGTGCGAGGTGAATTTACATCACTTTGAGACAAAAGGCTAGTGGAATTTGTGCTGCCCAAAACAGTCCTTTGTGAGGCATTGTTTTCATGTCTTCTCTTGACCCTACGGAAGTGAAGAAGCCCAGCCATCTCCTACAATGATGGATTCAGAAGTTAGACTAATCTGAAAGAGAAAGTTTACTTGAATTTGAATGTAGCCTGCATGTCACCAATCATATATTTGCCAAGAAAGGACACAATTTTCAGATATATTAAACACAAATAATATCGAGTTTCAGTTGCATTACACATAGAAATTAAAATACAAGGTTCAACTGCTTTTAGGATACAAAATAACACAAAATACTAAAACTTAATCAGCAGAAGTTTAGAAATCATTTGGATCTTCAAGTTCATCATATTCTGCCTCCTCTTCCTCTTCCTCTTCCTCTTCTTCCTCCTCTTCCTCATCATCTTCTTGATCTTCTTGACCAGCAGATTGCTTCACCAAATGTTCTAATTCTTTTGGATCAGTAATCTCATCTGAAGCAGACGTAGAGATATTTTCTAGGCCATCTCCTATATCAATGATAAATGTGCCTTCCAATCCGTCCTCTTGATAGAATAACATTTCTTGTGTTGGCTCTTGTGGAGGGTTGTCGCTAGCCATTGCAGGAACATAGCCTCGTGGAGGAACTCGAAATACCACCGACCAGTCTAATAGATCTCTTCTAGTCTTACATGGGTAAGACAAGTAGTATACTTGACTAACTTGGCCAGCCATAAAAAATGGATCAAAATTTGAGAGTTTAGATGTGTGCTTTATCTCTACTAAGCCTAAATTTTCAGTTCTCCTAACTCCAGCTGGAGTTGGATCAAACCAACGGCAATCAAACAAGACTAGCTCAAGTCTCATTCTGCCTTCCCAAGTAATTTTAATTATGTCTTGAATTACACCATAGTAATCAAGTGAGTTGTCATTTTCATCAACTGAAGAAACACAAACCCCACTATTTCATGTAGTTAATCCAGATTTCTTTCTCTCATACTTCTCTGACCGGAACCTATACCCATTCACATCAGAACAACCATAAGTAGCAACACTTGTGCGAAAACCATAAGAAATTTGGCGTAAGGTGTTGTTAATGCTGGATGACTTCATGCACTGCAAGATATGATAACTTATGTCAACTTTAGTTCAAAATGAAAATAGAATACATATTGAAGGTGTTTTAGAAGAAATACTTTAGTTCTAAACCAGTCAAAAAAATTAGGCCCATGGCATTTAGCATGGCCTGATTTCCAGCCTTTTAGTCTTAACTCACGGAGTTGTTTCTCTGTTGGTACAACTCGAGGGCTCTTCCACTGCTCTTTATCAAACTCGCTACATAAACAAAGTTAATTGGAGTTATGAAAAGTTGAAAACATATTGTCACTAATAGTAGTTTGTTTAAGATTTCAAGACATACTTGAGCAGATCATCCATCTCAGGTATATTTGTCAATATGTACAAGAATGCTGCCTTGTACTCTTCATTTGTAAGTTCACGGTATCCTTGAGGGCTCATGCATCGGCCAGGGCATTTAAATAATTCAAGGTCGCATGTAGGTTCAAATGTAGAGGCACCATCATCATAACGAGGCATTTTCTTTCTAATTGATGGTGCTTTAGGATTAAAATACAAAGAGAGGAAATTAGTAGTCTCCTCGACTAGATATGCCTCAACAATCGACCCCTCAACTCGAGCCTTATTGCGCACTTTTGGCTTAAGTTTCCCTATGCATCTGCAAGGGCGCATCAACAAGTTAGTCTAAGTGCAAACACAACGCCTTATAGTGTACTAATAGTTTCGGACTAACCTCTCATAGTTATACATCCATCGGGCTAAGACAGGGCCTCCTAGTCGAGCTTGAGAGGGAAGATGAACAATAAGGTGTTGCATTGCATTAAAGAAACCAGGAGGGAATATCTTCTCCAATTTGCACAGAAGCACTGCAACATTATCTTCTAGAGAGCACACGACATCTTTGCTAAGTTCTTTCGCGCATACCTGCCTATAAAAAAAGCTTAGCTCGGCCAAACATAACCATATATTCTCTGGAAGGAAGCCACGAAATGCAACTGGTAGCAGCCGTTCCATGAAGATATGGTAATCATGACTTTTTAGGCCAAAAATCTTCCTTTTCTGGAAGTTAACTCCTCTTCTAAAGCCTGCTGTGTATCCATCCGGGAACATCAGCTCTTTCAACCATCTAAGGATGATTATCCTGTCATCCCTCTCAATGACAAACGGTGCCCTTGGCTTGTGCCACTTCCCATCGTCCTTCAACTCTAAATGCAGCGAAGGGCGGTCACATATTATAGCTACATATTCTCTTGCCTTCACATTATCTTTTGTTTTATCAGGAATGTCTTAACTATAGCTTCAGCTACATTTTTCTCATTGTGCATCACATCAATGTTGTGTCTAAGCTTCAGTTTATCAAAATATGGAAGGTCCCAAAAACAGCTTATGTGGTTCCAGTTGTGCAATTTATTGTAGTTCTCCGTGTCATGTATATTGGCATTCATGTGAGCTCGCACTTGCACCCCTGTCAAACGCATTGGTGGCCCCTCAAGAACTACTGTATCCTTTCTAAATGAATTGGCTTGGAACCTAAATTCATGGTTGGGAGGTAGAAAGCGCCTATGGCAATCAAACCAGCAAGCCTTTCTCCCTTTTGGAAGCTGAAATGAGTTTGTATCACTCAAGCATTCTGGGCATGCTAGTTTACCATGAGTGCTCCACCCGGCAAACATACCAAAAGCAGGGAAATCATGGACAGACCATAGAAACGCTGCCTTCATTACAAAGTTTTTCTTCACAGAAGCATCCCATGTGTCAACACCCAGCCACAGTTCCATGAGTTTGTCCACTAAAGGTTGCATTAAAACACCCAAATTCTTTCCTGGATGTTCAGGACCCGGTATCACGAGGCTAAGAAATATAAACTCTGGCTTCAAGAGAAAACCAGGACGAAGGTTTAACGGAGATACAAACACTGGCCAACACGTGTATGGAGCAGCACCCAAGCCATACGGTGTAAAACCATCAGTAGCTATGACAAGTCGCACATTTCTCGGATCACGTGAAAAATCTTTGAACTCATCATCAAAATCTTGCCAAGCTTCACCATCACATGGGTGGATCATCCTATCAGGCTTGGAACGAACGTGAGACTGCATCAGTTTTGCAGTCTCCTCGTTTGCATACAGCCTTTGTAATCTATCTTTAAGAGGGAGATAACGTAGAACTTTACGTGGGATTTTCTTGAGGCCTTCCTCGTAGCGAGATGTTCCACAGAAGTCACACTTCTCTTTATGCTTATCATCTTTGTAATACAACATGCAATTATTTTTACACACATCAATCTTGACATATGGCATACCAAGGCCCTCTAACAGTTTCTTGGACTGGTAGAAGTCCTCAGACAAATTAGATTCAGGAGGCAGAAGTTCATGGATTATTTGTAATGTATGATCAAAATGTGCAATGGACATGTTGTATTGTGATTTCATAGCTAGCAAACGAGCTACAGCAGAAAGACGCGAATGTTTTGTGTGCTCGTGTACCAATTCATCGGCACTACTGACCATCCTATAAAAGGCCTTGGCAGAGGAGGTTGGCTCTTCACTAATTGGTAGAGGATGGCTACCACCTAGGTCAACCAGCATATTATCCATTCGATCAGTTTCATCGCAGCCCTCCCGATCTACTAAAGGGACAGATCCATTAGCAGAAGCAAAGATCTCACCGTGTTCTGTCCATATTTGGTAATTTGGCTTAAAACCATGTTTATACAAGTGTGCCTTTCATGCTTAAGATAATTCCGACACTTTGTGCATGGACACTTAATCTTACCACCTTCAGCAAGAGAAAGAGAAGAAAAGGCGCGGTCTATGAATCATGCAGTTTCTTCAAGCCATATATTAGAAGGAACTTCACCAAATACCCAGCCACTATACATCCAATCACGGTTCTCCATTCAACAAATGACCATACTGAAATAACAGTTCACAGATTGGCTATTTCAGCAAAAAAGATAACACACTTAAGAACAACTATGCAGAAACAGCAACACACAAAAATGGTAATTTCAGGCATGAATTTAAGAGCTCAAAGATACAACAACTTACCAAAATCTTGTTCAAGATGCGAATATTATGGCGTCAGAAAAGGGTAAGGGTGGCTGACCAACTCCCAAAGTTGTCTGTTGCTGTTCAAATTGGAAAACAATCATTAACAAACTCCACTACATGATGAGCTAGTATTAATTTAAACTAGCAGGCCCTAAAAAATATCCCTCCCATCTATCTATTGCATACTAATCAAATGCATAGTCAAATCTAATTAAGTATGTCGCAATAGGACAATAGTTAATTTGCACTGGAAGATATAGTGATGCAAAAGAGCACTACCAAGTACTAACGTGACTCAACAGGACTTGTAAGACAGGGGGACTTGCAGGACAATAGAATAAAATTCACATATGATATTTGACATCGAGAGTAAAAAGAGGCTAAGAAACTGAGTGTTTACCTCCTCGTAAACTTAAATTAAATGGAATCAAGCTTCAATTTGCATCTAGGGAATATGAGGTAGGAAGGACTGCTATCTCACCGGAGATGGGCTTGTGTTGTTGTCTTGTGACGAGTAGCAGAACCAAGGGAGCTCGGCAGAAGGAGGTCAGGACCGGGGGTGCTCAGCTGAAAGTAGGGAGAACCAGGGAAAACCGTAGATGGAGAGGCGGGATTGGTGCTCGATCCGTCCGTGAGTGGAGGCAGCTGCCAGATGCGGCCGATTCGTCAGATTCGAGACAGCAGCGACGGCGGGATGGAGATCGGATGCAGCGACGACGGGATGGAGAATTTATGCAGCGGCGGCGGTTTGCAGAACGGATGCGGCGGACTGGGTGGACGGGGCGGCGACCGTGGCCGGCATGGAAGACGGCGGCGGCCGTGTTGTGCGCTGGAGCAGGGCGAGATGGAACTGATTTGGGTGTTTCTTTTTTTTCTGAGAGAAGGGAACGGGGGCTTCCCGTCTCTTCCTTTTCTCACAGGTAAACATAAAAAAAGCGGGCTCCGTGCGCGCGCAATGAAATAGATGGCGGGAAGCAGTAGGGCTTGCGCGCGAAGGAGTAAAGAAAAACTCTGTGGGCTGGATACCCACAGGAATATAGCCTCAGGCCTGTCGGCCCGGACAAACGCACAGGAATATATCTTCTCCTGTGGGTTATTAGGCAACCTACAGAAATACACCTATTTTCCTGTGAGCTGTTGCGGGACTGACAGGAAAATACCGTGGCTCACAGGGTTAATCACATTTCTGGTAGTGCACGCAAACCGGCGCAACTGGGTGAGTTTTCTATATATTCACTGATGGCATCCCTGGCATCGACGGATGCGGCCACATGTATGGGGAATGATCCTTCGTGGTCTGGTTGATAAAGTGCATTTGGATTGGCTTTCAGGAGAAGTAAGCGTATGGTACGTCTGTCTCTTTGCTCTACCACAGATGCAGCCAAGTGAAGAGGTGTGCTTCCATTCTCATCTTGTTGTCCTGTAAGGGCGTTGTTCCATTCTAACAACATCGTTGTAAGAGCTGCAAGTGGTGTCTATATCGGTTAAACAATTCTAAATGAGAGAAGAGAACAAAACTATGAAACGGTTTACTTATTTATTTATTTTTTTGCGGAAAAAGATCCAGATCTATTTCATGAGTTCATAAGAAGCACAAAGTATCCTAAACATGATAAAAATTACATCGAGGTCTTTGGACCACCTAACGAATACTACTGCCGCCAGAGCGAGCCGCCGACGCGCCGCTGTCGCCGCTCCATTATCGGAGCCGGCATGCCATTGTTGATGACAGTCGGGAAGTCTTCATGCACGTGCCCCTAAGGACCAGCACCCCAGAGATGAAGTTGTCAACCCTTGAATTGATCCGAAACTTGTAACACCAAACCTAAAACACACGTAGACTGGACGAGATCCAGAACACACGTAGACTGGACGGGATCCACCACTCCATAGAAGCGGCGACCAGACGAATCCCCACCCTTCTCAACGCCAGCAGCAGGATCGTCGCCGACGAGGTGGAAGAGGAGGCGGGTATACCTTATTCTTGTCCCGCACAATGCCGCCATAGCCACCATAGCGACGATGCCGGATGACCAAACTCTAACTTTAGGGACCCTTCTACACCGCCGAGCGCAGGTCCGAGGTCCCAACCTCCTCCCGCCGCCGGAGCGGCAAGCAGAGGAGGCGGGGACCCGTCGATGCTCGGTCGCAGACGACGAGGACGAAGTAGATCGTGGCGGCTGCTAGGGTTTTTACCCTAGCCGCCGCCTCTTTTTCACGGGAGGAGAGAACGTATCTCACGGGAGGAGAGGTCCTCGCGTGTAGAGTTTTCTGTTTTGGATGTGTTTATGAAACGGTTTACTTAGACTCTATGCCTTCCTTTTTGCACCATGTCAGTGCTCTGCACGCTCTGTTTTTGAGGAAACAAATAAGAAAAAATGCTCGGAAATTCACAATATCTATTTCTATTTGGGGCCAAAAAAAAAAATTGATGTTGCAAAATTAAACATGTCATCACGATAAGCAATGACAACCCAGCAAAACAACAGAGGCCGGACATGCTAGACTATAAGCGAGAAAAGCTGCACTGAACACAGGGGTACCTGACCCACTTTCTAAAAACACGTTTCCAAATAAATGCCAAAGTCTTCAAAAAATATGTGTATAGCAGAAAGTTTCGCGGAGAAACGTCATTTATTGCCGCTTGTGTAAAAAAGAGAAAAATGTCCCGTGAAAAGTATTTTTGCAACACTAAAATTAGTCTTTTTCTTCGGGGCGTGTGCACTTGAAATTTTCTTACCAAAACTTTGTACCAATTACGTATTTTGCGGAAATGAACACATGGAATTTTGTTCTGAATTTTTTTAACATTTCAACACATGTTTAGAATGTTTTTTTTTCAAAAACAGGTGCGCCAGTTTCATCCCCTCTCACCAATAAGCAAGCTATATGTCTTTTACTAACTGTGCATTATAGTTGGTTCATAAATAAATATCAAAGAGGAGTATTTCTTACTCGTATGTAGAAATTGAGCCCCCTCGTTGCTCCAAGGGCACCATGGGCAGCGACTCGGGTCCCTAAATACTGTCGCCCCATGTAGAACCTCCCCCCTCCCACTACCGCATAGCAAAGGCCATGCAATGTCAGCCACAACAAAGAAAGTTGCAGGAAGGAACCTGATCCGACGGTGGAATAAGAAAATACGCGCTACACACAAATTGGGAATCTCAAAAAAGAGATGTTTTGACTTCCATCTAGTGTCGATGATCTAGAGGCTGTAGAGGAAGAACGTCCATTAGCTAAGCAAGAAACTGAACAGAAAATCCATTCGAATGTGTAGATGGCACGTCTTTGGAGGGAAGAGGAACTCAGATGGTACTAGCGGTAAAAAGCTAAATTCATTCTTGAAAGAGATTCAAAATACAAGATATTTCCATAATGTCGCAAATGGAATACATCATACCAAACTTATTCACTCTCTGCTAAATGATGAGGGCATGCCCAAGAGACATGAGCAACTCAAATAATACATCACAAACTATTACAAATGTTTGTCTGTGGCCCTGGAAGAAGGAATATTTTCAATGTATGAGTCCCGAATAGATTACATCCCCCAGGTTTCTGACGAGAAAGATGCCCTACTTACTACAACTTATACCGAGGAAGAAATAAAAGAGGCGGTTTTTTCAAATGGAATCAACTAGGTCTCGGGAACTGATGGTTTTCCAGCCGAGTTCTACAAGAACTTGTAGGATGTCACTAGAACGAACTGTCTAGATTTATTTTGTTTTCTTGTTGCTCGACGACAAGACATGTTCCAAGTAAATTTTGATGAGATAATTTTGTTGTCTTAAGATTAACGAAAAATAAAGGATCCACCAATATAAGCCTATTTGTCTTCTCAAGCCTAAAGGATTCGTGCATAGATTGGATTATTTCTGGTCAAGATTCTTCTCGCAAGGAAATAGAGAGGAAAGTAAGTATCGACTGGACAAATGGAGTGTGGTTTGCTGACCCAAAGATCAAGAAGAGATAGGGTATTTTAACCTTAAGGTTAAGAATAAATCCCTAGGCAAATGGATTTTCAAGCTTCTTTCCGGATGTGGGCATGTGAAACACTTCTAAAGAATATATATATATATATATATATATATATATATATATATATATATATATATATATATATATAGGCTCAAAGGCATTGTCCCATGTTGAATGGAAACCCGGGGCTCTCATTTTTTGGTTGGTCTATTGGCGATGAAGAAATACTTATTCTGCTTTGGATCATTTTGAATTGAGGTTGGATAAATATCTGGCTCTCTATAATATTGTCCCTCACAACATCGATGCCATTGGCACAATTCTGGAAACCTCTCCACAAAAAGGAGGTTCGGATAAGATTTAATTGTCCTTAGGCCTGCATCATTGAATGCTCTTCTAGATCGATTGGCAATAGACCAATTGTCACGGGGAATTTTGATGGTATCTATATGAGTGGTAAATTCTCAGTGGACTCCATGTATAGAGCTCTAGTCAAGCCAAAATTTATGGATGGCATAGTGATCTGCCATCACCATAGGCGATCTACAGATTTTTAATTATTATTTGTGTTTCACCTTTTTTTTATTGGACTTGGTATGCCTGCGTGCATCTTTATTATCGTACAGGACCGATGTAATGATTAAAACTTCAAAGTAACAAAGCATCCATTAGAAAAGAAAAGTGAAGATATGTACGCCAAATAAGATCAGCCAAATAAAATATTCTAAAGAGTGTTTTTTCAAAATGGTGTAATTCCTCGTTCTTTGCATCAATAGATATAGATGGCCTAAACAGTGATTTTTTTTCTAAATGATTTTGAAGTACCCGAGCAATTTCTTCCAAAGTAACGTTGACATTATGGCAAAAAACGAAGCGTTACAATAATCCATTTTTTTTGTAACTATGGGTTAATTTGACATATTTGTCCACCAACCTGTGAAAGTGAATTTGAAATATGAACTTGATGTGATCCACCATTTGATTATACTTTTTATTTTTATTCCATTAAACTGAGAAAAAATACTTTTGACAACGGTGCCCATTCTTTAGTACAAAAATACTGTCCTTCAACGGAAAATGTTCATACTTAACTGAAAAATGTTTCATCTGAAGAAACACCAAAAAAATGATGTTATTCGGCAGAACAAGAGGCAAGTGTAATGATCTGCTAGTGCTATCTTAACTCTCTTAGCATAAATATTTAATATATTTCGAACTATTATACAAAATTAATTTGAAGTATGCTTTGTTTTGTTTTAATTATTTGAAATTTAAGGCTCCATTTTGCATATCGTTCCGCGGCACCAAATTTCTGGAAACGGCTCTAGAGATTTAGGAGATAAATTTACTTAATAATACATATTTAGCAATTAACCGTAATGTGATAATATCAGAATAAGGCGACACATTGTTGCATGCAATGGCATACCTAGACAGCAAATTAGAAGTCAAAGTGGTTACCTTTGCCTCGGAGAACAGCAGCGTGCAATGCATTTTGTCCATTCGGTCCGGAGTAGGAAAGAACCCCACCACGGCTTTCCTGGTGGAGTGTCTCCGCGATGATTTCGTTTCCCATCAAGACGGCCAGATACAAGGGAGAAGTACCACCATCTCTGGGAACACCGGCCAATGCTGGATCCTTCTCCATGAGAAACTTGACCACACGGTTTTCCCCTACACGGACAGCCTCATGCAAGACGGTCCATTTGCGCTTGTTCTCTGTCTCGAGCAGCGCCTTGGCTCTGGTGGCGCTGCTATCCTGCCCTTGATGAGCAAGTTGAACGAGCAGAGACAGCATTGGGAAGTTCCCCGCCCGTGTCGCGCAGTGTAGGGGCGTATCTCCGTTGTCGTTCTTCGCGGAGAGGAGGCTCGATGCCTTGCCGTGGATGAGGCGGGCTTTGCTCAGGAAGTCCTCAGAATCACCATAGGTGGCGACCGCATGGAGAACGGTGTCGCCTCCAACGGTGACCCCTCCTAGGAGAGAATCCTTGAGAAATGATTCTTCGTCGTCAACCGAGCTTGGGATTTCCCCGTGGAGAAGGGATTCCAGACTCTGGAAAGAGCCTGAGCAGGCCGACGCAAGGAGCCGGCAGTCCATGGCTGGCGAGCGAAGCTTGGACGGCGTGGATGTCTGGGAATTGGCCGCAATCATCTCGGCTTCCATGGTCACTGGTGGAGCACGGAGGAGCTAGTTAGGAGGTTCCTCCCCGGCTTTACCACTACTGTAGAAACAGGCTGGTTCTCGGTGTATGGTGTGGTTGTGCACAAGAGCCATCACCCGTTGATGGCATTCGTTAGCAAAAGATGGAGGAATCAATCGAGTGGCACGACCGGCTTGTCTTAGAAGACAGAGCCAAAGGTGCAGTCTAAAAGAAAAAGTGCACTTTTTTTTTTTTTTTGCCTGAGTGCACGCTTTCTTGTGGCATGGTCTGTAAAAGCACGGGAGCCAAGTAAGAGGAATCAGACGAACGCTTTCTTATCGACTGTGTACTTTGAAAATAGCTGGCAATTGGGTTGTTCCTATGAAAAACAAAGTGAAACGACCACAAAATGGGCCTCGATCTGAATTCGTAGAGACCGGGCCAACACAAGAGGTTGTGGATTCTCGGCCTTCGGTCGTAGCACAGGTTCTACTAGTACAAATCCTGGAAAAAGACGCGAAAATTCCCCTCAAACAATAACAGGCATGGAAAAACAGCGTGAAAATCTCTGGTGGTGGCCGGCGCGAAAATCGCTCGCAATTTAGCTAGGATTCCTATCAAGAACGGGATCTGCAGTAACTTTTTTTTTTTGAGAATATGCAGGAAAATTGATGTTATAAGAAGCGGCTCACTTGGTTAGGGAAGTGGATGCATGACCCAACCTCCTAGGTATAAGTCATCATGGATACAAAATTAGGTTCTTATTATTTCAAAAATCAAACTCGTTTTGGGGGTTTTCCCCACCGCTTTCCTTTAAAAAATGTTGATGTTATAAGACAGACATCCTACCGTGGATTGTGACTTGAAGCAAGTGAGCAAGTGAAATCGTCATGTAAAGGGGATGTTGAGTGCTGAGTCGGTTCAAAGCAAGTGAGCAAGTGAAATCACTAGGTGAAGGTTTTTTTTTTAAAATGAGTGATATAGTTTAAGCATTATACCCGGCCTATACATAGTTTAAGACCAGAAAGCTAAAAGTAACACTAGACGAATTACATGGAGCACAAAGAACAACCAAACGCCTACGACTATAGCGGCCCAATGCGAAGATCACGCTGTCACCCATGTCGGCAAAAAATATCCCTCGTCATATCCTCCAAACATGTACAGAACTCCATAAATAGGCAGCGACACTCCACACGATGTAGAGATGACCACAAACGGAGCGTAGTCATGCACCGGTAGATAACCTGCATAAGAGAAGATATTTTATCATTAAGAACCTTGACATTTCTACACGGCCATAGCGACTAGATAATGGCAACCGCTCCCACCCAAATAAGAATTTTGTACTTATAATCTATCTCATGTAGCCAATTGCCAACTATATTTGCAACTCTACGAGGAGGACTCAGTCCAGAAGCTACTTGGATGATTGATCATATAGACCTAGCAAATTTACATTGGAAAAGAGGTATTTAATTATCTCGTCATGATGACAAAAAACACATTGCTTAGCCCCTTGCCAATTCCTTCTAACTAGGTTATCCTTTGTTAGGATGACTCCCCAACAAAGATACCATGGGAATATTTTTGTCTTGAGTGGTATCTTCATCTTCCATATTATTTTGTTATTATCAACTGGCACTGAAGGCATGATCAAAGCTCTATACACTGATTCTACGGAGAACTTTCCATTCATAAGTATATTCTATTTGAACTCATCACCACCATTAGAGAGATGCATCGTAGTTAAACATTGTATCAGAGTGTTCCACGATGCAAGTCTAGGTACGAATAAAGTTCGCCTAAATGACATATTAGGAGTGGAGGATTCTAGCTCAAAAGCAATGGTGTCCCCTTTATGTCAAACAATATTATACAAAGCCGGGTATTATTCCCGGAGTGTGGTATTTCCTAGACACTTATCCTCCCAGAACCTTACCTCGGATCCATCCTTAATGGAGAAGGTGCCGAATCTGAAGAAATGTTTCTTCGTACTCATCAGCCCAGACCAAAAGTGTGAATCTCCCAGCTTCTAAAGCACTTGAGATAACCTTTCGAACCGGCCTATTTCCTCTAGAGGAGGGCTTGCCAAACACCATCTTCAGTAAGTAGCTTAAACAACCATATACCCAGTAGAGCGACATTTTTGACCTCTAGGTCATGAATACCAAGTCCACCTTGATATTTTGGTCGACAAACCACACTCCATTTTGCTAGCCAATATTTCTTTTTCTCAATATCTCCTTGCCAAAAGTCTAGATCGAAAGTAGTCCAATTTTTGCTATTCTCCTTTGGGCAGCAAGAACAAAGAGATCATATATACAGTACCATATTGGTGAGTATTGAATTTATGAGCACCCGTCTTCCGCCTAGTGATAGCAATTTTCCTTTACGCTTGTTGAGCCTTTTCTATAATCACTCCTTGACTAATTTCCATTCAACATTTGTGAGTCTCCAATGGTGTATCGATATTCCCAATTAAATAGTTGATTGGAAACTGTCCATGATCGCAACCAAAAAGCTCAACTTAATGGTTGGCCTTGTCATGAGCCTCTCCAAAGAAAAACAATTCACTTTTGTAAAAGTTTATTTTCAAACAGGATAATTGCTCGAATGCTTATAGTATTAGCTTCATATTATTTGCCTTCTCCAAGTCATGTTCCATAAACAGAATTATGTCATCAGCATATTGAAGTATAGATAGACCATCATCAACTAGATGGGGAACACCTTCAATTTGACCCTCCGACTTAACATGATTTATCAAGATTGCCAACATATCCGCCACTATAATTGACTATGGATTAGAGCTCGTCACTCATCAGAAGTAATTACCGGCGAGCTGGGCTCTCCTCCCACGGAGGATCCTCCTCCAAAGGCAACGAGTACCTAGCAAACAAAAGGCGATCTCGACTGGCCCACCTCACCGAGCAAGAACGCGTAGAAGCCGCGAAAGTCCTCGACTTCGGCTCTATGATGGTGGATACGCGGGGCAACGTGCTCCCGAAGACGCCGCAAGCTGCGGTGACAGTGGCCACCATGTACCTCCTCAACAACTAGCCACCGGCTGGAGATCCGCGAGCTGCTATGCACCGATCTACGATCATAGGCTTGGGATTAATCGAGGTCGCCCTCGACAAAGAACCAACGCCAGAGCCAAAAAAAATCAAGGCGCTAGCCAAACGCTACTCCTCGACCTCGTCCAGCGAGGATAGTCACGGCATGTCTCGATGTCATTGCTCACGGCGACACGATCACAACTACGACGCGCGTGATGACATCACGCAGCGCAAAGTCGACAAGAAGCATGCAACACATGCTCGTTCCACTGACTCGGAGGACGACGAGGTGGAGATCTGCGGCGCCAGATGCTTCAGCAGAGCCATCAGGCAAAAGCGAATGCCTAAAGGGTTCAAACTCCCCTCGGAGAACCCAAAATTTGATGGCTTGCAGGACCCAAAGATTTGGCTGGAGGATCACATCTCCTCCGTCAGGCTGCATGGAGGGAGTTAAAGCACAGCCATGCAATGCCTGCAGCTACAGCTGCAGGATGCCGCCCGCGCATGGCTCAACAACCTCCCATTCGCAGCTGGGAAGAGCTGGTCTATAGCTTCGTGCGCAACTTCAAAGGTAGTTACAAAAGGCCCGCATCAATCGAAGAACTGAGAAGCTGCCAATAAAGGTCTGACGAGTCACTGCGCTCGTACATCCAGAGGTGGCCCATCATCAAAAACTCCGCAAAAAACATCTCAAAGGACCGCGCAATCGACGCGTTCAACAGCGGCGTCCGGCGCATAGAGCTCAGGGAGGAGCTGGGCCGCTCAAAGCCCAAAACAATCGACCACCTGATGGAAATCGCGAATCTGTGGGCGGATGGAGAAGACTCGTTGAAAACCGCACCTACTCCGATGATGACGCGAGGAAAACATCGAATGCGCGTCTACGAGGACCGTGATGAAGTCAACATGGTCGCAGCTGGCTATGCCGACAAACGCGATGACAACCACAACAGCAGATATCGCAGCGGCGGATACCGTCACAGCAGGAAAACCACACAGGTGTGGTAGCGCCGCACTCGGGAAGAGGCACCTGCAACATCCATCCAGGACAGACTGTCTGGACCATGCAAAGTGCACTTCTATATCGACAAGCACGATGGCAAGAAAAAAATCCAGCCACCTTCTCAAGGATTGTCGCGAGTTCCTTAAACTCCACGAGGGCCTTGCCCAGATGAATCGCGACGCGGTCAACAGGGGCTATAGGGCTGCCCCAGGCGCTGTGGCACATGGAGCTCCTCCACCACCGCCCGGACCACCACCACCCGTGGTCGTGCCAGTCTAGCACCATGGAGGCGAGCCGTACCCACGAGCCGTGGCAACATGGGGATGATCCAAAAAGGGCGTCCCTCAAATCCAGTGCAGAAGGCTATCACTCGCCAAGTCAATCTGGCGATAAGCTCTCCACCTTCTACCACTGAGTACCTCAGTGAAAGCGAGTCCTGCATCACCTTCGACAAACATGACCACCCATGCCAAGTTCCTCGTCCAGGACACTGTCCCCTCGTACTCGAGGCACAGATCGAAGGCTTCCACATGAGTCACATCTTCATGGACGGTGGGAGTGGCATCAACCTCATGTTCGCAAGTACCTTGCGCGCGATGAGGATCCCTCTAAGTTGCCAAGAAATTTCAGACACGACATTCCATGACATTGTCCTAGGGAAAGGCGTATATCCCCTAGGAGAAATCAACCTCGATGTCATCTTAGGCACGCCGCAAAACTTTTGGCAAGAATGCATCGACTTTGAAGTCGTCGACTGGCCCTCACAATACCACTGCATCCTCGGGACATGTCGCGTTCGCACGATTCATGGTAGTGCTGCACTACGCCTACCTGCAGATGAAAATGCCAGGTCCAAACAGCGTCATCACAAGCAATGGAAGCTTCGAGAGGTCCGACAGCTGCGACAGGGAATTCAACAGAATCTACCAGTCCTTTGGAATGTAGGAGGGACTCGCAAGGTTGAAGGAGTCGACAGACAACAATCTGCCTCCCCTGAGCAGGCCAAGTTCACCAGACCTGTACTTCGACTCATCGATGCACACAAAGAAAGTCTAGGTCCACCCAACGGACCCAACCAAGACGGCCCTCATTGCTAACAACTTGAGTTTTGCATAGGAACTCGCACTCGTTAAATTCCTCCGTGAGCAGTGGGAAATCTTCACCTGGTGTCCAGCGGACATGCCAGGGGTTCCCAGGGAATTCTCCGAGCATTCACTCAACATGAACCCAAACGCAAGGCCAGTCAAGCAGACAATATGGCGACAGTCTGAGCCAAGAGCAAAAGCAGTCGGTATGGAGATCAACAGACTCCTCGACGCAAACTTCATACGTGAGATCAAGGAGAGCACCTGACTCGCAAATACAGTGCTTGTGCCTAAAAAGGACACGGATATCTTGCGGATGTGCGTGGACTTCACCTCTTTGAATAAGCACTGCCCAAAGGACCACTTCCTGTTTCCTTGGATCGATCAAATCATCGACTCCACCATGGGATGCGAGCGCCTCTGCTTCCTCGACGCCTACTCAGGCTACAATTAGATTCGAATGAAGGAGGAAGACCAGGAGAAAACATCATTTACAACTTCCTTTGGTGTGTTCTGCTACAACACGTGCCTTTGGGGCAAAAAAGGCAGGAGCCACCTATCAGCGGTGCATGCAGGCTTGCCTCAAGAACCAACTTGGTCGTAACATCCAAGTCTACGTTGACGACATCGTCATCAAAACCAAAGAGGAAGCCACATTAATCGACAATCTCCGCGAAACCTTCACTAACCTCGACTGCTACCGGATCAAGCTCAATCCGGACAAATGCGCCTTCGGCGTGCCATCGGAGCAACTACTCGGGTATCTCATCTCTGTGAGAGGGATCGAAGCAAACCCAAAGAAAATAAAGGCCATACTGGCCATGGAGAAGACAAAGAACGTAAAAGGCGTCCAGCAGCTGGCTGGGCGAATCGCGACGCTCAGTCGATTCATCAGTCGAATGGGAGAAAAGGCATTGCCCTTCTACCAACTCCTCCACAAGGACGACAAGTTCGAGTGGACAGACGAGGCGCAAGAAGCATTCGAAGACCTCAAACGTCTATTATCCACTTCGCCAGTACTGGTGACGCCTCGTGAAAAGGAACTACTACTGCTCTACATCTCCGCCACCAACCAGGTGGTCAGCACAATGCTCGTAGTAGAATGAGCCGAAGAGAATAAGGTCCATGGGGTCCAGCGCCCAGTATACTACCTCAGCGAGGTGCTAACGCCAACAAAGCAGCGGTACCTGCACTACCAGAAGCTGGCCTATGGCGTCTTCATCACAGCCAGGCGACTATGCAACTATTTCCAGGAGCACCCAATCGTGGTGGTAAACGACGCCCCGATCAGGCACATACTCAATAATCCTGACGCCACCGGACGAGTCGTGCTCTAGGGAATCGAATTATCTCCACGAGACATCACATACGAGAAGCGCGACGCGATCTCATCGCAAGTTCTCCTGGACTTTCTCATGCACTAGATGGAGAACCAGCTCCCCGAGAAGCCAGATATGTCCTATCTTTGCACAATGCACTTCGACAGGTCCAAGCGAAAGGACGGAGCTGGCGCAGGTGTCATACTGACATCGCCCCAAGGAGACAAGATGAAATACATTCTGCGAATGCAGTTCACTACCTCCAATAATGAAGGCGAGTACGAGGCCTTAATCCATTGGATGCGGATGGTGAAGGCCTGCGGCGCTAGGAGGCTCATCATCTATGGTGATTCCAAGCTGGTGGTGAACCAAACAATGCACGAGTGCGACGCACTAAGTGACAACATGATTGCCTATCGCAACCTCTACGACACACTCGAGGGAGACTTTGATGGTTGCGAGCTGCGGCATGTGGGCCACGAAAGCAACGAAGAGGCGGACCTACTCGCCAACATTGGCTCCACCTGCGCCCCCATACCACCTGGGGTATTCCTCGAGCGCATCTGTGAGCACTCCATCAATCCTAAAGCTCTAGAGAAGAAAACAAGCACGCCAACAGACTCGGGGGCTACGCCACCCAATGAGCCAATGGCACTCGACGACATGGAGCTCGATACAGGACTCGAAGGACCATTGGGCGTCATGATGATCGATCTATCCTGGACACAACCCTACATCACATTTCTACTCAGCAAGAGGCTGCCAGATGACCCGACTGACGCGTGACACATCACGCGACGATCCAAGGCATTCGCCCTCATCAACAGCGAACTGTACAAGCGTAGCATCACAGGAGTACTCCAACGATGTGTCTCCAATGGGGACGGAAGGGACGTCCTCCTTGACATACATGAAGGAACTTGCGGACACCATGCTGGCAGTCGCCCCCTCATCGCTAAAGCTCTACGAGCTGGATTCTACTGGCCCACGACCATGCGCGACGCCAAGGACATCGTCCAGCGCTGCAATGCTTGCAGGGATTTGCGGACCAACCACATGCACCTGGCGCGGAACTCAGGCCAATACCACTGCCTTGGCCCTTCGCACAGTGGGGACTCGACATGGTCGACAAGCTCCCAAAGTCCTTGCGAGGAGGTTACGTCTACCTCTTAGTCACCGTCGACAAATTCACCAAGTGGATCAAGGCCATGCTAGTAAAGAATCAATCAAGGGCCAGTGCTGTTAAGTTCTTCGAGTCCATTGTCTACCGCTTTGGAGTGCCACATAGCATCATCACGGACAATGGGACGAACTTTACCTCCAAGGAGTTCCAGGAGTTCTGTGAAAACCTAGGAATCAACATAAGATGCGCCTCGGTGGCTCACCGGCAGACCAACAGTCAAGTCAAAAGGCCAACGACCTCGTTTGTAGTGGAATCAAGAAACGACTCCTCCGGCCACTCGAACATGTTGCTGGATGCTGGCCAGACGAGCTGCAATCCGTACTTTGGAGCCTACGCACAACTCCAAACAGCGCCACGGGATACACTCCATTCTTGATGGTGCACGGTGCCGAAGCAGTGCTACCCGCAGAGGTACGCTACAAAGCCCCACGGGTGGTTGCATACAGCGAGAAGGAGTCAACTCTCGCACTCGAAGACTCTGTTGACCTCCTTGACGAGGCACGTGAGATAGCAGCAGAGAGATCAATGATCTACCAGCAAAGCCTCCGCAACTACCACAGTAGAAGGCTACGCCCTAGATCCTTCGTCGAAGGAGACCTGGTCCTGCGACTGAAGCAACAAGGGCATCTCAAGCTCGAGTCCCCTTGGGAAGGACCTTACGTGATTACAGAAGTAATCCCAGGTGGCGCCTATCGCCTTAAAGATTTCAAGACCGGAGTCGCATACTCCAACCCCTGGAACGTCGCGCAACTGCGTCGTTTCTAACCCTAGTCGTTTTTATATTATAAATAAGGATATTCAGCCAAGCTATTTAGTCACACATTGTACCTCATACTATTCTGCGAATAAATAAAGCTAAGTGCCCCAAAACTCTGTGTTTTTCCTTATATTCTCGTAATTTCATCACTCAGGGGTTACGCCACCCTTTACATTTTTGTTCCATGAACAAATCACGGTATCCTGAGTAGCTGACACAATACCAATCGAACCCTTGATAAAAACCAACCCAGTTGCAACGCGCCTGACAGGTTGGCAAGGTGCTAAGATAAACACAGGTCAGGCTAACGAAAAGAACTGCAGAGTACAATACACTCAAAAAATACACAAGCTTGCAAGCTCTTCACATATAAATGGGTACTATATACACCCAACATAATCATACGAACTTTTACCACACTTATACATCTATGTGCAGAATACAACCTACGCTACTGCTGCAACAGAAGAACATTCGTCTGTTCTTCCAAGAAATCGACAACATCCTCCGCTTGCCGGTCAACCACCTGGTAGTGCGGCACCATATCCAAACTCATCCCTTCAGGCGGTGGCGGAAATCCAGTGGCAACAGACGCAATATCCACATCTGGCCGGTGCAGTCGCACCAGTGACAGCGCAGCCTTGCACCTGTGACCACTTGCTATCGCACGCACTCGCGGATCGCACTTATATCTTAGATTTTTGCCAGAAAAGCCAACAGCCTTGAAGGGACGGCGTCCATAGGAAACATCGTCTGATAAATGTGCTTGAGGCACGACTGCGCCTTCTTCAAGCATTGAAGCAGACGAGAAGAACGATCCTGCAGGGTCGCCAATGCGACTGCACGGTTGCGGTCCACCCAAAAATACCCACTTGCTTGCAGCTGCTCCTGGGTCAGGTCGTTCATTCGAATAGCCACCCGATCCTTCTCATCCTGCGGATGACGAGCACTAACAACTACACCAAGCAGGCAGCAAAGTGTCAAGACAAAGCATTGCTACGACTGACTGAAGGACAAGATGAGAAGACAGAAGAATGACATTTAAACTGCTCATTCCATTGCGCCACTTCCTACAAGAGATACTTCTCGCGGGCGGTAGCCTTCTCAGCCTTCGACTTCCACACATCCGCATTGCCGCGGACGATTGGCAACTCGCCCTCCAGCTGCTTAATGCGGTCGCGCAGACGCACAAGAAACGATAATTCCTCCACCTTTGAACGCGGTTGCGCCGTGGTTTCATCGGTGGGAGGAGAGTCACAAGAACCACTCGAAGGATCATTCGAAGGACCCTAGTTACAATCAAGCAAAAGGCAAAATGAGACCAACTATGCATTTGATAAAAGGAAGGACTGCATTCGAATTGGATAAATGTCAAGGGAGCACCCCCCCACAAGAGCATGGTTCAGACAAAAGGCTACACAAGCTATTACACATGGCGACTAAGGAGCATTTTGCTTCTTTGACTTCGACTTTGACTTCGAGGGCTTCATCGCTTATGTGGCAGTCTCCGATGCCACGAATTTGCCAGTGGCAGCCCCAGATGTCGCGGTCTTCGCCGCCTTTGCTCGCCGCCGCTCTTCAGAGTACTTGGCAACTGTCTCGATCAGCTGCGGCCTGTATTTACCACAGTTAGTAGAGAAGGGAGCAAACACTACCTGCTGGCCTCCGGCATCGACAGGCATCGCCCCGGAGATTGCGGCAGGATCCAACTCCACGCCATGGGCCTGCACCATCACAAGTGCCATGGTGGCGCCGACAGACCGCTGCGAATTCCTAAATTCTAGGGGGATAACCCTAGTGAAGGAGTCCACCAGGTCATCAAGATTATCAACTAACCCGGCCTTGGGAGTCAGGTCCTCACGGAGTCGACTGAGCACATCCTTGGCCTTCTCTAGTGTTTCCTGAAGGGAAACACTATAGTCCTCGACTGCGGCAATGGCGCCAGCCAAAGCATCCGCGCGGCACAGAGACTAGGCGTCAAAGCTTAGGCCAGCAGCATCTGCGTATACAGAGTGTCAGCATAGCAACATGAGGTCAAACAAGGAGCAATGCAAGTCAAGCTGCAAATTACCTGAGAGAGCCTTGGCAATCGAAAAAAAGTTGTTCTTCGAACAACTTCTTCCTCTCAACATGGGAAGAGCGCGACTCTTCCTCGCGTTTCTGCGACTCTTTCAAAGCCGTGACCGCCTCATCTCGCCCTTTCTCCGCCGCGACAAGCCCCTTCTCGAGGGACATAACGTGACGGAGAAGTGCATTGTGTTCGCCTACAAAAGGACAAGGCATATCAACACTTGAATTGACAAAATTTCCACGAAGACAAAGACAAAATCAAAAGCTAACCTTCCATTGAGCGGTGTCAATTGTCCAATAGGGCGTGCTATCGACCCATTGCAAGGACTTGCTCCACAAGACGAGCAGCTTCCTTCACAATGAGCTATACCAAGGGAAATGAAAACTTAGTGGCAACCCGAAGTACAAATTCGACTGCCAAATAGAAAAAAGACACTTACATGTTCCTCCAAGGACTCCGAAGATGACTATCGTGCAATCGTCTAGGCAACCATCTGGTGCTCCCCAGCATGTGCGGAACTCGAAGAATTGGCACCGGAGTGGGTCGCCACTGGAGGAGAAGGAGACCATTTGGCCACCTCCTTGGCCTTGGAGTCTGCGACTCCGGACTCTTTCACAAATTGGACGTTGTCAAAATACGACGACGCTGCTTGACTACAAAACGTGCACAACACCACTTTAGAAAAGCAACCTCGAAGAAAAGCAAAGACAAACTCGTGGACACTAAAATCTTACCAGTTGAATTTGTCAAGGTCAAAGGACTCATCCCATGACTCCTTCGGCAGTCACAGCTTCTTCTGAGCAGGAGGATCCATGGAGCGCACAGGTACGGTGGGAATTGGCTCCTCTGCAGCAGCAAAGGGATCTTCCGGTGTCGTCGGCAAACAAGCATCAGAATCCTCGCTGCGGGGCTGCTTGCGAGTGTCGTGGCCGCTGGACTCGGGGGCTCCCTCCTCTTCTTCAACTGGGACGGTCGATTCCGACTCGTCCTCTTCCTCTGCTTCACCGGGAATAGTCCCTTCAGGCTGAGGAGTCAAACTAGCAGCCACGCTTCAGTCCTGCAATTAGAAGATACATCATTATATATCAAGTACTTGATGGAAATCAAGAAAGAAAACTACTTCACAGTACAGTTCTATCTCAAGAGGAGGGTTGCTGGCATCGAAAGAGGGAACGACCGGTTCGCCTGGGAGATCCTCCTTGGCGGTGTACTTGGTCACCAGTCGCAACCTCCTATCTACTTCACCCGCGGAAATGCCATCCACAGATATGCGAGTGACATCACCAGCACCGACCCATCGGTACATTGGATGGACCCTAGCCTGTAGAGGCTGGATGTGGCGGCGCAACCACGTGCGAATGAGAGCGGCGCCACCCTCTTCTTTTCCTATGCGGCCTTCGAGGTCACAGACACGCTGATACATCATCTCTATTTCCTCGGACTCGCTAGGCATCACGACGTTCTTCCAAGACCGCCTCCTCTTACAAGTTGCCACGGGGTCAAAAGGCGTGAGTCCATAGTGTTCCTCGTCGGCCTTCTGGTCGCGGATGTAGAACCACTTTTCTCTCCACCCTTAGACAGACACAGTGAGCTTGATGTCAAAGTAGATGGCGGAGGAGTCGACGTGGATTCCGCGGCCTCCTACGTCGTAGACTACCAAACCAGAAGCCGATTGCCGTTTGATCTTAAACAACATCTTGAAAATACCAAAGTGTGGCTCGATTCCGAGCCAGCACTCGCAAAGAGTGATGAAGCAAGAGATGTGGAGAATGGAATTTGGGGACAGCTGGTGCAGCTGGAGCCCATAGAAACACAGAAGACCCCTAACAAAAGGATGCAGGGGAAGGGAGAGACCTCGATGATGAACCCAAGGAACATCACCCGGAAACCTGGAGGAGGACGAGGGATTACCTCATCGCCGGGCACTCGCGAGTCATCTTCCATGGATGGAGGAGCTCCATCTTGACGAAGAATATGCAATTCAGTGGACTTGATGGTAGAAGCGTGCCAGGAGCCGTTGGTGATGCGGGTGCCACCCTTCTTCTTCCCAGCGGCGGTGACGCTGGTGCCCACAGCAGTGGTGCCGCCCTTCTTCTTGGCGGCGGCAATGGTGGCCGCAGATCCAGCGGCGGCGCCTCCTTTCTTCTTCCCATCTTTCGATGGCAATGCGAGCGGAGAAAATAACTAGGGAAAACATGGAGCTGGTCAAGTGCCAAGAAGGAGAACCGCGCAAGGAAGCAGAGAGAGCAGCAATGGCGAAGGAGGCACGAGCAAGAACAGAGATGGGAAAATTACCACAGTTGCGATGGTACTTAACCTCCTCGCGGATGCCATCCAACGGCCAGCAAAAACCCTACTAGACGTGTGGCGCACATCACCATCGACACGTGGCAGAGCTGAACCACGAACCATCCCCCACTACTTCCATTACGCGTGGAAATCGAGGAGACGCAGTTAAAAAAGAAGATTACGCACGCCTAGTCAAATCAAAGTCAGAAAGTGGGACCCACCGCTTGTCATGACCCGTCAAACCTACTCACGCGGGAAACCTAGGTCATCAAATCGTCAGCACTGACGTCATCGACTCCAATAGAAGAAAATTTTGACTAATTTAGTCCTTGCTTCAATCTTCGACTCAACCAAGTACTCGGGGGCTACTCCTAACAGGAGCGCTAGCCACGCACCCGAAAGAACTTTTATGCAGGTATCAGACTTCACGGAAACCCTTCACTTGAGTCAATGATTCATTTGTGAATTACGGGTTACTCTCATAGGGAGCGCTAGAAGCACATTCGACTGAAAAAAGCAACAAAAGACGACAGTAGTCGCAAATGTTCTTAGTACCCACTCGAGTCTACGACTCGAGTAGGCACCCGGGGGCTACTCCCATAGGGAGCGCTAGTCGCGCACCCTATGACTATTTACATCGTACTGTGTGTTGACAAAGTCCACACTCAAAGGTTATGGCGACTCCGCCTCATATTTTCCCTACAAATAGACTACGTCTCCTGGGCCACTCGAATCATCTCCACGATGACAAAAATTCGGATGCCGCGCTTACAGCGTGAAGATAAAACCTGAATAAGGCCTGGCAACGCATCTGCTGTGCACTACTAGAAATATATTCGTACCTACAGGTACGATGAACATGCCTTGATGGACGCGTCGAGTGCTCACACTTATGCACTGGAATTCGACTCTTGTAAGACCTCTTCGCCTGAGTCGAATTACGCCGGCCCTTTTCTGAATTTGAGTCCGGGGACTCGAATTTGAGTAGATTGCATTGTTTTGCCCTAAGGCAGTTAACTGATACCGATACATCGGATAAATCAGGCACGTATATCGACAATCCCTATGACACAAACAAAACATTCGAAAAGATACTCAGTCAGGCACTCGAAAGACATCATAAAGTCTCCAGTCGAATCTGCGATTCTACTAGACACTCGGGGGCTACTGACATGGGTATACCCTATAGGTACTGGAGTTCAGCATATATAGTCCAGATACGGCAGAAGCCCATGGCGTTGCCAAGGCCCAATGAAGAATTCGAGTGACCCATGGACTCTATGCTTGCTTGCAACGCAAGAAGAAGTTTAAGGTAGAAAGTTCAAAGGGACGAACCCTAATCTGTAACCGACTTGACCTGCAACCCAAGACCAAGCCTATCTATATAAAGGCTAGGAGGGGGTGGCGAGGAGGACAATTACGACCCTACTTTTCACCACCATCGCCAGATTGCATCTACGCACCCCTGTAATCTTCGATTCCTTCAATAATTCCAAGAGCAGACAAGCAGGAGTAGGGACCTCTACGAGGCCTGAACCTGGGTAAATCTTGCGTCCCTATGTGCTTGTTTGCTAGCTGACTGATGCCTCCAGTGCTCCCTCCTTATCCAAAACCCAAGTCTATAACAATGGGCATTGACGAGTTAAACCCTCATCGGAAAGAAAGAGCAAGGTTAAGGACTGAAATTTTTACCTTCAGCCTCATCCCTAGACACTTTTAACTGAGCATTTTCAAGCCGGAGGACTCTGTTCTCTCTCTGCTTGTTGCAGATATTCTTCAACAATTTCTATTTATACGAATTAACTTTCTGTAAGTCAGAATACCCAGAGTCAGAACTCTACTAAAGACTCGGGCTAACATTTTTACTAATATCAACATGAGCCTTGGGGGCTATACTAGTTCATTCTTTGGCATCCTATAAAAGCATAAGTCCGGAATGATTATCCAACTTCATTCTTGGGGGCTAGAGGATATGATATTAAATAAGGAAAAAAGTGAGTTGGAATTCTGACTTACATGTTGTTCATGGGTGAGTTTGCTCAGGCTCATGTTCACCTCAGTGGTAACCTTCTCGGCGAGGGTTAGTGGGATTACTGGCGGTGGCGGAAGCACGCCGACTCTCAATATCTCGTCGTGAAGACGGACTTTCTCAAGAAGTTCGGAGTACTTTACGTCCTCTGTTCTTGTGCTTCCTCCTCGGTGGTGATAGTCCGGCTTTCCAAGCATTGCTGGGCCAGCCGTTGGATCGCCTCCGCAGATTTCCGAGAAATGCCAAGTTTGGCAAGACCCGGATTGCTGAGGAGGTTTTCAGCAAAGGTTTGTGCCGAGGGATCATTACCCTTAGAGGGTTCACCCTTATCAAGTTCTAAGTCACACATGGTGATGTCAGTCTGCGAGCCGAGGATCGTTGGCTCTACTTCTTGAGCTAGATCTTCCACAACGGGCGGAGATGGAGTAATCTCCGGCGCTGCGGAAGGCTGAGGGGAAGGAGTCGGAGGCACTGCGGTAGGAGAAGTCAAATTCAGTTTTGACTGGCGCAGAGGTTTCGATGAGCCTCCTTTCCCTTTGCCCTTGGTGAGCTGTCTAGCTCTGAAGAGGTAATAGAACGAAAATCGTACACTTCAGAAAGAATAAGAAACAAAGACCTTGTGAGGAAAGTTACATCTTCACAACGGGCACTTCTTTTGTGTTGATAGACACTGTCGGAGCCTTACATTTTCGGGTAAGTGCGCCCGGCAGTGGAATCAAATCTCTGTTATCTTGAGATAGCTCAGGAGGATATCCCTCGATAGGAGCAAGCTCCAACTCGGGGAGATTGGTAAGCTGAAAAGAAGAAGTATCTCAGTATTGCTAAAAAGACATAACAATGTAAAGATGGACACATAATTCAAGTTACTGCTGAAAAACTTACGAGTACCACTAGATCCTCAGCCGTATGCATGTCCAAGGACAGCTCCGGGATTTTCCTCTCGATCCGCTCCCTTATCAACCATTTGATTTGGGACTCATAGTCCTTTTCCGAGTAAGGACAGGAGTATTTTGGAGAGAGTCCTTCTTGGACACCGTGATGGAGTCCATAAGCCCGTCACCATGGTGTTGGGGAGGCTAGACCCGACGTGCCAACCAGCAGTGAACCAAGTCGGACCCTTTAAGGCCCTTGTGCTTCATCAGATATCCGATCCGCCTCTTGGCAAGAAGCAGATCATTAGTGAGAACCGACGCATCTGCATCCCAGGATTCTTGGGGTGTGGCGGCACTGTCAACAAAAGCCGACAAAGCAGTTTCTTTGCTGGGAGCAGGTCTGTCCTTATGATAGAAAAAAGCGGATGGCCATTGTTTCACCAACTCACTAGCTTTAATCCTAGGATAGACTCATTCTCTCCTAACAGAAAAGCTAAGAGTTCTAGTAATGTAAGGATTACCGGTGGTGATTGAGTTTCTCCGGGTATGAAAGTAATACCGGAAGAGTATGAGACTCGGCCTAATGCCGAGATACCCCTCGCATAAGGAGGTGAAACAGCTCATCTCTAAAGTAGAGTTCGGGGGTAGATGGTGGACTTGAACTCCATATTGATCTATCACCTTAGAAAAGAAATCTGAGGTGGGAAAGCTCAAACCTCTGTCTAGGTGCGTGCCAAATGCGCTCGCTCGTCGGTGTTGGGGGTGGGGACGATTTTTCCATAGCCGCTCCGCCAGTCGTCGGCGCGGAGGAGCCCTTCATTCTCGATGAAACGAAGCTTGGTGTCATCCAAGAAGCAGGAGATCAAGACCCTACGAAAGCTCTCCTTCGCCGCTGTTGACGCTGTCGCTGTTGTTGCTACCATGGCAGAAGATGAGGCTTCAGCCATCTTCATGAAGGAAATATGCCTTGAGAAGCAATAATAAAATTGTTATTATGCATTCCTTGTATATGATAGATGTTTATTTTGCATGCTATAATTGTATTGATAGGAAACATCAATACATGTGTGTTTAATAAACAAAAAGGGTTCCTAGTTATGCCTCTCTAATAGACTAGCTCGTTTATTAACAAGATGATCAAAGTTTCCTGGTCATGGACATTGGATGTTGTTAATAACGAGGTCACAGCATTTGTGAAATGATGTGATGAACATTCATCCGAAGTATAGCATTACGATCAAATTCATTATGTTTATATTGCTATAACATCATACGAAGTGGTCTTAATCCTTAGACCACGATATCATGTTAATTGCTAACACCAGAAGATTATCTTGATAACATCAAACGTCACACCGTAACAGGGTGACTATAAAGGTGGGTTCAGTGCTACGAAGGTGTTATGTCGAGGCTCATGATCAAGATTGGAATTTGTCAATCCTGATAACGGATAGATATACTCTGGGCCCTCTCGGTGATATCACATTAAGATAGCTTGCAAGGAAGTGATGTGATCACTAGAATGTTATATCACGGGAACGAGAAAAGAGTGCATGTCGGTAACGAGATCAAACTAGGTATTTGGATACCGATGATCGAATCTCGGACATGTATTATATCATGAGACAAAGGGATTAAGTTACTAGCGTTAAAGGTTCTCACGATCACATAAGTCATCGTTGAATGTGCAGGAGTCAGTATGGATCTCTAGGTCCCGCTTCTGATTATTGATTTGAGAAGGGTCTCAATCATGTCTTCATTATTCGCGAACCGTAGGGTGACAAACTTAAGTTTACCGAACACCATTTTGGAGCATATATGTTTCAGACGAAAGAACTACAAAGCGCTGGAATTATTTCGATGGAAACCGGAATTGTTTCAGGTGAAATTGCAGAAAGTGGTTCTTCATGTGATATTGAAATGTTGCAAGGGTTTTATGTGAATGTTTGTTAACTAAAGTAATTAACAAAATTCTGAATAAAATAAATAAAATAGATTTATTAAATGAGAGTTGCATTAAATTTGGTGGAAATTTAATGCATGTGAGTGGAACTTTGGGTGGAGCATGAATTGATGTGCGTGGAGCTTCCACCACATGAATGAGGAAGAGGTGGGGGCACCCCCTTGGCCGCCGGCCATGGGAGGGGAGGAGCCCCCCTCTCCTATAAAAGGCCCCCATCTCCTCCCTCACAAAGCACACCTCCTCGTGAAGGATCTCTCTCCCCCTCTAGATATTCCCCATGGTCTCGGATTAGCGAGATATATGTTTCCGGTGGCCTTGCGTATGGAAGGAGTTGCTGCTTCCGCTGATTCGCTGGAGCAAGGAGGTGGAGGTTGTCCGGTGGCTTGAATGTGTGTGCGAGGACGGATGCGCTGCTGATTTGTGGCGCTAGGACTTCCACACGATCTTGAGATCGGCAAGCATACGACCACATCATCCACGAGTTCCAACTCGTTAACAAAACTCTGTTGTCTTCGAGGCTAAGTTCTCTATGGATGTATATCCACGTGTTGCTCTGTATCTAGTAGATAGATCTGGGCGTATAGTTCTCAGCGTAGGATTTTTTTGTTTTCTATGCTGTGAACCCAACACTTCAGGCCACCGGTGACCTAGGATGGGCGGTGCTTGGAAATTTTGGGGGAGGCGGAGGAGCTCTATTCGTGGGAAGCGTCGAGGGGAAGGAAGAAGGCACTAGCGCTGGTGAAGAGGAAAGGGATGGATCTCAACCCCTTATATCCTTCATCTACGCCAATATTCGTGGAATGAAAAACAGTAACCATGCCACGTGTCGTGGAAGGAGCTAGGTATTACATCGTCTCGATCTCCGCACACGCATTAAAACGAGGCCTCGGTTCTACGCGGAGCAGATCCACCAACGGTCATGTTGTTAGGAATGTCTAGCAGTGACATGACTTGACCTGGACTGATGTCAGGTTACATCAGAGACCATGTTCCGGCTTAAAGTTTCAATTCTAAGCTAAAAACCCGAATAATGTATCCATAGGTCCGACTTACTTTGAGACTCGGTTCCTATCCTTTCTTTTTTGAAGTTTCAGGAACCCTTCAAAATTCGGTAAGCCAAAGATCAAGCTAGACAATGATGAAATCCGACTCTGGATCTTGGAGACTTCTGGGGGCTACTATTGGGGATATACTTTCCGGGTATCCTCGTTGTGCCTCAATGACCAGGGTGGCCCACTTCGGGTTAGAGCATTGCTTCATGGGCGGCCCAGTCAACGAGAAGAGGCGGAGTCCAGTCCGGCTACGGGAAGGCCTAGAAGACTTACCGACATAGGACTATAGTGTTACTTGTAGTTCAAGATGTACTCTGTAACCGACTCTTAGTCGTAGCCGGATAGGTCTCTCCTGTAAACCCTAGGACAGATATCTATATAAGTTGTCCTAGGGAGAGCCTTTTGGGAAATACCTTCACAATAGTGTACAAACTCAACTCGCACAGGCGAAACCTTTGTAACCCATATTCTGGATCTACCGTATTACTGGATTGCTAGCAGGAGTAGGATCCGTCCAAAGCCGGCGGATTCGAACATGGGTAAACTTGTGTGCTCACCGTCTCGGAATGTCGTACGTCCCACGCCCCTATCTTCCGCACACCTCGAGGACCCCCTCATCGCGTACTTGTCATCAATCCGACGACAAGATCATTCTCTTTAGCATCCCACTTTGGCATGGCAGTCGCGTAGCCCCCTGGCCCTAGGTGATGGCGATATTTCTTCTTCGCGGCATTTAACTTGTTTTTTTCCAACTTTTCCTTACAGCTTCTGACTCCTTGTACTTCACAAATGCATCCCAGTTAGCCTGCTGCTTCGTTAGATAGGCTTCGAATTTAGAAGGAGTCTTCTTCTGATACTTTTGTCGTAATAATTTTTTCCAGTTCTTGAATAGTTCGGCCATTTTCGTAAGAGTCCACTGCTTGATTTTCTTCCTCAATGCAGCTATGTCGGCATCATCCTCATATTCTGGCAGGGTGAAATGTGTCATGAGGTCATTTCAAAGACCCTCTTTGTACCTGTCGGCGACATACTCATCCTGTTCCGCCCCTTTTGTCCTATTCCACTCTTGAACGACGATCGGTATGCGATCCCTAACCA
The DNA here is from genome assembly GCA_916181665.1 of Avena sativa. Taxonomy (NCBI): domain Eukaryota; kingdom Viridiplantae; phylum Streptophyta; class Magnoliopsida; order Poales; family Poaceae; genus Avena; species Avena sativa. The sequence continues at coordinate 454,080,983 of OV702296.1, read as the reverse complement.
TAACTCTGCATTTTTGTACAAATACACTTTTAGCCTTTTTGGGTTCCAAGGGTTCACCCCGTGGTGATACCCGCGTAATTGTATAATGCATAGATGCGTACAACTTTTTGGTCGGGCCTCATTTGGAATATTTTTGGCTCGATGTGGAGGCCTAAGAGAAGAAACATTCATCAATTTATATATATACAACTCAATTAATGCATGTACTAATCACCGGACTTCATATATATACCTTGCCAGACTTAGTTAAGGTTCCACTAGAGCCATCGGCTTCTCCATCATCGGAGTCGTAGGATTCTCCCTGATCATTTCAGTCAACCTCCTCACCCTCACCGGAGGGGTTCAGATATATCAACAGAGATTCGGGTGGATGAACATGGGGGGCGTCGTTCATCATATTCTCGAGAATTTCTTCTTGTTCTAGGTCTATGCGGATTGGACTAGGTGGATCCATAGTTTTCTGCAAAATGTACATAATATAAATATTAAATAATAATATGTACACCTAATTTGCTACAAAAAAAACTAAACAATAGCAAAATTCTAGTGATGCCTCGCGTGGGACCCGTGTCCGGTCGCCCACCATACCTCTATAAACCCCCCTGACCTGCACTCATAACCTCTATAAGTCCGGGGGACGCGAGCACTACCACCCTAACCCTAAGTCCGGGGGCCCGCGAGCACTACCACCCTAACCCTATGTCCGGGGCCCGTGAGCACCACTAGCCTAACCCTAAGTCTAGGGGGCCGCGAACACCACCACCCTAACCCTAAGTCTAGGGGGCCGCGAGCACCAGTACCCTGGCCCTAAGTTCGGGGGCCCGTGAGCACTACCACCCTAACCCTAACTCTAGGGGCCCGCGAGCACCAGCACCCTAACCCTAAATCCGGGGGGCCGTGAGCACTAGCACCCTAACCCTAAGTCAGGGGCCTGCGAGCACCAGCACCCTAACCCTAAGTCCAGGGGCCCGCGAGCACCAACAACCTAACCCTAAGTCCGGGGGCCCATGAGCACTACCACCCTAACCCTAACTTTGGGGGCCAGCGAGTACTAGCACAAAAACCCTAAATCCGGGGGCCCGGGAGCACTAGCATCCTAACCCTAAGTCTGGGGGCCCACGAGCACCAGCACCCTAATCCTAAGTCTGGGGGCCCGCGAGCACCCTAACCCTAAGTCCGGGTGCTCACGAGCACCAGCATCCTAACCCTAAGTCCTGCGGCCCGCGAGCACTACCACCCTAACCCTAACTCCAGGGGCCCACGAGCACCACCACCCTAACCATAACTCCGGTTGCCCGCGAGCACCACTATATATTATATATACACTATATATTATACTGGAAAATATATTACACTATATATTATATTACACTATATATTACACTAAAAATATATACACTAAAAAAATACACTATATATTAATAATAACATATATGAAAAAATAGTAATAATAACATATATACTATATACTACACTATATACTATATTTTTATACACTATACACTATATACTACATACTATAAGAAAAAAATACAAGAAATAAATAAATAAAAATAGAAGTGGCCGAGGGCCGCGCCTCCCTGTCCTGCTCGCCCGTAGTGGCCGGCAACCCCGGTGTGCATGGCTTCCTCCCCGGTCCTGCTCCCCCGGAGTGGCCGGCACCACCGCAGTGTGCACGGCTGCCTCCCTGGCCCTGCTCGCCCATAGTGGTCGGCACCACCGCGTGCCGGCGTGCATGTATGGCTGCCGCGCCATCGATGCTGGATGGGGGAAAGGGAGGAGTGGGGTACCTGGCCAGGGATGGGCGCGCATGGTGGCTAGAGGTATGGTGTGGTCGGAGAGGGGGCGACGCATGGCGTGGCGGCGGTTGGAGGTGATGGCGGTGCCACGGATGACCAGAGATCAGGGGGAGGCACGGACGCACGAAGAGGGGGGCAACACGCGCGTGGCGCCGGTTGGGGTGGTGGCAGCTGGGGGAAGACGCGCGCGTGGTGGCGGTTGGAGAGTCTTTTGGGCAGCCTGTCGGTGTCCTGCGTCGGTTGGTGCTTCCCCTGCTGCAGTAGTGAGATGGTGAATTGGGGGGAGTGAGGGGCACGGAATATAAGGGGATGGACCTTTAGTCCCAGTATGTTGCACGAGTCGGGACTAAAGGTATGACCTTTAGTCCCGGAGTGTGCCATGGCCCGGGGCTAAAGGTCCCTTTTAAAAAAAATGACTGAAATCTCTGTTTCCCGCCTTATTGCATACAATTAAATAAACTAGTATATCAATATTATTAAAAATGATGGGGATTTTGGGGGAGGGTTCCAGTTTAGGGTTAGGGTTTTGGGTTTAGTGTTAGGGTTTAGGTTTAGGGTTAGGGTTTAGGTTTAGGGTTAGGGTTTCGGGTTAGATTAGGGTCAGGGTTTTAGGTTTCGGGTTTAGGGTTTAAGGGTTTATGATTAGGGTTTAGGGTTAGGGTTAGGGTTTCGGGTTTAGGGTTTAAGGGTTTAAGGTTAGGGTCTAGGATTAGGGTTACGGTTTAGGGTTAGGGTTTCAGGTTTAGGTTTATTAAACCTAGTAACCGGGACTTATATTATTTTGGGGGCCTTTAATCCCGGTTGGAGCCAATAATTGGGACTTAAGATATTTCCCGGCCTTCTCAGAGCCGTCAAGCCACGCGTCATGCTTTCCTGCCATTTCCCTCCTCTTCCTGCCATATTTTCCCGCCTTTTCCCTCTATATCTTCCCCTCTCATCCACATGGCCATCCACACATCCACATATTCCCCTCTCACAACAATGGATACCACATATTGGGTCATTCTGACCCTTGAGGAGACTGAGGCGCTGTGGGCCTCCAACTACCCATACCTGTCAGGCTACCGGCTGCCCGCCGACTAGATGCCGAGTGCTGGAGGAGTTCCTGTCCCTCTTGTGCCTCAAGGTTCCACTCGCCAGGCGGCCATCACGAACCACTTCTACCTCGAGCGCACGTCGCAGCAGCAGATGGATCCCCATTAGGATCTAGACAACTACGACACCTAGAATGCCTTCTTCGCTAACCGGCAGGAAAGGGAGCTTGCAAGGTATGAAGGTGACGGCCCACCCCCGTCGAACCACAACGAGACTGGTCGCTGCCTGTGGTGGGCAAACCGGACTATCATCGGTGTGATGCACTACATCGCCCAGGGAGATCATCCTCGCCTGTCGTGCCCGCACTTTGACCCTCCATAGAGCCACAAGAAGGGTGCGGATGGTGAAGGCCGTGGGATACGCGGCATCATCATCCAGGAGCCCCCTCCCTCGCACGTCGTGAATCCGAGGCCGGAGTGGCAGGTGCCCCTGGAATATGCCATGGCTAGGCTTAGGATCCAGCCGCGTGCGCCTAGCAACGACGACGATGATGACGAAGACAAAGACAATCCTGAAGTTGTGTACTATAGGGCTAGATATGAGTATGACTAAAGGGGCCTTTAGTCACGATTAATTAGTCCCAGTTTTTTAATAATAATAAATGTCTTGAGTGTTAGTCCCGGTTTGTGGCTAGACCGACAGGACTAAAGGGGGCCTTTAGTCTTGATTCCGTAGTCCCATTTAGGAAACCGGGACTAATATACCGTTTCCTACTAGTGTTGGTCTCTGTACAACTTTCCCGAACTATGTATGAAGATGTCGTTCTATTCTAACTAATTTCACATATTAGGGAGTGCCTCTATGGCCAGATGTAGAGAGGTCCATGAGGACTGGATCCTCCGGCATCTCCCTAAAGCTGGTCATAGTGTTGTCCCTGCTCTCGCACACCATCTTGTAGTTCATAACTTCTCTAGCTAGATCAATATGCCGGGGAGCTAACTAATTTCACATATTAGGGAGTGCCTCTATGGCCAGCTTCAGAGAGATGCCTGAGGACTGGATCCTTAGGCATCTCCCTGAAGTTGGCCGTAGTGTTGTCCCTGCTCTCGCACACCATCATGTTTCACATATTAGGGAGTACATCTATGGATAGTTTGTTGGAGATGCCGGAGGACTGGGCTCCGCCGGCATCTCCCTCAAACTGGTCGTAGTGTTGTCCTCGCTCTTTCACACCATCTTGTTTGCAGTTGATAACTTCACAGCGATGCATATTTATAGATTAAGCAGCACAACATAGTGTTGACACTCACGACATAATGTCGTCACTCACCCCTGTCATAGTGTTGACACTCACCCCTTAAGTCCCGCTTGGTTTCTTCAACCGGGACTAAACATGCTCGTGACGTCTCCATCCTGCCGCAACCCCTTAAGTCCCGGTTGGTTTCTTCAACCGGGACTAAAGATGATAACTTCACAAGGATGCCGAGCTATTTATAGTGTCGCCACCCATGTTTAGTCCCAGTTGGTGCCTCCAACTGGGGCTAAACATATTTCCCGCCATGTTTTCCCTCCACGTTTTCCCGCCATGTTTTCTCGCGATGTTTTCCCGCCATGTTTTCCCGCCAGTTTTCCCGCCCTTTCTTTCTATATATAGGTCGGCGACTGTCATGACCACCACACATCCACACATTCCCTGCCACACATCAACACATTTCCCGCCACCTACTTTAGGATGCCCCCACGTGTTCATCCACGACTCGGCGGCAATGACGGCGGAGTACTAGGCTCCATCGGGCATGTCCGAGACTGGGCCTTGCCGGGCTGGCACTGGGAGGTGCTATTTCCGGGACGTGTAGCTTGGTGAGGAATCCAGGTCCCGTCGTCAACCTAGAGCTTCTTTGGTGGCGGTCGCATGGTCCAAGAGCGGTGTAGAGGGAGCCGGCCCACGAGAAGGTGGTACGGAGGTGTGTCAGGAAGGAGGAAGAGCACGTCCGCCGCTATATGTATGTGTTGGAGGTCATGTTTTCCAATACCTAGCAGATTCTTCAGGGACCTTGATACATTGCGAATGTATCTATAATTTTTGATGTTCCATGCTTGGTTTTATCCACTTTCTTGTGTTTTGTTCCAACTTTGGAGTACTTTTCATATGATTTCTTGGACTAACCTATTAACAAGAGCCACGGTGCCAGCTGCCTGTTTTCTGCTGTTTTTGGTTCCAGGAAAGTCAGAAAATGAATATTCTCGGAATTGGACGGGACAAAAGCCAAAGTGCCTATTTTTCTGGAAGGGATCAAGTGCCATAATACGAGACGGAGAAGGGCTAGGGAGCCACCACACCACCTGGCCACGCGGCCAGGCCTGGCCCGCGCCAGGGGGTGGTGTGGCCGCTCCCGGCACCCCCTCGGCCTCTCCTTCCGCCTATAAATTGCCCTCGGGACGAAAACCCTAAGTACCCGATCAAAAATCCACGAAAGTGTCTATAGTCGCCGTCATCTCCATCCCTAGATCGGGAGGGATCTGAAGCTCTTCCTGGCACCCTGCCGGAGAGGGGAATTCACCCTGAAGGCCTTCTTCATCACCATGCAAGCCTCCGGTGTGATGCGTGAGTAGTTCATCCTTGGACTACGGATCCATGTAGTAGCTAGATGGCTGGTTTCTCCTCCTTTGTGCTTTCATGTTTAGATCTTGTGAGCTCCGTTCATGATCAAGATCATCTATTTGTAATTCATACATGTTGAGTTTGCGGGGATCCGATGGATATTGAGATGCTATTTCAGATTGATTATTGATTCTATCATGTCTTTGTTATTTGAGATCTTGCATGCTTTCCGTTGTTAGTAGCTATCTTGGCCAAGTAGATGCTAGCAACTCCAAGAGTTAGTATTTATGCTCGATAGTGGGTTCATGCCTCTGGTAATCTGGGGAAGTGACAGAAATCTCTAAGGTACTAGATGTGTTGTTGCTACTAGGGAGAAAACAACGATCCTTTGTTCATAGAACAATCGTATTGTTTACTTTACACGCAGTTCGTAAAGCAATAATCTGTTGCTTGCAACTTAATACTGGAGGGGGTTCGGATGATAACCTGAAGGTGGATTATTAGTCATAGATGTAGTTGGATGGCGGTCTATGTATTATGTTGTAATGCCCAATCAAGTCTCAGAGGAGTCAAGATGATTAGTATATGCATGTATTGCTTTCTCGGTGTTTGTCAATTGCCCCGCTGTAATTTGTTCACCCAGCATGCTATCTATCTTAAGGAGAGCCACCTCTAGTGAACTATGGATCCCGGTCCTTGTCTTTTACATACAATCTACAACTGTTTTCTGTTTTGTGTTTACTTTCTGCAGACTATTACTTCTTTCCATTCGATGCGTTTAATCCTTTGTTTTCCGCAAAACACCGTGAGATTGACAACCTCATCGCAAGTTGGGGACAAAGTTCTGTGGTTGTGTTGTGCAGGTCTCCACGTTGCTACTAGCACCGGTAGTGGGCCCTGCCAAAGCTCAGCTAGTAACACTTTTGAGGTGTTTCCTTGCTCCTACTGGTTCGATTAAACCTTGGTTTCATAACTGAGGGAAACTTGCTGCTGTGCTCATCATACCTTCCTCTTGGGGTTCCCAACGAGCTCTACATCAACACCGCCATCAAGCATTTTTCTGGGCGTCGTGCATTGAGCAATCAAGCATTTTTCTGGCGCCGTTGTCGGGGATCCGTAGAAGAAGAAACTCCCACGTCAACCACGTGCCATTTTTCTGGCGCCGTTGCCGGGGAGTCAAGGACATCTTCACAAGGGGAGTCCCTCATAACCAATCTCTTTACTTTGTTGTTTTTGTTTTTGTTAGTTTCTTTTTGCTTTGTTTGCTTGTTTTGTTCTTCAAAAACACAAAAAATTAGTTTTACTAGTTTGCTCCCTTATTTGAAAAACACAAAAAAATTAGTTCCTATCTTAAGTTGCCTTTATGACTAGCTCTGCTCCAATCACTATTTCATTATGGATAGCTCACTCAGTTTCCTATTTGGGAACAGTATTATGACTGCTAAGGTAATAGGTGAACCACCGCCTGCTAGAACCTCCATGGAAGAAGAAATTGCTAAACCTGAAAGCTCATTAGATGAAAAAGAGGAGGAGAGTGATGGACAAAAGGAGGAAGAATGGATCTACCCATGCCTACCTTCTAATGAGAGTAACTCTTTATCCCTTACATTATTTGATTGTCCCCATGCTTATCAAAGGAGGGTGAATGTTATGTTCCCGAGGATTCTTTTGAAAATGTTTATAATAAAGCTCTAGTGCTTGTAGATCATGAAAAGCATGCCTTATGTGATAGTTATATTGTTGATTTTATTCATGAGGCTACTGAAAATTATTATGAGAGAGGAAAATATGGTTGTAGAAGTTTTTATGGTAATGAAACACCTCTCTATGTGCTGAAAGTTTTGAAGTTACTTGTGTTTTATCTTCCTATGCCTGTCACTTTGCTCTTTGTGCATTTATTTGCATACAAGATTCCTATGCATAGGAAGTGGGTTAGACTTAAATGTGTTCTGAATTTTCTTCTTGATGCTCTCTTTTACTTCAATTCATATTTCCTATGAGAGCATCTTCTCAAATTTTCATGCCTAAATTAAAGGCGTTAAAGAAAAGTACTTGTTGGGAGATAACCCAAGAGTTTTAGATGAGTCTTGGAAGTTATTACTTTAGTAATAAACTCTCCTTATCCTTTTTATTTGCTTTTTGTGCCAAGAGTAACCTCTAATGAGAGTGAAGTAATCATTGGGAAAGTTGCTGTCCCGAAACAGATTTTTGTGCTTCACCGTAAAAATTCCTGAGAGAACTCTGTATGTCGGATTGAGCTGTACTTTTTTGTGCTTCTGCCCCAGGTTGTTATCTAACTTTCGTTAGTTCAACACTTTTTGATTTGAGCAACATAAGGTCTTCTAAAAAATTCGTCTTTACCTTCTGGTCTTTTTTGACAGATTTCTGCCATTTTCTGCATTTGCTTCTTGTGGGTTCCTTTTTGAGTTCTTTTGGGGAATTGAGCTTTTTGAAGGAAGTGCTACAGTAGCTAGTGTTCTAATTGAAGTTTATTTGGTGTTAGAACTGAAACTTAAGACCTTTTATCTTGAGTGCACTAATGTTGCTAATGAGATTGTGTGAAGTTTTGTATGAAGGAAAAAATTCAGGTGCATGGAAGGAATGAGTAATGAGATGAAGGATGGACTAAAGCTCAAGCTTGGGGATGCCACGCGTGTCACCCCAAGAAATATCCAAGAAGTACAAGCGTCAAAGCTTGGGGATGCCCAAGGCATCCCCTTCTTCATCAATAAAAATAACAGGTTTCGTCCAAACGCTTCATTTTTATCGTTTCATGCACAGTTGTGTTTTTCTTGGAGCGTCATCTTTTTCGTTTCTGTTTTGGTTTTTAGTTTGCTTGGTTTGCTTAGTTTTCTGAATAAATTGGTTGGACCCCCTCTTTCATACATTTGGTTTGCAAATAGTTTGGTTTGGTTTGGAAAAGAGTAGGAAAGTTCATGCTTATGTGGTAAAAAGAGCTCGTTTTTTACTGTGGCTATGCGTTGTCATGCCATGCTTGATATTGTTTTGGCTTTATGCTTAGTATTCTTTGCTGTAGCATGACTTGTTATAAACAATTGAGATTGCTTAATGTGGCTTGGATGAATCATGCGTTGTTTTAGCATATTAAAGCATAGTATAGTGGTATTCTCCTTTGATGTTTATTTGGGTTGACTTGGCACATGCTCATACCATGTTATGACTATCCAAAGTCACCATATCCTTTATGATCCTTTAGTTTTCAACTTGTAGTATCACTTTATGCTTTGATCAATGATGTTTTGTCGCTTAGGGCCATGATTGCTCTCTTAGTTTTGTCGTTCTGCATGATTATGGCCATTATTGCTCTCTTAGTTTGTCGCTCCCAGTCTTTTGCTAGCCTCCACCACAAAGTATGAGTTCCACTCATGCATCCAACTCCCTAAACCAAGTTTTTCCAAAGAGTCCACCATACCTACCTACTAGCTTATGCTATTCCAAGTATATTCATGCTTTTGTTTACCTTCCACTTGCTATGAGAAAACTAGTGATTAAAGCTCTCACGAACTTGATGGCACACTTTACTTTATGGCCTCTAATAAACTTGAACCATTGTGTCTTCTATGTTGTATATGCTTGCACTTATTTGTTGGGAATTAGCAGAACCATGCTTTCATGGGGAACGCTTTCAACATTGCACTTGGTACTTGTACCTAGTTGATATCATGCTCTTTTGTATATGGATGTCGTCGGTGTGAAATGAAAGGGGAGCTTGTAAGTCCATGGAGTTATGTATATGTGTTAGAGAAACGCCTGGGCCGCTGGTCTAATCCATGCTGACATGGTGGAAACCTGCAGCGTAACCATAATGAGCTGTCTATGAAGCATTCTTCTTATAAAAAAAAGAGTCCTATGATGAGAAAAAAGAGAAAAAGGAAAAAAAAGAGATACTATGAAAAGAGGAAAGAGAGAAAAAAGCACCATATTTCCATGGTAAATAAGAAGAATGCTGAGATGCTCGTTGTCTGCTTGCCTTGTCATTTTGATATGGGGATTCTTCCGTATCATCGGGCAAGGGGTACCCCATTGGCGGTTCTCAATGATACACATGTACTTACGATGTCAAGAACTTACCGGTAACTAAACTTGAGTAGCATGAGGAGCGGCCCTCGTATACAAGGGATATGAGATTTCTAACTTATACTTCGTCAAGCATGTACACCATAGTTTGTTCACTTTAACCTTAATCACTTCAAGATGCTTATGATAGGGGCAATGAGAGCTGAAAGCTATATCTACCATAATTTTTGGAAGCTCTTTATGAGACTTGAATCCCTACTTCCTTTTACAAAAGGCCTTTCTTCCACCATTATATTTAGTCTCCACCTTCTATCTTTATGCACTTACTTTGAGAGCATAGTGGCCATTCTTAGTTCTATGTGCATTGTCCCAAGACTAGTTGATTGATGCATAACTTGTTATTGCTTGTTTTAAACTATTGTATCTAGTCACTCTTATGAACTTTGAAGGTGTCCTATGCATTTATATTTGCTACTCTATTGAGGGAGAAGCTGAATACTATTATGCTAAGTTTTCTTTATGTGAAACAAAAAAACGTCTTTTGTGTGTGCCTTTTCATGAATCTTTTGTGTGTGCCTTTTCATGTTGCATCATAGTTTCTTTGCTTATTTCTAGAACTTTGTCTTTCATGTTATGATTGAAGTACTATGATCCCAGCTTTGAATGTTTTGCAAATACTTTGATCAAGTCTTTGATGGTGCATGTCACCTCAAAAATTATTCTTCTTTTTATCACTTACCTACTCGAGGACGAGCAGGAGTTAAGCTTGGGGATGTTGATACATTGCGAATGTATCTATAATTTTTGATGTTCCATGCTTGGTTTTATCCACTTTCTTGTGTTTTGTTCCAACTTTGGAGTACTTTTCATATGATTTCTTGGACTAACCTATTAACAAGAGCCATAGTGCCAGCTGCCTGTTTTCTGCTGTTTTTGGTTCTAGGAAAGTCAGAAAATGAATATTCTCAGAATTGGACGGGACAAAAGCCAAAGTGCCTATTTTTTCGGAAGGGATCAAGTGCCAGAATACGAGACGGAGAAGGACCAGGGAGCCACCACACCACCTGGCCGCGCGGCCAGGCCTGGCCCGTGCCAGGGGGTGGTGTGGCCTCTCCCGGCACCCCCTCAGCCTCTTCTTCCGCCTATATATTGCCCTCGGGATGAAAACCCTAAGTACCCGATCAAAAATCCACGAAAGAGTCTGTAGCCGCCGTCATCTCCATCCCTAGATCGAGAGGGATCTGAAGCTCTTCCCGGCACCCTGCCGAAGAGGGGAATTCACCCTAGAGGCCTTCTTCATCACCATGCAAGCCTGCGGTGTGATGCGTGAGTAGTTCATCCTTGGACTACGGATCCATGTAGTAGCTAGATGGCTAGTTTCTCCTCCTTTGTGCTTTCATGTTTAGATCTTGTGAGCTCCGTTCATGATCAAGATCATCTATTTGTAATTCATACATGTTGAGTTTGCGGGGATCCGATGGATATTGAGATGCTATTTCAGATTGATTATTGATTCTATCATGTCTTTGTTATTTGAGATCTTGCATGCTTTCCGTTGTTAGTAGCTATCTTGGCCAAGTAGATGCTAGCAACTCCAATAGTTAGTATTTATTCTCGATAGTGGGTTCATGCCTCTGGTAATCTGGGGAAGTGACAGAAATCTCTAAGGTACTAGATGTGTTCTTGCTACTAGGGAGAAAACAATGATCCTTTGTTCATAGAACAATCGTATTATTTACTTTACACGTAGTTCGTAAAGCAATAATCTGTTGCTTGCAACTTAATACTGGAGGGGGTTCGGATGATAACCTGAAGGTGGATTATTAGTCATAGATGCAGTTGGATGGTGGTCTATGTATTATGTTGTAATGCCCAATCAAGTCTCAAAGGAGTCAAGATGATTAGTATATGCATGTATTGCTTTCTCGGTGTTTGTCAATTGCCCCGCTGTAATTTGTTCACCCAGCATGTTATCTATCTTAAGGAGAGCGACCTCTAGTGAACTATGGATCCCGGTCCTTGTCTTTTACATACAATCTACAACTGTTTTCTGTTTTGTGTTTACTTTCTACAGACTATTACTTCTTTCCATTCGATGCGTTTAATCCTTTGTTTTCCGCAAAACACGGTGAGATTGACAACCTCATCGCAAGTTGGGGACAAAGTTCTGTGGTTGTGTTGTGCAGGTCTCCACATTGCTACTAGCACCGGTAGTGCGCCCTGCCAAAGCTCAGCTAGTAACACCTTTGAGCTGTTTCCTTGCTCCTACTGGTTCGATTAAACCTTGGTTTCATAACTGAGGGAAACTTGTTGTTGTGCTCATCATACCTTCCTCTTAGGGTTCCCAACGAGCTCTACATCAACACCGCCATCAAGCATTTTTCTGGGCGCCGTGCATTGATCCATCAGACCTCACCCGAGCTATGCTCCTGTGATGGTTCCTTCTCTTTGGGTGACCACCTCCTGCGGCTCAGAATCCGGTCACCGACGTCCAGTTTTATTGAGCAAGATGTATTACATGAAAGGGGGTCTTTATGTCTCAAATAAAAGGTTTAATACATTACATAGATTTATGTCTCAAATAAAAGGTTTAATACATTACATAGATTTATGTCTCAAATAAAAGGTTTAATACATTATTACACATCACCAACATCTAGTGTTGTGGTTTTCTTCTGCACCGTAGCCATGGAGAATCTTCATCATTTAACAGGATGCTTGGGTCAGTTTTCACTTTGAATGGCGAAATTTCATGAAACTTATTATAATCTTCTGACATGTCTATCTTGTCATCCACTCCCACGATGTTTCTTTTCCCTGAAAGAACTATGTGGCGCTTTGGCTCATCGTATTTTGTATTCTTTTGCTTATCTTTCCTTTTCTCAGTTCAGTAGACATGTCCTTCACATAGAAAACCTAAGCCACATCGTTGGCTAGGACGAATGGTTCATCCATGTATGCAAGATTGTTGAGATCCACTATTGTCATGTTGTACTTTTGGTTTACATGTATCCTGCCTCCTGTCAGCTTGACCCATTTGCACAGAAACAAAGGGACCTTAAAAGTAGGTCCATAGTCAAGTTCCCATATCTCCTCTATGTACCCATAATATGTGTCCTTCTTCCCATTGTCATCTGTTGCATCAAAGCGGACACCACTGTTTTGGTTGGTGCTCTTTATCTTGGGTGATCGTGTAAAATGTATTCCCATTTATCTCGCACCCTTGGAAAGTACATATAGTCGAAGATGGTAACCTGGCCAACAAGTACAACTGATCTCCAACAATGGTGTTATTCATTAGATGTGACTGCAACCAACTGCCAAAATTCTTCTCGTGTTCCCCTATAATCAACAAGTCGGGCTTCCCCAGGTTTTCGGAGCGTAGAATATTCGTGTGTTTCTCGATATACGGAGCCACCATAGTGGAATTGTGTAGAAATGTGTAGTGTGCTTGAGTGAAAGAATGTTCGTCCCTACATACCATTGCTTTCCTTCCTAGTGTACCTTTTCCAGTCAGCCTCCCCTGACACCGAGATTCAGGAACACCAGTCGGCTTAAGGTCAGGAAGAAAGTCAACACAAAACTCAATGACCTCCTCTGTTCCATAGCCCTTGGAGATGCTTCCTTCTGGCCTAGCACGGTTATGAACATATTTATTTAAGACTCCCATGAACCTCTCAAAGGGGAACATATTGTGTAGAAACATAGGACCGAGAAATCTAATCTCTTCGAATAGGTGAACTAGGAGGTGCGTCATAATATTGAATAAGGATGGCGAGAACAACAACTCAAAGCTGACCAGACATTGGACCACATCAATTTGTAACCCTGATACACTTTCTTGATTGATTACCTTCTGAGAAATTGCATCTGGTCTCTGCCTTCCACTTCAGCAATTCCAATGTGCTACCCAGCTTCTCCTGGCCATCTTCACAAGTTGGGTACAACAATTTGTTGTGGTCCTGTAACATCTTCTCGAACTGCAACCTCTCCTTTTCTGTGTCGCAGTCTCACTTTGCATCAGAAATGACCCGACCAAGATCATCAGCAGGCTCATCTGGTTCCCGTTCTTCTTCATTGTCTTCCATTGTGGTATCAGCGTATTCAGGGAACATAGATCGGTAGTTGTCATCATCATTCTCTTCTTCATCACTGTCTTCCATCATAACCCCTCTTTCTCCGTGCTTGGTCCAAACATTATAGCCAGACATGAAACCGGACCATAGCAGGTGGCTCTGAATGACTCTTGAGGAAGTGTGAGCCCGCTCATTCCAACATTCAACACATGGACAACACTTAAAACCATCCTGCCGCTTGTTCGCCTCGGCCACAAGGCGAAAAGAATGCACGCTTTCTCTGTAAGCGTCAGAGAGTCGGTCACCGTACATCCATGGATGGCTCATCTGCATCATACAACCATATATATCAAACGGTGCTCAAATTAGTACTGTGAGGTCTAAACGAGAAAATAGTTGCTAACCGTTTAGGACACTTCAAAACAAAGAGGAGAAACCTTAAGTGTGGCTCGGGCACCTCATATCATGTTTGTCTTGTGTGAACTCAAGTGGCATCGCTCTCACAGGCATTTCATCGAGCACCTCTAGTGCATAAGAGAAAAAAACCTAGCACAAACTTTGCCACACCTTCCCCCATGAAAAAATAGAGGAGAATGCCATATATATAGGGCCAGCCCATTCTCAAACTCGGACTAATGGGTGTGCTAGGGCCGCGCAGCAGGCACCAGACCCTTTAGTCCCGGTTTGTATCTCAAACCGGGACTAAAGGTCTCTTACGGGCCGGGACAAAGTGATTTCGGGGATTCCGGCCGTTTGGTTCGGCCCATTAGTCCCGGCCCCAGCCACGGCCGGGACTAATGGATCGAACCAAAGGCCCTTTTTCTACTAGTGATCTATGTTATACTAATCCTCGCTCTTCCTTAATTGTTTGCCACATCAGCTTTTTGTCAAGTTGGAGTGCATGATACAAGGAAAAGATACTCCCATTGTGGCCAGTCTAAGAAATGTCAAATAGTCTTTGAAATGCCGAACTGGTGCTGACCTGTGCAAGTGACACAAGCCAAACTGCATCTTGCGTGCATCATTACGTCACGCACTGGGCAACGGTCATGTAACCGATCGACCAGCCACATGATCAAGCATCGGTCGTCTGACTTTTTCCTCTCATCTAAACCATATGCATGCATGCGTGCATGGTTGTTATGAATTGAAGCATTCTCTAGCTTTAATTATTTTGATTATTAATCATTCCACTCGATCGCTTGGTACACGGACTGCCTATAGTACTTCACACGTGAGCTCTTTTATGTTCATGACAACCATCATGTCGGCATCTTTCCATCTTGATTGTAGTGACATGGAGTTGTGGGCCATGATACGTCCATTTTGCATCATCATTCTATATCATAATTTACTTTTATTTATTGATATATTTCATATTAAGAGATGATACTTATGTAATTTCACCTATTTTTGCATGGTTCATGACTTTTGGAGCATGGACCGCTGTAGTCAGGAATCTGATGGAAAAGGGGATGTTTGGAGGCGAAATTTGCGAAGATCAGAAAATCCGGGAAAATACATGGAAAATCCTATTTTTCCAGAAGACGAAGATAGCCAGAAGGGGAGTGGAGATGGGCCACAGGGGGCCGCAGCACCCCTGGCGTGGGCCACCCCAGGCCGCGCCACTAGGTGGTGTGGCTGCCCTGGTCCACCCCCAGCTCTCCCCTCTGGCGTATATTATCCTCCCGAAACCCTAAGACTCGAGGAGCGACCACGGAAAGATTATGCCGCCTCTGCGGGGCGGAAAACATCGAGAGAGAAAGATCTTCCGGTAGACAGAATTCTACCGGGGGAATTCCTTCCCGTAGAGGGGAGATCGTCGCCATCAACACCACCATCAAGCTGGACTTCATCGGGATCATCATCGTCATCATCACCACCATCATATCCATCAGCACCATCATCACCACCATCATCTCGCTGTAACAATTGGGTTGAATCTTGCATAATTCTTAGGAGAAACTTTACCAGTGTTGATTACTCTTTGTAGTTGATGCTATTGAGTGGAACCATTGAATTATTGTTTATGTTCAGATTGTTATACATCATTATTTCATCTCTGATTTTGATCCATATGATGTCTTGTGAGTAGTTCGTTTAGTTCTTGAGGACATGGGAGAAGTCATGTTGTTAGTAGTGGAATTGTGTTCAGAAAGATGCAATGGTTTGTTAATTAAGTTGTGGTGTACTTCTTCTAGTGGTGTCATGTGAACGTCAACTACATGACACTTCACCTATATGGGCCTAGGGGAATGCATTGTGTATTTGGCTACTAATCGTAGGGGTTGCCAGAGTGACAGAAACCTGAACCCCCGTTAGGAAACCTTTGCACAATGGATGTCAGGGTCTTAGAGTTTAAAGCTGTGGTTAGGTTCTACCTTAATTACTTTCTTGTACTTGCGGATGCTTGCAAGGGGTATAATCACAAGTATGTATTAGTCCTAGGAAGGTCGGTACATTAGCACAGGTTGACCCACACAACACTTAGCAAACTAAAGAAGATTAATCAAGTATATAAAGCGAAAGCACTTGAAAATATTCCCATGTGTCCTCGAGAACGTTTGGTTATTCTAAGTAATTCAACCGGCTTGTCCTTTGCTAAAGAAAGGATTGGGCCACTTGCTGCATTTATTCTTATTGTCTTTTATTTACTCCTACTTTATTTACCTGCATTATCAAAAACCCCTAAAATCCGTTTGCTAAGTACTTACAGAGAATTCTTGCTCCAAGCCATTCGCCAACACCTTCTGCTCCTTGTTGGGTTCGACACTCTTACTTATCGAAAATACTAAGATACACCCCCTATACTTATGGGTCATCAAGACTATTTTCTGGCACCATTGTCGGGGAGTGAAGCGCTATTGGAGAGTGGAACTGGTAAAGGAAACTTCTACTATGAGTATTGTTTATTTCTGTTAGTTGCTTTATTTTCATTATGGATAATTCGTTGAGTTTCTTATTTCGTAATCCTACTACCACTGCTAAGGTAGTAGATGAACCATCACCTGCTGAGAATGATTCTTTTAAAATACCTACAAGAATTATTGATCGTGTTATGGATAACTATTATGTTGGGGATGGAACTGTCCATCCCGGTGATCATTTGCTCTTTATACACGAATTATGCGGGTTGTTCAACTGTGCAGGTATTACTACAGATCAAGTTAAGAAGAAGTTATTCTCATTATCACTAAAAGGAAGAGCTGAGGACTGGTATAAGCTGCTAAAGAATGGTCTAGCTCTTGAATGGGAGGAAATAGTACCTCTCTTTTATTCAAAGTTTTATCCTCCTAGTGATATTCATAAAGATCGGAATCAAATATACAACTTTTGGCCTCTTGATGGTGAGAGTACAACTCAAGCTTGGGGGAGATTGAAGTTACTAATGCTCAGAGCTCCCCAACAATATTATTATCAATAACTTTTATGCAAGGCTTTCTCTTCATGATAAGGATTTATTGGATGCCTCTTGTGTTGGATCATTCACTCGCATGGAAGAAGTTAAATGGGATCTTCTGGACCGTATTCAAGACAATGTTGAAGCATGGGAGAATGACAAAGGAAGAAAGTCAGGTATAAATTATGATTATGAATGCATTGAATCTTTTATGGGAACTGATGACTTTCAAAATATTAGTAATGCTTATGGTCTAGACTCTCAAGCTATTGCAACTTATTTTAAGGCTTTTGCTTCCTATATTGAAGTGCCTAAAAAGAAATGGAATAAGTATCATGAACCTTATAAAGATATTGTTAAGAGTGTTTCAGCAAGAAATACTGAAGTTTATACTGCTAATCATGTTTTACCTGAACCTTACATTGAGAAAATGCCTTTCCTAGTTAAGATAAAGGAACATTCTATGATAGCTAGTATGGTTAATGAAAGTACAAATAAAGTTGTTGAACTTGATAAACAAATGGATGATGAACCTATAATTGCAAATGTGGAAGACTTTGTCACTAAATATGTAGAAGAGGGACACACTATCCTTTATAAGGATACTTCTAATATTGTTTCACAAATTAGTGTTATGAGAACTAGTGTCCCTGTGTTTTCTGTTAGGATAAGTGATCATTGCTACGATGGTCCTTGTGATAGTTATATTGTTAAGTTTATGCACGATACTGAAAGTTATTATGAGAGAGGGAAAAGTGTTCTTATGCATCTCAACAATATCAAGTTTCCTCGTTTTATGCTTAAAGTCTTTATGTTGCACTTGTTTTGCCTTCCTATGCTTGCAGCCTTTGGTTTCAACAACTTGTTTGCTTACAAAATTCCCTTGCATAGGAAGTGGGTTAGACTTAAACATGTGTATTTTTGCTTCTTAATGCTCTCTTTCACTTCAATTCGTATTCTTATGTGAGCATCATATGCCCATCTTAATGGTTATAAAGAAAGAGCTTTTTGGGAGACAGCCCAATATATTTGTGCTTTCAGTTTGTTTTCATTTATTTGAGTCTTGGAAGTTATTACTTGGGTAATAACCTCTCCTTATCCTTTTTGTTTGGTTTTTGTGTCAAGATCAACCCCTAATGAGAGAGAGAAGTAATATTTGGGGAAGTTGTTGTCCCGAAACAGATTTTTGTGCTTCACCATAAAAATTCGTGAGAGATCTCTGTACTTCGGATTAAGCTGTAATTTTTTGTGCTTCTGACCCAGGTTGTTAATCAACTTTCGTTAGTTTTGCACTTTTTGATTTGAGCAACAGAAGATTTTCGAAAAAATTGATCTTTACCTGCTGGTCTGTTTTGACAAATTCCATTCTTGCATTTGCTTTTTAAAACGACTTCCTTTTTGGGTTTTCGGAAGGAGTTGCTACAATAGCTTATGATTTGATGGTTTCAGTTGAAATTGAACTTAAAAGGTTTATTACCTCGCTTACACTAATGTTGCTAATGAAAATTCTGTGAAGTCTTGCGTGAAAGAAATTTCCAGGTTAGTGGAGAAAATGGTGTGATAAGAAAGTGAAAGGTTTCATGACTCAAGCAATATGTGTATGAAGATGAATATATTGATGTTATTCAAGTGGTGACTCTGGAAGAATCTACTAAATACCAAATTCAGAGACCTACAGAGTCTATTTTCGAATAGGTAACAGTCCTGGTAAGAAAAGTTCCGCGAAAATTATGTCCAGTTATATTTTTGCAGTTTTATCCAACAAGGAAAGCTATGAAGCGAAAGAAAAGTTTTTATCCAACAAGGAAAAACGGAGCCAGGGTGGCTCACACCACCCGCTGGCGCGCCCCCTGGCCGCGCCAGCAGGTGGTGTGGCCACCTCGGACTCCGTCTCCGACCCTTTTTCTCCCAGTACCTTTCCTTTTGTTGTAAAACTTCGTAATATATAATCCCCCGGATCCCCCGAGGTTCATATATCGTGTTCTCGTTGTGTTTTGTTTCGATCTGTTTTTGCCGGAAACTATTCTTGAAAGTTTAGAAGCACAATGGTGTCCTCCAAGGATAAGGGAAAGGAGCCTATGGAGGAAGATCTCCAAGACCCCGGGCAGGAGAAGGAGATCAAGAGTGAAGATGAAGAGGAGGCAAAGCAAAGCCAACATCGGCACACCGGCACTACCATTGCAAGCATTGGAGTGTTGGCGAATCCTGCCAAGATCAAAAGGACTACATGGATGTCAATTGGAGGGAAGCCTCCGCGTCACTGTTTGGCTCCACGGTCACTTCCTCCACGCACCAAGAATCCCTTCCACACCCTCATCCATGAGCATCAATACCAGAATATGCCCAAGGAGAAACCACCCTCCAATTGGGATTTGCCTCGTTCTAACCATGCAGGAAAAGAAGACTTCAAGGAGGAAGAGTGGGGAAAGAATCGCAAAAGCTAGGATCCGCAGCCCGACACGATCATAAGCCGCATCGAGCACAACTCGGAGTTGATTCGTAATCTCACCTTCGAGATTGAGGACTTAGGTAAACTGATCAAAAAGCTCATCGAGAGAATACCACCACCACCGAAGGAGTAATTCGTCATTAGGTTTTGGCATCCCCTTGGTTTATTCCAAGCTTGGGGGAGTGCCACGGTATCACATCACTATCTTCTATCTTTTTACCTTTTTAGTAGACTCATATCACGAATAGAGAAGTTATCGTTTAGGATGATTTGTAATGTGGAAGTGTCCCCACTCTCGTTAGATATGTATCCCTTGGTGTGATTTGCTGTTATGGAATATTAATGAGAAGTTCTATCATTTACTCTTTTGCATATCTTATATTAGTTTTCAATTGCTATTATATGATTGATCTTGTTGAAGGAGTTATGCCCTAGAGGCAAATAATAAAGTGTATTATTTGATATATCTCCTATATGTTCATAATACGGTTCATACTGTGCTATAACTGTGTTAATACGAAACGTTAATACACGTGTGGTATGTAAACAAATCGTGTCTCTAGTTGCCTCTAGTGAACTAGTTCATTAGTCATGAGGATGGTCTGTGTTTCAAGATCATGGGAATTTATGCCAACTGACAATGAGGTCATGTTATTAGTTGAATAACATGATAGACAAACATCCGACTGTTATATCTTAATGAGATCTAGTTACAAAGTTCACCATTGATGATAAAACACAGAGAACCTCCCAACCTGATCCTTTGACTGTGAGGTAATGCAAATCACCATTCCGGAAGAAGCTTAGATGGTTATCAAGAATCATCTCGTAACAGGGTGATCTAAAAGGTGCCACTCATGTTTTCCGAAGGGATGCGTAGAGGAGTACTTATCAAGACCAGGATTTGTCTAGTCCATGTAACGGCAGATACATGTGGCCATCTTGGTGACGTTGCATTGATAAAGCTTGGAAGCATGTGACTAGGTCACGGAATGCAACAACATGAGAATGAGAAAACAAGTTCATCAGTAATGAGATCGAACTAAGGTATGGAGATACCGAAGATCAAGTCTCGAATGAATTAGGTATCGAATGACAAAGGGAACGGGGAACGACTATCTCACGGTTCGAGCGATTGTATTCGTGAAACGCACGGGGGTCACATGGCCATCCAGGTCCCTCTGTTGAACTCTGATGTGAGAGTGGTCTCAATCATGTCCGGAGTGTTTCCGAACCGAAGGATGTCACGTTTAAGGGTAGGGACGCTTAGGGTAGATGAGGTATCGTAAGAGAAATAGAGAGAGATAATCTGGAATAGTTTCGGGTAATATCCGATGGAGATTGGAAGGGTCCGGAATGTGTTCCGGAGAGAAGAAATAATATAATATGTGTATTTGAATGTTAATTGGAGAATTAATATTAAATAGATATTTTATTTTATTTTTAAAGGCTCCTTAATACTAATGGGCCTCACCTGAAGGGAGGCCCAATAGGGCAAGGCGCCAAGGGAGTGGGGGCCAGCCAGCCTGGGCTTGGTGGGTCGCCCCAATGGGCCCACCTAGGGCCGGCGGCTGCCCCTAGGTGGCCGGCGTGTGTGGGGTTTAGTCCCACACCGCCTGGCCCCTGGGTGGTGCCCCCCCCTCCCACTATATATAGGGGTCTCCCCTCCCCCTTTGGAATCACCCCATTCCCTCGCATTCTCTCTCTCTCTCATCCATTGAGGACTTCTCCGTAATATTGGGGAGGACCTCGTGGGTCAGTTCTCCACCTTCACACTACCGTCGTGTGATCTACGATCCGGCATCTACTTCTTCCGCTGCTCGGCTGGATCGGAGTCCGGTTGACGTCTCTTACACCGGACGTGTGACGAACTTCGGAGGCACCACACTTGGGGTGCTGCTCGTCTTCATCAATATATGCCTTCCTACGTAAGGCATGCCTCGGTCTTCAAAGGTATGAATATCGAATCCCTTCTGCGTTACTTATGTCTACATAGTATAGATCCTGATATTAGTGTTCGAGTAGATAGAATTTTTTTGTTTTCTGCTACGGAACCCAACAATGGTATCAGAGTGGGTCTATGGGTAGACATGTCGTATGGATAGAACACATAGCAATATGTGGGCATTGATTCTCTAGTTGCTACACCCTTTAATGTTATTGTTCATATCGCGACACTGTTTGATGAAGCGGCCCCCAACCAACCTCACGTGGTGATTCACGAGACTGGTCCACAAATCAAAGTGGCTTAGGGGGTGTCTGTCTCTCTACAGTAGTTGATATGGCATTGACACTGGAGGGCCCTAAAAAGGGAAGAAGAACGGCAATCATTGAATCCATGTTGTGGCTCGACGTTCGTAGGTGGGAAGGGGTTCTACTGGGAAAGCCCTAAAGTCGCGTAAAACATGCAATAGTTAATATAGAAGCGTCTATCTTCATTATTGCATAGGGGCAAGTATTATAACATGGCAATGACAAGTTTGTGAAACTCTCATTAAGGCTATTGATGATGATCATGAAGCTGTAACCATGTTATAACACTTTACTTTTGAAGTATTACTTATTATGCTAGTATACTTACTAGACGGTAGCATAATAAGATAATCCCTCATAGTATTCCAGTTATCGTATTCCCCTTGTGTGTGCACCACCAAGAAAGTTCTTCGATATGAGGCGCCCTGCGGTGAGTAGGGGTCAGACATATCTACGTTAGTATACAGTGGGTGTAAGCCATGTTGCACTATGAATACACACGAGTTAGAACTGGCGAGCCTAGCACGTTACAGAGACGTGGCCTCAGAATACAAGAGACTGAAAGGTCGAGCATGAATCACATAGTTGATGTGATCGACATTAGGGAATGTCCACCCTTGATACTGCACTGATGGCTATGTTTAACCGGGGGAGGTGCAGGGGATTGGGATCATGTGATCACTAAACGAGTAGAGGGATGTTCGTTTAAGTGGGAGTTCCTTTAATAATACTTGAACTCATTATTATGAACATAGTCTAAACACTTTGCAAATCCTTTGTAGATGTCTCGCCCACCCACCTTCAACCTTAGCACTTTCCTCGAGAAGGACAAGCTAAAAACTGATGGAACCAACTTCACTACATGGTTTCGCAATCTTAGGATCCTCCTAGTCCCCTACAAGTTGACTTATGTCATCGAGGCTGAGCTTCCGGCTAAGCCTGCAGATTCCGCTTCCCAGGACAAAAAGAATGTCTGGCAGTCCAAGGCGGACGATTTCTCCCTCATCCAGAGTGGAATGCTCTATGCCATGGAGCCAGAGCTTCAAAAACGTTTTGAGAAGTTGAATGCCTTTGAGATAATTGAGGATCTCAAGGCCGTCTTTGCTCCACAGGCTCGTGCAGAGAGGTATGATGCTTCCGAGCTCTTCTTCTCTGCTAAAATGGAAGAGCACAGCAGTATTAGTGAGCACGTGGTCAAAATGTCTGGCTACGTTAAGCGCTTAAACGCCCTGGATTGCAAAATCCCGGAGGATCTCGCAATTGATAGGGTGCTACACTCGCTGCCCCTAGCTATAAGAGCTTTGTGATGAACTACAACATGCAAGGGATGACTAAGACCCTTGCTGAGGTGTTCGCCATGCTCAAAACTGCTGAGGTTGAAATCAAGAAGGATCACATGGTGCTGATGGTCAACAAGACCACCAACTTTAAGAAACCGAGGCAAATGGGAAAAGGCAAGGGCAAGAAGTCTAAGAGGGATGGCAGGTTTGTTCCCAGCACCTCAAAGACTGCCAAGCCTAGCCCTAAGCCCGGCACTTCATGCTTCTACTGCAAAGGGGATGGGCACTGGAAACGCAACTGCCCCAAGTACCTTGAAGACAAGCGAGCTGGCAAGATAGCCACCCCGGACAAAGGTATATATGATATACATGTTATTGATGTATTCCTTACGAGCTCCAGGAGTAACACCTGGGTATTTGATACCGGATCTGTTGCTCACATTTGTAACTCTCTGCAGGATCTACAGAGTAGGAGGCGCCTGAGGAAGGACGAGGTGACGATGCGCATCGGCAATGGTTCGAGAGTTGCAGTGATGGCCGTCGGCACCCTGCATCTCCGTCTACCGTCGGGATTATTATTGGTTTTGAATAAATGCTACTATGTACCCGCATTGAGTATGAATATTGTGAGTGAGTCTTGCTTGTTGCAAGACCATTATTCGTTTAAATCAGGAACAAACGGTTGTTCAATTTATATGAATGATGTTTTCTATGTTCATGCTCCTGTGTGTGATGGTTTATGCTTACTTGGTCTTGATTGTGATACACACATCCATAGTGTTGATGCTAAACGTTGTAAGCACAATGACGATAATTCCATTTTCATGTGGCATTGCTATCTTGGTCACACTGGCGTAAAGCGCATGAAGAAGCTTCATTCAGAAGGGCTTCTTGGATCATTGGATTTCGAATCCCTTGATACATGTGAGCCATGCCTCATGGGCAATATGACTAGGACACCATTCTCCGGAATAGTGGAGAGAGTTGTAGACCTACTTGGGATCATACATACGGATGTATGTGGACCAATGAGTGTCTCAACATGCAATGGTTATCGCTACTTTGTTACCTTTACTGATGACTTAAGCAGATATGGATATATCTACTTAATGAAGCACAAGTCTGAAACCTTTGAAAAGTTCAAGGAATTTTAGAAAGAGATAGAGAATCAACTTAACAAGAAAACCAAGCACCTTCGATCGGATCGAGGAGGCGATTATTTCAGTTATGAGTTTAACATGCACTTGAAGGACTATGGGATTATCCCACAGCATACACCAGCCGGAACACCACAGCGTAATGGTGTGTCGGAACGTCATAACCAAACCCTATTGGATAGTGTGCGGTCCATGATGTCTTTAACTGAATTGTCTGTGTCTTTTTGGGGATACGCGTTAGAAACCGCCGCTTTTATTTTAAACCGAGCACCATCCAAATCCGTGGAGACAACCCCATATGAGATATGGTATGGGAAGAAGCCAAAGTTGTCATTTCTGAAAGTTTGGGGTTGTGAGGCTTACGTTAAGAAACTGCAGCCTGACAAACTCGAATCCAAATCGGAAAAATGTATCTTTGTAGGATATCCAAGGGAACCCGCTGGGTATACTTTCTACAACCAAGCCGAAGGCAAAACGTTTGTCGCAAGAACTGACACCTTTCTCGAGATAGAGTTTCTTACAAAAGGAGTGAGTGGAAGGAAAATTGAGTTTGATGAAATTGTTGACCCTTCTCTCCAAATTCCGAGTAGCACAACGGAAGCTATTCCGAAACCGCTCTCCAACATGGAAGAAGAGCCCATTAATGATGATCAAAAGAATGACATCGAGACTCCTGAGGTTTGCAGGTCTACAAGGGTTCGTGCCACTCCTGATTGGTACAGTAGCCTTGTAATGTCTATCATCCTGGATGAACAAGAAGAACCTGCAAACTACAAAGAAGATATGGATAGTGCTGACTCCGAGAAATGGCTAGAAGCCATGAAATCCAAAATAGGATCCATGCATGAAAACCAAGTTTGGACCTTGGTGGATCTTCCAGAAGGCCGCAAGGCCGTGGAAAATAAATTGATCTTTAAGAAGAAGACAGATGTGAATGTTAACGTGACCATTCACAAAGCTCGACTTGTTTCAAAGGGGTTTCGACAAATTCAAGAAGTTGACTACGACGAGACTTATTCTCCTGTAGTGATGCTCAAGGCTGTCAGGATTTTAATAGCAATTGTTGCACATTTCGACTATGAAATTTGGCAGATGGATGTCAATACCGCATTCCTCAATGGTCACATTGATGAAGAGTTGTATATGATGCAACCGGAAGGTTTTGTTAATCCTAAGTATGCTGAAAAGGTTTGTAAGCTTCAACGGTCCATTTATGGATTGAAGCAAGCATCTCGGAGCTGGAACCAACGTTTTGATCAAGTGATCAAGAGTTTTGGATTTGTCCAAAACCAACAAGAGTTTTGTGTTTACAAGAAAGCGAGTGGGAGCTCAGTTCTTTTCTTGGTAGTATGTGTGGATGACATATTACTCATGGGAAACGATGTGGATCTTATGAAAAGCGTGAAAGCATATTTGAGTAACCAATTTTCCATGAAGGATCTAGGTGAAGCTGCATATATATTAGGAATCAAGATCTATAGAGATAGATCAAGGCACCTAATAGCATTGAGTCAGAGTACTTACATAGAAAAGATTTTGAAGAGGTTCAAAATGGAAAACACTAAAAGGGGTTTTACACCTATGATGAAGAATTGCAAAATGAGTATGACTCAATGTCCTGTAACGGACGATGATAGAGAGAAGATGTCTTACATCCCCTATGCTTCAGCCATAGGATCTATCATGTATGCAATGCTAGGTACACGACCTGATGTGGCATTGGCTCTTAGTTTGATGAGCCGATATCAAAGTAATCCAGGACCGGATCACTGGATAGCTGTGAAGAATATCCTAAAGTATCTGAGAAGAACAAAGGATATGTTCCTAATCTATGGAGGAAATGATGAAGCTCTAAACGTAACGAGTTACGTAGATGCGAGCTGGAATTCAGATCATGATGACTCGAAGTCTCAAACAGGATTTGTTTTCTTGGTGAATGGTGGGGCGGTAAGCTAGAAGAGCAAGAAGCAGCCGGTGGCGGCACAATCTTCAATGGAGTCTGAATATATTGTTGCGGCTGATGCAACAAATGAAGCTGTTTGGCTAAGGAATTTCGTCATCGAACTGGGAGTTTTTCCCAATGTGCAAGACCCCGTGACAATCTATTGCGATAACACGGGTGCTATTGCAAACGCAAGGGAACCAAGAACTCATTCCACAGCCAAACACATCAAACTAAGATTTCACGTCATCCGGCAGAACATTGACGAAGGTGAAGTCAAGATTTGCAAAGTAGATACGGAACTGAATGTGGCCGATCCTTTGACTAAAGCTCTCCATCTAGAAAAGCACGAACAACACCGAGATTCCATTGGTGTTAGATTCCTGCCTATTGTAAACTAGTTTTGTTTATACTCTAGTGCAAGTGGGAGACTGAAGGAGTTATGCCCTAGAGGCAAATAATAAAGTGTATTATTTGATATATCTCCTATATGTTCATAATACGTTTCATACTATGCTATAACTGTGTTAATACGAAACATTAATACACATGTGGTATGTAAACAAACCGTGTCTCTAGTTGCCTCTAGTGAACTAGTTCATTGGTCATGAGGATGGTCTGTGTTTCAAGATCATGGGCATTTATGCCAACTGACAATGAGGTCATGTTATTAGTTGAATAACATGATAGACAAACATCCGACCGTTATATCTTAATGAGATCTAGTTACAAAGTTCACCATTGATGATAAAACACAGAGAACCTCGCAACCTGATCCTTTAACTGTGAGGTAATGCAAATCACCATTCTGGAAGAATCTTAGATGGTTATCAAGAATCATCTCGTAACAGGGTGATCAAAAAGGTGCCACTCAAGTTTTCCGAAGGGATGCATAGAGGAGTACATATCAAGACCAGGATTTGTCTAGTCCATGTAACGGACAGATACATGTGGCCATCTCGGTGACGTTGCATTGATAAAGCTTGCAAGCATGTGACTAGTTCATGGAATGCAACGACATGAGAACGAGAAAACAAGTTCATCGGTAACAACATTGAACTAAGGTATGGAGATACCGAAGATCAAGTCTCGGATGAATTAGGTATCAAATGACAAAGGGAACGGGGAACGACTATCTCACGGTTCGAGAGATTGTATTCGTGAAATGCACGGGGGTCACATGGCCATCCAGGTCCCTCTGTTGATCATTGATGTGAGAGTGGTCTCAATCATGTCCGGAGTGTTTCCGAACTGAAGGATGTCACGCTTAAGGGTAGGGACGCTTAGGGTAGATGAGGTATCGTAAGAGAAATAGAGAGAGAGAAACCGGAATAGTTTTGGGTAATATCCGATGGAGATCGGAAGGGGTCCGAAAGGTGTTCTGGAGAGAAGAAATGATATAATATATGTATTTGAATGTTAATTGGAGAATTAATATTAAATAGATATTTTATTTTATTTTATTTTTAAAGGCTCCTTAATACTAATGGGCCTCACCTGAAGGGAGGCCCAATAGGGCAAGGCGCCTAGGGAGTGGGGGCCGGCGGCTGCCCCTAGGTAGCCGGCGGGTGTGGGGTTTAGTCCCACACCGCCTGGCCCCTGGGTGGTGCGCCCCCCCCCCCCTCCCACTATATATAGGGGTCTCCCCTCCCCCTTTGGAATCACCCCATTCCCTCTCATTCTCTCTCTCTCTCTCATCCATTGAGGACGTCTCTGTAATATTGGGGAGGACCTCGTGGGTGAGTTCTCCATCTTCACACTACTGTCGTGTGATCTATGATCCGGCATCTACTTCTTCCGTTGCTCGGCTAGATCGGAGTCCGGTTAACGTCTCCTACACCGGACGTGTGACGAACTTCGGAGGCACCACACTTGGGGTGTTGCTCGTCTTCATCAATATACGCCTTCCTGTGTAAGGCGTGCCTCGGTCTTCAAAGGTATGAATATCGAATCCCTTCTCCGTTACTTACGTCTACATAGTATAGATCCTGGTATTAGTGTTCGAGTAGATAGAAATTTTTTGTTTTCTGCTACGGAACCCAACACTTGTTGTTAGTATTGGTATCACTTTGGGATCATTGAGTTAATTTAGTTGGTTTTGGCAAACTTGGCTCGGTCAGTAGCAACACTATTTTTGAGAGTTGAATGAAAAAGATAAAAAGTACTCTAAAGAAATATAATTACATCATCTTTATTTCTTGATTTGCTCATAAGCTTAGTATTCTCTAGTTAAGATCTTTTGTGCTTCCAAGGAAGATTGCATGTTTGTTTTTGTCATTTGTATGTTTGTTTGTTTCCTTCAACTCTTATACTTGCTACCCAGCCTTGCTAGCCAAAAACCTGTACTGAGAGGGAATTCTTCTCATGCATCCAATCCTTAAACATAAACCTATGCCATTTGTGTCCACCACACCTACCTACTAGCACTATTGCTATTCCAAGTAAATTCATGTTTTTTATATACCTTCCAAATTAAACTTGTTATGTGAAAATTAGTGATTAAAGCTCTCACGAACTTGATGGCACACTTTACTTTCTTGCACTTAATAAACTTAAACCATTGTGTCCATCTATGTTGCGTATATGCGTGCGCTTTGTAAGTTGTGAATTAGCAGAACCATGCTGTCATGTGGAACGCTTTCAACATTGCACTGGTACTTTGTACCTAGTTGATATCATCCTCTTTTGTCTATGGATGTCGTCGGTGTGAAATGAAATGGGAGCTTGTAAGTCCATGGAGTTATGTATATGTGTTAGAGAAACGCTTGGGCCGCCGGTCTAATCCATGTTGTTATGGTGGAAACCTGCAGCATAACCATAATGAGCATCTATGAAGCATTCTTCTTATAAAAAAAGAGATAGAGATTGAGAAAAAAGAAAAAGAAAAAAGAAAGAGATGAGAAAAGAGGAAAGAGAGAAAAAAGCACCATATTCCCATGGTAAATAAGAAGATTGTTGAGATGCTCGTTGTCTGCTTGCCTTGTCATTTTGATATGGGGATTCTTCCGTATCATCGGGCAAGGGGTACCCCGTTGGCGGTTCTCTATGATACACATGTACTTACTATGACAAGAACTTACCGGTAACTAAACTTGAGTAGCATGAGGAGCGGCCCTCATATTCAAGGAACATGAGATTTTCAACTTACAACTTGTCAAGCATATCCTCATATTTGATCACTTTAACCTTAATCACCTAAAGATGCCTATGATAGGGGCAATGAGAGCTGAAAGATAATAAGTACCATAATTTTTGGGAGCTCTTTATGGAACTTGAAATCCCTGCGTCCCTCTGCGAAGGCCTTTCTTTTACTTTCTAGTTGAGTCAGTAAACCTATTCCCTTCTATCTCAGCAAGTATTTTGAGTTGTTGTGTTTCAATCATTCATATGATGATTTATTCAATCATGTTTCGTATGTTCCTTGTTTTTCACTTTGCTCTTATCTTAGTGTTTACTACTTTGAAAGCTATCATTGAAAACCAGTTATTTGTGAACTCCTGCAAATTGTCAACTATTCTTCGACCAAGAGCTAAGTTTGACATTACCAATTATGATTTACTTTATCCATCTTTATTTGTGTTTCCTTTACCTATTTCAAGTTAAGTTATATAATGGTGAGTTGTCTGCTATTATGATCTATGCATTGATGAATGTGATGCTTCTTGTCCGTATTCTTTTATCGACTCTTCACTATATAAACCTGAGGTCATGTTTATTGAGCTCAGTTTCGCTTGGGGACAGGCGAAGTCTAAGCTTGGGGGGAGTTGATACGTCCATTTTGCATCACCATTCTATATTATAATTTACTGTTATTCATTGATATATTTCATATTAAGGGATGATACTTATGTAATTTCACCTATTTTTGCATGGTTGATGACTTTTGGAGCATGGACCACTTCAGTCAGGATTTTGATGGAAAAGGGGCTGTTTGGAGGCAAAATTCGCGAAGATCAGAAAATCCGGGAAAATACATGGAAAATCCTATTTTTCCATAAGACAAAGATAGCCATAAGGGGGAGTGGAGATGGGCCATAGGGGGCCCACACCACCCCCTGGCACGGGCCACCCCAGGCTGCGCCACCAGGTGGTGTGGCCGCCCTGGTCCACCCCCAGCTCTCCCCTTTGGCGTATATTATCCTCCTGAAACCCTAAGATCGAGGAACGACCACAGAAAGATTCCACCACCTCTGCGGGGCGGAAAACATCGAGAGAGAAAGATCTCTCCGGCAGACAGAATTCTACCGGGGGAATTCCTTCCCGGAGACGGGAGATCGTCGCCATCAACACCACCATCAAGCTGGACTTCATCGGGATCATCATCGTCATCATCACCACCATCATCCCATCAGCACCATCATCACCACCATCATCTCGCTGTAATAATTAGGTTGAATCTTGCATAGTTCTTAGGAGAAACTTTACCGGTGTTGATTACTCTTTGTAGTTGATGCTATTGAGTGGAACCATTGAATTATTGTTTATGTTCAGATTGTTATACATCATTATTTCATCTCTGATCTTGATCCATATGATGTCTTGTGAGTAGTTCGTTTAGTTCTTGAAGACATATGAGAAGTCATATTGTTAGTAGTGGAATTGTGTTGAGAAAGATTCAATGGTTTGTTAATTAAGTTGTGATGTACTTCTTCTAGTGGTGTCATGTGAACGTCGACTACATGACACTTCACCTATGTGGGCCTAGGGGAATGCATTGTGTATTTGGCTACTAATCGTAGGGGTTGCCGGAGTGACAGAAACCTGAACCCCTGTTAGGAAACCTTTGTACAAGGGATGTCAGGGTCTTAGAGTTTAAAGCTGTGGTTAGGTTCTACCTTAATTACTTTCTTGTACTTGCGGATGCTTGCAAGGGGAATAATGACAAGTATGTATTAGTCCTAGGAAGGTCGGTATATTAGCACAGGTTCACTCACACAACACTTAGCAAACTAAAGAAGATTAATCAACTACATGAAGCGAAAGCACTTGACAATATTCCCATGTATCCTCGAGAACGTTTGGTCATCCTAAGTAATACAACTGGCTTGTCCTTTGCTAAACAAAGGATTGAGCCACTTGCTGCATTTATTCTTATTGTCTTTTATTTACTCGTACTTTATTTACCTGCGTTATCAAAAACCCCTAAAAATCCGTTTGCTAAGTACTTACAGAGAATTTCTGCTCTAAGCCATTCGCCAACACCTTCTGCTCCTCGTTGGGTTCGACACTCTTACTTATCGAAAATACTGCGATACACCCCCTATACTTGTGGGTCATCAGGCCACAAACCACTCTAGGCCGCACGTGCGTTCGACTATATTTGCATTCTTAATTGTTTAAACTCTTTCATTGTGAGCGAAAATTTTCTCTAGTTATTTGATGGAAAGTGGGAGGGCCTTTGCCCCCCGTCTAATGATGTAAGATTATCTCTTGAAGGTTGCTCGTTTTTATTTTGCAGAGTGCCATTCAATATATATTTTCCTACAACTACATGTTATGGATGAAACTTATCAGCTGGATTAGTAGCAAGAAATACATGTACGAAATATATTCTAACTATTTCATTCTTCATAACTAATAATAAACTATTAGTATTTGACTATCTAACTCGAGTATCGTCACCGTACCAAAACAGCTCAAGTCACACACTGATTCTACAGTGCCTACGTGAGGCCCTCGCCTTCTCAAGTAACGTCGCGAGGAAACATCAACGTGGCATTTCCTCAGTTCGGCTGCCAATACACACCTATCTATCGTCCAGGGTTTAAATTTTTGGCTTTTGTTTACAGAAGTTTAGGAATTTATTTTTTATTTGTCTATGCTCGTAGAGGCTGCGACCATCAAGTCATCTATCATGATCCCAGACTTTCATATTTTGATATTATTATCAATCTTGCATATCCACAATTATAGATTGCTTAGGCTATTATTTTCTTGCTTGTTCTTAATTTGCAAGCATGAAAAGTCCTTTCGTGAAAAGATACTCCCATTGTGGCCGGTCTAAGAAATGTCAAATATTCTTTGAAATACAGAAACTGGCGCTGACCTGTGCAAGTGACACAACACAAGCTGCAGCTTGCGTGCATCGTTACGATCACGCACTGAGTCACACGGTGATGAAACCGATCGACCAGCCACATGATGA
This sequence comes from Avena sativa, assembly GCA_916181665.1. NCBI lineage: Eukaryota > Viridiplantae > Streptophyta > Magnoliopsida > Poales > Poaceae > Avena > Avena sativa. The sequence continues at coordinate 454,048,807 of OV702296.1, read as the reverse complement.
ACCGTCGGTCGTCTGACCATTCCCCTCATCTGAACCATATGCATGCATGCGTGCGTGGTTGTTATCAATTGAAACATTCTCCAGCTTTAATTATTCAGATAAATAATCATTCCACACTCGATCGCTTGCCAAACGTACTGCCTACAGTATGTTCACACGTGAGCTCTTTTGCTAGATGCTTTTTACTGTACACCGGGTCAAGATTTTCGTTTTTGTGTCTGCCCCGGTGGCGACATATAGGCACGTGAACATGTGAAACGTGTGAAAATGTAGTTATTTATATATTTGTTATTTGAAAGATGATTTGTAAATGAGACAACTATTAACACTATGTATCTTCATCGTTTTAAGGCGGGTTTTTTATGGTTTCTTCTTTCGTTGTTTTTAGCTACCATGACTTGGCCTAAAACTATATATGGTCTCCCTTCTATGAAGGAAAGTTAGACAGTGTCTCGATCATACGCCATATAAGTGTAGACAGTGGTAGCGGTGTCGATTCGGGTGGCCTTGCGAGTTAGTTATTGCATCGGTTGGTTTGTACCTTAAACCTATCACTTCTCATGCTCGATCAACACACGCTATTTGCTAAGCGTCAATTGTGGGGTCCTCATTTTGATCCGTCGTTTTCAACTAAATTTAAAATGGCGGTAATGCACATGTCCAGTATTATACGTGTTCATTTACTTCACATAATATGTTGGAGATATTTATATTGTTTCCTTACAGATCATGGGATCAGTTATGTTCACCACAACCAGCATGTCGGCAGCTTTTCATCTATGATTGTAGTGACATGCAGTTGTGGGCTACAAACCACCCTAGGCGGCATGTGGGTTCGACTATTTTTTGCATTATTAATTGTTTCAACTATTTCATTGTGAGAGAATATTTCCTCTAGTTATTTGATGGAAAGTGGGAGGGCCTTTGCCCCCCCCCCCCCCCCCCACACACACACACCCCACCCCCACTCTCCTGGATAACTTAACCATGTTTCGTCTAATGATGTATGATTATCTCTTAAAGGTTGCTCGTTTTTATTTTGCAGAGTGCCATTCAATATATATTTTCCTACAACTACATGTTATGGATGCAACTTATCAGCTGGATTAGTACCCAGAAATATAGGTACGAAAATATATTCTAACTATTTCATTCTTCATAAATAATAAAAAATTATTAGTATTTGACTATCTAACTCGAGTATCGTCACCGTACCAAAACAGCTCAAGCCAACCATACTGATTCTGTAGTGCCTAGTGAGGCCCTCGCCTGCTCAAGTAACACTGCGAGGAAACATCAATGTGGCATTTCCTCAGTTCGGTTGCCAATACATACCTATCTATCTATCGTCTAGGGTTTAGATTTTTGGCTTTTGTTTACGGAAGCTTAGGAATTTATTTTTTATTTGTCTATGCTCGTAGAGGCTAGTGCGACCGTCAAGTCATCTATCATGATCCGAAACTTTCATATTTTGATATTATTGTCAATCTTGCATATCCACAATTTAGATTGCTCAGGCTATTATTTTCTTGCTTGTTCTTAATTTGCAAGCATGAAGTCCTTACGTGAAAAGGTTGATTGTGTTGTTGGCTTAGTTAAGAACATCATAGAGTTGGTTCCGCGATTGTCATGGATATCAGTCATGTACGGTTCTCCATGTATAGTTGGTAGCCGGGTCAGGAGAGTCGAGTCCTCCAAAATCATTGTTATCCCCTCTCACTGAAAGATCGGGAAACCTAGAACACATCAACATATGTGTTCTAAATTTTTCATTCTTCATAATTAATAACCATTTATTACTATATGTGTGGCCATCATCATTCTTAGAAGGCACAAGTGGACATAGTGTCATGTTGAGAAATTAATGGTGTGAGATCGCCTCCTCTTTTCATCTTAGCCTAGGAGAAATTTTGAACATAGTCGTGATAGATCTCCAAGCGAATGCCCCTGGAGCCAATAATGGTACACTTACTAATGGTTTTTATGGTTCAACAATATGAAAGCATCATGGAGTCATACAATTGGAAAAAATATAAGCGGTTATCTATTATATACTAAAAGGTTAATCCACATCATCAGAATTATTTTAGCAATTACATCTGCAATCTATTGTTAGGATTCAGCCAGAGATTACGTAACTTTATTCTCAGTGTTGGTACCACCCGTTGCGTGTAAAAAAAGGCTAACGTGTGTTCTAGCCCATCCGAACACGTTCCCAGAAAAGAAAAATCAAGCCAGAGTCCGTGTCTATTCTTATTTCTGAAAAAAAAAAAGGGAGTCTGTGTTGCTAACATTCGGTTGCATGTCAAAGGAAAAAGACTACCCTGTGTTTTAGCATCCAAGGGCAGTTGCTGCGAAAGGAAATATAATCGTGTGTTGCAACAGCTAGTACTGTGAAAGAAAAAAGCCCTAAAGATAACGTTTCTAAAAAAAAATCCTAAAGCTAACTAGCCGGTCGATCGCTCGAACACACTTCTACTAGATAATACGAACTATTCATATGCATACAATATTTTGTTGTAAAAAATAGTTAAAATACCGCCATATAACTAATTAGGATAAAACATTTCTTTACAATATGTCGGCCACGTCTGCACACATTAATGTAACGAGAGAACAAAATTATGGCACACAATAGCGCTAGATAATAAAGTCCTTAGAAATTCCAATAGTTCTACACAAGCAAAAAAAAAGAATGAAATTATGAAGGTCTATCAAGCATTGATTTTTTGGGGATAAAAAAATAACACGATTGTTTATAAAAAATTAACGTGTCTCATATAATTGAAATAGATTGACATGAATTTGGTGTGATTAGCATACATACAATATTGTTATGATGTTGCCATATGCCTAGGGACTGCAAGCTAATAGGCAAGGCCCGAGAAGTCTTTTAAGACAGCCAAATATGAAGTATGTGAGATGCCTTTTACTAAAAAAAATATCCATGTCAAGTACACACAATTTGTATTACAGGATAAAAATTTGAGGTTGCTCGGCCATTAGCACGAGAAGATAAAATCGTTACAAATATTATTATTTTTACACAAGAGAAAAATATCATTGATTGTTTATGGTAAATTGAATATATATACCATATTTAATATTTCCTATATATTTGAAATATAAATTCCTGACATGACTTTTCAATAACTAGCATGTGTACAATATATTATCGCCATATGCTTAGGGGGGCAACAAGTGAGGTGAGGCACATGAAGATTGCTACGACACTTTCTAAAGTAGTCAATGTGACATAGTAGAAAATTTTCATATAAGAAACATCTATGAATCTTGTGGACTCTCCTTTTGTAGTAGACTGCAATTAATAGATCTTCGTAAGTGAACCTAAGCTGGTAAAAGAAAGTACATTACCATTGTTTTATTATAAATGTGTATTTCTTAATTCAGAACACACACAATGGATAAAAGAGAGATACACAAAATAATCTCACAAAAATCAGAACTTCTAGCCATAAGTCCGGTGAACCCTATATTGGTTAGAATAACACATACGATTGGATAGTATAAACGATAGGAAACAAGATCTTGAAATGCAAAACTAAAATCACCATTTTTATTATATCTCGAAGAGAATAAAATATTAACAAATATTTATACAATGTCTTATGTTTCTAACCATTATTCTCAATTCAAACATACACATATATTGGTTTTAAATGAGTATTTTCAATTATGAAGATACCCAAATGCAATGTTCTTAGCTACTTCAATGAAGTTGTATTGGTTATAATATAATAATATATCGGTACGGTTCGGTTCAATAGGGCTAAAGATCTACCAATATTTAGTAGCAACTATGATGATATATTGGTTGTGATCTTTTAGGGCTTCAAGAACCCACAAGATTGAGATTAAGATGGCTACCTTTCTGTGACAACTTTAGCATGTTCTTGATCTTCCCATTTTGATATATAGACTCAAGATTTTATATGTTTTGGTACTCATATGGTAATAGGCGATGCCCTCGCATTTGCGAGGGCCACCATGCTAGTTATGAAAACAGTTCATGTGATTGGACCCATGTGATTGCCATGTCGGTACAAAACAAATTTTCGTAGAAGTATGTCCGTAGGCATAGGATTGTTGCCTAGAGGCTTGGACAAGCCCTTGTCAGCTACTTTGAGGTGTCAATTGATCTCACTTTCTCTTTTTTTAATTTAACGGTCTAAGAATCAGGTGAATACACGAGTCCACACCTTTATTTATAGACAAGCAACCTAGCAATAGATGGTTTATGGACTGTGTGCTCTGAAAAGAGGTGGCAATTGGGTTGTGAACCGGTATGAAAGAGAATCCACTCAGGAGATAGTGGGCGGCGGCTCTAAGCCTATCTAGGGTTTTGTCCCCTCACCGGAGATGCCGTTGGTTTGCTTCCTCTCCATTGGCCTTGGGGCCATGGAGGCGTGGCGGACCATGGCCCCTGACCAACGGGATGTCGTGTTCCCTTTTTAGTGCCTTCTTTGGGATGGTGAGGTAACGACTATATCATAAAGTCGAAATAATATCCTCCTTGTCCTATTCTCGCTCCGATGGTGCGTCTAGTGCTGGATGAGGACGTGAGGAGTCGTGTGTCCAACTGAACTCTTGCATCCTGTCGTAACTTGTATTCATTGGTGTGGTTTGATGTCAGTTTCTTCAGATGTATAATTGCCATCTTCGACGATGGTTGTTGCTCTGGTGCGCTGGTTGGGTCTTACCACGACAAATTCCCGTCTATCTACTAAAACAAGCTCTATTACGACAAGCTTTTGATGTTGCAACCTCTCACGCTCGCTCGCAGTTTTCGGTGGAAGAACCAGAACGAGAGAGAGACACAGAGACAAGGATTTTTGCGCTGTGTGCAAACGTTTGCAGCTTTTCTGTTTCCCCTTTTATTCCACCGATCCAACTGAAACGGATCGAGCTAACTAGTAAAGCTAAAAGATCGGGAGCTGAACGCTTCTACTGGTCGTGCCATCCCACGACATCGTCCACGCTCCTATCGTGCCGCGATCGATGCCTTGATCATGCCATCCCACGAGGCAAACGATGCGGCAGCCTACAACTACCAACAACTAAGCCACACACGAATAGACTGGTGCTACAGGCAGATTATTCAGCTACTGAACTTCACTGAAAAAGAACAAAGTCTGAAGAAGTTCAGACTACTATCGACAACAGGATTACGCGAGCAGTACTTCAAATCTCCCCCTAATCCTGTTTCGCCAGCTTCACGTCGATCACACCAAGCCTACGTCTCAGCTCGATGAACTTTACGCGACCTAGTGCTTTTGTGAGAATGTCAGCAAGTTGTCCCTCGGTACCAATATGTTCCACCTCAATTTTTCCATCTGCAACACATTCTCTGATAAAGTGAAAACGTGTGTCAATATGTTTGCTTCGATCATGAAACACCGGATTCTTGGAGAGGGCAATCGCTGATTGATTGTCCACATGGAGCTTCACTGATGACGACTGACAACCCTGAATCTCGCTGAGCATCTTGCTCAACCAAACAGCCTGACATGCCGCGGTTGAAGCAGCCATATATTCAGCCTCACACGAAGACAAGGCAACCACTTTCTGTTTATGTGAGGTCCATGTGATGATGTTCTTATCAAGGAAAAACACCATGCCTGACGTGCTCTTTCTATCATCCACGTCACCGGCCAGATCGTTGTCACTGTAACCGGTTAACGCTGGCAACTGCATTCCGTCAGTGTAACTAAAGCCATAATTCAGAGTTCCCCTCACATAAGGCAGTATTTGTTTCACAACTGCCCTATGTTGTGCTCCTGGACACTCCATATATCTGCTAGCAATTCCCACTGCATATGCACTATCCGGTCTAGAATTGACCAGATACCGAAGGCTTCCAATAATACTTCTGTATTGAGTAGGGTTTACAGGCTCCCCTTCCTTCAGCTTGCCAAGTTTCAGTTTCACCTCAATTGGAGTATGACAGGGGTTGCAAGAGGTCATACCAGCACTGTCCAAGATCCTAGCTGCATAACTGGATTGACACAGTGTGATTTCTCCCCCAGCTTGCTTAACCTCAATGCCGAGATAATAGCTCAGTAGGCCAAGATCACTGATTTTGAACAAATCATGCATCTGGCCTTTAAACTTTGCAATGTCTTCCGAGCTAGTACCAGTAATAATCAGATCATCCACATATACACCTACAAGAACGAAGGAATTTCTATCACCTTTTCTGTACAGTGCATGCTCCAAAGGGCACTTCTCGAAACCAAGGTTGGTAAGTGACTCATCCAGCTTTGAATTCCATGCACGTGGTGCCTGCCTCAGGCCATACATGTTGGAATTATGCCCTAGAGGCAATAATAAAGATGTTATTATTATAATTCTTGTTCATGATAAAGTTTATATTCCATGCTAGAATTGTATTAAGCGGAAACATTAATACTTGTGTGGTTTGTGAACAACACTGTGTCCCTAGTACGCCTCTATGGACTAGCTCATTGATCAATGATGGTTAAGGTTTCCTAACCATAGACATGAGTTGTCAATTGATAATGAGATCATATCATTGGGAGAATGATATGGTGGACAGACCCAAACTAAGCGAAGCAATTAGATCGTGTCCTTGTGTTCATCTTTGCGAAGCTTTTCCTATGTCAAATATTGTATTCCTTAGACCATGAGATAATACAACTCCCTGGTATCGGAAGAAAGCTTTGAGGTCATCAAACGTCATCCTATGAGAGGGTGATCATAAAGGTGTCTCTCGGGTGATCGGAAAGTATCTGTTGGGTTGTATGTATCGAGATGGGATTTGTCCCTCCCAAGTCGGAGAGATATACTTCGGGCCCACTCGGTAATCGATATCAACACCGCTTGCAAGCATGTGGTTAAGGAGTTAATCACAAAGTGATATCGGATTACGGAACGAGTAAAGTACTTGCTGTGAACGAGATTGAACTAGGTATAACGATACCGACGATCGAATCTCGGGCAAGTAAAATATCGCGAGACGAAGGGAATATATATGGGATTGATTGAATCCTGGCATCGTGGTTCATCCGATATGATCATCGATGAATGTGTGGGAGTCAATATGGGTGCCCAGACCCCGCTGTTGATTATTGATAGAAGATCATGTCTGCATATTCTCGAACCCGCAGGGTCACACAATTAACGTGTCTCGACGCTAGGATAGATTGGATACTTGGTTTATAAATTTGTGTTCGGAGTCTCGGATGGGATCCAGGATATCACGAGAGGTTCCGGAATGGTCCGGAGAATAAGATTCATATAAGGCAGTGCAGTTTTTGGAGTTCGGAATTGTTCCGGATTAATCGGTATTGTACCGGAAGCTTCTAGAACCTTCCGAAAGGGGGCCAACGTGGTCCCACCTTCCGGGAGGGGGCATGGGCCTATGAGGGAGTGTCCTGGACGCATTGGGCCAGGGGCACAAGGCCCCATAGGGCCCAGCCGATCCTAGATAAGTTTAAATTCGTTTAAACTAGAGATAGGGTTATCTAGATAAGGGGAGAGTTTAAATTGTTTAAACTAGAGATAGGCTTGGAGGAGGGGCTAGGGCTGGCCGCCACCACCCCCTCTATATATAGAGGGCTGGTGCGCCCCCTCCCCCCAACACACACATCTCCCTCCAAGCCCTAGTAACCCTGCTGCCTTCCTCTCTCCCTCCCGACTATTTGTAGGCGAAGCCCTGCGGCAGAAATTCTCCACCATATACACCACGCCGTCGTGCTGTAGATCCAATCCATCTCTCCACCATACTTGCTGGTCCGAGGAAGGAGGAGACGTCGAGGTGCTGCACGTGTGAATCTCACGGAGGCACCGCCACTTGTGGTGCTAGATCGGATCGGATCGCGAGGAGGAGAAGCGAGTACGACTACATCACCCACGTTCCGACGAACGTTCCGCTGTGCGAATCTTCAAGGGTATGAAGATCTAATCCAATCTCTCTCGTTGTTTGCATCTCCTAGATTAGATCTTGGCTTTCCCTCTGTTCGCTTCCGTAGAAAATTTTGATTTACTATGCTGCGAAACCCTTCAGTGATATCAGAGCTAGATCTATGCGTAGATGTGATTCACGAGTAGAACGCAACATGGTTGTTGCGGGCGTTGATGTTTTCTGTTGCAAGCCTCTTGTTTGTGTTCTTCTTATGACGCGGGATAGTGAGATTGAAGCGGTCCAGGACAACCTTACGCGACGTCGTTCGCGAGACCGGCTCCGCACTTGACGTGTGGCTTGTACCACACATGCGGCTGGTGGATGTCAGTTTCTCTCACTATAGTTGTCATGGGATTAACACCGGAGTTTGGCAACCATAATATCACCGTTGTGGCTTTCCGTAGGTAAGAATCGTTCTTAGCATCTACTCCCATAAGCCACGTAAAACATGCAACAACAAAGTAGAGGCGTCTAACTTGTTTTTGCAGGGAGTGTTTTCTGTGATATGGTATGGCCCAAGATGTGATGTGTATAATGTATGCGATGATCATTTTTTGTAATGTTTCACGACTTGCATGTCGATGAGTACACAACCGGCAGGAGCCATATGGTTGTCTTTATATTTGTGTATGACCTGCGAGTCAACTTCTTATACGCCATGTAATAGCTTTACTTTATCGCTAAGTAGTTAGCAATAGTTGTAGTTGCTATTCGTGGTGGAGGCAATCATGGTGGAGTGATGGAGATCATGCCGGAACGCACAAGATGGAGATCATTGCGCGAAGATTGGCTATACCATGTCACATAAAGTTATATGCATGTGATGTTTATCATTTTATGTATCTTATCATGCTTAGATCGCGACGGTAGCATTATAAGATGATTCCTCACTTAAAGATCAAGATAAAAACTATGTTCTCCCCAAGTATGCACCGTTACGAAAGTTCGTCGTGTCCAAGCATCACGTGATGATCGGGTGCTATAGACTCTACGCTCACATACAACGGGTGCAAGCCAGTTTTGCACACGCGGAAATACTTGGGTCTAGCTTGACGAGCCTAGCATGTACAGACATGGCCTCGGAACACAAGAACCGAAAGGTTAAGCATGAGTCATATGAATGATATGATCGACACTTCGTTGTCCACCATTGAAACCACATCTCTTCTCGTGATGATTGGATTAGGTGTGGTGAATTTGGATCGTGTTCACTAAACAACTTGAGGAATGTTGAATTTAGTGGGAGTTCATCTAGTAATTTGATTAAGTTGAACTATTTATCATGAACATAGTCTAAGTTGTACTTGCAAATACTGTAGATCACATGGCCAAGTCCAACTTCAACTTCAATGTTTTTGCTGAGAAAGAAAAGCTTAGAAACAATGGGTCTAACTTCACCAACTGGTTCCGCAATCTAAGAATCATTCTGTCTGGCGGACAAAAGGACTATGTCCTTGAGAAAGCGTTAGGTAACCCCCCTGCTGCAACTGCGCCGGCTGATGAGAAAGCTGTCTATCAGTCGCGCAAAGATGATTATGGCGTGATTAAGAGCACCATGTTGTTTGCTATGGAACCGGAACTTCAAAATCGTTTTGAAAACTATCCCGGGCCCTTTGAGATTCTCGAGGAGCTGAAAACCATGTTTCAGACTCAGGCCCGTTCTGAGAGATATGAGATCTCTGAGAAGTTCTTTAACTGCAAGATGGAGGAAGGGAGTTCCGTTAGTGAGCACGCCATTAAGATGTCGGGCTACACTCAACGCCTTGAGCAACTGGACTGCAAGATTCCAGAGGAGCTCAAGATTGACAGGGTTCTGCAATCACTCCCTCCCAGCTACAAAAGTTTTGTAGTGACTCATAATCAGATTGGTTCCACTGATACGATCACCGAGCTCTTCGCAAAGCTGAAGGTTGCGGAGGTGGACATCAAGAAGGATAATCATGTGTTGATGGTCAACAAGCCCTCCTTTAAGAAAGGTAAAGGTGCAAAGAAGCCCTTCAAGAAGGGCGGCGGCAAGCGCAATGCCCCTGCTGAGAAGAAGCTCAGGTCTGGTCCCAAGCCGGACACTGAGTGCTTCTATTGCAAGGACAAGGGTCACTGGAAGCGCAACTGTCCGAAGTACTTAGCGGACAAGAAGGCTGGCACCATCAAAGGTATATTTGATATACATGTTATTGATGTTTTCCTTACTAGCCCTCGTTGTAGTGCCTGGGTATTTGATACCGGTTCAGTTGCTAATATTTGTAACTCGAAACAGGAGCTACGGAATAGACGGCGGCTTGCGAGGGATGAGGTGACGATGCGCGTTGGCAACGGATCAAGAGTTGATGTGATGGCCGTCGGCACGCTCTCCTTAGTTTTACCTTCGGGATTAGTTTTAAACCTTAATAAATGTTATTATGTGCCTGCGTTGAGCATGAACATTATTTCTGGATCGTGTTTATTGCAAGACGGTTATTCATTTAAATCGGAGAATAATGGTTGTTCTATTTATATGAGTAACATCTTTTATGGTCATGCACCTCTTGTGAATGGTTTATTTCTTCTAAATCTCGAAAGGGATGAAACACACATCCATAACATTGAGGCTAAGAGATGCAAAGTAGATAGTGATAATACTACTTATTTGTGGCACTGTTGTCTAGGTCATATTGGTGTAAAGCGCATGAAGAAACTCCATTCTGATGGACTTTTGGAGTCTCTTGATTTTGAATCATTTGACACATGCGAACCATGCCTCATGGGCAAGATGATCAAAACCCCGTTCTCCGGTATGATGGAGCGAGCAACGAACTTGTTGGAAATCATACATACCGATGTATGCGGACCGATGAGTGTTTCGACGCGCGGTGGATATCGCTATTTTCTCACTTTTACCGATGACTTAAGTAGATATGGGTATATCTATTTAATGAAACATAAATCTGAAACGTTTGAAAAGTTCAAAGAATTTCAGAATGAAGTGGAGAACCATCGTAACAGAAAGATTAAGTTTCTGCGGTCCGATCGTGGGGGCGAATATTTGAGTTATGATTTTCTCACGCATCTCAAAGCAAGTGGAATCGTTTCACAACTCACGCCACCCGGAACACCACAGCGCAATGGTGTGTCTGAACGCTGGAATCGAACCCTATTAGATATGGTCCGATCGATGATGTCTCTTACTGATTTGCCGTTATCATTTTGGGGTTATGCATTAGAAACCGCTGCATTCACTTTAAATAGGGCTCCATCTAAATCCGTTGAGACGACACCGTATGAACTGTGGTTTGGTGCTAAACCTAAGTTGTCGTTTCTTAAAGTTTGGGGATGCGAAGCTTACGTCAAGAAGTTGATGCCGGACAAGCTCGAACCCAAAGCGGAGAAATGCGTCTTCATAGGATACCCTAAGGAAACTATTGGGTATACCTTCTATCACAGAACCGAAGGCAAAGTGTTTGTCGCAAAGAACGGTTCCTTTCTTGAGAAGGAGTTTCTCTCGAAAGAAGTGAGTGGAAGGAAAGTAGAGCTAGACGAGGTTATTGAACCTTCTCTTGAATTGGAGAGTAGCGCAGCACCTGAAATTGTTCCAGTGCCGCCTGCACCAACAATAGAGGAAGCTAATGACGAGGATCATGAAGCTTCGGACGATGCTGCTACTGAACGTCGCAGGTCGACAAGGTCGCGTGCCCCTCCTGAGTGGTACGGCAACCCTGTCTTGACTGTCTTGTTAGTAGAAGACAGTGAACCTACGAACTATGAGGAAGCGATGATGAGCCCAGACTCTGAGAAATGGCTAGAAGCCATGAAATCCGAATTGGGATCCATGAGCGAAAACCAAGTATGGACTTTGGTGGACCCTCCTAGCGACCGAAAGGCCGTTGAGTGCAAATGGATCTTCAAGAAGAAAACGGACGCGGATGGTAATGTTACCGTCTATAAAGCACGGCTTGTTGCGAAAGGTTTTCGACAAGTTCAAGGTGTTGACTACGATGAGACTTTCTCTCCCGTAGCGATGTTTAAGTCCATTTGGATTTTATTAGCAATTGCTGCGTTTCATGATTATGAAATATGGCAAATGGATGTCAAGACTGCTTTCCTCAATGGCAACATTGATGAAGAGTTGTATATGATGCAACCCGAAGGTTTTGTCAATCCTAAGGATGCTGATAAAGTATGCAAACTTCAGCGTTCCATTTATGGACTGAAGCAAGCATCTCGGAGTTGGAACCTTCGTTTTGATCAAGTGATCAAGAGCTTTGGATTTGTTCCAAATTGCTACGAAGCTTGCATCTACAAGAAAGTGAGTGGGAGCTCGGTGACGTTTCTGGTACTATATGTGGATGACATATTGATTATTGGAAATGACATCAACATGCTTAACGATGTGAAGAGTTATTTGAACAAGTGTTTTTCAATGAAAGACCTAGGTGAAGCTGCTTATATATTGGGCATCAAAATCTATAGAGATAGACAAAGACGCCTGATAGCTTTAAGCCAGAGTACATACCTAGACAAAGTTCTGAAAAGGTTCAGAATGGATAAGTCATTGAAAGGTTCAGTGCCTATGTTGTCAGGTAAGATATTGAGCAAGGCTCGGTGTCCAGCTACGGTAAATGATAGGGAAGCTATGAGCAAAGTGCCTTATGCCTCGGCCATAGGTTCCATCATGTATGCCATGATGTGTACTAGACCGGATGTGTCCAATGCTCTTAGTTTGACGAGCAGATATCAAAGTGATCCAGGAGTGGAACACTGGACAGCCGTGAAGAACATCTTAAGGTACCTAAATAGGACTAAAGAAATGTTCTTAGTCTATGGGGGTGATGAACAGCTCGTCGTAAAAGGTTACGTCGATGCTAGTTTCGACACCGACAAGGATGATTCTAAATCTCAGACAGGATACGTGTATATTTTGAATGGAGGAGCTGTGAGCTGGAGAAGCTGCAAGCAAAGCGTGATCGCGGGATCTATAGTAGAAGCGGAATACATGGCTGTTGCAGAAGCGTCAAGTGAAGGAGTTTGGATCAGAAACTTCATCACTGAGCTTGGTGTGGTTCCAAGTGCATTGGACCCACTGGAGATATTGTGTGACAACACTGGCACCATAGCACTCGCTAAGGAACCAAGATATCATCCAAAGACCAAGCATATCAACCGCAAGTTTCATATAATCCGAGATTATATAGCAGATGGAGATCTGAAGATCAGCAAAGTACATACAGATCTGAATGTCGCAGATCCATTGACTAAACCTCTTCCACGTGTAAAACATGATCAGCACCTCAGTGCCATGGGTGTGAGATTGTTGCCAAATGTAAACTAGATTATTGACTCTAGTGCAAGTGGGAGACTGTTGGAATTATGCCCTAGAGGCAATAATAAAGATGTTATTATTATAATTCTTGTTCATGATAAAGTTTATATTCCATGCTAGAATTGTATTAAGCGGAAACATTAATACTTGTGTGGTTTGTGAACAACACCGTGTCCCTAGTACGCCTCTATGGACTAGCTCATTGATCAATGATGGTTAAGGTTTCCTAACCATAGACATGAGTTGTCAATTGATAATGAGATCATATCATTGGGAGAATGATATGGTGGACAGACCCAAACTAAGCGAAGCAATTAGATCGTGTCCTTGTGTTCATCTTTGCGAAGCTTTTCCTATGTCAAATATTGTATTCCTTAGACCATGAGATAATACAACTCCCTGGTATCGGAAGAAAGCTTTGAGGTCATCAAACGTCATCCTATGAGAGGGTGATCATAAAGGTGTCTCTCAGGTGATCAGAAAGTATCTGTTGGGTTGTATGCATCGAGATGGGATTTGTCCCTCCCAAGTCGGAGAGATATACTTCGGGCCCACTCGGTAATCGATATCAACACCACTTGCAAGCATGTGGTTAAGGAGTTAATCACAAAGTGATATCGGATTACGGAACGAGTAAAGTACTTGCTGTGAACGAGATTGAACTAGGTATAACGATACCGACGATCGAATCTCGGGCAAGTAAAATATCGCGAGACGAAGGGAATATATATATGGGATTGATTGAATCCTGGCATCGTGGTTCATCCGATATGATCATCGATGAATGTGTGGGAGTCAATATGGGTGCCCAGACCCCGCTGTTGATTATTGATAGAAGATCATGTCTGCATATTCTCGAACCCGCAGGGTCACACAATTAACGTGTCTCGACGCTAGGATAGATTGGATACTTGGTTTATGAATTTGTGTTCGGAGTCTCGGATGGGATCCGGGATATCACGAGAGGTTCCGGAATGGTCCGGAGAATAAGATTCATATAAGGCAGTGCAGTTTTTGGAGTTCGGAATTGTTCCGGATTAATCGGTATTGTACCGGAAGCTTCTAGAACCTTCCGGAAGGGGGCCAACGTGGTCCCACCTTCCGGGAGGGGGCATGGGCCTATGAGGGAGTGTCCTGGCCGCATTGGGCCAGGGGCACAAGGCCCCATAGGGCCCAGCCGATCCTAGATAAGTTTAAATTCGTTTAAACTAGAGATAGGGTTATCTAGATAAGGGGAGAGTTTAAATTGTTTAAACTAGAGATAGGCTTGGAGGAGGGGCTAGGGCTGGACGCCACCACCCCCTCTATATATAGAGGGCTGGTGCGCCCCCTCCCCCCAACACACACATCTCCCTCCAAGCCCTAGTAACCCTGTTGCCTTCCTCTCTCCCTCCCGACTGTTTGTAGGCGAAGCCCTGCGGCAGAAATTCTCCACCATATACACCACGCCGTCGTGCTGTAGATCCAATCCATCTCTCCACCATACTTGCTGGTCCGAGGAAGGAGGAGACGTCGAGGTGCTGCACGTGTGCATCTCACGGAGGCACCGCCACTTGTGGTTCTAGATCGGATCGGATCGCGAGGAGGAGAAGCGAGTACGACTACATCACCCACGTTCCGACGAACGTTCCGCTGTGCGAATCTTCAAGGCTATGAAGATCTAATCCAATCTCTCTCGTTGTTTGCATCTCCTAGATTAGATCTTGGCTTTCCCTCTGTTCGCTTCCGTAGAAAATTTTGATTTACTATGCTGCGAAACCCTTCAATACAATGCCTTTCTCAACTTCAAAACCCTGTGTTGACTGTCACTATTGATAAAACCAACTGGTTGCTGAACATACACTTGTTCTGTCAGATCTCCATTCAAAAAGGCTGACTTGACATCCATGTGATGTACTTGCCAGTGTTGGTGTGCAGCAAGAGCAAGAAGAAGCCTGACAGTGTCCATTCTTGCCACTGGAGCAAAAACTTCATCAAAATCGATTCCTTGCTTTTGTGCATACCCCTTTGCCACTAGCCTAGCCTTGTGTTTCAACACATTGCCTTGTGGATCTTTCTTTACTTTGAAAACCCACTTCAAACCAATGGCCTTTTGTCCTGCTGGCAGATCCGCTAGTTCCCATTTATCATTCTCCAAAATTAATTTCATCTCCTCTTCTATAGCCTTTCGCCAGGAATCATCTGCAAGTGCTTCTTCCACACTTTCAGGTTCTTCAGCTGCAGACAGACATAATTCACTGAATTCCAAATCTTCTGCATATTTTGGATTCGGTCTGAAGATTCCATGTTGTGCCCTTGTCTGCATTGTATGACTGGGCACGGGAGGTGGTGGTGCTGCCACCTCTTCCTCCTCTTCCACTGATGATGGATCAGTTGGAGTATCTGGAGCCACTTCTCTGCGAGCAGTTTCAGAGTGAGCTGACAGAGGAGCCGGGGAGGATGATGTGCTATCTGAACTTGCATCTATTACTGACGGTTGTTTGTCAGGGTAAACAACCACGAACTTGTCTGCAAATTCAATCGTGTCTCCTTTGTTTTCCCAGTTCCATTTTCTGTCCTCCTCGAATGCTACATCACGTGTGATGTACAGACGGCACTTCACAGGATCAAGCACTCGATAAGCCTTTGATCCAGGCTCATATCCGAGAAACACAACGGGCAGTGCTCTGTCAGACAACTTCGTCACTCTAGGCCCTACAATTTTCATGTGGCCAACGCAATTGAACGTGCGAAAATAATCCACAGCTGGTTTTCTTTTTCTCCAGGCCTCATATGGTGTAATTCCTTTAAGACTCCGGGTTGCCGAGCGATTCAATATATGAACAACTGTCTTTACTGCTTCTCCCCAGAATTCTGCTGGAACGGACATGCTTTTCATCAAGTTGCGGGCCATCTCCACGACAGATTGGTTTCTTCGTTCGACGACTCCATTTTGTTGTGGTGAGTACGGAGCTGTTGTCTCCGCACACCTTGCTCCTCACAGAATGTGGTGAACTCAAGAGAGTTAAATTCACCGCCTCTGTCTGTGCGAAATGCTCTGAGTCTGATGGCTCCTTCACTCTCTGCAGCTGTCTTGATTTTTCTGAAGTACCTAAATGCCTGATCCTTGCTCTTCAGAACCTCAAGCCACATGTATCTGCTGAAATCATCAACCACCAACAGAAAATACTTTCCTCCTCCTGCAGTTTCTGGACTGATTGGCCCACACAGATCCCCGTGTGCGAGCTCGAGTGCATGCTCTGCTCTATAAGCAGACGCACGTGGAAACGGCGTCCGGTGCATCTTGCCCAGTGCACAGCCCTCACAGAATTTCTCTGGGTGTTGAACTGTGGGCATGCCATGCACCATCCCCTTCGCACCTAGATTGTGCAAAGCTCTGAAATGCAGGTGTCCAAACCTACTATGCCATAGCCACGCCACGTCACCACGGACGGCTGAGAGACATACCGGATTGGCCAGGTTCAGAACGATAGGGTACAAGCGATTTCTTGCCCGTGGCACCCTTGCCAACAGAGTGCGCTTCCTGTCGAACAGGCGCAGCTCGCCATCGTTGATCACGGACCTGCAACCCACCTCATCCAACTAGCCAAGACTGATGATGCTGGTTCGAAGTCGAGGAATGTAGTACACTCCTGTCAGAGCACGATGCTCACCATTCCTACAGGTGAACATGATGGTGCCACGGCCCTGAATTTGCATGACTGACCCATCACCAAACTTGATTGTGCCACGCACGGATTCATCCAGCTCGGTCATCTGCGTCCTTGATCCTGTCATGTGATTACTTGCCCCAGAATCAAAATACCAACATGCATCATTAGTTGGCACAAGAATGAACCTTTCTTCGTTGAGGAAGATGTACTGTTCCGGAACGGTGACTGTGCACGTTCCAGACTCCCCCGCTACCACGACACCGGTGCGCGGGACAGTGACATGCACAGGCTTGGCCGCGGACACAGGTTCAGTGTCCCCGTTGACCACAACAAGTAGCAGGCCCGGTGCATCCTCCTCAGCCTGAGCGACGTGCGCCTAGTGATCGCCCTTTTCACGCTGGTCACGCTCCCGCTTGCGGCACTCCTTGGCCCAGTGCCCCTTGATGCCGCAATACCGACATTCACCCTTGCGACGAGGAGGTGCGTCACCATTTGTCTTGGCTTTTCCACTGTTGCCGCCAGTCTGCTTCGGCTTGTCGTGCTTACCCTTTTCACCTCCACCTGAGGAACCTTCGCCAAAGGCCCGACCGGAGCTGCGAGCACGCCATTCCTCCTCTGTGAGAAGTAATCGGGCGCCCGCATCTGCCTCTGGCTCGCCTCGTCCCTCCGATGCAGAGAGGCGTCCACTGAGCTCCTCCAGCGACATATGCTTCAAGTCCAGCAAGGTTTCTATCGAACAGGCCATTTGTGAATACCTGGGCGGCACGATGCGTAGGAGCTTTTGCACGGCGTCGAGCTCCGTCGTGCTGTCTCCCAGCGATTGGAGTTCGGTGACGATGCTCGACATGCGCAGGGTGAATTCCTCGACCGTCTCCCCGCCCTTGAACGCCAGGCCGTCGAATTCCTTGCGGAGCCGTTGACGGCGCGCCTCGCGGACCCGATCCACCCCAATCCGCATGGTTTTGATCGTGTCCCAGGCCGCCTTGGCGTTGTCCTTGGCGGCGAGCACCTGCACCATCTCGGGAGGCACCGAGCGCAGGATGGCGCCCAGCGCCTGCCGCTCCTGCCTCTCCGTCGCGTCGTCCGACTCGACGACGTCCCACAGCCCAGCGCCCTGGAGCTGCACCCGCATGAGAATCGCCCACTCGGTGTAGTTCGTCTTCGTGAGGGTTGGCCATGTCACAGCACCGCCGCCGCAACCGCTTTCCCTCACGATCTCACGCACCACCACCTCGCCCCCCTCCGAATCCTGCTTCGCCCGCGACTCGGTGATCGCGCACGCCGGGGAGTCACGGACTTAGACTGAGTGCCGACCGGCGGCGGTGGAGTTCCCACCATGATTACCAAAGTCGATGAATGGCTCTGATACCACTTGATGTTGCAACCTCTCACGCTCGCTCGCAGTTTTCGGTGGAAGAACCAGAACGAGAGAGAGACACAGAGACAAGGAATTTTGCGCTGCGTGCAGACGTTTGCAGATTTTCTGTTTCCCCTTTTATTCCACCGATCCAACTGAAACGGATCGAGCTAACTAGTAAAGCTAAAAGATCGGGAGCTGAACGCTTCTACTGGTCGTGCCATTCCACGACATCGTCCACGCTCCGATCGTGCCGCGAACGATGCCTTGCTCGTGCCATCCCACGAGGCAAACGATGCGGCAGCCTACAACTACCAACAACTAAGCCACACGAACAGACTCGTGCTACAGGCAGATTATTCAGCTACTGAACTTAACTGAAAAAGAACAAAGTCTGAAGAAGTTCAAACTATTGTCGACAACAGGATTACGCGAGCAGTACTTCAGCTTTGACCGGTGCGGCTTCAACTCGTGCTAGTGTAGTTATCGCTAAGTCGTCCAATGATCTATTTATAACTTTTATTAATTTTGAGATTCTTTCTGTTGTTGATGATTATTAATAGATCGGTGGAATTTAAAAAAAAACTGTGAGCGTAATTAAAATGTCGTGTTCATTTAGAAAATAACAAGTGAAACGATCCCAAACTGGGCCTTGCTCTGAATTCGTAGATACCAGGCCAGGAGAAGATTCTAGCCTTCTGGGCGTTCAGCTATAGCCCAGGTTAGACGCGGCCTGTCATACTCCCGGCGAGGAAAAGGCGCGAAAATTCCACAGAAGCAACAACGGACATAGAAAAACGGCGCGAAAATCCCTCCTATTGGGTCCCGCTCGGCGGCGGCAGGCGAGAATCGGCCCGGGGCGCTCGCTGAGGTAACCTACTCTCCTCCGCACTCCCTCTGCGATTCCGGTTTAGCTAGGGTTCCTGTGAAAGGGGGTCTGCGGAAACGTCGCTGTTATAAGACAGAGATTCTACCATGGATTGTGATTTAAAGCAAACGAGCAAGTGAAATCGCCATGGAGGGGCAGCACCTCTCCGTCTCCGTCTTCTCACCCACCATGCATCCGGCCCATCCGTCTTCTCCGACTCCGTTTGCTGAATGATTAAGCACGATTAGTTGATTTGCTGGTTGGTTGCTGCAGGTGGAGCTCGTGGCCGTGGATGAGACCGTCGAGATCGTCCCCAACATCCGGATGGAGGCACTGGACCTGATCTGCCTAGGTGCGTCTAACCCAATTAGTTTGACTAACCAGTATATAGTCTTAATAATCAACTAGTTTGACTAACCAGAAGCTTACCTCTGCTGTATACTGTGTCCTCCATGGCTTTAAGGGTGTCTGATCCATAATTGGCTACTGAAATCCATGTCATTCATTCTAGTAGAGTTGTGCTAATTTTAGAGGTCCTCTTGTTGTATGCCGAGTGGCAGTCACTCTTGCTGAATTTACGGCCCAAATTGGTCAGATTTGGATAAACTTATACTGACACTTGTCGTCGTGTAGGGTGACTGTGGGACCTTCTGCCCGCAAATTGCAACCAAGCTGCCGTTGTGGCTCGCCGTGGCACTCCAGAGGCGCGAGGGGCAAGTGAACTGTTCGGGTCTGTCATACTGCTTTGCTTATGATATACCTGTTCTTCCAGTATTGCTGCACATTGTTTGCTCTTTATGATACAATCAAGACGAGCTTAATCTTTGGTTCACTATCTTTATAAATTATAACTTAACAAGCTTTTATCACTGCCTTACGCTTCTTTTTTCTGCATTCTGACAGCTCGAAAACGTCTCTGCAATGGAGGTGAATATTGTGTGTCCTTTCATGATCAGAACTTTGCAGGCATTTGGTATATGATACAAACATGATAGCCCAGATATGATCCTGCAGGCAGATGATACAGGTCACTCTTGTAGACAAGATTTCTACTTTCCTCTAGGAATATCTTCACCATATTTAACTAAGTGTTGGCTGCACAAAATGATTACCTACCACAGATCATCATCCAGTTAAGTGGGCTTATATGGTGCATAAGTTTGACGTTTCAAGCAGACGGAAGATTCAGTACTTCATATCTGTTTACAGTAATCTTACCTCTGATAATATGTTGAAAAAAATCCTTGCTTAAATCCAAGAACTCCACCTTGATTTGTCAGGAAAATTTCCTTATAACAAATTTCCCGTTCCTTTACTTTTGCAGAGAGACCTAAGGCGCAGGTGGCGTGCAAAATATCCGTGTACCTGTCATTTGTATTTTTCAGATAATTTTCTGCACATAAGTGGATTGCAGTAAATGAAGGTACCTGATTTACTATGATGTTATGTGTGTTACGAGGTACTAGCTGAAAGCCATTGAAGTTCCCTCTCTGTGTGCTTTTTCTGGCTCTGTGAATTTAAAGATAGTGGGCAATTGCAATCAGCTGTCAAAAATGGAAGATGCATTCTCATGTATTTCATGATGAATATCATTCGTCATGTATTCACTATTCACAGGCATAGTGTAAATCACCTATATGGCTGTATCCTGTGATCACTTGTTTATAGCTGCTGGCTTGTGTGTCATGTTTTCCTTAGGTGATATGCTTGTGTGTTTCATGTCTATCCAACCAGTTTTATTATTGACATGAAAGGAACAACATTTGTTGTCAACAACCTGTTCTTCCATGATCTGCTCTGCTCCTCTTATTCATCACAGGAAAATAAATGTTACATTTCTTGTGTGTCAAATCTCCAGATTAGACAAAACCAGATGGCATAACCTGATAACATAGGAATGGTCCAGGTATTTGTAGTTATGATCAAGTGGGTGTCTGCTTATTACTTATATCTGTTTCCATTTCTATATGCTCGTCTTTGGCCACTAGAAAAGTCAGTAGCTAGAATTCCCATCCTAGTATACCAGTTTGGGATAATTGAAAACTTGGACGCAACATAACTTGCCTTGTCGTGTTGGACAAAAATACATAAGCAGTGTTGTGGCTCCCCTAAATGCCTGACCAGCATTATTTGTGCCTCAACATAAATTGGATAACTTTTTTTGTTGATCATACCTTGTTTCCATGAAAGTGACAAAAGGGGTAAAATTCAGCTGATCTTCAAACGGAAGAAAAACCTTGTGACCTTGAATTCCTTGAGGATAGACTCGTAGTAGGTTTGCGGAGGGGCAGTTTTATTTGATATATTATCCTCCTGAGGGCATGACCATTTTTCGAACTAGTCACTTCCATTTCCTTGAGAAAACTGTTGCTGCTTCGATGAACAGCTGCAAGTCTTAATTTTTCTTCTGAAGTTTTCACTTAAAAGAGTGGTGGGAACAGTCCTATAGGATCCCACGGCCAGGCGTGTTTCCAAGGTGAATGGTGCCTGATGA
Organism: Avena sativa; assembly: GCA_916181665.1. Classification (NCBI taxonomy): domain Eukaryota; kingdom Viridiplantae; phylum Streptophyta; class Magnoliopsida; order Poales; family Poaceae; genus Avena; species Avena sativa. The sequence goes on along the minus strand of OV702296.1, from coordinate 454,027,194 downwards.
AGTGAGGAGATCGACGCCTCCGTGTTTTGATTCTGTTAGTATAGATAACAATTATCAGTTTCCATTTGGGATAAATTGGTTTGTTCATCACTGGCACATGAACCTGAATAGATATAAAAGAAAAGCAGGGGGCTCACATCACATGGTGGTCCTTGCGCCGTGTCCCCAACTGGCTACACAATGGAATGATCAATCCAAAGTACAGGTTCATCTATATAGAAGTAGGTCAGTTGCATATATTATCATTTGTTTTTTGTTGAGGACTTCAGAAGTGGGCTTGTTATCTTGAACTGATTGATGTAGCTCTTGTTGTGTCCAGAACCTGATCAGAGATTCCAGACAGGCAGAGCAGGCATGATATGAACAAGATAAGGAGCTATATATCATCAATTGTTGTCAATCTGGCATGCACCAGCTTTGTTTACTGCACGTTCCTATTTTAGCAAGCATTCTCTAGTGCCTAGTGGCTCAGCCTGCCTGTCTGGTCTGGATTAAAATTCTTGGATATTGCAAATGTGAGTGAGTGCCGACATATGGCCACAACAGTTGATCATTGGCCTGTTTATGATTGTGCATTCTTGGTACTTCTCAACTAGCTGTGCACGATTCAGAATGCAGGTATGATCGGGTTCTGTGATTGTGCATGGATATGGCTGTTTATGTAATATTATTCCAACTGACAATATATTTATATTTCTAGCTATGCTGCATTATGAGTAGCCCATTATGTACACCATCGGAATCTCTTATCATTGGAGGTTCATGACTGAGAAATTGTGGTCGGGATAGACTATGAGAACTATTTGGATAATTTTATGCATCCTACATAAGCCTGTTCGTGATCTATACTTTTTAATTGACCTGGATCTACTTATAGAGTCCTATTCTTTTTTCTGTCACTGTCAGAGGCTCTGCATCTGGTAGTTCTTTTTGGATGTGAACTTTAGACATACTGTTGTAGAAGAGTATATTCTTGTTTTGTTCCTCTGTTTATACAGCCACATAAATATTTTTTCTGAAAAGGGGAAAACCCCAAATACAAGCAGTAATTTTTGGATCCATGACTAGTCAGTGGAGCAGTTTCATATTAATACTTTTAATTATATATACAAATTGCAGTTACTACTAGTAAGCAGACTAGTACTAGTTTAAGGCTGAGGTTATGGCTAAGCTTTCTCAAGTCAATGATGGATGATGATTTGGCCACGACACATAATCCTTTACTTGTGATTGATTGTGCACTGATCAATTATTGGTTTGCACTGATCAACTAGTAGTCGTGCACGTTCAGAATTGATTAGTTCTGTTATACATTGTGCACACAGAGTTATTTGTTTATACCGAGTAATAATATTCCAGTTTCCAATAGGTATTTGTGGCAAGCAAGGCATTATGACGAGTAGTGCATTACGTACACCATTCCAGTTTAAGGCTGAGTGTGAGTAGTCATTCAGTAACTACCCTCCATAAAACATTGTGGCTCAATCTCTATCACTGAGCTGGTGTCAACCTATTTTCCTTAAATTTCCAGCTGTGACATATCTTCGCATTAGGTAAAAGCAGCTGTCATAACCTGATAATAACATATGAACTGTCGTGGGTATTTTGTAGGCCTTAGTACCAGAGTTTTTGATCAAGTGGGTGCCTGCTTACTACTTATATCTATTTTGTTATCTATAATGACTACATTACTCATCTTTTTTTTGGCCACTAGGAAAGTCAATAGTTAGAATTCCCATCCTGGGCTACCGATTGGGGATTGCTGAAAAGTTGTACGCAACAGAACTTGCATTGCCGTCTTTGACAGGAAAGAATACCGATCGAATGATGTTGCACCAGGTGTTGTCCTTCCTGAATCTACCAGCCTTAGTGGTCCTTCAGCCTAAATTGGAGAAGTATTTCTTGTTAGTGAAGCATTCCTTGATGTCCATGAAAGCTGCAAAATGGTTAATATGTTTTTTTTAGGGAAACAGTAGGACTTTACTGTGTAATTTTAATATATTTTTGGTATAAAAGTTACAAATGTACAAGAGATTTGTGCAAAATAAAAAAATAAAACTAGAGCTACACAAAAGAAAGGAAGCTAAATAAAGCTGTCTAAACAATCTGAGAAAGAAAAGTAGGACTTCCTGGTAGCTCTGTATTTTCACCACTTGAGTTCAGACTTGAAGACTGCTCTGGTACTGTAGACATTGGGCTGAATATGATTAAAAATAGCAGCATTCCTTGTAAGCCAGATGGACAAAGCACCAAGGTTAATATGTTGTTGGCTACTCTTTAAATGGGAGGTAAGCCTTTGATTGAGTTATGTATAATGAACTCGTTGTAACTTTTTGGAGGGAATTTTATTGCTAGATTTTCCTCCTTATAGTGTGACCTTTCTCCGAACAAGTCAGTTCCAATTGCTTGAGAATGCTTTAGGTACTTTGAGCACTTTAACATCTGCAAGTCATTTTTTCTTATTATTCTCAATATTCATCGAAAAGAGTGGTGAAATACTCAGATATCACGTGGCCAGGCGTGTTCCTGGGCTGCGTTTTATACTACTGTATATTATTTGTGGAATGGTACCTGATGAAGTGATGGATGAGATGACATAGGCGTACCCTTGCACAGTTTCTGTTAATATAGATAATATTCGAGCCAGCCTGCCATTATCTATTTACTTTTGAGATAGATTGGTTTGCTCATTGCTGGCACATGAACCTGAATAAATATAAAAGAAACATGCTAGGACACATCACATGGTGGTCCTTGGGCTGTATGTATCCCCAATTGGCTACACAATGGAATGATGGATCTAAAGTACAGTCTGATCTATACTGAAGTAGGCCAGGCTCTACATATTCTGCTTAACTTCTTGTTGGTGACTTTAGAAGTGTGGGTTTGGCATCTTGAACTGATTGATGTAGCTCTCATTGTGTCCGAACCTGATCAAAGATTCCAGACAGGCAGGGTATGAGATGAACAAGATGGGTTATCATTATTTGTTGTTACTGGCATGCACCAGCTTTGTTTATTGATTGGCATCTGCCATGCATTTTCTTGTGCCTAGTGGCTCAGCCTGTCCGTCTGGTATGGATTGAAATTTCGTGGATATTGCAAGTGTGAGTGAGTGCCGACATATGGCCACAACAGTTAATCATTTATCTCTCAAAAACAAAACAGTTAATCATTTGCTCGTCTTTGGTTGTGCATTATTGGTGTGTATGTAGTACTACTAACTAGTTGTGCACGATTCAGAATTCAGGTATGATTGGATATGTTATTGCGCATGCATATGGCTGTTTATGTAATAGTATTCCAGTTGCTAGTAGTATATTTTTGTAGCTAGGCAGCATTATGCACACCTTCAGAACCCTTTTGTCATTCAGGAGGTGCATGACTGACTAACTGAGGTTGGGAATGTAGATGGGGAGAAGTAGATGCCTAATTTTGTACATTCTACACAATCCTGGACCGTGGTGTATACTTTTTAATTGACCTGCATCTACATCCAGAGTCCTATTTTCCAAACGGTGCTAGAAGAATAAGTAGAGTATTTTCTTGTATTATCCCCCCCCCCCCCCCCCCCCCCCCCATTTTATATATTAATCCCAAAATAATTTTGATACCCATGACCTATGACTCCGGTCACACCCATGAATTGCAATAGTAAGTACTCCCTCGTTACTAAAAGAATGTCACAGATTTGTGCAGATTCACTAAATTGCGTCAAGATATATGTGCGAATCTGGATAAATCTGCGACTTTTTTTTTTGACTGAGGGAGTACTAGTACTTAATTACTAGGCTAGTAGTACTAGTTTAAGGCTGAGGTTCTCGCTACTTAAGCTTTGTAAGTCAATAATGGATGAGCAGGGTATTCCAAGCATGCAGGCATTGAGCGAGTCACAGAAGGTAGCCCCCACTGGGACTAGTTCTAATTGCAGTTTTAGCAGCCTGATCAAATCAAAATGGTCACATGTTCCGCGTGGTGCGAATGATCGATCCATCGTTGACTAATGGTCATCTAGAAGGATGAAAAGAACGCTACATGCTTGGTATAGAATAGAAGAAACAAGCTGCAATTGTTACCGGCTGGTCTTATATTTTAGAATAGACGTAATACTTCTCCGTCATAAAATATATGTCACAGATTTGTCTAAATTCAGATATAATATATGTAAATTTAGACAAAATTGTGGCATCCTTTTCAAAGGGAGTACTATATTAGACTTGACTCCAAGACAATTGTCAAATTTGTCCTCTTGCTAAACGGTTGGGACGCTCGCTGATTTGCTTTTGATTGTGTTTGTACCCAGCCATCTCTAGGCTTGTAAATAATTTACTATATTTTTACTGAAACGAGACACAATCTCTTGCGTTTTCTCAAAACTTAAATTGTCACGTCTCACAACGTAATCTCTCGTCTGCTACTTCTATGTCCATTATCATCAAAAATATATTCGTACCATGGAACATGGCTAAAGTGACAAAGAGAGTGAACTGATAAATGAGTGGTGTTCCGGTCCACTCCTTGAACCAACAGTCATATATTCTCGGCCGGAGGACAAATCACGAAGTATGTGTGATTATATTCTTAATTAGCATCATTGTGATATGTCCTTGTATTAATTTTAGATTTATTTTCAGATAGTTAGACAGCGTAGATAATAACTTATCTCCCTGCCATCTTCGATATTAAACACAAGAGTTACATCTTGAGGAGAAAACTTCTACCACCACATCACTCCATGCTAGGCATCCCAAACCAGATCGAGCGGCCACAATAGTAACATATTATTGCATTATTTTACTATAAGAGTCAAAAAAAATCACAAGATGATACAATTCTCTTTATTCATTTATCTCCACCGACTAACCGTTTTTTCTTCCCGCATACATATAGATCTACATGTATGCATGAACAAATTAGGGGCACCTAACAGTTCTTGGTGCAGTAACAACGTTTCACGAATCCAGCGCACTTGCCTCCGGTGAAACCCTCAGTAAGGCAAACATTTGCGCAGTTAGAGTCACTTACGCACAATCCCTTGAATGTGTGGCTCTGTGACTGGCAGTCCCTTGCCAGAGCCACCTGCACTAATCCATGGCCCTCTGATCCGACAAAACAAAGCAACCAATTATCTCATGTAGTTTTAGCACTGTTCAGATTAATTATCAGATAATTGTGATAGTAAGCATGTATACCTGTTGTCACAAGAAGCAGGAGAACGACCACACAAAACTTCATGGACATGTCCATTGCAATTTCTTATGAAAGGTTAAGATGATAACGTTGGATTGTATGATGTACTACGAGAGAGGCAGAGAAGGGGAGGGGACTTGTTATATAGTTGTATGAGTGCATTTAAGATTCTCCCCACTTATCCCTTACGAGTTAAGAGTAGTATTAATTATCATCCATCCATTGAGTTAAAAGTAGTACTTATTAATTATCTATTAATGGAATTATTATCAAGTTTGACTATATTAGTTGTCCATTTGTAGGAAGTTGTTAATTGCGTGTTTAGAAAGGATATCTATAAATTGATTTTTTTTATAATAGTACATGATATTTCTACTGTATTCTACATGAAATAGTTTAGAATAAAAATATTTCTTCTAGACCTAGATAATTTTTTTATCAGTGATATCATACTTTTTTGAATGAAGGTATTTCTCCTTGATTTCATAAATCAAACCATCTAGAGGACTAATACAATAAGAAAAGAAAGATATGGATAGTTAACATCCATGCCAAATATTTTTAGAGCCTAATGACAATGACATGACCGTACATGGCATAATTATTAGCACAAAACGTATTTTTTTGCTAAATATTTTTATTATTTTTCAACATCCAAAGCCGAACTAGGAGCGACCATCATCATATATGTGGAAGATATCATAAAAAATTCAATATGCTGCAATTTTTTGCCTCATTGGAGTCCATCGGGATCTAGGGTACACTTCGACTACTGCCTTCATGGCACCACAATTCATTTCCCACTTTCCCCATAGCATCCTCTATGATTCAATTTATCTTTTGGCAAATAGATTGTTTTAGAGATTAACCAAGACAAAACTTTTATTCTAGGTGCAACTTGTATTTTCTAGATCATCTTATTTTTTTACGTAAGTGCATAAACAACAATATGAAAGATTGAGGAGGAAAGTCGGTATCCTTGTCTCACACCCATTGTGTAGTGAAATAAGGGCAGAATTCATTATTAATTCTAACAAAAGATTCCCATCCACCGTAACACTCATGATCATATCAATAACTTGATCAAAAAACTTTTTTAGTTTCATAAATTTGTGTTTGTGATGCCTCTCCCTAGATCATTTACTTTCAACAATGTACTTTTCCTCAGGTTTACTCTCTATAGATTTGGGTTTTTAATATGTTTTAGGCAACAATTATAAAATAATTGTTAAAAGCAACTAACATTCATATAGATCGACGGTCGATCTCGCCGAAGACCATGTAGCAAAAAAAATTATGATTGTAGCAAAATCATGAAACTGTTGTAGCAAAAGCACAAAACAATTATAGTAAAAATAAATTGTGACGTTTTAGCGGGAGACTCAACGGTAGATCTCGTCGGAGACCATGTAGCAAAAAAATATATGCTATTGTAGTAAAATCATAAAACTATTGTAGTAATATCACAAAACGACTGTAGCAAAAATAAATTATAATATGGTACTCCCTCCGATCCAAATTAATTGATTTGGATTTATCTAAATTCGGATGTATCTAGCACTAAAACATGTCTAGATACATCTGAATCTAGACAAATCCAAATCAAGTAATTTGGATCGGAGGGAGTAGCGTTTTTGCCGGAGACGTCGCCAGACACTCTCGTCCGATGCCTCGTAGCAAAAATTTTATGCTATTGTAGCAAAACACAAGAACAATTATAGCAACAACTTTCTTTGGTTGTATTTTTTTTTCTTATTTTATTATGGGGGTCCTTCGTCATTCTTTGTACCTTCGCCGCTTGGAATTAATAGTGATTCTTCCGGTCCCCTGGGGGACTCTCCTGTTTAAAAAAAAAGACTACTTAGCCGTAAGATAGGTGGACTAGTAGTAGTCCTAGCGGCTGGGCGTTAGATTGGATCTGGATAGTCACGTGCTGGCTTAGCCGTCAGCTGCACGTACACGTGGACATAGCTGGCGTTGATTTGGCTGCCAGCCAGGTCTTCCATCCTTTCCTGTGGCCCAAGCCGATCGATGGTCACACGCCCACACAACAGACTACTCCGGTCTCCGGGAGCATTTGCAGCTACACGCATGTGGCAGCAATGGGTGGGGCTAGACTTTGACTCCCAACCCAACTTTTAGTGTGTGTTTAGTTCGGAAACGAAGTGGAACGGAATGTCATGGTTCCATTTCACTAGAATGGGTTGGTTCCGTTCTTGTGTTTGGTTAGGATAAAAAATGTGTAATGGAATGGTTTCATCCTATGTTCGGTTGGGCCAAAAAATGGAATGGAATGGTTCCCATTCTATGTTTGGGTGCATTTAGCAAAAAGGATGACAAGAGAATAGAGAGAGTGAGAACGTTTGGATGGCTTTAGCATAGAGGAACGGGGAGATTCCATCAATTTGGTGGAATGAGTGCATTCTGGATCTAGAGGGAATATTCTGTTTTGAGGAACCACCTCGTTCCATTCCATTTCTCAACTGAATACTAGAACGGCTCTCAGGTGTGGAACCATTCCATTCTATTCCACTTCGTGACACCAACCGAACACACCCTTACATCTGTCGGCGTCCCTCCTTTGCACGCGTGGTTATCGATCATAGATTATCTATTTCGTCATAGTCATACTAGCATTATTCTGCAACACAGCTGAGTGAGGTGTAAAAAGGAAAAGGAAATCTGACATATACTGTACCTCCCTCCGTACCGGTTTATTATGGGTATTGTGTATTTCATGATACAACTTGGACTACTAATTTAGCCAGTAAAATATTAGTTACATCATTAAAAGTATATAACATTGAAACATCTTTAACATATCAATCTAATAATATATTTTTGCAGACATATAACAAACATTTTTGTTGGCCAAATTGGGGCAACCGACAGGAGCTCTGTCTTTTCATTAAGAAGGGGAAAAACGATAGCAAGAGTACAACAACGGGCATGTTCTGATTAAGGTGGAAACATGCCTAAAAAACACCGGAAAATAGAAAAAAGGGACACAACCTAATCAGGCTCCGCGGGGATGGCTGACCCAAAGACCGTGAAGGCGCGTGCACGCTGACGGATGTCTTCCCTGGTGATCCCTGCCACCTCGACATAGGTGAGTCGCTTATGGGTGAAGATGTGTCGGTTTCTTTCTTTCCAAGCGTTCCAGAGAATGTAGAGCATGCGGTCGTTGGTTTTGCGTTTCTCAGTTGTCGGTTTGTCGCCGATGAGGTTGCCCCATCAATCGGAAACAGAGGGAAAATCCGAGCCCTGGGCTCCCCCCCCCAATCCTTGCACAAGTGTTCAGCCGTCTCAGGGGCTCCACAGTAGAGAGCACGGATCGGGTCATGATCCCACCCCCTGATTGCCAAGTTGTCGGCCATCAAAAGCTTGCCGTAAAGCGCTAGCCATGCGAAAAGTTGACAGTTAGGCTCAGCGTGCACAAGCCAAATCTCCTGGGCCTTGAACTTGGGGTGGCTGCCGTGGAATTGCGCATGGTAAGCGGAGCTAGCACTATAGATACCGTCCTCAGTCAATGTCCACCTAATGGTGTCCGCCTGGCTAGGAGCCAGCAGGATGTCATGAACCACGTCCCAGACATCAAGGTACTGGACAAGCTGTGTCGCGTGGAAATCCTAGCGACGGTACGAATCCAGTTTGCCAGACTTGAGCTCCGTGGCCACGGAGCGGTTTTTCCTAGTAGCCACACCATATAGATCGGGGGCCCAGAGCCGGATTGGGCCCCTGCTAGACCAGTTGTCGTGCCAAAAAGGAGGCAGTCTCCCTGTCCCCGATGGTGATCTTCGTGGATGCTCTAAAAAGGTCCCAATCCTTGCTGTCACAAGGGAGCTTTGAGCCGGCCCAGGTACGCTGCGGGTTCGTACATTGTAGCCAAGGCCATCGTAGTCTGAGAGCACGCCAGACTCTTTGCAGGTCAGGCAATCCAAGGCCACCAAGGTCTTTTGGCCTACAAATCGTCTTCCTAAGGCCTTTCCTTTCGCTATATGTTCCCCTTCGTCCCCTGCCAAGATAAAATTGCTGGCAATACGAACGAACTTGTCTCAGGCCCACTTGGACAGGGGGTGGCAGTCGCGTGGTAAACAGAGATGACCATGAGGACAAACTTCACCAGTGCAACTCTTCCTGGACGCGCCAGGTTTTTACCCATCCAGCCAGGCAGCTTCCCAGAGATCTTGTCGATTAAAGGCTGAAGGTCGACTTTCCGCAGACGCCGGATGTGGAGTGAAAGACGCTGGATGTGGAAGACCCAGGGTATTTCCCGGGGAATGAAGCAATCTTCGCCGGGAAGCTCGACAGCGTGTCAGTCAAAACTTCACCTCAAAATACTGAATACCCCTAATAAACTGGTACGGAGGAAGTACCAATTTATAGTTGTCCACATATTATATCAGATAAATACTTTTAGCTAGCATGATTATGGTAGGGACTGGTTTTATCTTCTTTTCGTAAAACAAATTAAATTGTGAGACTTTATGATGAGGATCGTGCTTAGCAGAAATACGTACAACTTTATGATTTGCTTTCGGCTGCATCAAAGAAAACCGCGTACAGTACTACAGTAGGTACTGCTCCCTAGTCCCTACGGCGAAAGGCACAGCAGCCTAATTCATTGGAGTGCGTACACGTGTATGGCCGTGATTTAATTGACTCGGGCAACACTCAGGGTGTGTTTGGTAGATTGGGGCAACCCAGATATTCCCACATCGCCCCACCTTTTGTTGTTTGTTAGGTCGGGTCGGCTCAATCGAACAGTGCCCACCTCATACCAAAACGCCCCCTCAGCCCTGCCCGGTAGCGAAGCTGGAATCGAGCTTCACAACCGGGCACTGCCGAAACCATCCCACGAAAACGGTCCAGCACGCTAGGGGTCAGCGCCCCGCACCCTCTCGGGTGACCATTTCCCACCGGTCCACACACCCCGCACCGCATGCTCTGCACCGGAGCCGCTGAACGCCGGCAAGAGCGCAGGAGATGGCGGCGACATGGAGCAGGTTCGGACGAGCTAGCCCCTGGCGCTGCGGGATGCGGCGTGGTCGCTGCTCACCTGGTCGCTACGGGATGCGGTGTCGTCGCTGCTCACCTGGTCCCTGCGGGGGGCGGCATCGTCGCCACTCCTCGTCGTCCTGGTCTCGTCCACTGCGCGTAGAGCCGCGGCTCGTCGTCGTCCTGGTGGCGTCTCGTAGCTGCGGCTCGTGGCGGGCTTCTCTGCGTCCTGGCAGCGGCATGTGGCGGGCTCCTCTCTCCGGCGGCGCGTGACGGCCTTCTCTGCATCCTAGCGGCGGCGGGTGGCGGGCTCCTCTCACCGGCGGCGCTTGGCTTGCGTCTCGCCGGCAGCGGCGCCGGAGCCCAAGCTCCCAGAACTCGATTGCGTTTTATTTTTGTAATTAGGGACCCGATTGCTTTTTAGTTTCTATTCAGGGACCCGATTGCTTTTTGATAAATATCTGGCATAGCTCAGCTCACACAACCTACCAAACAGATTCTAAACTGAGCATAGCTCACTTACATAACCAATAAAACACAATTGTATGTGGTTGCCATAGCTACACTCAGCTTGCATGACCTGAGAAAGGTCACCCGGGCTACCAAACACACCCTCACACTCGTACGATCACTAGTGGAAACGAGGCCTTTGGTTGAGCCTAGAAATGGGCGGCCTGTACCAGCGTGGCCCGTGCAGCAAAAAGGAGCCCCCCTTTAACACCGGTTCGTGGCACGAACCGGTGTTAAAGGCCCCTGCACCAGTGGCCCGCGCAGCCCCCCCTTTAACACCGGTTCGTGGCTTGAACCGGTGTTAAAGGGGGGGCTATATAAGACACCGCAGCCCACACCCCACTCTTCCATTTTTTCACTATCTCATTTTGGAGCCTAGCAAGAGGGTGCGAAGTGTGCTAGTTTGTGTTTTTTTCGTATGCACAAGAGGTGCTCGGTGAAATGCCCGAGAGCTCAAAATAAGTTTTCTCGTTGCTCTTTCCTTCTCGGTCGAGGTCGGCAACTATCCTTTCATGTGTCATTGATGTACTATATATATAAATGGTCATCTCCCTATTATTTTTTGATATATACTATATATTAATGCAGATGAACCGGCAATAGATGTACGGTGACCGCCGCACTTCCGAGTATATTACGGGCCTCCAAAATTTCATCGTTGTGGCTAATGCAAACCATGGTCACAATGGTTTTATGTGTTGTCTGTGTGTTCACTGTCAGAACAAGAAAGACTACTCAAATACCAGAACCATTCACGCCCACCTGCTTCGATCTGGTTTCATGCCCAGCTATAATTGTTGGACCAAGCACGGAGAAAAAGGGGTTGTGATGGAAGACAACGAAGAAGAAGAGGATGATGACAACTATCATAATATGTATCCTGAATATGATGATACTGCAACGGGGGTAGATAATGAAGATCAAGAGGCAGCAGATGGGCCCGCTGATGACGATCTTGGTCGGGCCATTACTGATGCAAAGGAAGAATGTGAAACTGAAAAGGAGAAGGAGAAGCTGGAGCAGATGTTAAAGGACCACAAAACATTGTTGTACCCAACTTGCGAAGATGGCCACAAAAAGCTAGGTACCACACTGGATTTGCTGCAATGGAAGGCAGAGAACGGTGTGACTAACAACGCATTTTCAAAGTTGTTGGTAAAAATGAAGAATCTTCTTCCAAGCAATAATGAGTTGACCGACAGTACATACCAAGCAAAGAAGGTTGTCTGCCCTCTAGGATTAGACGTGCAGAAGATACATGCCTGCATTAATGACTGCATCCTCTACCGCGGTGAGAAGTACGAGAATTTGGATGCATGCCCGGTATGCACTACACTGCGGTATAAGATCAGACGAGACGATCCTGACGATGTTGAGGGCGAGGCCCCTAGGAAGAAGGTTCCTGCCAAGGTTATGTGGTATGCTCCTATAATACCACGGTTAAAACGTCTCTTCAGAAATAAAGAGCATGCCAAGTTGTTGCGATGGCACATGGAAGACCGTAAGAAAGACGCGATGTTGAGACACCCTCCTGATGGGTCACAGTGGAGAAAAGTCGAGCGAGAGTACCCGGACTTCGCACGTGACGCAAGGAACTTAAAGTTTGGTCTAAGTACAGATGACATGAATCCTTTTGGTGAGCAGAGCTACAGTCACAGCACCTGGCCTGTGACTCTATGTATCTATAACCTTCCTCCTTGGTTGTGTATGAAGAGGAAGTTCATTATGATGCCAGTGCTCATCCAAGGCCCGAGGCAACCCGGCAACAACATTGATGTGTACCTAAGGCCATTAGTTGAAGAACTTTTACAGCTGTGGGCCAAACCAGGTGTACGTATGTGGGATGAGCACAAAGGGGAGCCATTTGACCTACGAGCATTGCTTTTCGTAACCATCAATGATTGGCCTGCTCTTAGTAACATTTCAGGGCAGACAAACAAGGGATACAATGCATGCACACACTGTTTAGATGAGACTGAAAGTGTATATTTGGATAAATGTAAGAAGGTTGTGTACCTAGGGTATCGTTGATTTCTTCCGAACCTGCATCCAGTAAGAAAGAAAGGCAAGCATTTTAAACGTCTGGCAGAACCCCGGAGGAAGCCTGTCCTCCGTACCGGTGAGGAGGTATTTGGTATGGTCAAGGACCTAGAAGTAATCTTTGGAAAAGATCCTGGCAGTCTATCTATTCCGAATGACGATGCCGGACACGCGCCCATGTGGAAGAAGCAATCTATATTTTGGGACCTACCCTATTGGAAAGTCTTAGAGGTCCGCTCTTCAATCGACGTGATGCACGTGACGAAGAATGTTTGCGTGAACCTGCTAGGCTTCCTAGGAGTGTATGTGAAGACAAAAGATACACCGGAAACACGGCAGGACCAGCAACGTCTGAAAGACCCTGAAGAGCCTATGCATCCTGAGAATGTGAAGGGTAAACGATGCCACTTAACTCCTGCCAGCTACGCTCTTACTAAAGCAGAGAAGGAAATCTTTTTTGAATGCCTGAGCAGTATCAAGGTCTCGTCTGGCTTCTCGTCGAATATAAAGGGAATAATAAATATGGCAGAGAAAAAATTCCAAAACCTGAAGTCTCATGACTGCCACGTGATTATGACACAATTGCTTCCGATTGCATTAAGGGGGCTTCTACCTGAAAATGTTCGAGTACCCATTGTGAAGCTATGTGCATTCCTCAATGCAATATCTCAGAAGGTAATCGATCCAGAAAGCCTACCAGGGTTACAGACAGATGTGGCCCAATGTCTTGTCAGCTTTGAGTTGGTGTTCCCACCATCCTTCTTCAATATTATGACGCATCTCCTGGTTCACCTAGTAGAAGAGATTGCCATTCTCGGTCCTGTATTTCTACACAATATGTTCCCCTTTGAGAGGTACATGGGAGTCTTAAAGAAATATGTTCATAACCGTGCTAGGCCAGAAGGAAGCATCTCCAAGGGCTATGTAACAGAGGAGGTCATTGAGTTCTGTGTTGATTTTATTCCTGACCTTAAGGCGATTGGTATTCCAGAATCACGACATGAGGGGAGACTGCGTGGAAAAGGCACCCTAGGATGTAAAGCAATGATATGTAGGGACGGGCATTCTCTCAATCAAGCACACTACACGGTTTTACAAAGATCTATCTTGGTTGCCCCGTATATCAATGAACACAAGAATTTAATACGCCTCAAACACCCGGGACAGTCTGATGAATGGATTATAAGTGAACACATGGCGAGTTTTGGCGGCTGGCTGCAAAGACTTCTCACGAATAACACCACTGTTGGGTATCAGCTGTACTTGTTGGCCAGGACACCATCTTCGACTGTATGTACTTTCCAAGGGTACGAGATAAATGGGAATACATTTTACATGATAGGCCAAGATAAAAAGAGCACCGACCAAAATAGTGGTGTCCGCTTCGATGCAGCAGAAGACAATGGGCAAAAGACCACGTATTATGGGTTCATAGAGGAGATATGGGAACTTGACTATGTACCTAATTTTAAGGTCCCCTTGTTTCGATGCAAATGGGTCAAGCTAACAGGAGGGAGGGTTGAGGTAGACAAGAAGTACGGAATGACAACGATGGATCTCAACAATCTTATGAAGGTAGACAAGAACTTAGACGAACCATTCGTCTTAGCCAATGATGTGGCTCAGGTTTTCTATGTGAAGGACATGTCTACCAAACCGAAAAAAAGAAAAAAATAAGCAAACAGATACATCACACGATGAGCCAAAGTGTCACATAGTTCTTTCAGGGAAAAGAAACATCGTGGGAGTGGAGGACAAGACAGGCATGTCAGAAGATTATAATAAGTTTGATGAAATTCCGCCCTTCAGAGTGAAGACTGACCCAACCATCCTGTTAAACGGTATTGATACTCCATGGTTACGGCCGACGCGATCATAAGATTTACTATATGTATTAATTGAGCCATTTTTGGCACACATATGTATCTCAACATGAAAATCAATGTCATATTTCTTCTGTTAACAGTATATGTATTAAATGAGCCATTTTTCTTCCTTCTATTTTTTCCCTCCATTTTCCTTCCCGCCATTTTTTCCCGCCATTTTTCTTCCCGCTATTTTTTCCCGCCATTTTTCTTCCCGCCATTTTTTCCCGCCAGTTCTTCCTGCCAGTTCTTCACTATATATATATGTAGGGTTGGCCTCCATTGTCATTGCACATCTCTAGACTCATATCTGCAACCTCATCACTCTTTCCCATGGCTTCCACCGTAGCACTAACTCCCAGGGAGGCGGAGGCGCTTTGCGCCTCGAACTACCCCTGCCCGCCGGGCTACTGTGTCCCCGTCGGCTAGATGCTGTGCGTCGGAGGCGTGCCGGTTCCTCCTATCCCTCTAGGTGTGGCGCGCCGGATGGCCATCACGAACCACTACTACTTCGAGCTCACGCCGAAGCAGCGGAGGAATCCCAGATGGCATCCCGACTATTTCCCTACTTGGGAAGCCTTCTTCGTGGATCGGCGTGAGAGGGCGCTCGCCAGGCACGAGGAGGACGGCCCACCTCCTCCGAACTTCAACGAGGCCGGCCGTCGGCTATGGTGGCGCGGTCGGACTCTCCAGAGCGTCATGGTCTATGACACTGCCGCCGACTCTAACCCCCGTCTGCGCTACCCTCAAGTCCAGCCCACGCGTACTCAGCCTTCAAGGTTCAATTACGGCGACCCCGACGACGACAGCGATGACGGCGGCAGCGAGTACGACGACTACAGTGGCGAGTATTACAGGTGTAGGCAGGAGCATGACTGAATCACTCCAACATTCTGAAACAAGTTCGACCGATTGTTACTTAATCTGGCCATGTATCTTAATTTTCAGTTCTTTTATGTATCTTAATTTTCAGTCGTGCTTTATGTAACTTACTATTAGTTACATTCTGTATTTTAATTCCAGTTCTATCTCCTTCACAAAATGACCTATCTCATTCGAGGTTTCTTGGCTTTCGGGTCAAATGATCAATGTTATGGCTAGAATCAAGGCATAGTTTGTGATAATAAAAAACAGACGGTTTTGTGAAGCAACCACCAAATGGCTAATTCAAAAAACCACCACCACATTTTACAAAAATACTATACCACCTTATATGGACAATGTACCAACAGGGGGATCTGAAACCTTTCCGTCCACCTCTGGTGAAAAAGACAAATTCCTGCCGAATCGGTAGGAAGTGGGTCAGATATGAACTACAGGTACATGATACGATGCTCATGATTTTTTACAAAAATCATTTTTAGGTTCACAATATGCTATTTAATCAAAAATCCAATGCAAGTTGAGCGAGGCTTTGTCAGATTCAAATGTATACAAAAGATGCGGCATTTAAATATCAATCAATTCAAAAATGTTAATACAAAATAAAATATGATTTGGTCTAATAAAATGTGGGTGAGCAGGCGGGCCGGCGACAGCCGTGCACGCCGGCGGCGGTGCGGGCGATGCGGCCGGGCCGGCGCCCCCGTCCAAGTTCTCTTTATTTTTATTTTTTTATTTTGTAGTATATAGTTGTAATTTTATTTGGTAGTGTAATATTATTTTGTGTGTAATATTATTTAGTAGTGTATAGTTGTAATATTATTTAGTAGCTAGTGTAATATTATTTTGTGTGTAATAGTAGTGTATAGGTTTTGGAGGTTTTGCCTATTAAGGGAGTTAAATAGTTTTTGGGCCCTAATAATTATGGATGATATTTGAATAATCTTGGTGATCAAGTTAGATGATGTAGACAAGGTGTAGCAAGCAATTGCAACCTTGGGATTGGAGAATCCATGTTGATTTTGGTGAAATACTCTAGATTAAGGATCTAGGGTGATGTTAATTTCATACCATCAAAACATGGTTGTATCTTAGAGTTCAGATCTCCCCTCGGGGCATGGGGTAGATGTATGGATAGACCAAGTGATGTACATCAACATGGTACAAAGGTTTGAGCTTGATCCTGCTTGAGCTCACCAAGAAAAGCATTCAAACTTTGAATAAAATAAGCCTACCAAAGCAGATTATCAACTAGCCTTCAAAACCTTGTGGGTGTAAATAGCTCAAGGATCCAATTGGAACAAGTGAAGTAGGTAATGATAGACATATATGAGTAGAACACAACCATGCAAAGAGTTGGTCCATAGAAGGTTGGATGATGGTGTGAGCTTCTATCAAAGTAGGCATGTTGACTAGATTTGCAAGAAAAGTTATTATCTTGCCTACAAAACCATCAAGAACAAGTGGGTAGGAGGATGATATAACCAAGGGAAAGAGTGGTACTTGGTAGTCCTTAGGATGGTTAACAAGATGGTTCAGGTGCATTACCTAAAATGCACAAGGGTTGAGAAATGGAGACATCCAAAAAGGTGATGTTGAAACATATTCCAGACTTGGCCAAAAGGGTAGTGCTCGCGGGACCTTGGACATAGGGTTAGGATGGTAGTGCTCGCGGGCCCCCGCACTTAGGGTTAGGGTGGTGGTGCTCGCGGGCCCCCAGACTTAGGGTTAGGGTGGTAGTGCTCGCGACCCAGCACTTAGGGTTAGGGTGGTGGTGCTCGCGGGCCCCCGGACTTAGGGTTAGGATGGTGGTGCTCGCGGGCCCCCGGACTTAGGTTATGGTGGTAGTGCTCGCGGGCCCCCATACTTAGGGTTAGGGTGGTAGTGCTCGCGGGCCTTCCCCTTCATTTGTGTATTTATTTGTGTATTTTTGTATGAATAATATGTATATTTGTGTATGAATCCAAGTCCACTTGAATGTTTACTCTCTTACTATAGATAATATTATTGTTTTAGAAACTATGGATCCACTTAGTAGAAACCTTGAAGAAGAAGAAATAATGGAGAACATTATCGATGAGGACACCTCACAATATCTGAACTTGGAGGGACATGATGACAACTCAAGTAGTCATGGAGAAGATGAAGACTCCGGTGAACGCAATTTAGTGATTACAAAGTCCGGCGAGGTATATGCATTGATTAAGCCTCTACTGACTTCCACCAACAATCTTCTTCTACATGTATTAATTAACGCTTCTTTCTTCTTTTAGCCCTCTAGATCGACCAGCCAGCAACCATCTTCTTCTACGAAAAAGAGCAAGCGAGGCGCGAGCCATCGGTTGAAAGATCGTGCAAAGTTCACGATCGAAGCAGTCCGTGTTGATGGCAGGCCGATGGAGCCCAAGAAGGCCGCAGACAAATTTGTACGTTAGGCTGGAGTTCTTGTTAGGGACCAAATCCCAATCATAATTGAATATTGGAATAAGCCAAAGAAGGGCGACGGTACCTTTGTAGATGAAAGATCCAAAGAAACGCTTTGGAATTCGCTGTTGGTAAATTTCACCCTTCCGCCAGAGGAGGATGAAAACAAACCGGTTATAAAGGAAAAGGTCAAAGAGTGGACTCTAAAGAAGATGGCTGACGCTTTCCGCAACTGGAAGACAAAATTGAACAAATTTGTCAAAGCGCGCGAGACTCCAGACTTCGAAGACGCATATTATGCGAAGATAAGACCTCACTGGCGTGAATTTGTGGCATACAAGGAAGGTGCTATAGCTACAAAGAGGTCAGAAACCAATACGCTAAATTCCCAGAAGAAGGAATATCACCAGAGGACAGGGTCAGGTGGCTACATATCTCAGAGGCCTAAGTGGGAGGAAGCTGAGAAGGCCCTGCGCGACAGAGGGATCACACCCCAGACACATGGGTGGGACCTACGTGCAAAGACTTGGTTCTACAGAATCGGGGCAAGGTTGGACCCAGAAACAGGATTGTGTATCTTCCCAACCCTCCTTGCCAAACCCGTCACTGAACTCATCACGGCATACGAGGAAACAGCCGCCAGGACCTTCCATCCCGACAGAGAGAATGACCAGCTCACACGCGCCATCGGTAAAAAAGAACACCCTGGACATGCACGAGGCACATGGGGTATGGCGTGGAAGGATGGGTTTGCCGAGTGGAGCGACTCTTACAGATGGCGCGCAGAAAAGAAAAAGAGCGTACAGAGCGGATGACACAGATAGAACATGCACTTGTGGCGCTGAAGGCGCAAGTGAATGCACAACAGAGCCATCAAGCTACCGGCCCATCTCAGCGGCACGAAGAGCCTGCATTGGAAGCTTCCGGCGGCCCAGACTCTACGCGGAAAAGCAGCGTGGCTTCCACGGAGAATGTGTAACCCCACGCTTGAAATGGCGGGTCCTCGATACCCCATGGATGAGATCACGGAGAGCGAACACGCTGAGCTGCATGTGAGATTAATGGGCTTATCCATTAAGGTGGTTGTCGGCTATGCCTTACCTCCTGTAGCTGGTGGAACTTACCACTGCCGACCGATTCCAGATGGCTATGCTATTGTCGGGGTGGATGAGGTTGGGAAGGAATATGAGGAAGCACAGCTTGACCATGCTACAGGTGAAGGGGAAACTCAACTCAAATTTGCAGTGAAAACAACCATTCTTTGGAAGAAGGAACACATCGTGCTTCCAAATTGGAGGCCACTAGCACCCCCGCCGTCTCCGCAGCGTCAGCAGTCTGAGCCGCTTCAGCCATCTCCTGCGCGGCAGCCATCTCCGGCGCTTCAGCCATCTCCTGCGCGGCAGCCATCTCCTGCCCGTCAGCCATCTCCGGCGCTTCAGCCATCTCCTCAGCGTAAGCGGAAGAGCACTGCCACGAAGAGCATCACTAGCATTGCCACAAAGAGTTCAAAAAACTACGTCCCGCAGCCTTCCGCCAAGCCATTGCCGGTTTTACCGT
This sequence comes from Avena sativa, assembly GCA_916181665.1. Lineage (NCBI taxonomy): Eukaryota > Viridiplantae > Streptophyta > Magnoliopsida > Poales > Poaceae > Avena > Avena sativa. Next base: position 454,007,728 of record OV702296.1, on the reverse strand, counting down.
GGAATCGCAGCGACGAGGAGACCAATAGGATCTCGGAAGAAGAGGTCAAGAAATTCTTTGCACCTAGACGGGCCGAGCCAAAGGAGAAAATAGATCCGGCGGTGGTGGAGAAGTTTTACAAAAATCTTTTGAAACCTGAAACCCCACTTGTGCCGGACTACGAGCGCCAGATTTTGAAGGCGGATGCAAGGCGCCGTAGGGAGACTGAAAGTAGCAGTCACGCGGCACCCCAGAAAACAGTTCCCATGCTCGGAGAGTAGGAAAACCAATCATGCGCCCCGCTCCAAGTGTTCGACACATGGGACGCTCCTCCCGTAAATGATTACGAGGCAGAGCTACAAAGAAAGGCCAATGAGATGGGGATGACTTACATTGCATACTTGAACATCATGGGAGACAACTTGCCCAAATGCGATGCCAACCCCATACAACCATGGAAGTATGGGAAGAATCTCGTCAAGAAAGAGGAGCTCAAGAATCTACCAACAAAGATGCGAGGATTGCACAAGTGGTACCTTCATTTCTGCAAGACGAGAAAGGAAGAATGGATCACGGCGCATATAAGAGATCAGATTTTCTTGTGCGGAGACGACGAGATCGACTTCAACATTCAAGACTTGCATTTTCTATTCAATCAGAAGGAACTCGACAAAGCTGCCATCAGCCTTTATTGTGTGTAAGTACTATTTCTGTATTTTCTATCTCATTTCATTCACTTCATTAATTGCATGTATATATATATGCTCACCATATATGTATATACTATTATGCAGGAAAAAGGTTATGGAATGCATGAAAGGAGGACCTTTTGACATTGGGTTCGTTGACCCAAATAGAGTTCATGAAGAAGTGGTAAGAACCAAACCCGGGCAAACAGAAGATTTATTGCTAAGGTCTTTACTGAGACAACAAACCAAAAGGGAAATACTATTGCCTTACAACTTCTCGTGAGTACTGTTACCCTCTCTTGTACACATTCTGTTTCGGCTTACTCGATGTTAAGTGTAACTGATGATGAGTTATGCGTGCGTAGGTTCCACTTTATTCTGCTAGTCATTCAACCTGACTCAGGAAAAGTCCTTGTCATGGACTCGTTACGAAAAGAAAAAGAGCTATGGGCAGACTTTAGAGAGATGCTCCAGAGGTAATTTCAATCATATTATCGCACTAGATCGGCAACTTTCATGAAAATAAGTAATTAATTACTCCTTTATCCATTTTCTTTGCCGAACAGGGTTTGGAAAAGGTTCACGGGCAGGGCCGTGGGTGAATGGTCAGAAGAACTAAAATTTGTAGACCAAAATGTAAGTAATACTAGCTAGCTAGGTCTGCGTATCTCTTTGATTCTGCTTCCAATTCCATTATATCATGCTTTATTGATTATTATTTTGATTGAACTCTCTATTCTCGTAAAGTGCGCGCATCAGGGACACGGCAATAACTTATGTGGGTACTATGTTTGTTAGTTCATTCGCAACACGATATGTGCGACGGGCCAAGCCGCACTAGAACAACTTAGAGTAAGTAAACAAAGTACACAACATTATTTTATTACCATCAATTGTGTTGAGTTTTATTCTTATATATATATTGACCCCATTCTTCATATATATTCAGATCGAACGGATGCGGGACCAACTCCTACCATTTGACCGCATACGAGCCATTCAAGAGGAATTGGCGGGGTTCATACTTGATGAGGTCGTCACCCCTGGCGGAGAACTCTTTAGATATCCACCAAAATGAACGTTGTATATATGCTTGAACGTGTTTGTCTTGTACTTGATGCTTCAACGTTTACGGAGAATACCACACAATGACGATGTTGTGTATAATAATAGTTGCTTAATTATTCATGTACTCGTATGTACCGATGACGATGTATGTGTATACCGCTCCCGATCGATTCCCCCTCCCCCCTCCCCGTCCCTGCCACGCCGCAGAAATACGCCCAGAACGGGGCAGGGGCAGAATTCTGCCGCGGCAGAGATTTAGGCCGTTTTCCTGCCGCGGCAGAACTCTGCCGCGGCAGAGATTTATCTCCTTTTCTTGCCACGGCACAGAACCTTTAACACCGGTTCGTGCCCTGAGCCCTGCGGCAGCCCCACGTGCGCCACCCTTTAACACCGGTTCGTATAAGAACCGGTGTTAAAGGGGGAGGCCCTCTAACACCGAACCCTCAACAGCGGTTCTACAACCGCTGTTAGAGGGCCCTCCAAACCGGTGTTAGAGGGGGGGGGGGGGGGTGTGCACTAGTGGGTGCACGATTTGATGGCACGATAGCTAGCTAGAAAACTCACTATTTTAGCCGCCAACGTGCCTATTTATAATTAGCCAATGGAAAAAACAAGCCAAGGGGACTAGGACGTACGAGTATACTCTATATGCCACGATATAAAATCACTTGAGGATGGGAATTACTCCCCTAGTTAGTAAGAGCATCTTTGGCCACGGCGAGTAGCTGGACCACTTCGACAACCTAGACAAGGGCGAGCAGTCGGTCAGCCAGCTGACTCTCCTGGCCTCCATCAAAGCGGCGCGCGCAAAGGAGGCGTGTGCCACTATCTGCTAGACGAGTGCAGCCGTCGAGGAGGCCGTCATGGAGATCTTATCTGGAACCATGATGCGGGAGGAGCGCGACCACCAGCTTATGGCCGTCGAGGGTAAATGCCATGGCGGCCGATCACGAAGTTGACAATGTTGCAGTGATGGAACGAACCTAACAGTTGCGAGATGCTACAGAGGGAGAGGGAGGGCGACTCCACAACGGCAGATCGATGGGCAATGCGGAGAGTAACCGTCGTAATACAACGTTGATCGGGGCTAGAGGCCGATGAGTCTCGAAAGACTCTCAGGGCGTTCTACCGAGGTAGATAGGCACCACCAGACAACTTCAGGAGCGGAAAGCCCATGTAATTTTGTCCGCCGAACTATGTAGGTATGTATGATGAATGAAGATTACAACATTTTGTTAGCCTTAATTCGGAGGGCATTTGGGGGGATGCCGGTGTGAAACCCCTCCCAAATTGCTGGCAGTTTGAGCCGATGCCCCAAAAACGCTTTTCTGGCTCTACCGCCGGCCACACATGGTGGTGGTGGTGGTGGTGGGGGGGGGGGGGGGGGAGATAGAGATACCCTAAGTAATGATCATGAATATTGGTTTTGTGGTGTGCGCGACGATGTTAATTCCCAATCACATGTGCGGTATTTTGTTTGTAATTAGTGAAAATGGTCCCTAGGTTCCAAATTACTTCACATATTATCTTTCAAACATCAAAACAATCACTTCCGTTTAGAAAATACTACCTCCATTCCTAAATGTAAGTCTTTCTAGACGTTCAAATTGAGCTGCTGGAAAGGGTTACAATTAGGAAACAGATGAAGTACTGTACTAATTAGTGGATGAACAATTTGGGTTGAACCAATTTGTTGTAAAAGAAGGTGAATCACACAGCTGGAGATTTTGGCAGCATTCTCGCGCCCTCGTGGTTTTCAGCATGGATCCGCGCTTGGGAAGGGCCATCGTTCATGGTGGTCCCACGTGCTAGCCGGATATGCTCTTGGATAAATCAGCCCACTAAACGGAAGATACTAGTAGTAGTAGCATCTTCAAGGCATACAGCAAGTAGCACGAGCAACAGTTAATTAATTAGTGGCACCGAAGCAAGACACAGATCAAATGGGGCATGCAGTACTACTACGAACACCATATATATTTTCTAATTAAACACGGCAGCTAGCTAGCTAGATAGGCATGGACGATCATGTGCTCGATCCGTTGGAGTCATTACTTGGGCAATAATTCTTCACCGTAGCTAGCTTGTTTGGCTTTACCTGATCGCAATAATTCTTCAGAGATATATGGCCACGCAAACATGCTCCGATCTGATCCTGCCAGGTGATGCGTGTGTTTGTTTACAAGATTGCAAGATCTCTCTTAGGCAGCTTGATTTAGACTCAATTTGTGTATATTTGAAAACAAATGATTCAACCGCCTGAACGTTAATTAACACCTTTTAATCACAACCATTTAGCTATGCATTAAATCAAGTATGGGCTCTGATCCGATCAAGAATGTGGCCTTGTTCAAAGGATTAGGGGATCTCTTGAGTAGCATAGCTTATAATCTAGACCTTCGTTGGCACGTAGTATAACAAGTACAAGTATACATGACCCAAAGATGGGCCTCGTCCTGAAAAAGATGTCGTAGATTTGTCTACATATTTATATATCCAGAGATATTTTAGTGTATAATATATAGTCTAGGCAAATCTATCTAGATGGAGAGTTTTTTTACTAGAAACAACGTCTATTCAACATCGATGCACATAGACAGAGGGAATCACCATGCTCTTCTCGTAACCGTTGTTGGACGGCAGATCGGCTGGAGCGTCGAGGTCTAGCGAGGCCGAGCAAATGCCCCCTATGTGACCAGGAGCCGGAGAGCATTCAACACTTTGCTCCTCGGTTGCGTGGTGGCACAGGAGGTGTGGACTTGGACACTGCTTAGGTGGGACATGTTGGAGTGGACACTATCAGCTGACACTGACCTCCTACTCTGGTGGACGACGATGCCCTGTCCCTAGGCTCATAGACGGGACCTCTGGACGGCGATCATTCTGGTCTTCTGGTGCCTGTGGAGGCATCGGAATGATATGGTGTTTAACAATGAGAGACCGTCTGTGGAGTGGACAGTATCAAGATGAGGATCAAGCGAGACTACGAGCAGTGGCGCACAACTACGCTTTTTTGTTCTATTTTTTGGCTTCCCGGAGATGTTGTCTTTGTTGTTGATGGACGGAGAGTTGGCTTAGGCTTGGGGAGCTGCCACCCTGTTGACGGCGCAAACTAGCCGTTTTGCGGTGTTGTAACTGACGTCGGCAGATCTTTTATGTGTTTGGTACACCTCCTAGGATGTATCCTAGAGAAAAAACCATGCTCACGCACTTTGACACCGCCAAAGGTCATGTGTTGCATAACCAATATGAATGACCACCAAAATAAAGCAATTATTATGCCAAGGACTCCTGTTACAACCACAAATCGCGTTTTGCAGCGCATAATCAAACACGTGTGGCATAAATCAGTCTAGGATTTAACCCTTATATTTTAGAGGGTGGTTTAACTTTTTTTTTTTTGCGAGAAAGGGTAGTTTAACTTTTGGTAGGCGGTGATCAAGGTTTTTCTTTTCGAGCTAGTACTTTTTGCTCAACCAGAGGGCACCAAAATTACCGGTTTTATGTGAACTCTCGCTTTTTAGTGTCAGAGTTATTCAAAAAAACTGAATTCAATTTTTTATATCAAAATCAAATTCTGCTTCTATGTAGAATACTACCAAGTTGTTGCACAACAGAGCGGTCAGACATTTGCGCTTACAAGCATTGGCACCACTCGGAATGAATATTTCTTTCAGTAATAGCATGCATACTTTATTTGACCGATTTACAATATTTAAATTCAAATTCAATCGACATATATTTTGACCTGTAGCAACATTTCTTGTACATGTATAAGAGTTCCGATTTTCGATGGAAAACTGAAAATCTTACTCGAGGAAGAAAAACATGGCAATGGTACACGCCCACTAGTCACCGGCACGTTCGGACCTGGGTAAGAAGTTGAAGTAGAAGAAAATGTGGAAGGATTTGAGATTGGAGAAGATGGGCGTTTGTCTAGTTTGTATACCTCTCTTGGGCTCCAAGAAAGCACCTCCCAGATGCACATGCCGGAAGTTCATCCGCTAGCTCCCAATCAGGAGCGGGCAGCTCACACGCAGCTAATGGCTCAGCTAATCATGTCATGACCCCCTAAACAAGAATTAGTCTCTAATTAACATTCTTTTTTGGAGGGATCTAATTAACATTCTTTAATGACAACAGCTCACCAAGCCGCCACGGGAAACCAGAGCTAACAAACAACCGACCGATCCAAGCTGGCTTCCCATCTCACCGTCCAACCCCATCTGCTCAAGCATCCGACGGCTGGTCTTCCCCAGCGAGCAGCGAGTTCAAAACGGCCAGCCGCTTCCCGCCCCGGCGGCCCCGCGGGCCCACGCGGCAGAGCGGAGGGCGGGCTCGGTAGCTTCGCCCACCCAATCCAATCTGGCGGGCGGCGGCCGCTATAAATAAAGACACGGCAGCCGCGTTGGCTTCTCTCCCCCCATTCCCGTTCCCATTCCCCTCCGCGAGATTTCGCCGGTTTCTCGCGAGAGGAGGAAACCTCTCCCCAAATTTCCCCCTTTCCCACCTCGAGCTCCGTTTTGCCGCCGGCGAGAGCTCCTCTGACGGGCGCAACCTTTCCCCCCGATTGCCTCCCGCTGCGATTCGCGAGGCTGCGGCGCGGGTTCCAACTTGCGGGGGCCGCTCCAGCCGTTCGTCCGGCTACACCTAATTTACGGGAGGGATGATGCTGGTGGCCAAGGAGTTCGGCATCTCGCCGCCGGGCGCGGTGATTCCGCGGCGGAGGGCGCCGCCGGCGAGGGTGGCCGCGCCGTGGGGCGTCGCGGGCGGCGGCGGGGGAGGGGGGTCGCCGGTGGGCGAGCTCTGGCTCCGGACGCGCGGGGGAGGGGGAGGCGCCTCCGCGGAGCCGGGGCACGTCGGGAGCCACGAGAGCGAGCTGGACCTGGCCATGCTCGTCAGCGACTTCCTCGAGGGCGGCAGCGGGGACTCCCGCGGCAGCAGCGACAGCGAGTCCGGACTCTCCGATCTCGCACACCTCGCAGATAAGATCTCGGTATGTTTCTTCGTTGCGTTACCCCTAGCCTCCCCTGGCCACCCCGTCTGCTCTGTTCTGCTCTGCTCGTCTGAAATTGTTTGGCCTGCGTCGTAAATTAGGCAGGTGGTTGGCGCGTAAGAAAAAAAGTCCAATCAGTGCTTCGTCAGGTCAGAACCATTTTGGAAAATCAGTTGGGTATGAATTGTTTGATTTGGCGAGCATACCTCGAAATTGCCTGAAATTAGGTGCCTGTCAGAGTAAGCAAAGGCCAACTAGCACTTCCCCCCTCTGAAGCTATGGAGAGGTTGGAACTTCCCAGAAATAGCGTAGCTGTTGCTTTCATGTGAATTGCCGTTAGGATTTATGCTGCCCTGTTTGCTCTGAATTTTACTCCGTAAATAGAGTACCAGAGACTAAAAATCAACGGTAACTCTGCAGATTTGCGCTTGTCATAACAGTTGGTATCTCTGAAATTTTTAGTGCCTGAGAATCTGTCAAGTCATTTCAGTCGTTTATCTCTTAAATTTTCAGAGCCTGAGAATTTCTGCTCATTCAGTTGTTATCCCTAACCCGCAAAAAAAAAAAGTTGTTATCCCTAAACAAATTGCATGTTTGATCTGAATTTACTCCAAGTCCATGACCATGGCGGTGCCAAACGAAATTCTACAGTAATCTGCTGGCTTGCAGCTATAGCTACCTTGAGTGTGAACTGTCTTGTTATTTATGATGTATCTGGCATGCTTGATCTCAGTTTACTCCAAGGTGACAGCACACACACAATGATCTGCAGTTGTAGTTTAATGGCTGTGTTTGAAGTTTTGATTGCACAGTACGATTTAGTCCCAACTATACCATGATTGATTCCTTGGGATAATAATTTTTATGCTTTTAGCTGTATGCTCAGGGGTTAAATGATTGGTCTAGGCACCATTTGTTCACCTGGTATAATCTTGAGCTAGCAATCTGTAGTCAATCATGCGATTTGTGAAATTATCAAGTCTGATTCAGAGAAGGCAGTCAGCTGTCTGTTCTGCCTGTTAGTTTTACTCAAACAAATAATCTGATAACTTAATGATGGATACCAGGTTGCTTAGTATGTTCTCTATGCTGGCTACAGCTGACATTCTGCACGTTCCACTTTTAGATGTACAAGCAAGCTGGAGACGACAAAGAAAATGAGCTGCTCTCTGTGGTCCACTCGCTGTTGTTCTCGATCCACGAGTCAGAGCTTCAGGCTTTCATAAGAGGCCAATGTACCGGCAGTTGCATCCGTCATCTCCTTGTGAAGCTCCTGAGATACGCTGGGTACGACGCGGCAGTTTGCGTGTCCAAATGGCAGGGGTTTGACAAGATACCTGGAGGTAATCATCCACCACATGATGGCTTGGCTTTACACTGACAGCTTTTTATTTTTCCTTGCTAAATCGAGCTGTATGGCTGAGCTGTTTGTTGTTTTGCCAATCAGGTGATCACGAGTACATTGATGTCATAACAAACAGTGGTATGACGGGTCCAGAGCGTCTGATCATCGATATTGACTTCAGGAGCCACTTTGAAATAGCTAGAGCTGTCGATTCGTATGGTGCTCTGCTGGACTCGCTTCCGGTGGTCTATGTCGGCACCCTTCCCAGGCTGAAGCAGTTCCTGAACGTGATGGTAGACGCGGCAAAGTGGTCCCTGAAGCAGAACTCCATGCCCCTGCCTCCGTGGAGATCCCTGTCCTACCTCCAAGCGAAATGGCAGTCCAAGTACGAGAGGAAAGATGACTTACGCTCTGAGCAAGGGTTCCACGGCATCATGGTCTCGGATCACCACGCACTTTGCATTGGCCACCTGAAGAGGCTCAAGTCCTCCCTGCAGTCAGAGCTCGACACAGGGAGACTGCTCATGATGCCGATCCAGACTGATACGAAGAGGAGGGCCAAGTTTGACAGGCGGCTGCGGCGTTCCCTACTCAGTTTCTAACACGTATTCTGAGCTTCTTGGATGGGCACAGAAGAGTTTTGAGATGGATGAGGAGTAGCAGGAGAGGAGATCTTTTTACCGGCTTTTTGACAGCTAATGGGAGATAGATGGTGGGCGCTAACATGCCTGGGTTTTTTATGGCATATACAGAAAAAAAAAGATATACAATTTTTTTTTTTGGTTCCAGTTTTGTTTCTTCATCGAGAGACGGATGCTAACGATGAATCCGCTAGCATTCCCTGCACAACTCAAGAGTTGCTGCAACTTTTCCCCCCTTACATTGGTTTTTTTTATCACACTGACGTGTCTTGAGCACACAGATGTGTCACGTTCCTCGTAATCACCATGTATTTCGAGAAACTATGTATGGTCTGATATGATATGTTTGGTTCCAAAGAAGAAAATTACTGTGTCCCCCTCTGTAACAACATTTACTGTTCTGTGTTATGAAAATATCCACCATGTGTCAATGTATCTCGAGGTGTGCTTTAGCTTTCTCATTTTCTTGGTTCCATTTGTGTTTCTTCGGTGAGAGATAGATGCTAGCGATGAATCTGCTAGCATTCCATGTACAACTTGAGAGTTCTCACAAAATTTCCCCCATATTGATTTTTGAAACCAGAGCTGTCACAAGTTTCACCCCTATTCTGATACTTTGGTCATACAGATGTGTAAGTATATGTTCCACTATGTTTGGTTCTGAAGAAAATGATCCTTGTCGTCCCTCGTAACAACATCAACAATCACCATGTATCTTGACGCATCTTGAGGCGTGCTTTAGCTTTTTTTCAATCATCTTTTCGTCTGGTGCCTGTGATTGGAAAAACACGAGAATCTTTCCACGCAAAAGGAGCGACAGTGTCAGTGCGCGTTCTACACATTACATTATAAGTATTATTACCTGTCACCTGATGATTTGTTCCTACTTCCTAGAGGTGGAGTGCTTTGCGAAAAGAAGGGGGCGATTTGCGAGGACAGAAAGGAACATATGCCGCGGAGGAGCGCATTAAGAAAAGGATAGGATGAAAGATGTTTGCATGATTGTCGCAGTGGCTAAGACAAGTCTTGGTTCCACTTTGCTAGCCTGAGCCCGATGACTCCGTTGAGTGCTTTGTCCAGGATGATCATGATGTCGCCTGTTGTCAGCGTCTTAAGTAAACAAATTGGGGGGCGGATCAATCATGTGACGACGAGTCTTATTCCCCTATGAATTGGTGCTTAGCTTTGTCCCATGCCAGGATCATGATGTTCTCCATTGCTCCCCGTTGTTACCAGTGTCGGAGTTAAAATATTGGGATGGGGCTGATCGATCGTGTGATCAACAAGCAATTCGAGCGAACGGTTGCTGCTTCGATGAGAACTGAGAACATACGCGATTGTTTTTTTTATGTTGGCTGCATCTGGTCATCTTCGTTTTGGTGCAAAGCGGGAGTCGTTGCCGTTGAAACCAACGGTTCTGGATGTTGAGAGATCTCATCGTGTGGTTTAAGGCAAGGCAGTAAGCAGTAAGCAATAAGCAATAAGCAGTAGGGGACTGGATGGTTAATCTGATGTTGAGCGTATGGGGTCGTTGGCTCTCTCCCGTTGTCATCGTCTTAAGTAAACAAACTGCGGCGGATCAACCATTTGACAAGTCTTATTCCCCTCTGAATTGGTGCTTAGCTTTGTCCCCGGATCACGATGGTCTTGATTGTCTCCCTTTGTCAGTGCTTGATTAAACAACTGGGGCCGGGGGCGGATCAATCATGTGCGTTGTGAAATTAACAATTTGGTTGATGATGATATAAAAGTTCAGGCTGGCGTAAGCCCGCCCGTAGTCCCGGTCAGAAAAAAAAAGTTGTGAAATTAACAATTGGAGGGATGGTTGCTGCTCGGTTGCCCATGCCGGCTGCTTGTTTCAACTTGAGCCTGATGGAGGACCCGAGGAACTCACGGTTCAGGAGTGTGCTGAGACCGGTTTGCTGGCTGCATGTGGTCACACCTTTGGCCTGGAGCTTCCCATGGAAGGAATTCTTCATCCCTTTTGCGCAAAACGGTTAAGCAGAATCAGGTTACTTACTATGGCTTGAAGCTGTGTGCAATTTACACGCGAAGCAAGCACCAGCAAGTGGAAGTAAAAAAGATCGGGGTGAGAGAGGCTCATGTTGTAACGTAGTATCTTATAATCTAGTGTGGAATTGTAGCCAGAAAAGTTGAAAAGATAATTGGTTAATCTGATGTTGAGCACGTGTTTCTCCAATTTCAGTCTCATGTTGAGTGTTTGTTAAACAAAAAATATTTATTTGTGTGCGATCCGAAGCATGAGCAGAGTATCCTCAATCAAGGTCGCCATCAGTTTAGAGTAAATTATTTTGAACTGGATGGAGTAACAAAAAAAGCTGTGGTATCTAGCATGCCCCTATTTTTATAACCTATTCCATTTAGACCAGAGTCAACCGTGTTTTAGTACTGAGGTTAAAGTAACTGATAGAATATTCAAAGAAATGATCACTACCTTTTGTTTTTCCTTCCTGCACTTTGAAAGGATTTGATACTTCGGTGTAGAAGAAACTACTGCGGAATTTATAGAAATGAGTGTGGAACAGCGACTGCGTGCGAGGCAACCCACCCCTCTTTGCGCCATGAGCCACCCCGGCTCTAGCAACCACCAACCACCACTGAATGCCACTCCGGCGACGGCGGCCAGCCATGGCCTCCCCATCCCCTTCCCCCTCTCCCTACCCCGACGAAAGCGATTTGCTTAACACACGCGGCGGCCAGGGCTCTGTTTCGGATGGCATGCCACGCTCCTACCGCGATGTGCTCGTATGAATGTGGATGGTGGCCCTGTCGGACAAGCCGGAGCCCTCCCATGCTCGCTAGGAGTTGAGGGCGGAGATCTGCAGCGAGCCGGTAGCCATTGATGACTCCGATGACCCTCTCGAGGAGCTGGTCGTCACTGATCGCGCTCACAACCTGGTTGATTTGGAAGTATAGGAATGTGGCTGTCTTCGACAACGAAAACCTCTCGGCTGTCTTCTGCCCTACTTAGTTCTGTGGGTTAAGTTGTATGGTGTGGGTTTGGTGCATCCTTGGATATGTACATAAAACCTTCTTTTCTATCAATGCATCGAAACACAAAGCTTTTTGTGTTTTCGCGAAGAAAGAACTCCTACTTCTCCATGCATTCCGATCCTTACACCAAGACTAACATGTCTTCGTTGCGAATTATCCATAATAATGGCACCTTCATGATCACAAGTCCCATCAATCAGATCAAAGTACCGTTTTCCTGTCGAAACATTAATTGGAAATATTGAATCTTGGACATTGGGAGCACTCTATATTCTCTTGAGACTCTTGGTAGTGTGGGGGTCAGAGTCATCTTATCTTTATCATCCCCTTGAACGACGACTTCACCCTTCCATTCCTTCGAGAGCAGCCTGCTCATGCAGGGCCTATGGCACCATCCCAAACTTCATCTTAATATAAAATGGTCAGGAGAAATTTATATATTGTGATACAATGGGATACCGAAGTTATTACCGCTGATGTGATAGATATCTCCAAACCCTCCATGCGTATGGGCATCAATTGTTCTTTTAATTTCTTCATATATTGTTCGATAGTTTCTATAGAAGTACAGATAAATAATGGTGTGTCAACTGGAGATACGTAAAACTACACGAAATTTTGGAAAAAAAATTCACCTGCATATTGGAACACTGGAGGTACATATAATACAAAATGCGGTGCGACTCGTTTGAAATACTTCCTATTTCATATTTGATAATCAGAGGATTTCCTGATCACCTGGACGTGCTCAGTTCACGCAAATATTCGGGCTAAAGCAAAAGAGATGAATAAGGAGCTCTTATGGCCAATCAATTCCTCAATTACTGTAACTATTTATAGATTTGAAATGCTCAAAATCACAATATTATTTTTGAGCAGTTTCAATTACTAAAGGGTTGAAGAGTCTCAGATAAACATACTTTATGTAAGATTGTAATAGATAAAGTTAAATACTCCAGTCTATCACCCAGGTCTATTATTTTCTCTTTCCTAGAAATTGACATCAGTATTTTGTTAAATATCTTAGATCCAGGTACAAATGTTTACTTAGTTTATGAAAAAAATCATGTAAGCAATGCAATATTTTTTCGATAATTGTTTTGGGTGAAGTATAATAGTACTGAGATTGCTTGAGAAGTAATGCTCAAACAAGAATATTAATGAAAAAGATTGTACCTTCACCTAGGCGATCACTCACAACAAATGGGCTAGTGGTTCCTTCTTGAACACTCTCTTCCATTACATCTTTAATCTTAATACCCATCTTGAACTTGCCAGTGCGGGCAAGGGAGGAGGGAACCAGGAAATTGATATTACCAAGGTCTGCCTCTCCATCAGTCAGTGTCAATACATGGTCACCTCCAAAGACTGGTGTTATTATTCTAGGAAAAATATTGTCATCTATAGGCAGGCTGTAGACACTGAACTCCTCTGGTGTCCGATAATCTTGACCTTCAGCATTGAAATCACCATGAAGTAGTACGACCTCTACAAAAACTGAAGACAGCGGACCAGATGTGACTACCAGATTGTTCTCATCATACAAAGCTACCCTTAAGAAAGATGCATCCTCTGATTTGATTTGTTCCCGTGTGTAGTAGTGATTGCACACTCTATTGACAAATTGCAATTGATATTTGGCATTCCTTTGCTTCTTAACCGGTGGCCTGAAAATGTTAGGACATGAATAACAGTTCGACAGTTCGTAAGATGGTTGTCATGATTGACCACCGGCCGATGATGGATCTCAAATATAAGTAAATAAAACTTCTTTAATTTGAGAAAGCCTTGGATTAGCGAACGCACTCCTTTTGTGAATCATATGGTTCAGTGGTCAACTTCTTCCTAACAGAACCGACTGATGAAATACTGCCCAGTAACTTGTGGGTTTTATCCATGAGACTCGTACTGGGGAAACATTCTCCATAGAAGCTTGATTTTGTGCTATAGAGTGGCATGAGCTCCACAAGAGGGTCATCCCATTGAAGTAGCACTCGACCACATCTGAATGACCAATCTACTGAACAGAATCACGAGATAGTCACAGTTTAGCTTGGTATATAAGCCCTTTAATTTAATGCAGTTTGGTGCTAACAAGATTTTCTGCAAATGTGCTTCATCTTTTATCATGTATCACGTGATTTTTGGAAAATTATTGAAACAAAAAATAAATATTGAGAATCAGCAAGCAAAGAGCATATATATATTTAACATACTTAAAACTAGGACTTCAAAATTCAGAATTTGAGGTACCAGCATATTTTTAGTTTTGTGTACAATCACGACCTATCAATTTTATATAGGTACAACACTTCAGTAATTGAGCCACTGACATGCACAACAAACATTTGAAACAGGAGCACGATAAATAGTGACCCAGTTAACCTCTTGTTTTATTCATTTTGCCCTTTTTCTTGCCTCTGTGTTTATGTACCACATGCCCCTATAGTCCTGTTTTGTTGAAACCGAGTTGGGGGAGAAAGAAAAACTTAACTGACACATGTGTCCAACATGTTAACTTAGGGGACTTTACTCAGGAATCAATGAGTGGTGCCTTACCAAAATAAAAGGTAATTGCGTGAATGAATATGTACATCCAGGGGAAAATTTAGGAACTGAGTAAAGTTTAGGGTAAACTTATTCATATGGCAAACTAAGAAATATAAAGAAACCTTCAGCTTGTTCATTCAATTCTAGACGAGGCTCGGTTGTGCTGCTTGCTGGAGCGAAAATCCTTCGACACTTACCAGTCAATGCTAGACCGCCTGATGCTTAGTGTCTTGGCCAACATTGTGCTGATCTGTACAGTTCTTTTATTCTTCCTTTTTTTTAGTTTGTGCTAAGTTTATATACAAAGAGGCACGCTTTAGCATGTGTTCAAGAAAAAAAAGAAATATAAAGCAACCTGTTACACAAACATATTATTGCTATAATTAATTGCATTAATTATTTTGTACTCAACAAGTAGATAACTCCAAAATTACGTAGGTGACACATGCATAAGCTACCGGAATGATTATTAAGTTAAAGACACAACGTATTTGCCAATAATTTGAACTTACAAGTGTCTTGCAGCTGTGTCTGGGCATATAAATGATGTATATCTTCGGGGACAAGTATCGACTGAATAAAGTGAACAAAAGATGTCAAAAGAGAATCTCCTATGTTATTAAGTAAAACACTTACGTAATTCATCAACACATAATGTTTTTATATGGTTATTGCTCTCTGAGTAATTGTGTTTGATATAATTATCCAGATAACCAAGACAGGTGAAACTTCTAAAGAGCACTTAGAAAATTGTAATATAGCAATAAAAAAAACCCAAATCCAAAACTATTTCATGTGTTCGGTAACGCCACAACTTACTGTAGAAAAGTTTAGGTATACTGGTCTGTTATCCCTTAGGATCACACACCCTATATATATTGATATATATGAAAACGATGGTAATTGGACTACTGGAGTCTAGTACATACTCTTGTTAGACTACTGCTCTAATTCTTAATCTACAGAAAAGTAACACCTCAAGGCATATCACAGTTACCTGAATATCATTCAACGACCCGTACGCTGAAGGGGTCTGATGTGCAAGTTCAGAACTTCCATTAGGTAAATAAGTGTACTGGTCTTCTCCATGGGCAAGTAAATTTTGGTTGACTGTATTGTATAATTGAACGGAAAGTATTATCATTTGTAATCATCCATTCATTTGGTGGTAATGGGGTCTTCAAGCACTAGCTTGTTACCTGCTGCCTGCAATTGGTTTTGAATGCTAGGTGGGGCCCAACTATAGACTTGGCCTGTTGACGAGCCAAAGATCAGTCACGTTCATTTAATCTATGGTGAAACAGAGAAATAAAGGATAATGTATAGCATTTTACCATGTTGTATTGAGTAGGCGCTGGTTGACTCCTCCAAGATTTGTGCTGGAATTTTTTGAGAAGATTTTTGACTGTTGCCGTTTAGGTCTTGCCCTGAATGTGGAAAGAACCCATTTACACATAATCCGATGCAAATAAGATAAAGGGAGACCGAGACAGAAGGCTTCACCATTTCCCTCAACCATCAGTGGCACACTAGCTGGTGGATAGTTTAGTTGATTATCCTCGGCAGTATCATTTGTCAGAATTTTTATATGTTTTCCCTGGTCTGCAAAGTTTCGAGGCAACAAAACTAAATAAAATGGAAATTACATTAACAAACATGGTTCTTACACGAGGTTACATATCACATATAGAAAAAGGCAAACATAGCAGAGGCTTATCATCTGCAACCATTTACTTTTTTTACTCATTTGGTGATAATGGAGGCTTCATGAACTTAACTTGTTACCTGCTTTCTCCATTACGTCTTCAATGACCATTCGCGGAAGACTATGTTGCTCATCTGGACAGACTGTACAAAGTGGACCTTGGCCTGTTGGTGAGCCGTAAACCGGTGTTGTTAATATAAAACATACCGGGGGGGGCGGGGGGGGGGGGGGGGGGGGGCATAGAAATAAACACCAATTTCTAGCCTTTACCATGTTGTGTTGCGTGGGTGCTCATTGACTGTACCAAGTTTTGAGTCGGAACTGGAGGAGAAGGTTTTTCACCCTTCTTTTTTGAACCTGAAAGGAAAACAATTTTCCCTTGAACTATTGTAAACAAGCTAAAGGAAGACAATGGCAGAAGCTTTCACCACACCCTCAATCAGATCTGTGATCTGTTTCGAGAAACAATAAATTGCGGTATCAATCATGTCCCTATTTTCAGGAGAGTAGATTAGCTAACCTAACGCATGTAGAACAGAGTCAATCATGTTTCAACACTGAGATTAAAGTAACTGATAGAATATTCGAAGAGATGTCTATTACTTTTTGTCTTGCCTTCCTGTACTTTGAAAGGATTTGATATTCCTTCGAGAACTCTTTCTTCTCTATGCACTGCGATCATTACTCCAAGCTTGACTTCCTTTTTTTGCGAATTATCCATAATAATGGCACCTTGATGATCACAACTCCCACCAATCAGATCAAATGTACCATTTTTAACTAGCCTTATCATTCCTTCTCGTGGTGTTATTATGCTTTTCTCAAACTCCTCTTTAGACCAAGAATCTCGCTTATCATTGAACCGTCCTTCAATGACAACTAGGTCAACTTTTACTGAAGCAAGAGGGTGGTCAGGTGTAATTGGATTGCCACCATCGTACATGGTAACTTTTATGTGACCTCTACCATCCTCGGTCTCTACTGTTTCATTTTTGTAAATAGGTGTGCATAGCCTATTTTCAATTACTAGTCGAAATCTTGTTGATTGGCTTAGCTGTAATCTGCAACAACACATAATAGAAGATACGTTAAATTCTGAAAGATAACCAGATTGAAGAAGCTACTGAAATTAACTCTGTTGATTTCAGGTTATATTATGTTGTCTACATATTCAGTACTGGACCCTAGATTGTACAGTATGAACGATTGTTGAATTTCCATGAATTTCACAACAGAAGTTAATTCACCTCTATAATTTGGTTCAAAAAAATGAGGTGAGAAAGCACAGATTCTACTTACTCATTTAGATTGTCTGTGTCACTTATACTATAATATAAAGCATCCAAAGTACTAAGATAGTCAACATGTATGGTCTAGTCATAGCTTCCGAATATTGCTGATCTAAAGAAACTCCTCACCTCTGAGATGGAGATGCCTTGTATTGATCTACTTTAGGGCACCCTTCTTTTCGCATCTCTTGGATTTTTAATTTGAGATCTTCATGACCTTCCTTGAGTATTCTGAAGTTTTCCTTGAGTATTCTGAGGTCTTCCTTAAGTAGTATGATATCTTCCTTATCTTTTTTCCTCTTTTCCTTAAGCTTTTGAAATTTTCTTTTGAAATTTTCCTCCGTGCTCAACTTAACCTACGAAAAGATGGCACAGTTTGTAATCAAACATGCTGAAATTTTGCGTTAAGTCCATGCTACATGGCCAGTTATAGAGAAAGAGAGTAGAAAGAAATATGACCCTGGAACAAAATAGACACCGTACCCTTTAGATAGAAATTTGTCTAACCACAGGTGTCTTTCATTCTGCACACAAATCAACAGTATTAAAGAAAAGCCGAAGGAAGCAGGACAAGGTACCTGTATGGCGTCTCTGAGTTCGATAACCGCATCCTGGAAGACATCCCGAGGTGGCATCCTGTCATTTTTTTCCCTGCTAAGATCGACCGTGCATGGTTCGTTACTTTGTAATCTAATCCATTGACAGAGACTTATTGAAATGGGGCAGCCCCTGATTGATACATATAGCCATTTCATTTTATTACTAACAGTTATTCAATTACAATGATGACGTCAAATTATGTTTGGTTTGGATGACTTTTCAAAAAAAATGTTTGGTTGGGCTGTAATCAGTTACCATATGGAATAGTAATCTGATTTTTCTGAAAATCGACTGTAAAGGGCATGTTCTTGCACGAGGGTTCTACAACGCCTAAAACCCACGGGCTCCCCCACTCACACCTCGCACTGCACTTACCATACTAGAACACACACACCTCACCACCATCCTGGGCGCCGCCACCATCACCGGAATAGATCAGGCCATCATGGACGGCTAGCCACCACCCAGGACAAGCCTTCCTGACAACCCACCGTCCGGAGACCTCACATTTTTTAATCAAACAAGATTTGATTTTCCACGATTGCGTTTACAGTAACTTGACTGCGTTCACGTTCGCGAACCAAACATCATGGTAGGAATTGACGAAAATTAGAGCAGACAGCAGCCTGCAAGAAAGAACAAACCCGTTATGGTAGTTGCGACACCTGTGCCGCTTGGCGTCGGAGGAGATGGAGCTGGTTTCGTCCCTCCGTTGATCCTCCTTCCTCTTCCCCATCTTCTGCTGCTGCTGTTGTTGTATTGGTCTTCTCCTTTTGCCTAGTTTGTAAAGTGACTTTAGGAGTTTTCTCATTGATTTCTCCTGGTATGAAAATACGAGAAATCTATGTGTGTCGCAGATTGCTTTTTGACCAAGCCCTACACGCACGACTCGCTACCACAGAAAAGCAATCTAACGCTACAACACATCACTTTCCGCATTGTCGCATGGTACTCTTTGTACAACTCCTACCGGACAAATGCGTCTACGTCTGCTAGGATGTATATTCCTACCAAGATTTATGCAACATGCACATACTAAGCAGGGCACCCGCCTGCTGGCCGTGCCAGGTGTTCCTCTCCCCTGTATGTGTTTCAGACTTTCTCCCTCTTTCGAGCTTAATACAAAACACGTAGATCTCCTGTGGGCACTAGAAAAAAAAGCATCACTTAGTACTAACAGATCATGCTTTAAGTTCGATAAGAATAAACCGATAACAATGATAGATATCTGGTAACTGGAACAACGGTGGTTGACTGCCCGATAAATGTATACAACAAAACGCCAAGTAGTACCAGAGAACAAGATAGCCACGATGATTTTGTGCTCGACTCATTGATCCAAGAGCATGAGCAAATTAGAGAACGCGACAAACTGACAGTAAAACAAATATGGTAAATTTTATGATGGACAACACGCCATTTGTCTCTAAACAACACGATATTAAAAACCTGGTAAGGACTTATGAAACAACTTGATAATTGTATCGGAAAACATTATAAGGTTGTCTAAATAACTAGATAGTTGTTTCTGTAGAATCCCGAACATATCACAATAAGGCACCACATAGGAACATGCTGCTTGCTAGTAATAATTTTGTAAAAAAACTTGTAACTTGGCGAGATCCTTTTTTTCTAAGCAATATGGTAATTACCTCAGAAAGCCAGGTATATGTCATCTGGAGAACCTAGCTAGTAGTTATTTTGTAGATAAATAGTCCAGTTCATAAAAAGTCATGTAATCATCGTAAAGTTGAAGTCTTTGCAAGAATAGTACAGTGAAGGCTACACCACATAAGCATCCTACCCACTAGTGTAGCTAGTGCTACTCGTATTTGTGAACAGCAAAGATGCATGTACCGTCCTGGCGCTGCCAGCCTGATGTGACTTCGTGGTGGCAGCTTCTTCGTTTTCCTACCAGGCCGTAGTTAGTGGTGCTTTTCTTGATTTTTCCTCGGAAGTTCCTTGGAAGTGCCCCGTTCTGCCCTGTCTATGCTAAGCCGAGGGAGTATACAAGGTAGGGCAAAGAGAAACGAGGGGTTGACTGGAGAACAATGTAGAACTCGTGTGGATTTGCTTGATCTAAGCAACTATTTGTGAACGAAATTTTAGTGGACAGGGAAGATCACAGAAACAACTAATTGTACTCAGTATGCCGGATGTTGCGCTGAATAGTTACTACTCCATCCGTCCTATAAAAAGGACGTAGCAAATTTATCTAAATTTGGACGAATCTACATACTCCCTTCGTCCAGAAACTGGTGTGCTCAAGCGAGGTGGTAGCCCTTGTGCCGATATCGAGGGAGCCGAGAGCGTGAGGCGGTGCCATGGTCGCGGTAGCCGTGCGATGGGTCGCCATGGTCGATGTCGTGGTCGGGGATGCCCGTGTCGAGGTAGCCGCACGTGAAGCCGCATGCGCATAGTACGCGAGGAGGATGACGGAGACGCGTCGAGGCAGTCGTTAAGGGTGTCGATGCCGAAGTCGATGTAGTCCGAGCCATTGAGGACGAGGTGCGGTCATAGTTTTACCAGAACTAGGCGCACGTTAGGGACGAACGCACACTCCGATTTTGCCAGAACCGAGTATGCAAAGAAGAACTCGTCAGTGACGCGGTCGAGGCAGTCGTAGAGGGGGTGATGCCGAAGAAGACGTTATCGAAGCCGATGAAGACGAGACGCCTTGCAACATTTCAATATCACATGCAAAACCACTTTCTGCAATTTCACCCGAAATAATTCCGGTTTCTATCGAAACAATTCCTGCGCTTTGCAATCCTTTCGTCTGAAACATAAGTGCTCCAAAATGGTGTCCGGTAACTCTTAAGTGTGTCACCCTACGGTTCGCGAATAATGTAGACATGATTGAGACTCCTCTCAGATCAATAATCAGAAGCAGGACCTGGAGATCCATACTGACTCCTGCATATTCAACGATGACTTCTGTGATCATGAGAACCTTTAACGCTAGTAACTTAATCCCTTTGTCTCATGATATAATACATGTCCGAGATTCGATCATCGGTATCCAAATACCTAGTTTGATCTTGTTACCGACATGCACTCTTTTCTCGTTCCCGTGATATAATATTCTAGTGATCATATCACTTACTTGTAAGCTATCTTAATGTGATATCACCGAGAGGGCCCATAGTATATCTATCCTTCATCAGGATTGAAAAATTCCACTCTTGATCCATGAGCCTCAACATAACACCTTCGTAGCACTGAACCCATCTTTATAGTCACCCTGTTACGGTGTGACGTTTGATGTTATCAAGATACTCTTCTGGTGTTAGCAATTAACATGATCTCATGGTCTAAGGATAAAGATTACTTCGTATGATGTTATAGCAATATAAACATAATGACCTGATCGTAATGCTATACTTCGGATAAATGTTCATCATATCATTTCACAAATGCTATGACCTTGTTATTAACAACATCCAATGTCCATGATCAGAAAACCTTGATCATCGTGTTAATCAACAAGCTAGTCTATAAGAGAGGCATAACTAGGAACCCTTTTTGTTTATTAAACACACATGTATTGACGTTTCCGATCAATACAATTATAGAATGCAAAATAAACATCTATCAAATACGAGGAATACATAATAACAACTTTATTATTGCCTCTTAGGGCATATTTCCTTTAGTCTCCCACTTGCACAAAAGACAATAATCTAGTTCACATAGTGATAAATCTAACACCCATAGAGTTGTGGTGTTGATCATGTTTTGCCCTAGGGAGAACTTTAGTCAACGGATCTTCTACATTTAGGTCCGTGTGTACTTTACAAATCTTTATATCTCCATCATTGACATGCTCGCGGATGGAGTGAAACCGGCGCTTAATATGCTTGGAATTCTTGTGAGACCTCGGTTCCTTGGCGTTGGCTATGGCTCCATTGTTGTCACAATAGATCACCATTGGGTCCAATGCACTAGGAACCACACCTAGTTCTGTTATGAACTCCTTCATCCAAACCGCTTCCTGCGTCGCTTCTGAAGCAGCAACATATTCCGCCTCCGTCGTTGATCCAGCCACCACAGGTTGTTTGGAACTCCTCCAACTAACCGCTACTCCGTTCAAGAGAAATACGTATCCGGATTGAGACTTAGAGTCATCTGGATCGGTGTGAAAGCTAGGATCGACATAACACTTAGAGACTAGCTCTTCTTCACCTCCGTATACAAGAAACATATCCCTAGTTCTTCTCAAGTACTTAAGGATATTCTTGACCGCTATCCAGTGTTCCGAACCTGGATCAAATTGGTACCTACTAGTCAAACTAATAGCATGTGCCACATCCGGTCTTGTACATAGCATGGCATACATTATAGAGCCTATGGCCGAGGCATAGGGGATCTTATCCATTATCTCTCTTTCTTCCGCCGTAGCCGGACTTTGAGTCTTGCTCAATGTCTTGCCTTGCAACATAGGTAAGAACCCCTTCTTACTTCCGTCCATATTAAACTTTTTTAATATATTATCAAGGTATGTACTCTGCGATAGCCCAATTAGGCGTCTTGATCTATCTCTATAGATTTTATTCCTAATATATATGATGCTTCACCAAGGTCTTTCATCGAAAATTTGCTGTTTAGATATCTTTTAACACCGTTTAAAAGATCTATATCATTTCCAATCAATAATATGTCATCCACATATAATATCAGAAATGCCACATTGCTCCCACTCACTTTCTTGTAAATACAAGCTTCTCCATAAGTTTGGACAAATCCAAACTCTTTGATCACCTCATCAAAGTGGAGATTCCAACTCCGGGATGCTTGCTTCAGTCCATAGATGGATCGCTGAAGTATCAGCATCCTTAGGATTGACAAAACCCTTAGGTTGTATCATATACAACTCTTCTTCAATATTACCATTGAGGAACGCAGTTTTGACATCCATCTGCCATATTTCATAATCGAAATATGCAGCAATTGCTAATATAATCCTAACCGACTTAAGCATCACTACGGGAGAGAATGTCTCATCGTAGTCAACTCCTTGAATTTGTCGAAACCCCTTTGCGACAAGTCGAGCCTTATAGATGGTCACATTACCATCAGCATCAGTTTTTCTTTTGAAAATCCATTTATTCTCAACGGCCTTTCGATCATGAGGTAAGTCCACCAAGGTCCAAACCTGGTTTTCGTACATGGATTCCATCTCGGATTTCATGGCTTCTAGCCATTTGTTGGAATCCGGACTCATCATCGCTTCTTCATACGTCGCAGGGTCATCTATTTCATCAATCATGAAATTCATAACATGATTGCCGTACAGTTCAGGAGCTGCACGTGTCCTACTTGACCTGCGAGGTTTAGTAGTGTCCTCTTTCGGAGTTTCACGATCAATATCATTAGCTCTCTCTTCATTAGGTGAAGTCAACTCCGAAATAATTTCTGGTGCTGCGCTACTCGTCATTTCATGAAGAGAAGGTTCAATAACCTCTTCGAGTTCTACCTTCTGACTACTCACACCTTTCGCGAGAAACTCCTTCTCAAGAAAGGATCCATTCTTGGCAACAAAAACCTTGCCCTTGGATCTGTGATAGAAGGTATACCCAATCGTTTCCTTAGGGTATCCTACGAAGACGCATTTTTCCGCTTTGGGTTCGAGTTTATCCGGCTGAAGTTTCTTCACATAAACATCGCATCCCCAAACTTTAAGAAATGACAGCTTAGGTTTGTTTCCAAACCATAATTCATACGGTATCATTTCAACGGATTTAGATGATGCCCTATTTAAAGTGAATGCAGCGGTTTCCAGTGCATAACCCCAAAGTGACAGTGGCAAGTCAGTCAGAGACATCATAGATCGAACCATATCTAATAAAGTACGATTACGACGTTCCGACAGACCATTACGTTGTGGTGTTCCGGCAGGCGTAAGTTGTGAAACTATTCCACACTCTTTCATGTGTGTGCTAAACTCGTAACTTAGATACTCACCTCCATGGTCGGACCGTAGAAATTTGATCTTTCTGTTATGATGATTTTCCACTTCATTCTGAAATTCCTTGAACTTTTCAAAGGTTTCAGACTTGTGTTTCATCAAATAGATATACCTGTATCTACTCAAATCATCCGTGAAAGTAACAAAATAACGATATCCACCTCGTGTCAACACACTCATTGGTCCACACACATCAGTATGTATGATTTCCAATAAATCTGTCGCCCGTTCCATTGAATCGAAAAACCGCATTCTAGTCATCTTGCCCATAAGGCATGGCTCACATGTATCAAATGATTCAAAATCAAGTGATTCCAAAAGTCCATCAGAATGGAGTTTGTTCATGCGTTTAACGCCAATATGACCTAGACGGCAGTGCCACATATATGCAGACATATCATTATCAAGTTTAATCCTTTTAGCATCAACATTATGAATATGCGTAATACTACTATCGAGATCCAATAGAAATAAACCATTCAACACAGGTGCATGACCATAAAAGATATCATTCTTATAAATCGAACAACCATTGTTTTCAGCTTTAAAGGAATAACCACTTTGCATCAAACACGATTCGGATACAATCTTCGTGCTTAGTGCAGGCACCAAATAACAATTATTCAGATTTATAACTAATCCTGATGGCATATGGAGAGGTAGCGTCCCGACGGTGATCACATCAACTCTTGATCCGTTGCCGACCCGCATCGTGACCTCATCCCTTGCTAGTTGTCGCTTGTTCCGCAACCCCTAAACTAAGTTACATATATTAGCAACCGATCCCATATCAAATACCTAGGTGCTACTGCGAGTACTAGTCAAGTACACATCAATAACATGTATATCACATATACCTTTGTTTGCCTTGCCGGCCTTCTTGTCCGCCAAATACATGGGGCAATTGCGCTTCCAATGGCCAGTCCCCTTGCAATAGTAACACTCGGTGTCAGACTTAGGGCCAGCTCGGGGTTTCTTTTCAAGTGCCGCAACAGATTTGCCACCCTTCTTTCCTTTGTGCCTGCCTTTCTTGCCCTTCTTGAAACCGGTGGTCTTATTGATCATCAACACTTGATGTTCTTTCCTAATCTCCACTTCTACAGTCTTAAACATTGACAGAAGCTCGGGAAGAGACTTCTTCATGCCCTGCATATTATAGTTCATCACGAAGCTCTTGTAGCTAGGTGGCAGAGATTGGAGAACACGATGTATGCCTAAGTCAATGGAAATCGTTATTCCCAAGGACACAAGCTTATCGGCGTATCCAGACATTTTGAGTACGTGCTCACTAACGGAGTTGTTCTACTCCATCATGCAGCTAAAGACCTTTTCAGAAGCATTATAACTCTCTACGGCAGCATGGGTATCGAAAATCATTTTCAATTCTCCCATGGTATCAAAGGCATTGCCATTTTCGAAACGCTTTCGAAGTTCTGGCTCTAGCCCATACAGTATGCCTCAATGAACTAAGTTGTGGTCCTCCTGACGAGTTATATAGACATTATTTTCCTCTTCAGGGGCATCAGGAGCTGGTAGGGGGCCTAGCGGCGCCTCTAGCACATATTGCTTTTGTGCAGCAGTGAGGAGAATCCTCAAATTCATAGCCTAGTTGGTGAAGTTGCTACCATTCACAGCAAGTTTCTCTTTCTCCATGAACACATTGAAATTAAAAGCAGGTGGTGCCATCTACAACAGAATTTGTAAAGTTTATTTAGACTAAGTTTATGATAGAGTGAGTTCAACTAATCCAAATTACTAATGAACTCCCACTCAAAAACGACATCTCTCGTGTCTTTTTGGTGATTACATGAACCAAATCCATTACACCAAGTCCGATCATCAGGTGAGTCGGTGTAGCTTCAAAGGCGAGCATCTATATGGGCATCATATCAACTATATGACTCATGCTTAACCTTTCGGTCCGTGTTCCGAGGCCATGTCTGTACATGCTAGGCTCGCCAAGTAAGAACCTTAGTATTCGCGTGTGTAAAACTGTCTTACACCCGTTATATGAAAGCGTAGAGTTGAGTACACCCGATCATCACGTGATGTCTCGAAACACGATCCACAGAACGGTGCATACTTAAGGAAGAACACATTTTATCTTGATATCTAAATAAGGGATTGATACATTGCAAATGTATCTATAATTTTTGATGTTCCATGCTTGGTTTTATCCACTTTCTTATGTTTTGTCCACACTTTGGAGTACTTTTCATATGATTTCTTGGACTAACCTATTAACAAGACGCCACAGTGTCAGTTGCCTGTTTTCTGCTGTTTTTGGTTCCAGGAAAGTCAGAAAATGATTATTCTCGGAATTGGACGGGACAAAAGCCAAAGTTGATATTTTACCGGAAGACTCACGGAGCCAGAAGACAAGACGGAGAGGGGCCACACGGCGGACACACCATGTGGTGGCGCGGGCTAGCCCTGGCCGCGCCACCAGGTGGTGTGGCCCTCCTGGCCTCCCACCGACCTTGCCTCTTCGCTTATAAGAAGCCTTCGGATGTGAAAACCCTAAATAGTCAAGCCTCTAGCCACGAAAAGTTCCGTAGCACCGCCGCCACCGAAGGGGAGATTCGGGGGACATAAAGTCTCTGTTCCAGCACCCTGCCGGGATGGGGAAGTGCCCTCGAAGCCATCTCCATCGATCTCCACCGCCATGTCCATCACCATTGCTGATTCCCATGATGAGGAGGGAGTAGTTCTCTCTCGAGGCTAAGGGTTCTACCGGTAGCTATGTGTTCATCTCTCTCTCTCTATGCATGATCTTGTTGTGGTCATGAGCTTTGTAATAAAGTAGATCTACCTTGCTACTCAAGTGCTTTAATAGATCTCTGCTCTCCCCATGTGTGTGAAAGTGACAGCGTGCACACCATGGTGGCACTTAGGCTAGAGATTACAAATACTTGTTATGAGTTATATTTGGAGTTGGATGTCTTTATGAAATTGTGGTGTTTGTTGGAACCATCTAGTGCTCAAGGTGACAGTGAGGGGTTTTCTAGATGGGAAAGACTTACTTTGAGGTGTGCTGTTATATCCGTACCATCGATTAGAGTGTTCAACCGGAGAGTAGTTCATCGTAGTATCATAAAGAAGAATATATCTATATGAGAGTGTTCACTAGTGAAATTATGATCCACTAGTGGAAAACGGGCCTCCAGTCCCGGCCCGTAAGGGGCTTTAGTCTCGGTCCTTGTAACCGAGACTGGAGGGGCGGGACTAAAGGCCCACCCACTAGTCCCGGCCCTCTTACCAGGCGGGACCAATGGGCATCCACATGGTTGTCTCTACGGGTGCTGGGTGCCCCCCATTAGTCCCGGTTCGTATTACGAACCGGGACAAATGGTTCTCTGCCGTGGCAGAATTTTAGGCACTTTCTCTGCCGCGACAGAGAATTTAATCTCTGCCGCCTCTCTCCACTCTATCCCATGGCTTCCACCATACCTCTAACCCCAGGGAGGCAGAGATGGAGTCTTTCACGGGCTAGCAGGAAAATATTTTCCGAGGCGGAACTTCCGAAGATGCCATAGGGCGTGTGCACCAAGGGCATCTTCGAGAAGTTCCGCCACGGGAGATTTCCCAACCCTTTCCTCCATCCATGGGGATGAAACTCTCCATCCATGTTGGCTTGTTGAGTTGCTTGCCATGGCGTATCGATGCTCCTTTTATAGGCATGGCGCCGCTTCTACTTTGTCTTCTTCCTCCGACAGGGCATCGTGCGCTACATGCTTTATCTCATCGAGCAGTGCGTCCACCCACACGACCTTATCCTACCGACAACTTTAGTCCCGGTTTGAGCCCCCACCCGGTACTAAAGGTTACCCACGTGTCCTTATCCCACCGACAGTTTTGTTAGATGACACAAAAACCACCTTTAGTCCCGGTTGCACCCACCAGCCAGTACTAAAGGTTAGCCACCCCCCAGATAAGGCCCTCCTAGATAAGCCTCCCCCAGATAAGGCCCCCCATCTTTTGTCCCGGTTTGAGCCCCCACCCGGGATGAAAGTTTCCCGCGCCACTACGTTCCCACGCTTTCCACCGGTTCCCACCTCTGTCTTCCCGCCATTTTTCAGTATATATATATGTATGCTTGGCCTCCATTTACATATCACATCTAGACTCATCATTCTCTTTCCATGGCTTCCATCGTATCTCTAACCACCCGGGAGGCGGAGGCGCTTTGCGCCTTGAACTACCCCTGCCCACCGGGCTACCGCGTCCCCACCGGCTGGATGCTGAGCGCCGGAGGCGTGCCGGTCCCTCCTGTCCCTCTAGGTGTGGAGCGTCGGATGGCCATCACGAACCACTACTACCTCGAGCTCACGCTAGAGCAGCGGAGGAATCCCAACTGGCATCCCGACTATTTCCCGACTTGGGAAGCCTTCTTCATCAATCGGCGTGAGAGGGCGCTCGCCAGGCACGAGGAGGACGACCCACCTCCTTCGAACTTCAACGAGGCCGGCCGTCGACTGTGGTGGCGCGGCCGGACTCTCCAGAGTGTCATGGCCTACAACACGATCGGCAATAACCCCCGCCTGCGGTACCCTCAAATCCAGCCCACGCGTGCCCAACCTTCAAGGTTCGACTACGGCGACCCCGACGACGATAGCGACGACGGCACCAGCATTTACGACGACTACAGTGGCGCGTATTACAGGGCTAGGCAGGAGCATGACTGAATCACTCCAACCATTAGGCATGTTTCTTGATTTTCAGTTGTGCTATGTATCCTTACTGTTTGTGGGTTCCTTCTCTTGTGATGGTTCCTTCTCTTTGTGTGATCACCTACCGCGGCTCAGAACGTCTAGTTTGATTGAGCAAGATGTATTACATGAAAGGGGACCTTTATGTCTCAAATAAAAGGTTTAATACATTATATAGATTTATGTCTCAAATAAAAGGTTTAATTACATAGATTTATGTCTCAAATAAAAGGTTTAATACATTATTACACATCACCAACATCTAGTGTTGTGGTTTTCTTCTGCACCGTAGCCATGGAGAATCTTCATCATTTAACAGGATGCTTGGGTCAGTTTTCACTTTGAAGGGCGGAATTTCATGAAACTTATTCTAATCTTCTGACATGTCTGTCTTATCATCCACTCCCACGATGTTTCTTTTCCCTGAGAGAACTATGTGGCGCTTTGGCTCATCGTATTCTGTACTCTTTTGCTTATCTTTCCTTTTTCTCGGTTTGGTAGACATGTCCTTCACATAGAAAACCTGAGCCACATCGTTGGCTAGGACGAATGGTTCATCCATGTACGCAAGATTGTTGAGATCCACTGTTGTCATGCCATACTTTTCGTCTACATGTACCCTGCCTCCTGTCAGCTTGACCCATTTGCACCGAAACAAAGGGACCTTAAAAGTAGGCCCATAGTCAAGTTTCCATATCTCCTCTATGTACCCATAATATGTGTCAATCTTCCCATTGTCATCTGTTGCATCAAAGCGGACACCACTGTTTTGGTTGGTGCTCTTTTTATCTTGGGCGATCGTGTAAAATGTATTCCCATTTATCTCGTACCCTTGGAAAGTACATATAGTCGAAGATGGTAACCTGGCCAACAAGTACAACTCATCTCCAACAGTGGTGTTATTCATGAGATGTGTCTGCAACCAATTGCCAAAATTCTTCTCGTGTTCCCCTTTAATCAAGGTTTCAGTCTTCCCCGGGTTTTCGGAGCGTAGAATATTCTTGTGTTTCTCGATATACGGAGCCACTACGGTGGAATTGTGTAGAACTGTGTAGTGTGCTTGAGTGAAAGAATGCCCGTCCCTACATACCATTGATTTCCTTCCTAGTGTGCCTTTTCCAGTCATCCTCCCCTCATACCGAGATTCAGGAACACCAATCGACTTAAGGTCAGGAAGAAAGTCAACACAAAACTCAATGACCTCCTCTGTTCCATAGCCCTTGGAGATGCTTCCTTCTAGCCTAGCACGGTTATGAACATATTTCTTTAAGACTCCCATGAACCTCTCGAAGGGGAACATATTGTGTAGAAACACAGGACCAAGAATTCTAATCTCTTCGACTAGGTGAACTAGGAGGTGCGTCATAATATTGAAGAAGGGTGGCGGGAACAACAACTCGAAGCTGACCAGACATTGGACCACATCAATCTGTAACCCTGATAGACTTTCTCGATTGATTACCTTCTGAGAAATTGCATTGAGGAATGCACATACCTTCACAATGGCTAGTCGAACATTTTCTGGTAGAATTCCCCTCAATGCAACCGGAAGCAATTGCGTCATAAGCACATGGCAGTCATGAGACTTTAGGTTTTGAAATTTTTTCTCTTTCATATTTACTATTCCCTTTATATTCGACGAGAAGCCAGACGGGACCTTGATACTGAAAAGGACTTCAAAAAATATTTCCTTCTCTTCTTTGGTAAGAGCGTAGCTGGCAAGCCCTTGAAACTGCCCTGGATGCTTGTCGTCTCGTCCTTTATGATGTTGCTGGTCCTCCCGTGCTGCCGGGGTATCTTTTGACTTCCCATACAAGCCCAGGAAGCCTAGAATATTCACGCATAGATTCTTCGTCAGGTGCATCACGTCGATTACAGAGCGGACCTCATGCACTTTCCAATAGGGTAGCTCCCAAAATATAGATTTCTTCTTCCACATGGGTGCGTGTGCGGTAATGGGGTCTTTCGGAACAGGTTGTCCTCTAGGACCCTTTCCAAAGATTACATCCAAATCCTTGACCATACCAAATACATCAGCACCACTACGGGGGACAGACTTCGTCCGGGTTTCTGCCTTGCCATTGAAATGCTTGCCTTTCTTCTTTAAGGGATGACTGGGCGGAAGAAAACGACGATTGTACGGGTACACATTCTTTCTACATTTATCCAGATATATACTTTCAGTATCATCTAAACAGTGCGTGCATGCATTGTATCCTTTGTTCGTCTGTCCTGAAATGTTACTAAGAGAAGGCCAATCATTGATGGTTACGAACAACAACGCTTGTAGGTCAAATTCCTACTGTTTGTGCTCATCCCACACACATACACCTGGTTTGGCCCACAACTGTAGAAGTTCATCAACTAATGGCCTTAGGTACACATCAATGTCGTTGCCGGGTTGCTTCGGGCCTTGGATGAGCACTGGCATCATAATGAACTTCCACTTCATGCACAACCAAGGAGGAAGGCTGTAGATACATAGAGTCACAGGCCAGGTGCTGTGACTGCAGTTCTGCTCCCCAAAAGGATTCATGCCATCGGTACTTAGACCAAACCATAAGTTCCTTGCGTCACCAGCAAAGTCCGGGAAGTCTCTCTCGATTTTTCTCCACTGCCGACCATCAGCAGGGTGCCTCAACATCCCGTCTTTCTTACAGTCTTCCATGTGCCATCGCAACAACTTGGCATGCTCTTTATTTCTGAACAAACGTTTCAACCGTGGTATTATAGGAGCATACCACATCACCTTGGCAGGAACCCTCTTCCTAGGTTGCTCGCCCTCAACATCACCAGGGTCATCTTTTCTGATCTTATACCGCAATGCAGTGCATACCGGGCATTTATCCATATTCTCGTACTTCTCACCGCGATAGAGGATGCAGTCATTAGGGCATGCATGTATCTTCTGCACGTCTAATCCTAGAGGGCAGACAAGTTTCTTTGCTTCGTACGTACTGGAGGGTAATTGGTTATTTCTTGAAGCAGCTTCTTCATTATTACCAGCAACTTTTCAAATCCCGAGTCAGTCATACCGGTCTCTGCCTTCCACTTCAACAATTCCAGTGTGCTACCCAGCTTCTTCTGGCCATCTTCACAAGTTGGATACAGCAATGTGTTGTGGTCCTGTAACATCTGCTCGAACTGCAACCTATCCTTTTCTGTGTCGCAGTCTCGCCTTGCATCACTAATGACCTGACCAAAATCATCAACGGGCTCATCTGGTTCCCGTTCTTCACCCCCTTCTTTTTCATTATCTTCAACTGCGGTATCATCGTATTCAGGGAACATAGATCGGTAGATGTCATCATCGTTCTCTTCTTCATCGCCGTCTTCCATCATAACCACTCTTTCTCTGTGCTTGGTCCAAACATTATAGCCGGACATGAAACCGGACCGAAGCAGGTGGCTCTGAATGAATCTTGAGGAAGTGTGAGCCTGCTCATTCTGACATTCAACACATGGACAACACATAAAACCATCCTGCCGCTTGTTCGCCTCGGCCACAAGGCAAAAAGAATGCACGCCTTCTCTGTAAGCGTCAGAGCGTCGGTCACCATACATCCATGGGTGGCTCATCTGCATCATACAACCATGCATATATATCAAACGCAATCACGATGCATAAATTAGTACCGCGCAGTCAAAATGAGAAAATAGTTGCTAACCTTTTAGGACACTTCAAAACAAAGAGGAGAAACCTTAAGTGTCGCTCTGACACCTCATATCATATTTTGTCTTGTGTGAACTCAAGTGGCATCGCTCTAATAGGCATTTCACCGAACACCTCTAGTACATATGAAGAAAAAAAGTTAGCACAAAGTTATACCCACCTCTCACATAGGAAAAAACAGGAGAGAGTGGAGGGCTGGGTGCATATATATATAGGGCCAGGCCATTAGTCCTGGTTTGAGATACAAACCGGGACTAAAGGTTCTGCCAGGAGCACGCGCGCCGGCCCAGACCCATTTGTCCCGGTTTGTATCTCAAACCGGGACTAATGGTTCCTTACGGACCGGGACAAAGTGCCTCGGCCTCCTCGGGCCGTCTGGTTCGGACCATTAGTCCCGGCCCCAGCCACGGCCGGGACTAATGGCCCGAACCAAACGCCCATTTTCTACTAGTGATCCCTAGCCTTGTTTCTAAACATTGAAAAACCGTTTGCAACTAGATGTGTTACATGTTTGCTTACTTCCATCTTTATTTCAGTTTTCCTTTAGTCTCTTTCACGCCATCAAGCTATTTTCTATCACCATTGTCTTATATCCATACCACTTGTATTTCACTATCTCTTCGCAGAACTAGTACACCTGACAAGTGTATTGGGTGTGTTGGGGACACAAGAGACTTCTTGTATCTTGATTGCAGGGTTGCTTGAGAGGGGATACCTTTGACCACTTCCTCCCTGAGTTTGATAAACCTTGGGTGATCCACTTAAGGGAAAACTTGTTGCTGTTCTACAAACCTCTACACTTGGAGGCCCAACAACTGTCTACAAGAATAGAAGTGCGTAGACATCAGGGATCATCTTACAATGCTACAAAAAGCGCCAAACTAGCAGTATAAGATGCTAACATCTAATGTGTAAAGTGAGATGATATGGTCCATGCATTTGATCTCTATCATTTACATCGTGGTATGATCTCTATCATTCCTTTCTGTGTAAGGACAAGGTCTATGGAACTTACACATTGAGTGTGTTGTGAGAGTATCTATCATACATCTACTTACAACAATACCATATCAAGACACTAGCCCAGCAACGATCTAAACTAGACGCCTCTAATTTATCAATTGCAAGTTTTACGTGGCTTAGGGCTTTCAGAGATAGAACCGGTCTTACCTACGAACATGAACCACAACGAGGATAACCAAGTTATTAGCAACTCGTTGTAAATCAGATATTGACTATAGTAGGAGAGACAGACACCCACCGACCACTTATGCAAAACAAGTTGCATGTCAGTCGTGGAACCGGTCTCATGTACGATGACATGTAAGGTTGGTCCGGGCCGCTTCATCCCACTATGCCACCAATATCCAAAATACATAGAAGATGCAATAACATGATCATCATCGCCCACATATAAACGTATGTGTACTACCCGTGCAAAGCACCTATGCATAGATCAGGCTCTGATACCACTGTTGGGTCCGTAGCATAGAAAACAAAAAATTCCTACGATGAGAACTATACGCCAAGATCTATTTACTAGATATAGAGCAACTGGTGGACATACATCCATGGAGAACTTACCCTTGAAGACAACGAGTTTTGTTAACGAGTAGGAACTCGTGGTTGATGTAGTCATACACTTGCCGATCTCAAGATCGTGTGGAAGTCCGAGCACCGCAAATCAGCAGCGCATCCGTCCTCACACACACGTTCAAGCCACCGGACAACCTCCACCTCCTCTCTCCAGCGATGCAGCGGAAGCAGCAACTCCTTCCAGACGAAATGCCATCGGGAACATGTATCTCGCTAATCCGAGACCATGGGGGAATAATTCTAGAGGGGGAGAGAGATCCTTCACGAGGAGGTGTGAGGAAGAAGGAGGAAGAGGGGTGCCTTTTATAGGAGGAGGGGGTACCCCCTCCATGTCCGGCTCCTCATGGAGGTGACCCCTCACCTCCTCCATTCATGTGGTGGTAACTCCCTCCACATTAAAATGCCTCTTCACATTCTCTTTTAAAGTCTCCATTTTAAATGCATTAAAATTCTCTAAGTTTAATGCTCTCTCATTTAATATAACTCTTTTATTAAATTTATTCAGACTTTTGTTAATTACTTTAATTAACAAACATTCACATTAAACCCCTTGCAACAGTTCAATATCACATGCAGAACCACTTTCTGCAATTTCACCCGAAACAATTCCGGTTTCTATCGAAACAATTCCTGCGCTTTGCAATCCTTTCGTCTGAAACATATGTGCTCCAAAATGGTGTCCGGTAACTCTTAAGTGTGTCACCCTACGGTTTGCGAATAATGCAGACATGATTGAGACTCCTCTCAGATCAATAATCAGAAGCGGGACCTGGAGATCCATACCGACTCCTGCATATTCAACGATGACTTCTGTGATCGTGAGAACCTTTAATGCTAGTAACTTAATCCCTTTGTCTCATGATATAATACATGTCCGAGATTCGATCATCGGCATCCAAATACCTAGTTTGATCTCGTTTCCGACATGCACTCTTTTCTTGTTCCCGTGATATAACATTCTAGTGATCGCATCACTTGCTTGCAAGCTATCTTAATGTGATATCATCGAGAGGGCCCATAGTATATCTATCCATCACCGGGATTGACAAATTGCACTCTTGATCCATGAGCCTCAACATAACACCTTCGTAGCACTGAACCCATCTTTATAGTCACCCTGTTACGCTGTGACGTTTGATGTTATCAAGATACTCTTCTGGTGTTAGCAATTAACATGATCTCATGGTCTAAGGATAAAGATTACTTCGTATGATGTTATAGCAATATAAACATAATAACTTGATCGTAATGCTATACTTCGGATTAATGTTCATCACATCATTTCACAAATGCTGTGACCTTGTTATTAACAACATCCAATATCCATGATCAGGAAACCTTGATCATTGTGTTAATCAACAAGCTAGTTTATAATCGAGGCATAACTAGGAACCCTTTTTGTTTATTAAACACACATGTATTGACGTTTCCGATCAATACAATTATAGCATGCAAAATAAACATCTATCATATACGAGGAATACATAATAACAACTT
Organism: Avena sativa; assembly: GCA_916181665.1. Taxonomy (NCBI): domain Eukaryota; kingdom Viridiplantae; phylum Streptophyta; class Magnoliopsida; order Poales; family Poaceae; genus Avena; species Avena sativa. The sequence goes on along the minus strand of OV702296.1, from coordinate 453,972,408 downwards.
TATTATTGCCTCTCGGGGGCATATTTCCTTCATGTCGATGATGTAGTCATACTTTCGTCAGATCAATCTGATGTAGCACCACACGAGCACACCTCCAATATTCGCGAACGTACATCTTGATGGCATCTCCTTCTCCTTGATCCAATAAGCGAGGGGGAGAGGTTGATGAGATCTCGGTAGCATGACGACATAGAAGTGGAATATGGTGGAGAATTTCTACAAAGCTTTGCTAAGCAATCTACATGGAGAAGAAAGCGGAGGTACATAAGGAGTAGGAGGTGGCGGCCAGCTAGTTGTTGCTCCCCATTCCCATCCCTCCTTTACATAGGGGGTTGGGGGCACATGACTTGGCCCACCTCCAAGTTGATAGGGCCGACAACCAAAAGTACGAGGGGAAACTCCCCTTTCCATACACCCCCTAGGATTTCCCCTAGTGGGTTTGGCAAATGTGCCTTTGGGGCTATGGCACCCCGGCCCATGTAGGGTGCGGTGCCACCTGTTCAGTTCCATGTGTCCCCTCCTTGCAGGTAGGATCCACAGGTCAACGCCAGAACCTTCTCGGTACGATATGAAAAAAATCCTGAACTTTTCCAGAATCCCTAAATGACTTCCCATATATAATTATTTACCTGCTGACCACTCCAAATCTCGTCATGATATATAGGATCTCATCCAAGACTCCTAATCAAAATTTGATGGTACCATCAATTATCTCATCAAACCGTAGCGACATCGAAACGTTTAAGTGTGTTACCCTACGGGTTCGAGAATATGTGGATATGATCGAAAATCTTCTACGATCAATAACCAATATCGGGACCATAGATGTCCAGACTGGTTCCCACCCATTCCAGAAAGTTCTTTCATCAGTTAAACCACGATGTCGATGATTCAATTAATCCGGTATCCAGTTCCCTTTGTCTCGCGATATATTACTTGTCCAAGATTCGATTGTCGGTATCACCATACCTAGTTCTATCTTATTACATGCAAGATTTACTCATTCCATAATGTAATATACTCGTGACTAAACACATTAGTGACATGCTTGCAAGCTACTTAGAATGTTATATTACCAAGAGGTCACAGAGATATCTATCCATCATGCAAAGTGACAAATTCCAGTCTTGATTCTTGCAACCATTAGAGGATTGATCAACAAACTAGTGCATTAGAGGATTACAAGAGACATGGTGTTATTTATATATCAATACCGATATTTAATTTAGGGTTAATAAAATTATAGCATGCAGAATAAATACTTATCATAAATATGAAATATAATAATAATAACTTTATTATTGCCTCTTGGGCATATTTTCAACAGCAGCACACCAGCGACTAGCCAACCCTGCCAAGCGTCGATGAGGCCAAGATGTAGTGGAGGAAGGGAGGGAGGAGGGTCGTCGAGCAGCTTCCCGACGGCAGTGACCAGGAGAGCCCAGTGACCAGACCCCCACAGGGTAGCCTGCCTCCATGGCACCGCGTGGTAAGCCCCGCCGCCCCACCGACACTCTGGGTCTTGGCTGGCAGGAGGCTAAGAGGATGGCGAGGGTGGGGAGGGTAGGGAGGGGAGGTGGCGAGAGCTAGGGTTAGGGTTTCTCCTCCTCCGTCATCCAGAGGAGACGATGCGAGGAGACACCAAGGTCAACTCAAGTATGTCAATATCCTCGGAGGAGCCTAACAACCAATAGGAAGGTGTCGCATGTATATGGATAGGGACCACAGGGACAGAAGTATTTGTTTGTAAAATTACTTATGCGAAACTTACTCGTGCATACATATAACTTAGTTATGCATGCCTATAACTTAATCCCCACAGGCGTCTTGCCCCACCACGTGAGTGGGGCCCGCCGGCACATGCACGTCTTATCTGTGGCGGCTGCTAAATCCGGAATTCTCGATCTATGATTTCCGATATCCTCACTCAGCACCCATTTGACAAGTACTCACCCCGCTTCGACAATATATGATGTTCGGGAGATTGCACTAGCCCGTGGAGTGAGACGGCCACGGTATGTAGATTTGATCCGACGGCTGGAGTTAAGGTAGAAGAGGCAGGGAATTTCCTTGGAACATCCTACGCTCTTCCATTTCGGCTCCGCAAGACGACCAGGAAGGCAGGCTCTCGTGTCGCCTTTGAGCCTGCTGGCCGTGGGAGTTCCTCGGAATGAACACGTATGGTCGGGCTCTGCTCTTCTCTCCCCTCTCTGACGGGAAGATGGCATGGCCAGATGGAAATCCACACTGATACAGCTATCCTGCTGCATGCATGCGAGCAGCTCTATATGTAGCCCTGACTCCCTGAGTCCAGAGGCCTACACTCCATCAGCATTACCATTGCTTTTGCAGAACAAGGTCCAGTTAATCCAAGTAAGCGGCAGCGGCAGCGGCAGACGGACAATGGGGGTGCGTGACGTCCTGGATGGCGTCGCGCTTGTGGCGCAGCTGTCCGGGTTGCACGCCGTCATGCTCGTCGCGCTGGCTCTGCATTTCCTGCGGATCCCGCAGTGCGAGGCCGAGTGCACCAAGCTCGAGGAGTGCGCGCGCAGGCTCCGCGCGATGCTGCAGTGGTGGCCAGCGCCCGCCGGCGAGACGCAGCTTCCGGCGATGGCGGCCGGAGCGCTGCTGCTCGAGGCGGACGGCCTCGTGGGCTCGCACCGCAGGAGCCCGCTCTGGCGCCGCGCCTGGAACGCCCGGAGCGTCGAGGCGCAGCTCCGGGACGCGCGGGACTGCCTCGACTGCTTGCGTGCGCTCGTGCTCGGCTTGCACGTTAATCTCCTACTCACGGTTCATCAGGCGTCGTCAGAGACTAATAATGCCACGTACGTGAGATATTCGATCCAGCCGTAGTACTCTATCGTCTCTCAGCTCTGCGCTAACACATACTGTATTTGTCATGTGATCAGTGATCTACTACATGCCGCAGAAGCTTACTGTGATAGTATTTCCGACAGTCAAAGGTACTACAACGGTACTGGTGGCCAGGGAGGAGGAGCACACCATCAGTCTCACAACACCGAACCTGCAGGAGGATTTGAATCGCCTGTCTGATAGTCATTAGTTAGTGTTGGAACTAATCTTGTTATAACTACTTTGTGGTTACACTAAGTGTTTTGGTTTGTGAGTCAACAAGCAGTACTAGTTGCGGCAGCGTGAACATGTACATATGTGTCCATGTGTGCACATTGCAAAGCTACTTGTGTTGATTAGTTTGCATCATGAATAGCTAGCATTGGATGATAGATAAGCTTAGAAAGAGGACCCGGTAATCAGCCGTGTTCTGCATGGTGTGCCTAGTCCAACTCGTGAGATCGATGGTGTCCATGAGAATAGGGCTACGAGTTTGTGGCGTGACTACTGTTGCATGCTGGTTGCGGCTGCATGCACCGTGAAGTCCACACTTGTATAAATTGTTTGCTTTGAGATAATGAAAGAGAGAGCCTGCGGGCAGAGAAAAAATATAGCCGATATGGTCTCACCAGGAAAAAATACCCCAAAACATCCAAATGATGATCTCGTACACAATCAGCTATGAGTAAATGTTTAGCGAAGTCATGAAGACCTCTGCTATTCAAAAACATGACATTCATTGAGAAACACTTGAAGATTTGGATGCGGACGGTCTCTTTCGGGACAACTTACTCTTCTTGGAGGTGGCACTCTTCGATTTATGTCCAGACGCTATAAGTTCATACACATAACTACGATTGACCTCATCAAAGGTCACCTCCGACACTTCACAAACTAAGTGAGAAATGAGTTTACATATCTGATGTGGCATGCAACTCCTCTTTCATCGGTGAGGTGTCAGACTTGATACAAACTTCATGAGTAATCATTAAACAATCATACTCCATATGCCTTAGAGCATTACTCGAAAATAAAACTTCTCTCTCAGAACTACCCAGTCTAACACCAACATTTTTTAATTTATAATCAATAACCAGGGCAGAGAAAGAAAGAAAGGATTTAGAAGACGACTTCATACCTGGAGAGTCGAGATTCTTTTCCTCCTTTCTGCGCATCGCCTTAGCCAGAAAATCCCCATCTGTCGCGGACGCTCCATATTCCGCCATGGCGTAATGATTATGCCATCTAGACGGAGTAACCTCCAACTCAGCCACCGAGGTAGGGGTACCTGGTGGTGAAGAACCTCCCACACCACCAGCCACTATGCTCGACGCAGCTATCGCATGGCCCTCTTAAAGTGCAGCGTCGCTGGAATCCTAGATCCCGTGATCGCCAGGAGGCATCCCAGACACGTCCATGTCGCACGTAGCTGTACCGGCCATCCTGCATGCCGACATGCCCTGCTTAGGCGACATACAACGCAGCGGACGCTGCCAAAGGCGCACGTGAGGAAGACCCTGCCGGCACCGTTCGGCCCAGGACAATGGGCCTAGAGTGTGCATGCTAGGCCAACCTCCTCCTAAAGGAGATATGCCCTAGAGGCAAATAATAAATTGGTTTATTATCATATCTTAATTAGTTCAGAATAGTTTTATATTGTGCTATAATTGTATCCAGCGGAAACATTGATACATGTGTGGTATACAAACAAACCAAGTCCCTAGTAGCCTCTATATATACTAGCTTGTTGGGCAACTGATGATCAAGGTTTCCTGCTCATGAAGAATCCATGCCTGTTGACAACAAGGTCATGACATTGGAGAATGACATGATGGACATTACCTATATAAGTATTGTAATATAATCAAGTCACAAGATTTATCATTACAATAGTTAAAAACTAAGAGACCTTCTCCTCAGACCCTCAGACCGTGAGATCATGCTTAATCACTGTCCTCGAGGCTGCTTAGACTGCATCAACCGACACACCATAACAAGGTGACTATAACATTGTATGTTGGGAATTCCAGAGGGACACATTAAGGCGTAAGCATCAAGATGAAGGAAATATGCCCTGAGAGGCAATAATAAAGTTGTTATTATGTATTCCTTGTATATGATAGATGTTTATTTTGCATGCTATAATTGTATTGATAGGAAACATCAATACATGTGTGTTTAATAAACAAAAGGGTTCCTAGTTACGCCTCTCTTATAGACTAACTTGTTGATTAACAAGATGATCAAGGTTTCCTGATCATGGACATTGGATGTTGTTAATAACAAGGTCACAGCATTTGTGAAATGATGTGATGAACATTCATCCGAAGTATAGCATTACGATCAAGTCATTATGTTTATATTGCTATAACATCATACAAAGTAGTCTTAGTCCTTAGACCATGAGATCATGTTAATTGCTAACACCGGAAGAGTATCTTGATGACATCAAATGTCACACCGTAACAGGGTGACCATAAAGGTGGGTTCAGTGCTATGAAGGTGTTATGTTGAGGCTCATGGATCAAGAGTGGAATTTGTCAATCCCGATGACGGATAGATATACTCTGGGCCCTCTCAGTGATATCACATTAAGATAGCTTGCAAGCAAGTGATGTGATCACTAGAATGTTATATCACGGGAACGAGAAAAGAGTGCATGTCGGTAACGAGATCAAACTAGGTATTTGGATACCGATGATCGAATCTCGGACATGTATTATATCATGAGACAAAGGGATTAAATTGCTGACGTTAAAGGTTCTCACGATCACAGAAGTCATCGTTGAATACGCAGGAGTCAGTATGGATCTCCAGGTCCTGCTTCTGATTATTGATCTGAGAGGAGTCTCAATCATGTCTGCATTATTCGTGAACCGTAAGGTGACACACTTAAGGGTTGCCGGACACCATTTAGGAGCACATATGCTCCAGACAAAAGGTTTGCAAAGCGCAGGAAATATTTCGATAGAAACAGGAATTGTTTCGATAGAAACCGGAATTGTTTCGGGTGAAATTGCAGAAAGTGGTTCTGCATGTGATATTGAAATGTTGCAAGGGGTTTAATGTGAATGTTTGTTAATTAAAGTAATTAACAAAAGTCTGAATAAAATAAATAAAAGAGTTTTATTAATTGAGAGTTGCATTTAATTTGGTGGAAATTAAATACATGTGAGTGGGATTTTGGGTGGAGGCCATGTTTATGTGAGTGGAGGTTCACCACATGAATGAAGGAGGGGAGGAGTCCCCCCCTCATGCGCCGGCTATGGGAGGGGAGGGGTCTCCCTCCCTCCTATATAAAGCCCCCCTCTCCCCTCTCACAAACCACACCTCTTCGTGAAGGATCTCTCTCCCCTCTAGATATTCCCCCATGGTCTCAGATTAGCGAGATACATGTTCCCGGTGGCCTTGCGTCTGGAAGGAGTTGCTGCTTTCGCTGATTCGCTGGAGCGAGGAGGTGGAGGTTTTCCGGTGGCTTGAACGTGTGTGCGAGGACGGATGCGCTGTTGATTTGCGACGCTCGGACTTCCACACGATCTTGAGATCGGCAAGCGTACGACTACATCAACCACGAGTTCCTACTCGTTAACAAAACTTATTGTCTTCGAGGGTAAGTTCTTCATGGATGTATGTCCACCCGTTGCTCTGTATCTAGTATATAGATCTTGGCGTATAGTTCTCATCGTAGGAATTTTTTTTGTTTTCTATGCTGCGGACCCAACAGTGGTATCAGGGCCTGATCTATGCGTAGGTGCTTTGCACGGGTAGTACACATATGTTTATATGTGGGCGATGATGATCATGTTATTGCATCTTCTATGTACTTTGGATATTGGTGGCATAGTGGGAGGAAGCGGCCCGGACCAACCTTACATGTCATCGTACATGAGGCCGGTTCCACGACTGACATGCAACTAGTTTTGCATAAGTGGCTAGCGAGTGTCTATCTCTCCTACTATAGTCAATATCTGATTTACAACGAGTTGCTAATAACTTGGTTAACCTCGTTGTGGTTCATGTTCGTAGGTAAGACCGGTTCTATCTCTGAAAGCCCTAAGCCACGTAAAACTTGCAATTGATAAATTAGAGGCGTCTAGTTTAGATCGTTGCTGGGCTTGTGTCTTGATATGGTATTGTTGTAAGTAGATGTATGATAGATACTCTTACAACTCACTTAACGTGTAAGTTCCATAGACCTTGGCCTTACACACAAATGAATGATAGAGATCATACCACGATGCAAATGATAGAGATCAAATGCATGGACCATATCACCTCACTTCACACATTAGATGTTAGCATCTTATATTGCTAGTTTGGCGCTTTTGGTAGCATTATAAGATGATCCCTCATTTAGATATCAAGATAAAATGTGTTCTTTCTTAAGTATGCACCGTTTTATGGATCGTGTTTTGAGGCATCACGTGATGATCGGGTGTTCTCGACTCTACGCTTTCATACAACGGGTGTAAGACAGTTTTACACACGTGAATACTAAGGTTCTTACTTGACGAGCCTAGCATGTACAGACATGGCCTCGGAACACGGACCGAAAGGTTAAGCATGAGTCATATAGTTGATATGATGCCCATATAGATGCTCGCCTTTGAAGCTACACCGACTCACGTGATGATCGGACTTGGTGTAGTGGATTTGGTTCATGTAATCACCAAAAGGACACGAGGGATGTCGTTTTTGAGTGGGAGTTCATTAGTAATTTGGATTAGTTGAACTCAATCTATCATAAACTTAGTCTAAATATATTTTACAAATTCTGTTGTAGATGGCACCACCTGCTTTTAATTTCAATGTGTTCATGGAGAAAGAGAAGCTTGCTGCGAATGGTAGCAACTTCACCAACTGGACTATGAATTTGAGGATTCTCTTCACTGCTGCACAAAAGCAATATGTGATAGAGGCGCCGCTAGGCCCCCCACCAGCTCCTGATGCCCCTGACGAGGAAAAGAACATCTATATAACTCGTCAGGAGGACCACAACTTAGTTCATTGCGGCATACTGTATGGGCTAGAGCCAGAACTTCGAAAACGTTTCGAAAATGGCAATGCCTTTGATACCATGGGAGAATTGAAAATGATTTTCGATACCCATTCTGCCGTAGAGAGTTATAATGCTTCTGAAAAGTTCTTTAGCTGCATGATGGAAGAGAACAACTCCGTTAGTGAGCATGTACTCAAAATGTCTGGGTACGCCGATAAGCTTGTGTCCTTGGGAATAACGATTCCCATTGACTTAGGCATACATCGTGTTCTCCAATCTCTGCCACCTAGCTACAAGAGCTTCGTGATGAACTATAATATGCAGGGCATAAAGAAGTCTCTTCCCGAACTTCTATCAATGCTTAAGACTGCAGAAGTGGAGATTAGGAAAGAACATCAAGTGTTGATGATCAATAAGACCACCGGTTTCAAGAAGGACAAGAAAGGCAAGCAGAAGGGAAAAAAGGGCGGCAAATCTGTTGCCGCGCCTGAAAAGAAACCCCGAGCTGGCTCTAAGTATGACACCGAGTGCTACTATTGCAAGGGGACTGGCCATTGGAAGCGCAATTGCCCCAAGTATTTGGCGGACAAGAAGGCCGGCAAGGCAAACAAAGGTATATGTGATATACATGTTATTGATGTGTACTTGACTAGTACTCGCAGTAGCACCTAGGTATTTGATACGGGATCGGTTGCTAATATATGTAACTCGGTTCAGGGGCTACGGAACAAGCGACAACTATCAAGGGATGAGATCACGATGCGGGTCGGCAATGGATCAAGAGTTGATGTGATCGCCGTCGGAACGCTGCCTCTCCATATGCCGTCGGGATTAGTTATAAACCTGAAAAATTGTTATTTGGTGCCTGCACTGAGCATGAACATTGTATCCGGATCGTGTTTGATGCAAAGTGGTTATTCGTTTAAGTCTGAAAATAATGGTTGTTAGATTTATATGAATAATATCTTTTATGGTCATGCACCTGTGTTGAATGGTTTATTTCTGTTGGATCTCCATAGTAGTATTACGCATATTCATAATGTTGATGCTAAAAGGATTAAACTTGATAATGATATATCTGCATATATGTAGCACTGCCGTCTAGGTCATATTGGCATTAAACGCATGAAGAAACTCCATTCTGATGGACTTTTGGAATCACTTGATTTTGAATCATTTGATACATGTGAGCCATGCCTTATGGGCAAGATGACTAGAACGTCGTTTTCCGGTTCAATGGAACGGGCGACAGATTTATTGGAAATCATACATACTGATGTGTGTGGACCAATGAGTGTATCAGCGCGAGGTCGATATCGTTATTTTGTTACTTTCACGGATGATTTGAGTAGATACGGGTATATCTATTTGATGAAACATAAGTCTGAAACCTTTGAAAGGTTCAAAGAATTTCAGAATGAAGTGGAAAATCATCGTAACAGAAAGATCAAATTTCTACGGTCCGACCGTGGAGGAGAGTATCTTAGTTACGAGTTTAGCACACATATGAAAGACTGTGGAATAGTTTCATAACTCACGCCTGCCGGAACACCACAACGTAATGGTGTGTCAGAACGTCGTAATCGTACTTTATTGGATATGGTTCGATCTATGATGTCTCTGACTGACTTGCCACTGTCATTTTGGGGTTATGCACTAGAAACCGCTGCATTCATTTTAAATAGGGCACCATCTAAATCCGTTGAAAAGACACCGTATGAATTATGGTTTGGAAATAAACCTAAGCTGTCATTTCTTAAAGTTTGGGGATGCGATGTTTATGTGAAGAAACTTCAACCGGATAAACTCGAACCCAAAGCGGAAAAATGCGTCTTCATAGGATATCCTAAGGAAACGATTGGGTATACCTTCTATCACAGATCCGAGGGCAAGGTCTTTGTTGCCAAGAATGGATCCTTTCTTGAGAAGGAGTTTCTCGCGAAAGGTGTGAGTAGTCGGAAGGTAGAACTCGAAGAGGTTATTGAACCTTCTCTTCATGAAATGGCGAGTAGCGCAGCTCCGGAAGTTGTTTCGGAGTTGACTTCACCTAATGAAGAGAGAGCTAATGATATTGATCATGAAACTCCGAAAGAGGACACTACCGAACCTCGCAGGTCAAGCAGGACACGTGCAGCTCCTGAACTGTATGACAATCCTGTTATGAATTTCATGATTGATGAAATAGATGACCTTGCGACGTATGAAGAAGCGATGATGAGCCCTGATTCCAACAAATGGCTAGAATCCATGAAATCCGAGATGGAATCCATGTACGAAAACCAGGTTTGGACCTTGGTGGACTTACCTCACGATCGAAAGGCCGTTGAGAATAAATGGATTTTCAAAAGAAAAACTGATGCTGATGGTAATGTAACCATCTATAAGGCTCGACTTGTCGCAAAGGGGTTTCGACAAATTCAAGGAGTTGACTACGATGAGACATTCTCTCCCGTAGCGATGCTTAAGTCGGTTAGGATTATGTTAGCAATTGCTGCATATTTCGATTATGAAATATGGCAGATGGATGTCAAAACTGCGTTCCTCAATGGTAATATTGAAGAAGAGTTGTATATGATACAACCTATGGGTTTTGTCGATCCTAAGGATGCTGATAAGGTGTGCAAACTTCAGCGATCCATCTATGGACTGAAGCAAGCATCCTGGAGTTGGAATATCCGCTTGGATGTGGATGACATATTATTGATTGGAAATGATATAGATCTTTTAAACAGTGTTAAAAGTTATCTAAACAGCAAATTTTCGATGAAGAACCTTGGTGAAGCTTCATATATTATAGGAATTAAAATCTATAGAGATAGATCAAGACGCCTAATTAGGCTATCGCAGAGTACATACCTTGATAAGATATTAAAGAAGTTTAATATGGACAGAAGTAAGAAGGGGTACTTACCTATGTTGCAAGGCAAGACATTGAGTAAGACTCAAAGTCCGGCTACGGCGGAAGAAAGAGAGATAATGGATAAGATCCCCTATGCCTCAGCCATAGGCTCTATAATGTATGCCATGCTATGTACAAGACCGGATGTGGCACATGCTATTAGTTTGACTAGTAGGTACCAATCTGATCCAGGTTCGGAACACTGGATAGCGGTCAAGAATATCCTTAAGTACTTGAGAAGAACTAAGGATATGTTTCTTGTATACGGAGGTGAAGAAGAGCTAGTCGCTAAGTGTTATGTCGATGCTAGCTTTGACACTGATCCGGATGACTCTAAGTCTCAATCCGGATACGTATTTCTCTTGAACGGAGCAGCAGTTAGTTGGAGGAGCTCCAAACAACCTGTGGTGGCTGGATCAACGACGGAGGCGGAATACATTGCTGCTTCAGAAGCAGCGCAGGAAGCGGTTTGGATGAAGGAGTTCATAATAGAACTAGGTGTGGTTCCTAGTGCGTTGGACCCAATGGTGATCTATTGTGACAATAATGGAGCCATAGCCAACGCCAAGGAACCAAGGTCTCACAAGAATTCCAAGCATATTAAGCGCCGGTTTCACTCCATCCGCGAGCATGTCAAGGATGGAGATATAAAGATTTGTAAAGTGCACACGGACCTGAATGTAGCAGATCCGTTGACTAAAGTACTCCCTAGGGCAAAACATGATCAACACCAGAACTCCATGGGTGTTAGATTTATCACTATATAAACTAGATTATTGTCTCTAGTGCAAGTGGGAGACTGAAGGAATTATGCCGTGAGAGGCAATAATAAAGTTGTTATTATGTATTCCTTGTATATGATAGATGTTTATTTTGCATGCTATAATTGTATTGATAGGAAACATCAATACATGTGTGTTTAATAAACAAAAGGGTTCCTAGTTATGCCTCTCTTATAGACTAGCTTGTTGATTAACAAGATGATCAAGGTTTCCTGATCATGGACATTGGATGTTGTTAATAACAAGGTCACAACATTTGTGAAATGATGTGATGAACATTCATCCGAAGTATAGCATTATGATCAATTCATTATGTTTATATTGCTATAACATCATACAAAGTAGTCTTAGTCCTTAGACCATGAGATCATGTTAATTGCTAACACCGGAAGAGTATCTTGATAACATCAAACGTCACACCGTAACAGGGTGACCATAAAGGTGGGTTCAGTGCTATGAAGGTGTTATGTTGAGGCTCATGGATCAAGAGTGGAATTTGTCAATCCCGATGACGGATAGATATACTCTGGGCCATCTCGGTGATATCACATTAAGATAGCTTGCAAGCAAGTGATGTGATCACTAGAATGTTATATCACGGGAACGAGAAAAGAGTGCATGTCGGTAACGAGATCAAACTAGGTATTTGGATACCGATGATCGAATCTCGGACATGTATTATATCATGAGACAAAGGGATTAAATTGCTGACGTTAAAGGTTCTCACGATCACAGAAGTCATCGTTGAATATGCAGGAGTCAGTATGGATCTCTAGGTCCCGCTTCTGATTATTGATCTGAGAGGAGTCTCAATCATGTCTGCATTATTCGCGAACCGTAGGGTGACACACTTAAGGGTTGCCGGACACCATTTAGGAGCACATATGTTCCAGACAAAAGGTTTGCAAAGCGCAGGAAATGTTTCGATAGAAACATGAATTGTTTCGATAGAAACCGGAATTGTTTTGGGTGAAATTGCAGAAAGTGGTTCTGCATGTGGTATTGAAATGTTGCAAGGGGTTTTATATGAATGTTTGTTAATTAAAGTAATTAACAAAATTCTGAATAAAATAAATAAAAGAGTTTTATTAATTGAGAGTTGCATTTAATTTGGTGGAAATGAAATACATGTGAGTGGGATTTTGGGTGGAGGCCATGTTTATGTGTGTGGAGGTTCACCACATGAATGAAGGAGGGGAGGAGTCCCCCTCCCCCTCATGCGACGGCTATGGGAGGGGAGGGGTCTCCCTCCCTCCTATATAAAGCCCCCCTCCCCTCTCACAAACCACACCTCCTCGTGAAGGATCTCTCTCCCCCTCTAGATATTCCCCCATGGTCTCGGATTAGCGAGATACATGTTCTCGGTGGCCTTGCGTCTGGAAGGAGTTGCTGCTTCCGCTGATTCGCTGGAGTGAGGAGGTGGAGGTTGTCCGGTGGCTTGAACGTGTGTGCGAGGACGGATGGGCTGCTGATTTGCGGCGCTCGGACTTCCACACGATCTTGAGATTGGCAAGCGTACGACTACATCAACCACGAGTTCCTACTCGTTAACAAAACTCGTTGTCTTCGAGGGTAAGTTCTCCATGGATGTATGTCCACCCGTTGCTCTGTATCTAGTAGATAGATCTTGGCGTATAGTTCTCATCGTAGGAATTTTTTTTGTTTTCTATGCTGCGGACCCAACACAAGATCGGGATTTATTCTACCGAGTGACAGGAAGATACACTAGGCCCACTCGGTGACATTGCATCCAATAAGCTGCAGCGAATGACTAGGTCATGAGGATGTGATATCACGGTAACGAGTTAAGTAAACTTTTTGGTAATGAGATTGGTATGTTGATGCCAATGATCAAATGTCGTACAACTTATGGTTCAAAAGACAGAACTTCGTGGAATGCATGGGGATCATTATGGGCATCCCGGTCCTGCTGATGGTCATTGATATGATCATGTCTGTGACATTCCAGAACTGTAGGATAACACACTTAAGGGTCTTACGATGCTTGAGATCATTATGGAATCGTTGGGATCATAGTTGATAGAAGAGAGAAAACCAGAACAGTTCCGGATAAAGTCCAAAGTTGTTCAGAGTGATAAAAAAGGAGTTTTTGATTATAAGAAAATATTTAAACCTGTTTTTAATATTAATTAACAGAATTAATAATAAAACAATATTTAAATTAACTTTATGGTCAACTTCCACTAATATGCCAAATCCCCAAAGGGAAAAGGCCCAAAGGGAAGCCACCCCCACCACCGCCTAGGTCACTCGCCGGCCGGGCCTAGTGCCGCCGCGTGGGCTGAGCAGGTGGGGCACACCCTAGCCAGCTGCCCACTTTCTGGAGCAGTTTCTTCGCATCTACGTTCAATTTTGGTTCTCATATAGCACCATGCAGCTGGCACACGAGGGACGAGAAGAAGAGTGCGGGTAAAGAACAAATAGCTGTATGGGAAAACGAATTAGAAATCCACAAACACATGTCTGTGTATCCAATATAAATATGCTAAAGAGAACACACGTCCATGGAATCCAAGATATAAAGAGAACACACGTCCATGGAATCCAAGATATAAAGGAAAAACATGCCCGCGGATGGACGGAAGGCAAAGGATGTCGTTAATCGAACAATATTAGCAGTTGAGGATGTGGATATTGCGGGATCAAGAGGTAGCAATATCGGATGATCCAAACCCCATGCACAACTAGCACCGTCGGTAGATCCAATCACCCTCACCGCCCCGGGACACCGACTACGACTACAGAAAAACCGACGACGGAGAGGAGAAGCGCCGGGGCATGGTGGTTCGACGGACTTTGTCCATGACGATGCATCTGCTCCTGCGAGCTCATAGACGAGAAGGAGAGGAAGCGCAAACACATGGCGGAGTGCGAGCCCATCATTGCGGTGGCGGCACATGAAGGAAAGGAGGAGGTGGCTATGCGCCGCATCAAGCAGGACATCATTGACCTCGACTCCCACTGAGCGCTTGCCTGCCGCGTCGCCACCGTACCTGCAGGCTCCAGTGAGGTTTCCTAGGGTGGAATTTTGCAAATCTTGGGTTAGGGTTAGCGGCAGATGCAATTCATATTTCGATTTCGCAGTTCATCTTCTTTAAATTGAATGATCAAATGTATGATAAGTTTGTTTCATGTCTAAATTTGCCACGAAGGCAACTTTGGCAAAATTGTAAAAAGTTCGGTTTGAACGGTTCAACGCATGCTGAATAACACTACTTGAGTTCCGTTTATAGACATTTTTAAGGGTCCTGCTTTACAATAAATGTTAAAGATGCTCTTAATGGTAATCTAGGGGGTGGGCTGAATAGTAAATGACCTAAAACCGAAACAGAGAAGACCAAGACCAAAACTCAAAAGGCCAATCACAAATCGTGAAATCTAACTTACTGCTGACCTCGTTCTGTCTTAATATGAGGTCACGTCTCCGCACCACTCGATCTCGATCGCACGGCTCGCTCTAAGCGGCGCACGAGGGCCCGGCTGCAGTTTCCTTTCTTTGCCAAGAGAGCCGTTTCGTTCGTCGCAGGGAGAGAGAGAGAGTCATTTCCGCATCGTGGGGCAAAATTGGACTGCTGTTGCCGGTGCTTCCCCGCAGATCTACCGGAGGTTTGAGGTGTTGTCGCCGGCAGCAGTTATATCCTTGCCGTTGGGACCGGCAACATCCTTGCGTGCATCCCCCTAGCTCGTGTCTCCGGATCCATTTTTCGAAGGGAAGGGGGAGAGGTGGTCGATTCTTTCGCCGGTCGATTCGGTCGCCGGAGCACATCCTAGAATATCTCGTCCGCGTCTGCATCTTCTCGCCGCAGGCCACATCGTCAAGTCTCTGGCTACATCGTCGTCCCGTCAGCCACATCGTCGAATCTCCTGGCCACATCGTCGAGCTTCCAGGCTAATTGTCAGGCGGGCGACCAGATTCTTGTTCTTCTTACCAACATCCCCATCACATCTGGCAAGGTACAACTTGGTTTGTAGGCTGGATAGTTGGTCTTTTTTACTTTCTGCACATAGATGTCAATAGATCTGGTGGGATGTTGCTTAGTTTCTGTAGATAGATGTCAATAGCTCTGGTGTGGATGTTGTTTTCTAATGGGATGTTGCTCTGTGTGTGGATGTTTTGCTCTGATGGGATGTTTGCTCTGTGTGGTGTATGTTTTTGCTCTGATGGGATGTTGCTCTGTGTGGGGGATGTTGCTCTGATGGGGTGTTGCTTAGTTTCTGTAGATAGATGTCAATAGCTCTGGTGTGGATGTTGTTTTCTGATGGGATGTTGCTCTGTGTGTGGATGTTTTGCGCTGATGGGATGTTGCTCTGTGTGGTGTATGTTTTGCTCTGATGGGATGTTGCTCTGTGTGGGGGATGTTACTCCGATGGGATGTTTGTTCTGGTGGGGTGGTCGATCTGTGTGTACATGTTTGATCGATGTCAATACCTCAGGTGGGATGTTTCTGTGTATAGATGTCAATAGTTATGGGAATTTTTTTTAGTTTATCTGGTTCGATGGATGTTGCTTAGTTTATCTTATTCGATGGGGGATGTTGAATGTAATATATGCCTCTCTATGTAATTTTTAGGGTTGCAGCTCTGATCAATGTAATATCTGCATCTGTTTTTTTGTTGTTTGCTAATTCTAATGAATGTAATATCTGTTTGGCTATTGTTTTTGTCAAATGGCTCTGAGTTTACAGAAAATATACTCCATTAGGTGTAACTTCCTTTGTTTATTTTCAATATAGGAGATACAAAATGAAAAATTCAAGCAGTACTAAGAAGTTTAGATGTGGGAAGGACCACTCAAAGCTGAGTTTGATGCGAAAGAAGCTCACACCTAGGACTAAGATGTCACCAGTACTATATGAGGTTCAAGGAACATCTAACGATAACACAGTAGAGGGAGATGAAGTTGAAGAGGTTCAAGAAGAGTGTGACACCAACAACGATGAATAACAGGCTATTGTCTTGTCACAAGTAAAACCAAACCTTTGAATTTTTTTTGGCTAATGAATTTGTCCTTCTAGTAGTACCAGTTTTTTAATGTACCTTAGCAAGCAATATATGCCTCTGAATGTTACATCCCTGAAATGCTTAGTTTTAGTTGCATAGTTTTCTATAGATAATTGCTTAGACAGATCCACAATCTTCATGTAAATGTTACTTTTCTGAAAGATGTAAGCATAGACTACATGCTTTTGCTAATCTGGCTTTTTTTGTCCAAACTTGTTTTACTTCTCGCCTATGTGATCTAGTTGTGTATCTAAGTTTCTATCATATGAACCTTACAACATCTAAAGTAGTTTGTGACATTTTATGGCCCATGTTATCTAGTTGTTTTTTCACCTCTCACCCATGCTTTAGCCTAAGTTTTTATAATCAGATGATACCACTACCAGATGTAGACTCATTATAATCCGATCCCACCCATAAGCTTATGTGTTCATGTTTTCTTCTTAGGCTAAAGCAAAGAAGCTGCTACAGAGGGCATCACCTATGAAGTTGGTCAGCTTATACCCCCATATGTCAGATGATCAGAAATTGATGATAAGGAAGGCAGATTATGGTGGATTATTGGACATCAAGAGCTCAAAGCTTCAACCAGAACTCTACAAATTTCTAATGGAAAGTTTTGACCCAGTATCTTGCAGCATGGTATTCCCTGGCCGTGGCGCAATCCCTATCACTGAACTTTCTGTTAGAGAGGTTTTAGGAGTCCTCCACGGCAATATTGAAGTGATATATGAAGTAGATTCAGAGGCGACCAAGTTCATGAATAGGAAGTTGGGCAATGAGGAGAGAAAGCAGCCCACCATAACATATCTAAAAAAGAAACTTCTGTCTTTGAAGAATGCAGATAGTTCATACCTTATGTTTTTCATAACATTAGGTATGTGCTCTATTCTTGCACCAACCACAGGAGTACGCATCAGCCCTAGAATATATCCATCAATGGTTAACATTAAGCAAGCACATATGTTGAATATGTGCAAGTTTGTGATCATGATGATCCGGAGAGCTACCAAATCAAACGCAGAGAAGGCCATTCTAAAATCATGCATGTTATATCTCATGGTATATACGACATCCCTGTTTTTTGTCATTTTCAAAGTTGTTTGAGTTTTCATTTGTTTCTTTTATATCTTTGACAAGATGTTATTTGCAGGTCAAATACCTAGATTCTTTACAACTGAAAGATATGGATATCAGCGAACAAGGTACGTGAGTCTCGCTATGGACCAACACAATGGTCAAGAAAGCTATACAACAGGATACAGGTAGCGATGGTTGCTTCGTAATGGCAACGGTAATTTAACAGAAAACTCCCCCAAAACTACAAAATACTTTCAACTGTAGTCTCTTTTCAATTTCTATGATGATATTTTATTCTATTTATTACTTCTCGCGTTCACCATTTTCTAATCCAAAACTAGATGTAATTCCACTAGATGTAATTCTAGTACCATGCGGAAATCACAATCTACAGAACTGTTGCATTTAAGATATAATTTTTATTTTTTTCGTGTACTTCTGTGTCCTAAACAGAATGATTTTTTTGCTTTGTACATTTTGTGTTTACGTCTTTCTTTTTTTATCCTTCACGTAGTTGAAACCTGAATTGAAACCTGAATTTGCAAGCATAGCCAATCCACTACTATATGTTCAACTAGAATCTAGCAAACAGTCAGAAGATGAACAAGAACAAGAACCATGCAGAAGCGGCTCTTTAAACAAACAATGCAAACAAGAACACAAAGCTTATGAGGAAGGCAAGAGCATTCTTTTTGTAGACACACAAATAATTGATAAGTTTATTGAAATTCATGCACCACCAGACCGTACATTGGAAGTAAGTTCACCTTTTTGTACCTTTTTTTTTGATCTTAAGCATACTGGTTCAAGTAGCACACTTATCCCCAATTTTGCTCTATAGGACACAACAAGGTACAAGGAGTCTATTGAATATGCCTACCACGGTTCGAATCAAGTTTGCAAATGTTCATGAGGAATCTGCTACCTCGATCTGTCAAGCAAAAAACTAGTACAAGGAAGAGCAAGTATGGAAGTTTCGAGAAAGTGGAAAAGAAGGTTGTCAACAAGGAGGGATGTGACCAAACTGCAAAGTGTTCGAGCGACAAGGATGGGGGAAACAACAGGGATCTAATGTTGCTGATGAGGACCAAGTTGTGAGGATAGATGAGACAGTTTGACAGAAACTAAGGGTAGAGACAGTTTGACAGAAAGTAATATAAGGAAGACTAAAACTTGTGAACATCAGGGAATAATGATGTCAGATACTGAAATGGCAACCCAAGTTGTCAATGAGACTCCAATGGCACACCCAATTTCCATGGAGACTCAAACATCATACAGAAGTACATATGGTCACAAACAAGAAGTTGTACCACAGGAAAGCTCTAAGGATGTGAACAAAGAACAAACATCCAATTTAGAAGCTATGAGAACTATGTGTGACGATGATGATGCAAGCCAAAGAGATCAGTATGACAAGGACAGGGATGTCATTGATTCAAGTGGGAATGAATAGCAAAGATCAGAGGAGATCAATAAGGAAGAAGGAGATGTTCCAACAAAGGTCACGAATGCTGATGTTCTACCAGAGTCCCCATGGGATGTTGCTGACACCAACACCAAACCAGATACAGTGGAATCACTATTGATGGATTTGGCTGCGCACAGAATAAAGCGTGATGTTCTAATGGAGGAAAACATTGTACCAATGCCCGAGTGTAAAAAACATCTTCGTCGGAGATTAAGGATGAGGATTACATTACACCAGTTTCAAGCAAAAAACTTAAGTGCACACATGAAAGATTCAGCAAGAACAAAGATAAGGGTGAAGATATTTTCGGTAACACGGAAGATGATAGGGGAGCACAATTTATGGAATTCCTGCGTGGCTCACCCATTCATAAGATCAATCATCCTGTATATGAGGTCCATGACTTTCTTGACATAGAGTGGGCAAAGCCAAGTAGCACCACTCAAGTAGTGCATGACATACTCCAAACATTGCCCCGACATAACTTGGAGGAAGCAAGTCGGGGACTCGAAAATTTCCTTGATGGAACACCAAGGCCAGAGTCAACAAAGCTACGGGTAGACATGGTACCAAAAGTAACATTAAAGAAACGGAAGAGAGAAACTTTTGCTGACCAGAATCCAAAAATATCAAAATCACCAACAGTTGTTTCTACATCACCAAGCAGGTCACCAAGCAGATATAGAACGAGAGATGTAGTCTGAGAAGAAGCATCATCTAGCCAGAAGGATGGAACCACAATTGTTTTTCCATTAGCTATTGCAGCAAAATATGCGTCTCTAAGATGATCTACAATCAAAGGACAAAGCCCATCTGCTCGGACCACCCGCATTATTACAAGGTCAGAGACGACACTGGATGTTGGTGGAAATGCATCAGTTGATCTAGTTGATGACAAAGTAACAAATACTCCAAATTCTGCACCCCAAACTACATCAACCAGTGTACCAAAATCAGCATTCGTTGATTCAATGAATAGGAAGCTGAACTTTGACAGTAGTGAGTCAGAAAAAAGAAAGAGAGAACCATTAATGTTAGCACCAGATGCTCCTTCCTTCGATATTGATACACCATCAGATGATGAGTCAAACCAAGAAGACAAAGCATATATGGTACAGCCAGGATGTAGCAAACTACAGGGAGAATCAGCTGTGGTACAGCCAGCATGTAGCAAACCACCGGAAGAATCATCTAGCATGGCAATCACAGCAGTTGGACATGAATACCAAAAGAGAGTATCAAAACCTGGGAAGTTTGAGAAATCACCATTTTTGAACTATGAAACATGGAAGAACTACACCGTAAGCAAACCAGTAGAGACTATGCACAACATGGTGTGCCAGCACGATCGGAGCACCCGGTCCAACATGAATGACAAAATTATCATCGATGTTGGTCGGTACTACATAACTATTGGTGATCTAGCTGATTCAGTGAAACCTGGGAAAAAACTGATCAACATGGTGGCTGAGACTGCTATTCATATAATAAAAGAAGAGAACACAAACCCAGCAAAGTACAACATGCCACTACGCGTAGCTGTAAGTTTAATGTTCCATTTCTTTTTGTGCATGTAACATCTTGGTCCATTTTCATGGCATTTTTGGTCCAAGGAGTGAACTATCTACCTTTTTTCTTGTAATGTAACATCCTCATGTTGTGCAGGAGTACCTAATCGACTGCCGGTTCAATCTTAAATATATTACAAGATGTTTTGAGATAACCCCTACTAACAAACTGGATGAAAAAGAAGTTTTAAGAAACTCATAATCTCTTTTTTATAAATGTTCCGAAACATGGATTTTCTTAACATATAAACTAACCAGAAGAAAAATTTACTACCTTTTTTTCCATGCAGGTTTGCTTCCCAGCTTTGCAGAAGTTGACAAACCTGCCTAGTGATCAATCAGGTCACTACTGGCTAGTTGTTCTCAACATTAGAGCACAAAGGTTTGAAATCTTAGATTCTCTAAGTGCAAATGGTGAAGTATTAATGATGCATAGTTGCCACCTACTAGTGGCTGGGATCAAGAAAATGTGGGAAAGATACTTCAAAGATTCAAAAGTGCAGATTGCAAATTGGAACATTGATACGTCCATTTTGCATCACTATTCTATATCATAATTTACTGTTATTCATTGATATATTTCATATTAAGAGATGATACTTATGTTATTTCATCTGTTTTTGCATGGGTGATGACTATTGGAGCATGGACCGCTGTAGTTAGGATTCTGATGGAAAAGGGGCTGTTTGGAGGCGAAATTCGCAAAGATCAGAAAATCCGGGAAAATACATGGAAAATTCTATTTTTTCAGAAGACGAAGATTGCCAGAAGGGGGAGTGGAGATGGGCCACAGGGGGCCCACACCACCCCTGGCGCGGGCAGCCCTAGGCCGCACCAGCAGGTGGTGTGGCCACCCTGGCCCACTCCAGGCTCTCTCCTCTGGCGTATATTATCCCCACAGAACCCTAATACCCGAGGAGCAACCAAAGAAATATTTCGCCGCCTCTGCGGGGCAGAAAACTACAGAGAGAGAAAGATCTCTCCGACAGACAGAATTCTGCCAGGGGAATTCCTTCCTAGAGAGGGGAGATCGTCGCCATGAACACCACCATCAAGCTGGACTTCATAGGGATCATCATCATCATCATCATCATCTCCACCAGCACCATCATAACCACTTCATACCACTGTAACAATTGGGTTGAATCTTGCATAGTTCTTAGGGGAAACTTTCCCGGTGTTGATTACTCCTTGTAGTTGATGCTATTGAGTGAACCGTTGAATTATCGTTTATGTTCAGATTGTTACACATCATTATTTCATCTCTAATCATGATCCATATGATGTCTTGTGAGTAGTTCGTTTTGTTCTTGAGGACATGGGAGAAGTCATGTTGTTAGTAGCGGAATTGTGTTGAGAAATATTCAATAGTTTGATATTTAAGTTGTGGTGTACTTCTTCTAGTGGTGTCATGTGAACGTCAACTACATGACACTTCACCTATATGGGCCTAGGGGAATGCATTGTGTATTTGACTACTAATCGTAGGGGTTGCTGGAGTGACAGAAACCTGAACCCCCGTTAGGAAACCTTTGCACAAGGGACGTTAGGGTCTTAGAGTTTAAAGCTGTGGTTAGGTTTCTATCTTAATTACTTTCTTGTACTTGCGGATGCTTGCAAGGGGTATAATCACAAGTATGTATTAGTCCTAGGAAGGTCGGTACATTAGCTCAGGTTCACCCACACAACACTTAGCAAACTAAAGAAGATTAATCAATTATATAAAGCGAAAGCACTTGACGATATTTCTGTGTGTCCTCGAGAACGTTTGGTCATCTTAAGTAATACAACCGAATTCTCCTTTGCTAAAGAAAGGATTGGCCACTTGCTGCATTTATTCTTATTGTCTTTTATTTACTCGTACTTTATTTACCTGCATTATCAAAAACCACTCGCCACTCGCCAACACCTTCTGCTCCTTGTTGGGTTCGATACTCTTACTTATCGAAAATACTGCGATACACCCCATATACTTGTGGGTCATCAAGACTATTTTCTGGCGTCGTTGCTGGGGAGTGAAGCGCTATTGGAGAGTGAAACTGGTAAAGGAAACTTCTACCGTGAGTATTGTTTACTTCTGTTAGTTGCTTTATTTCAATATGGATAATTCGCCGAGTTTCTTATTTCATAATGTTACTACCACTTCTAAGGTAGTAGATGAACCACCACCTGCTGAGAATGATACTTTTAAAATACCTACAAGAATTATTGATTGTGTTATGGATAACTACTATTTTGGAGATGGAACTGTCCATCCCGGTGATCATTTGCTCTTTATACACGAATTATGCGGGTTGTTTAAGTGTGCAAGTATTACAACAGATCAAGTCAACAAGAAGTTATTCTCATTATCACTAAAAGGAAGAGCTAAGGAATGGTATAAGCTGCTGAAGAATGGGCAAGCTCTTGAATGGGAGGAAGTAGTACCTCTCTTTTATTCTAAATTTTATCCTCCTAGTAAGATTCATAAAGATCGGAATCAAATATACAACTTTTGGCCTCTTGATGGAGAGAGTACAGCTCAAGCTTGGGGGAGATTGAAGTTACTAATGCTCAAATGTCCTATTCATGAGCTCCCTCACAATATTATTATCAATAACTTTTATGCAAGACTTTCTCCTCATGATAAGGATCTATTGGATGCTTCTTGCGCTGGATCATTTACACGCATGGAAGAAGAAGCTAAATGGGATCTTCTAGACCGTATTCAAGACAATGCTGAAGCATGGGAGAATGATAAAGAAAGAAAGTCAGGTATAAATTATGATTATAAATGCATTGAATCTTTTATGGGTACTGATGACTTTCATAATATTAGTAATGCTTATGGTCTTGATTCTCAAGTTATTGCAAATAGTTTTAAGGCTTTTGCCTCTTATATTGAAATTCCAAAAAAGGAATGGAACAATTATAATGCAGCTTATAAAGACATTGTTAGTAGTGTTCCTGTAAGAAATACTGAAGTTTATACTGCTAATCATGTTTTACCTGAACTTTACATTGAGAAAATACCTTTCCCGGTTAAAGTAAAGGAACATTCTATGATAGCTAGTATGGTTAATGAAAGTACAAATAAAGTTGTTGAACCTGATAAACAAATGGATGATGAACCTATAATAGCAAATGTGAAAGACTTTGTCACTAAATATGTAGAAGAGGGACACACTATCCTTTGTAAGGATATCCCTAATATTGTTTCACAAAGTAGTGTTATGAGAGCTAGTGTCCTTGTGTTTTCTGTTAGGATAAGTGATCATTGCTACAATGGTTCATGTGATAGTTATACCATTAAATTTATGCATGATACTGGAAGTTATTATGAGAGAGTGAAGACGGTTCTAATGCATCTCAATAATATTAAGTTTCCTCGCTTTACGCTGAAAGTCTTTATGTTGCACTTGTTTTGCCGTCCTATGCTTGCAGCTTCTGGTTTCAACAATTTATTTGCTTACAAAATTCCCTTGCATAGGAAGTGGGTTAGACTTAAACATGTGTATTTTTGCTTCTTGATGCTCTCTTTCACATCAATTCATATTCTTATGTGAGCATCATTGAAATTATCATGCCCATCTTAATGGCTATAAAGAAAGAGCTTTTTGGGAGACAACCCAATTTATTTGTGCTTTCAGTTGTTTTTGTTTATTTTAGTCTTGGAAGTTATTACTTCGGTAATAACCTCTCCTTATCCTTTTTGTTTGGTTTTTGTGTCAAGATCAACCTCTAATGAGAGAGAAGTAACATTTGGGGAAGTTGCTGTCACGAAACAGATTTTTGTGCTTCACCGTAAAAATTCGTGAGAGATCTCTATACGTCGGTTTGAGCTGTAATTTTTTGTGCTTCTGCCCCAAGTTGTTACTTAACTTCCGTTAATTTTTCACTTCTTGATTTTAGCAACAGAAGATTTTCGAAAAAATTGATCTTTACCCGCTGGTCTATTTTGACAAATTTTGCCACTCTCGCATTTGCCTCTTAAATCGATTTCCTTTTTTGAATTCTTATGGGTTTTCGGAAGGAGTTGCTACAGTAGCTTATGTTCTGATGGATTTCAGTTGAAATTAAACTTAAAAGGTTTATTACCTCGCTTATAGTAATGTTGCTAATAAGAATTGTGTGAAGTTTTGTGTGAAAGAAATTTCCAGGTTAGTGGAGAAAATGGTGTAATAAGAAAGTGAAAGGTTTCATGACTCAAGCAATAAGTGTATGAAGATGAAGATATTGATGTTATTCAAGCGGTAACTCCGGAAAAATTTATCAAAGACCAAATTCAGAGACCTGCAGAGTCCGTTTTCGAATAGGTAACAGTTCTGGTAAGAAAAGTCCGCGAAGAATCTGTTCAATTATATTTTTGCAGTTTTTATCCAACAAGGAAAGCTACGAAGCGAAAGAGGGATGGAAATGGAGCCAAGGTGTCTCACACCACCCCCTGGTGCGGGCCCCCTGGCCGCGTCAGCAGGTGGTGTGGCTGCCCCAGAGTTCGTCTCCAACCCGTTTTCTCCCAGTACCTTCCTTTTGTTGTAAAAAATCGTAATATATAATCTTCCGGATCCCCCGAGGTTCGTATATCGTGTTCTCATCGTGTTTTTGTTTCGATCTATTTCTGACAGGTAGAGTCACAATTTTGGAGCCATGATGTCTTCCTCTGGATCAGCCAAGGAAGATTCCTATGTGGACATCATCAACCCGTACATGCGTGAGTTGAAAATTCATCCCAAGGAGTTGTTGCTAGAAGATGGGAAGGTATAGATAAAAGAGGTTCAGGGCCCTAAAGGTGAGGGAAGTCTGGAGGACAGGATGGAAGCACTGGAGCAAGAGGTCTTTAGGTACAAGAAGATGGCGGAACGCGAAGTGGATATCATCCATAAGATTTGTTCCGAACTCATCATCGAGCACCAAAAGAAGACTGCTAAGCTTAAGGATGAAATTCTCTCACTCCACCGAACAACCAACCAACTACAAGCACAGCTCTATGACGTTCAAAATCAAAACTGTGAGTATGAGGTTAGGTTTAAACGCATAAGTGCTGCTGCTAGTTTCAGGATGATGGAGACTAGGATGTCTCTTATTGATGGGGAGCCCTTACCTTGGAAGTCAGATGATGATGAGAGAACAGCACCACCACCACTGAAGGAGTGATTCGTCATCAGGTTTTGGCATCCCATTGGTTTACTCCAAGCTTGGGGGAGTGCCGCGGTATCACATCATTATCTTCTATCTCTTTACCTTTTTATTAGAGTCATATCATGAATAGAGAAGTTATCATGTAGGATGGTTTGCATTATAGAAGTGTCTCCCTAGATATCTATGTATCCCTTGGTGTGAGTTGCCTTTATGGAGTATTAATGAGAAGTTCTATCATTTACTCTTTTGCATATCTTATATTAGTTTTCAATTTCTGTTATATGATTAATCTTGTTATTAGTATTGGTATCACTTTGGAATCACTGAGTAAATTTAGTTGGTTTTGGCAAACCTGACTCGGTTAGTAGCAGCACTATTTTTGAGAATTGAATGAAAAGATAAAAAGTACTCTAAAGAAATATAATTTCATCATCTTTCTTTCTTGATTTGGTCATAAGTTTAGTATTCCCTAGTTAAGATCTTTTGTGCTTTCAAGGAAGATTGCATGTTTGATTTTATCACTTGTATGTTTGTTTGTTTCCTTCCACTCTTATGCTTGCTACCTAGCCTTTCTAGCCAAAAACCTGTACTGAGAGGGAATGCTTATCGTGCATCCAATCCTTAAACCAAAACCTATGCCATTTGTGTCCACCATACCTACCTACTAGCACTATTGCTATTCCAAGTAAATTCATGTTTTTATCTACCTTCCGAATTAAACTTGTTATGTGAAAATTAGTGATTAAAGCTCTCACGAACTTGATGACACACTTTACTTTCTTGCACTTAATAAACTTGAACCATTGTGCCCATCTATGTTGCGTATATGCTTGTGCTTTGTAAGTTGTGAATTAGCAGAACCATGCTGTCATGGGGAATGCTTTCAACATTGCACTTGTACATTGTACCCAGTTGATATCATGCTCTTTTGTTTATGGATGTCATCGGTGTGAAATGAAAGGGGAGCCTGTAAGTCCATGAAGTTATGTATGTGTGTTAGAGAAACGCCTGGGCCGCTGGTCTAATCCATGCCTAATCATGGTGGAAACATGCAGCGTAACCATAATGAGCAATCTATGAAGCATTCTTATTATAAAAAAAGAGATAGAGATTGAGAAAAAAAAGAAAAAAAGAGATGAGAAAAGAGGAAAGAGAGAAAAAAGCACCATTTCCCATGGTAAATAAGAAGATTGCTAAGATGCTCGTTGTCTGCTTACCTTGTCATTTTGATATGGGGATTCTTCTGTATCATCGGACAAGGGGTACTCCATTGGCGGTTCTCTATGATACACATATACTTACTATGACAAGAACTTACCAGTAACTAAACTTGAGTAGCATGAGGAGCGGCCCTCGTATTCAAGGGACATGAGATTTTCAATTTACAACTTGTCAAGCATATCCTCATATTTGATCACTTTAACCTTAATCACCTAAAGATGCCTATGATAGGGGCAATGAGAGTTGAAAGCTAATAAGTATCATAATTTTTGGAAGCTCTTTATGAAACTTGAAATCCCTGCTTCCCTCTGCGAAGGGCCTATCTTTTACTTTTTAGTTGAGTCACTAAACCTATTCCCTTCTATCTCAAGCAAGTATTTTGAGTTGTTGTGTTTCATTCATTCATATTATGATTTATTCAATCATGTTTCTTATGTTCCTTGTTTTGCACATTGCTCTTATCTTAGTGAATACTACTTTGAAAGCTATCATTGAAAACCCTTTATGTGTGAACTCCTGCCAATTGTCAACTATTCTTTGACCAAGAGCTAAGTTTTCCATTACCAATTATGATTTACTTTATGTATCTTTATTGTGTTTCCTTTACTTATTGCAAGTTAAGTTATATAATAGTGAGTTGTCCTCTATTATGATTTGTGTTTTGATGAATGTGATGCTTCTTGTCCGTATTCTTTTATCGACTCTTCACTCCATAAACCCGAGGTCATGTTTATTGAGCTCAGTTTTCGCTTGGGGACAAGTGAAGTCTAAGCTTGGGGGGAGTTGATACGTCCATTTTGCATCACTATTCTATATCATAATTTACTATTATTCATTGATATATTTCATATTAAGAGATGATACTTATGTTATTTCATTTGTTTTTGCATGGGTGATGACTTTTGGAGCATGGACCGCTGCATTCAGGATTCAGATGGAAAAGGGACTGTTTGGAGGCCAAATTCACGAAGATCAGAAAATCCGGGAAAATACATGGAAAATTCTATTTTTCCAGAAGACGAAGATTGCCAGAAGGGGGAGTGGAGATGGGACACAGGGGGCCCACACCACCCCCTGGCGCGGGCATCCCTAGGCCACGCCAGTAGGTGGTGTGGCCACCCTGGCCCACTCCAGGCTCTCCCCTCTGGCGTATATTATCCCCACGGAACCCTAATACCCGGGGAGCGACCATAGAAAGATTTCACCACCTCTGCAGGGCGGAAAACTACACAGAGAGAAAGATCTCTCCGGCAGACAGAATTCTGCCGGGGGAATTCCTTCCCGGAAAGGGGAGATCGTCGCCATCAACACCACCATCAAGCTGGACTTCATCGGTATCATCGTCATCATCACCATCATCATCTCCACTAGCACCATCATCACCACTTCATACCGCTGTAACAATTGGGTTGAATCTTGCATAGTTCTTAGGGGAAACTTTCCCGGTGTTGGTTACTCCTTGTAGTTGATGCTATTGAGTGAACCATTGAATTATTGTTTATGATCATATTGTTATATATCATTATTTCATCTCTGATCTTGATCCATATGATGTCTTGTGAGTAGTCCGTTTAGTTCTTGAGGACATGGGAGAAGTCATGTTGTTAGTAGTGGAATTATGTTGAGAAAGATTCAATGGTTTGATATTTAAGTTGTGGTGTATTTCTTCTAGTGGTGTCATGTGAACGCGACTACATGACACTTCACCTATATGGGCCTAGGGGAATGCATTGTGTATTTGGCTACTAATCATAGGGGTTGCCGGAGTGACAGAAACCTGAACCCCTGTTAGGAAACCTTTGCACAAGGGACGTTAGGGTCTTAGAGTTTAAAGCTATGGTTAGGCTTCTATCTTAATTACTTTATTGTACTTGCGGATGCTTGCAAGGGGTATAATCACAAGTATGTATTAGTCCTAGGAAGATCGGTACATTAGCACAGGTTCACCCACATAACACTTAGCAAACTAAAGAAGATTAATCAACTATATGAAGCGAAAGCACTTAACGATATTTCTGTGTGTCCTCGAGAAAGTTTTGTCATCTTAAGTAATACAACCGGCTTGTCCTTTGCTAAAGAAAGGACTGGGCCACTTGCTGCATTTATTCTTATTGTCTTTTATTTACTCGTACTTTTTTCACCTACATTATCAAAAACCCCTAAAAATCCATTTGCTAAGTATTTACAGAGAATTCCTGCTCCAAGCCACTCGCCAACACCTTCTGCTCCTTGTTGGGTTTGACACTCTTACTTATCGAAAATACTGTGATACACCCCCTATACTTGTGGGTCATCAAACATTGAAATTATGGAAAGGCCAAAGCAAACTAACAAGTAAGTTAACAACCACACCCTGGCCATATTATTCTACTTCTATGTAGTTTAAAATTCAGTTAGAAGCATTCATTATCCTTCAAAAAAATAACAGATCTAATGCTTTTAGTTCCTTTTTCGGTGTCTCTTACTTGAATGATTATTTCGTTTCAATGTTTATTCCTAAGTTACACATTAAGAGCTGGATGTTTTGTTTTTTATAAGATGTTATTATTTTTTTAAAACCTAAAGAAACCTGACTGAATTTCTGTGTCCCTCCTAAACGAGGTTTTTATCAGGTATGACTGTGGGGTTTTCACTCTTAAAAACCTGGAAGAAAAGCATGGAAGGAAGGCACCAACATACACCTAGAAGGACTTACCAAACATCAGGAAGATATACACAGGCAAGTGGCTTCGCATTCCAAAGAACACATCAACTTGGCAGTGTTACATATAGTTCAAAAGTACGTACTTCTTACCTCCTATAACAGCACGCCATTGCATTTGATTACAAGCACTGGAATTACTTTTTTTGCTCTCTTTTTGATGTTGTATTGTTCAAGCATTTTGTAAACTTTACATTTCAAAACATGCTTACAATCAGACATGGTATGTTATTGTATTACCAAGGAAAAATAACATCCAAACAAATATATTAGAGCGAATATATTTAAGCATTGTTTTACCAGCAAGTCAATTTCAACTCAACACAACTTCTGTACATCATCTAGCCAATTTCAACATAATTAAGACAATAATAAAAGAAGCCGGTTCTTTTTTTCCATATCTACTTGAAAAGCGAAAATGTAGGGTGCTTTTTCGTATCAGCTAGCCTCAATGGACAGTTCTGGCTATCATGATTTATCTCTTTACAAAGAGTGCATTTAGTCGGACGAGGATTTTGAAGATGTAACCCACTCTCCTTCCTCTTCTGAGCTGGTCTCCCCTTAGTGGCTGTGACCAGAGGGTCTTCTGCTCTTTTGTTGGCAGCAAGGATGGGATCTTCTTCCGTAGGTGCACCATCTGCCATGTCAGTGGTCTCAGGAACTGTTGGAGCTTTCCCCTTCTTCCTTTTCAACGCGGCTGCAGCAGCCTTTTTGAGATCAGTCATTTCTTTGTCCATTTCTCTCATGTGTTTCTCAGCAATCTCTTTTGTTTTGTCCGAGGACGCCAAACCAACATCAAGCTTAGCAAAATCATTGCATAGGTTCCCATAACGCAACATCCTCATATCTTTCTTGACAATTTCTTGGCCTGATGAACAACTTCTATTGGCTCAATGCTTGGCGCAACTATATCCAGAGGAGGATTTGACCACCTAGCAAGGATGTAGTGGTCTGGTATTCTATTCACCGCACCCAAATGGGACATAAACTTCATCAACAGGAAACAAAGAATACCATCCTTCTTGATCTTACAACATTGGCAGTTGTACATTTCATTTTCTAAATCAACATCAACCATGTAACTTCTTCTAGCATAACCATAGATAACGCCCCGTATTGGAACGATTTCAAAGACGCCACCTCCATGATCAATAGCATTGTAGGATGTTATCTTACGCAACTCAACTTGAAAGCGATTGTATATCGGGAGAGTATATGTATCTAAAATCTACTGCTCCATAGGGAAGTCTGACCAAAGTCTAATAGTTTTATCCTCACCAACAAACTCATGCGAATCTTCAGCTACATCAATCTATTCTTGCAACTTCATGTCCTGTTTGAAGAAGCGAAAAAGGCTATCATGGGGACTAACATACTTCTTAAGTATTGCGTTGAACCCTTCACTTCTTGCTGTAGTCTGCAGGAAGGGGAAGAAGCGGTGTTGGAAGTAAACTGGAACAAAGTTCTCTCTTAGATCATAAATATCAAGGAAATGAGAATTGTCAACAATATCACGCTTGATTAACATCTCAGACCACTTGGTCTCAAACTCCTGTATACTCAAACTATAATCAATGTCTTCATTGAAATTCGTCCTTAATTCTTCTCTGTTTGCTATGAAAGGACCGAGCCGTTCTTGCACTTTCTGCATTATATGCCATCTGCAATTTCTATGCATAGTGTGGACCAACAAAGCAAGGATTGCAATCCTCATAGCACCATCTTGGTCAGTTATGATGTTATCTGGGTGCAACCCATCCATTGCATCCAGAAACATCTCAAACAGCCACACAAAATCTGCTATCCTCCCATTCCGAACAAAGCCATACCCAAGCTGAATGGATTGACCATATCTGTTGATACCTATGATCGGCACACATGGAATCTTATACATGTTTGTCATGTATGTCGTGTCGAACGAGATGCAATCATTGTACATATTGTAAGCATCTCGCGTAGCACCATCTACCCAGAAGATTCTCTCAACTCGAGACAACTCGTCAAGGTAGAACTTGTAGTAAAAACATGGATCCTGTTTCTTCAACTCTTCAAAATAATCCAACAACTCAGGAATATCTTGAAATTTGTCTTTTTCACCACTTTTTGCCATGTAGTTACTCACGGTTTTGCTGCCATATGTACATTCTGCTTGCTTCCATAAAGTTGAGCCATAATCTACATAATCCTGCCAGAACTGAGGTTCACCTCATGCAACAAGTCTATAAATTTTCTCTCCTCTTTTGGTATTTTCTTGTGCGATCTCAAATATTTCTTCAAAGCGAACTTCTGGATAACATCATGAGTGTGTTCCTCAACAAACTGTGTCACTTGCCATCTAGCACCAGTGCGCTTCACCCTCATCTTTTCCTTGCAATCACATAACTTGGTGATAGTACGTTTCCTTTGCTTCAACGACACTTCTTATTTCTCTGGATTTTTCCCTGTTTTGTTGTACACAAAAACACTCTTGTCCTTTTCACCATCTTTAGCAGATTTCCTTGACGACTGTATCTTCACTGAGAATCCAACATGCTTTTCGTACTTATTATAATGAACTAACGCTTCATCAAGCGACGCAAACAACATCCTGATGAATGGAGTTTTTGGAACAAACCCCTCCGGAGTAGATTGAACCTCATCCTCACCTCCACTATCCTCACTAGAAAGAGTGACACCTATATGTGCACGAGAAGTTACACCAGGCCCCGTTTCCACATCTGGCACATCTGTATCAGGAGGACCAGCTGATGTTTCAGCACCATCACCCTCGATATCAGGTGTAGTCGATGTCCCAGGCCCATCTACCAGAACATCTAGTTCTTCGTCTGGATATAATGGCTGGTTCAGATCGATCTCTCCAAACCACCACTCAAACCCTCTTGGCATTTTATTTCATTCACTCTTGAAATTACATAAGGCAAAGTTTTTTTATTAGTGAAGTACATTTGTTTACAAAACACACTAAAATTACATAAGACAAAGTTACTTTTACTTCAGAACAGAAAGCTAGTTCATTTTTTACTAACTTTTATCCACCCCGTAATTGCAGATTCATGTTACATCGCAAAAAAGTGGGAGGATTTATGGCAAAAAGGTGGAACATTTTTTAAGTCTATATGTTCTATCCTACCAAGAAGGAAGAATGATAATGCGCCCAAGATATGAACCTGTATATGGGGGGTGCAAAAGAAACTAGTATGGGATATGTCTCTGTGGCTTTTTATTGTTCCAGGATGTTCACTGCTTCCTAACTACTGCTTTTCCCTATCTACTTTTTTTTGCACTGATAGGATGTTCCTACTGCTAGGTTGTTATCACTGCTTTTTTAGCTGTCTACTGATAGGATGTTACAAACTACTAGGATGTTATCATGGATAGCTATATGGCAGGATGTTATCAAATGCTAGATAAATTTTCTGCTTTCATCAGGGTAGGATGTCATCATGTAACTATGCAAAGAGAAAGGTTCCAGGAATCACAGTTGTTGATGTAAAAAATAAGAGGGGGAAAGGGATGGGGGTAGTGGAGGAGAACACAAATCTTGTAACTTATAGGGGAGCATATCTTCTTTTTCTTTCTCCTCCTGAAAGAGGATGTAATCCTGGCGATGTTACAGGTAATTACTTCCGCACTGGTGGGGGAAGAAGGGGACAAAGAGGATGTTTCTTTCTAGGTTTCTAGTCTATTTTCCATGGAGGTTGGAACGAGTTCCAGATGTAGCTGGGGAAGAAGGGGGTCATATCTGGGGTGAGAGAGAGGAACAACAGGCTAGCTGGCAGCGCCAATTCCACGCGCGCGGGGGCTCGCGAGATTCCCGCTGGTTGTTTTCGGGAAGTCCTGATGGTTCACGACAAGTAAATCGGGGAAGGACCACCTGGTCAGAACTAACCTCGATATAGGACAGATCGAGGTCGACCACGGTGTAGCCAGACCCATCACAAATTTGAGTAGAACATTTTAAAGATGGAATTTAGTTCGATTAATTCAGTTATGAGTTCCAACTAACTGAATGGACCGAATTCCCCGCAAAAATGACGAATGGACCAAATTAACAGAACTTTACGAGAGAGCACCCAAACTCTACTCTCCACGATCTAGCTGACTTACTGTATTATGATAATATATATATACTTGTGACAATGAAAAAAGAAGAATGGCCCATACTAGGGATGGAAACGGGTCGGCCCGGACCTGGCCTTGGACCTGGCCCTATGGCCTCAGGGCCAATCTTAGAGGCCATAGGTCGACCCATTTCTACAAAAGTCAGTGGCCTTGCTGGCCCAATGGGTACCGTGGGTCGACCCAAAAATTAAAAGCACTATTAGATATGACATGATAATTGTTTAATAGTTCTAAAAGTTTATAACCAAATTACTAGCATATTTTATAGCAAAATTATTATCATATTCTTCATTGGTTTTGGCCGATCTTATGATGTAAAGGCCCGTATACTTTCCGGCGAGCAGTCTACGCGAGAGGCACAAGTACACATGTATATATACTATGTATGAGCTAAACCAGCAGGCACTAATCGATTCTTAGTAGATAGGAAAACTTGCGTACGCACACAATTTAAATTTACAGATAGTCACGAGTTTTAGAGATGCCTAGTTATTTTATCATTCATATCTATCACAAATATTGAAAATTTTGGGTCGGCCTTGCTGACCCAATGGGTCACTCGGTGCCGGCCCTATTGACCCAAAATCTTGTTGAAGGCCGACCCACGTGACCCATTGGACCTGAATTTTTGGGTCGGGTCGATGACCCAGCGGGTCGACCCGGCCCATTCCCATCCCGAGCCCATACAGGTCTCGAACCTGTGACCTTGGCGTTATTAGCACGACGCTCTAACCAGCTGAGCTAATATGCCTTTGCGATATTTATCTATAATCCTGCTATTTATTCCAGCGCCGTCCGTGTCTGGTTGCTTCAGCTTTTACCAATCGTTGTTTCTGAAACCAAAGAGGTCTCTGATTAGCACGCCCATTCCTCCAGGGGTGAATTAGTTGTTTTGTCCGAAGGAAAGAGGAGAAGATGGAACCTCGATCCTCGATCGATCACTCTTGTACATATACATAATAAATAATTAGACGAAACCTCATAGTACCCTATAAATAGATGACCCATCCATCTAGAAAGCAGAAATATCTTCCTGTCCCTCCTCTACCTCCCCTTTGCTTTGAGAGTCGTGCTCCAGAGGTTGGGTCTCTCCCTAGCCCTTCTCACCTGACTAGCCGGTGGGAGGTGGCGGAGGAGAGACACCGGAGTAGATAGGATTAGGTTTAGTGGATTTTTGCCGGTAGCGGGCCGTATGGCCGTAGATGGTGCTATTCCAGATCGGCGCGGCAAGATCTGGAAGCTAGGGTTCGTCCTTTTCGAGATACGGTCAAGGTTGTGGTGGAGAAAAAGGACCGGATTGCTTTTCATTTTCCTCATTTGGGGTCCTTCTTGTAAATGTGAGGACTTGTTTTTCTTCTTGTAATAGCTAGGGTCCTCTTCCAATATTTGCCCACAGAGTAAAGGAGCTCTGGGGCCTTCGGGTCTCTTTCTGTTCAAAAAAAAATCTGGAAAGCAGAAATGACACCTGGTAGCGATCATCGTCGACCTAGCCAACGAGAGATCGATGGAAACCGATGGAACAGGTTGATTTACACCGGCTGACCACGGTAGATGACGTCTATTTTGTCCTACTACTGTGCATGACGTCTAGCACGTCCGGAGTCTACCTATGTCCTTCAAATAAAGTCGACATCGTGTCTCCCTGCAGGTGTGGGCTTGCTTTGCTGCGGCCTCCCCTCTAGCTTGTTGTGGAGGCAGGGGAGGTGGAGCTGCATAGTGGAAGCCGCACCGGCAAGGTCGAATGTTGTTGTGTTGCCTTCTCTGGCCGGCCATGGAGGCGAGGAGAGAAGACGTCACGACTCTTGGTGCTTTGCGTCGGCATGGAAGTAGGTCACTGGTGCTCTTGCCTGCTTGCTGCGCTCCCCTTTCTTGTTCCTCTAGACAGCCGTGGTGGCGAGGGGATATGGAGTTGGGAGGTGCTTCTAGAAGCGATGCCAGCAAGACTCTGGGAAGCTCAAGCTGCGGCAGATCCCAAGCGACGGTGTTGAGCGCCACCGCTATCTCGGCCTAGGGGGCCGCTCCGCTCCTCGAGAGATGTGACTTCGAGGACTTTCTTCCTCCAGGCAGTTGTGCCGACAAGAAGGTATTCCGATCTCGGCGTGGCGACCCATCCTGACGGCGGACCAAGTGGTATAGTCCCCGGCGCCAGTGCTAGCAGCCATGTTTCAAGATCCAATCAAGTTTGCGATGGAGAAGAAGGACCGAATCGCTTTTCTTTTTCCTCATCTGGGGTCCTTCTTGTAAAATGTGTGGACTTGTTTTTTCTTCTTGTAATAGCTAGGGTCCTCTTTGTATACTTGCCCACCGAGTAATGGATCTTCTCAGGCCTTCGGGTCTCTTTCCGCTAAAAAAAATATCTAGAAAGCAAAAAATGACACCAGGTAGCGATCATCGTCGACCTAGCCGACGAGAGATCGCTGGAACCGATAGAACAGGTTGATTTACACAGGCCGACCACGATAGATGACGTCTATTTTGTCCTACTACTGTGCATGACGTCTAGCACGTCCGGATTCTACCTATGTTGTACCTAACATTATAGATGTGACTATTCAGGTTGAACTGACTACTCACACCTGCACGTGTTATGCCGACTTCGGGAAACGTCCTAGTCGGACAAACTTACACGACATTCCGAGTCGTTCGACCTCTACTCGACTTGGGACACTCCTCAACTCGAACACATCCGACTCGGAATAACCGAGTCGGTACACTGCCGGCTAACCCAAGCCTACTTCAACATTCACTCCCTAGGTTTGAGTTCGGCGACACCTCCACCATACCAATGCTTGAGCGCAGCTCCGCTAGGAGGGGCTCATCCAAACGGGCTTGGTCAGATGATGTTCGGTTGGCATAAATTCCAGAAGGCGGGCACGTCCATTCCTCCAGGGCTGAATGAGTCGTTTTGTCCCAAAGAAAGAGCATGGCAGGTGCGTGGAGGTTTCTACCAGCATCAGTATATGTTGGTACAAGATTTGGCCCTGGAAGTGTGATATTCCAGCCCAGGAAGCAACCTTCTTATTTGCTATACTGCGTAATTGTAGTCAAAACGGTTTCGTGGTGTAGTTGGTTATCACGTCAGTGGTCTCCGGTTCAAACCCGGGCGAAGCCAAATTATAATTTTTAATTTCGTTTTTTGCATATTCAAGTTTCAAGAATTAAAAAAAAAGAGAGATTGGCCCATACAGGTCTCGAACCTGTGACCTTCGCGTTATTAGCACGACGCTCTAAC
Organism: Avena sativa; assembly: GCA_916181665.1. Classification (NCBI taxonomy): domain Eukaryota; kingdom Viridiplantae; phylum Streptophyta; class Magnoliopsida; order Poales; family Poaceae; genus Avena; species Avena sativa. The sequence goes on along the minus strand of OV702296.1, from coordinate 453,935,340 downwards.
CAGCTGAGCTAATAGGCCAATGCTAGGTACATCATTTTGTTCCTAATTTAACTCTATATTTATTTTTTTGTTGCTGTGTTCCTCCCTTAAACCAGAGAGGATTATTGTTTGTCATGCGTTGCATGCGGATTGCTGTTTGTCCATATGCTTTACACTAGATGACAGTTCGTACTATCACATACCATACACGATATTTTTATTTTTATTTGCGAAATTCCACAGATCTATTAATAATAATCATCAATAGTAGTACAAATAGGTCATTGGACCACCTAGCGACGACTACAAACAATGGCACGAGCCGAAGGCGCGCCGCCGTCCTCGCCCCTCCATCACCGGGGTCGGACAAAGCTTATCGTAGTAGAGCTTGTTGTAGTAGACGGACGGAAGGTTGTCGTGCTAAGGCCCCAAAGGACCAGCGCACCAAAGCAGCAACCATCGCCGAAGATGAACAATGTAGATCGACTTGTAAGTGGCAGCGCCCGCCGGTGAGAGGTCGATGGTTTCATGTAGGTGGACAAAGGGCACCCATTCCTAAACTGAGTGGCGAACGACTTTCTCAATGTCGGCGCCGACAAGACCATCGGCTGCCTAAAAAAATGTAACTCAGGTTGACCACGTCGTAAGTGCATCTGTTCTGCATTACGCCCACCGCACTTAGTGAACAATTTTCTTCCGAAGTGTTCAACCAACATCTGTCCTAACCATTTCTGAATTAATAGAACGGTATTGTTTTTTAATGCAACTGATATTGTTGAGTTGATTTAATCTGTGAGTCCTTACAATTCTAATTGGTTGAATCTGACTACTAGTCGTTACTCTTCATTTTGATTTGTTTAGATTTTGAATAAGTATCCATCTTACTTTCCGAGTATACTTTGAGTTCCCAATTAATGGTGGTTTAATCCAATATCCTTTTGGATGGTGAAGTTTATAATAAGATATTCTTCATTTTTATTGGATGATTTGTTAGGTTTGGTTTCATCTAACTTCCTAAGATTGATTGGTTCTTCACATAATCCATGGCTTGAGATCAACCTTTTAGTTGATCTATTTCTATTTGGTCTTGGAACATTCCTATTAATTTACTTTTGCTACTTGAACAAGATGAAATCTAACTAGTATCCTAGTATTTGGTTATGTAATCATACGCGTGGGTTTGTTCTAGTGGCTCTTAGCTACTTTGAGTAGTGGATCATGTTCAAACTGGTCTTTGTATTTGGTTTTCACTTCCATCTAGTTTGGTTGCGATTTTTGGGATTGCCTACCTCAAGGTGCTAAGGTTCATGACTAGTTCCTCAATGTTGATTATGGTTGCTACAATCAAATACATTCACTTATGTGAATCCAACATTTTAACCCTAACAAGATTCTTGTTTGTGTTGTTTTTGTTGTGCAGGTTTGAAGCAATATAAAATAATCAATTGAAAAGATAAGAAATTATATAGGTTTAGATATGTTTTCTATTATGTAAGTTTGTATTAGGATTTCAAATTTATTTTTGTAATCCTGACAATGTACTTGATATTTGTATAAGATTATATGAATAAAGTTGGTTTTCCAACCTATGTACCTCTAATTTGAATTATTTTATTTATTTATGGGTTTTTTACTTGTGTTTAAATTTTGGAGATATTCATATGTGTGTGTTGGTGTGAATTTGAATTATAGTTTGACTTAGGTCAAACCTCAAATTTGAATTCATTCTAGCTTCCAAACCATCAATCAAATTTGGTTCAATTCCTCATGAAAATGTGCTTATAAAATCTCATTAGAGTCAAATTTGAATGAATTTTTGAAAATTTCAAACTAGGTCAAATTCTTATATGCATCCTATGCAATTATGTAATTCACACAACTTCCCTTTCCTAAATAATTTTCCATGGGTTGTTATAAGAGTTGCACCGTGCGAATTCACCACTGCACCGCGCGAATCAAAGACGAAATGTTCATGGGTTTGGTGGATTGAGGGAAGGAGGAGAAAAGTGGGGAACGGTTCCTCGCATAAGGCTAAAATATCCAAGTAACTCTAATGGATGATGTATTGTAGGGAAGGCCTAAATAGTTTTAGGGTAGCCATTTTGGCATCTTATGGAACGAACATGGTTTTTGGTTTTCTTGATGATGTATATTAGGGCACCTACTATGTAGAAGATGATGAAAACAAAGGAAATTCACATTCAAACATTAGTTTCAAACATAGTTCAAACTTCGATTACAACAATTACATTGCTACAACTATTGATTTGTTTCATACTACTACCTAGCTACTACTACTCGCAGTCGAACTTGGAGCATGAGACATTGGACCACTCAAACTCGGAGCTCGATTCACCCTTTTTCACCATTAACATGTCGGCATCGTCCACGGCGGCCTTCTTCTTCTACTCCGCCACAACAGCCCCACTGGCAGCTTAGAAGGCCTTCTCCACACGCACCTCCTCGGGGTGCGGTTCTGCATACCTCTTCCTCCAGGCGACATCGGTCTTAGCGCACGCCGCTACTCTTGCTCGTCCCTGGGGCTGAGAATGCGCATCTCCTGCAGGTTGGCGACGAACTCGGCCTCATGAAGGTCAGCGACATTGTCGATGTGGAGGTACGACCTCGACAGGTCGTGCCACCACACTACAAGGTCATACGCACGTGTGGCCTCCTTCTTCGTCTAGAACGTGTCGATCCAACCGTGGTAGCTATTGACAGTGAGCTTGGCAGCGAAGGGCCGGGGGGCTGCGTGATGGCATCTTCTTCGCGGGCGGGAGGAAGATGAGCGTGAGGGCCACGGCATGTCGATTGGGGGCGATTCGGTAGGGGGCGAGAGTGGGGCCAGATGGGGTAGGTATGAGATCTTGTGGCAGCCTGGCGGGGCGGTGAAATGGCCGGGATTTGGCGTTTGGCGCAGCGCGAGCGGCAGACCCGCGGGAAGGGAAATGTGGACAGTTGGTGATCGCGTGCGCATGTGGGGATATGCGGCGGCACGCAGCCGGCTGCCGCATATTTACTGCACACGGGGCTCTATTTTAGGGCACCCCCCAACGCATTTATTGCTCTCTTGTGTCCAAAGTAGTTTTTTAGGAACATGTGTTTTACACCAGCCCCCTGGTCGGCCGTTCGATCTGGATATCTTTGTCCGGAGACGTGACCTCGCTGTAGATTAAAACTAGGTTGGCTGATAGTTAGATTAAAACTAGGTCGGCTGTAGATTTTTGTGTGCCTATTTTCCTTTAGAGGCTAGACTCGTTTTTCTTTATGAGTGTTAACAAATCACAAGAGATTATAACCATGTATTGATTGTAGACCATTTGCTACATGTATTAGATGTTTCTTTCTAGGGAGAAGCAAAGCAGAGCAAACCAAGATGAGGAGGAAGAAGATGTTGGAGCTAATGGTGAGCGCTAAATTATCGTATTGCTCGACTAGCAAATCACACGCAGTCCTTGTACTGTTGTAATTTTACAGGTAATAGCTTGGTATAACTCCACAAAATTTACAGGCAGCCAACTTCAAAACACACCTTCTTCTGAAGCTATGATGCATTGAAAAGATCTAATGGCTGCTCCGTCTCAACGAGACGTTCATTGCTCGACATGTAAATTCTGGTCAGTGGGTGATCCGGGAGAGAAGGGCACGAACCCACGCCCCCCGAATATCGGACGCATCCACGCGTCATCGAACTCGCGCCAGTAGTAGTGGACGGTGTGCGTCGGCCTTGTCAGGAGCATCCGAAGGCTGGAAGGCCTCACCATGGGGGCAAATGTGCCCAGGTCTGAGCCAAGCAGGCTAGTGGAGAGAGGAGAGTGCAGGGACGTCGGTGACGAGGGCTCAGAGGTGGCGTTGCTCGATGCAGGCAGGAGGAACCCGATCAAAGGCTTTGTCATCATGCCATACAACTGTTGAAAATGTTACATGTTAGATTGTTCAGGAGCAGTTGTTCATTTCAAAATATCATAGTACTATCTGGGATTTGTATTAGGGAGGTATTACAACAACATGAGATGACTCACCATAGTGCTAAACAGAACGACAGTGATGGTGCTGGTGATCATGATCGCATTGCCCTGTAGCTGTGTGTTACCAGATCTTGCAAACTGCACGTTCCAAGGCAAAGAGTTAAACTTTTGGAAAATAAACTATGCTACTTCCCGAGTGAAGTAATAAATAATTGAGTTGAGCAAAGCATACAAAACATTCATCGACGAGAGTTTCATAAGGATTTCCAAAGACTATTAATGACCTCGTATTTGAAAAACGAAGGACAATAATTGGAAAAAGGACCAGAACATTGAGCAAAAATGGTTTTGGACCAACCTTATTGTAAGCAAGAGCGATTGACACAGCTCCTCTCATTAGCCCAGCCCACCATATTACAATCTATCAAAAGAAAATTCAGTTAGAGGACGTTAACTCAACTCGGCTGGCAAATGCTCTATTGCAACAATTATTCACTTGCTGCCTCCAGCTTATCTTTTCAGCGAGCGTCTTCTTTGTCAAGTTGGATAAGAACGAGAGCGGGAAAACAAAAGCAGCTCTTCCAACAAGAACCAATCCTAGCAAAACTAAGCTTACCCTAATGGACTTACCGGGGCTGCAATGAGAAAGAGTAAGATTGAATTCATCAAAAAAAGGACATGAAACAGAAGTTAGGTAATGCGGCTTAAATGTCACGATGGCATGTCTCTCACCAATCACTAGCGAGTTTCCACTTCTCAACATCCAATGCATCCATCCCAACGTAGAGGAAGATAGAAGTCTCAGCGATGAAGGACAAGGTTCCAAAGGCATGCCTAAGTATAGATGAAAAGGTTGACAAAAAATAAGGCAGCAGTTTTTCGCTGAACTGAAGGTATAGTAGTAACTTAGCATGGACTAAGAAGCATAATTACTTGGTTGTAACTCTCGAGCTCTCTGTCACATTATACCAAGTCTGTCACATTATACCAAGTATAATGTGACATCACAATACCACAGAAAAATACAGTGAGGATGCCACTCAAATGTAGAAGCTCCAAAGATCAAACAAACTGGGTAAGTTCATAAATTCGAAAACTTAATGGCAATGTAAGTATCCACATCGTATCAAATCAGACGCACACCTCAGCTAGTATATATGAGTAGTAGGCCATGATCATCATAAGTGCAACCTCACGTTTAGTAGAATGCCTGAAAAAAGTTAAGTAAAAACCAAGTTAATAGTATCGAGAATAAACATCGATGCTTAATGATAACTGGGGTTGGACAAACCTTCCAATGTATAATTTCTTGACTATGTATGCACTGAGCAACCCAGTCTGACAATTGTAGAAGGAATGTTAAATCCATGCGTTCAATGATTCATGTAGAAAAATGAAGGATCGGAACTATGAGAACCTAGAATAATAAACTTACACACACTCCAAGGAAGGTGCTTGACACAAATAAGTAAAGGAAGCTCCCCAGGAACTTGGGAACAACCATTGCGTCGACATGGTTAAGATCAAAGTTCTGGAGCGCGTTGAAAAGGACCACTGATGTGGCGTCGTTGAGTATACCTTCACCGAAAACTAGACTGTACAAAAAGGGCCTCTCGTCCTGATCGAGAACCTGTTTTTTGGATAAAGATTAGTAAACTGGTCACTGTTTTTTAGATGACCTACTACTAATTCAGAGAATCACGTCAACATACCTGTAAAGTGCAGACAGAGTCTGTGGCGGAAAAGATAGCTCCAATTGCTGCATATGTGACACATGTCAGAAAGGGATGAGTTTCATGTGCTGGTAAGATTTCAGATGAGGATCGTGTGAAAAGTTATGGCGGCTTACTTACCAAGAAAATCTCCTACATGAAGTGTGTCAATGTTCATGCTGCGGATTATTGCAATGGCAGCTGAAAAAGAAGCAATAGCCATTGTTCGTTGGCATAGAAAAGCTATTTATTTCATGAATATTTCAAAATTGCTTTTTGGCCAAAAAAAAAATTTAAGGAGCATACGGAGCGATATTGTGAGAAAGGAGATGATTGTCCCAACAACCCCAAATAATGTGATTGTAATGAAATTGCGGAAGAAGTGCTTCTTCTTCACCCGGAAACTGCATGCATGCATGATGAGACATTAGTAGTTGTGAGAAAACAAGTTGCGAGAGGCATCGATCCGTGCTTCTCTTCTTACCCAGCGTTGAAGATGATTGGAGGCAGGAGGTATATGAAGAAGAGGTCCTCGCTGAAGACGAGCAGGTGCGAGCTCTTCCCCTTCGTCATCAGCAAGATCACCCCGCCGGTGCACAGACCCTGTCCGTCACGCATTAGCATTAGCGACGGCGACGGCGGCGACAATGGCGAGAGACAAGTACTAATTGCTGGAAGATGAATCGAGCTTACGATGATGAGGGCGGTGATGGAGTCGTTCAGGAGCCAACGGTTCTTCTCGAGGAGGAGGATGCAGGCGAAGAGCAGCGCCACGAAGAGGTTGATGGACACCACTGGCGCGTGGTCCGACGTCCAAAGCGCCGCCGCAACAATGCACATCTCCATCCTGCAGCGTGCAGCCTCCTGCGCCAATCCCTAGCTGCTATTTATGGAGGTGCGTGGCTTTCACAATATGGTAGCTCCGTTAATTCAGCTTATTCTTAAATACTTACCATTCTCTCTGCAGATCTCGTCGATTCATTGAGCCTGATAAAACTCAATGTCTTAGTATCCTTTTAATTAGGTATATACTATATGCACCGAAAAATAATTACCTTTCCAGAAAAAAAAAATATTATGTGTTAGGGCATGTACAACAGGAGTGCCACATAGATTATGTGGAGAAAAGAGAAAGTCGAAAAAAGCGTGTTTTCTTATGATCCCTTACAGCATCTCCGGCCGTTGGCTCCCCGGGCGATTTGCCGGTGCAAATATGTTCCCTTTGTGAGCGAAAATAATTTTATGGGACCTGGTCTACAAAATAATCCATGTGGAACAATTATTGTGATTGGTACGTGGAGAAAGAAAAATCACATCATTTGAGTGTCTATTTTTAGATCTAAACCGTCAGAAATGCCATTTGTTAATCACAGTAGTGGTTTCAGCCATGCCCCCAAAGAGAAACGCCAAAAAAATTCAAATTCCCCTAAATTTGCGAAACATATGAAAATGCATAGTTACTCAGGTGAGTTTATACAAGATTTAACAAAAAAAAACCAAATTAAAAAAAGGCTAGTTCATGCCGAGGCGGCGGTAGAACGAACTGTAGTCGTCGTCGTCGTCGTAATCATCGCTCGGAGGTTCGTCCTTTGGTGGGTGGCTGAAGCCCTGCCCAGGATCGCCGCCACGCTATGGCTGGCTCGGTCCGGCCTCCTTATCGCTGTCGTCGAGGATGGTGATGTCGAAGTTAAGGCCGGCTTGACGGCGCGCGCCACGCTCCATGAACCGGTGCTCGCATTTCTCCTACCACTCTGCCTCACCCTTGGGCCAAGCGAGTACGGACTTGAGGGTCGACGGTGGCGGGTCGTTGAAGGAGGCCCGCTCGGCCATCTTCAGGCGGGGGAAGTCCTCCGGGTAGTCTGACGCATTGACCTTCAACGCACTCCGCAGGTACTTACGGGGCGGCGACCAATCCTAATCCGACTTCTGCTTCTTCATCGAAGAGCCACTGGCGCCAACATCTCTCTTGGGCCTAACGAGGCGCATGCTGCCATGCGGTGGTGAAGGTGTGTGGCGCTTGTTGATGATGATGCCGCTGCAGCGCCACCATGTGAGCAGCGCCGCGTGTGGCGCCTCCTCAGGCTTGTCCTTGAATGGAGCGATTTGCACTGCCTGACACGGGGGGGGGGGGGGTGTCACCGGTACAGATCCCGACGAGGGAGAGGCCGATGCCAAAGAGGAGGACGACGCTAGCGCCATCTTCCGCGGGATCCAGGAGCTCCCATGACGACGGGAGATGAGCGGCGGTTGTGGCGTGTACGTTAGGCGCGGTTTGTTGCCGCCCTCGATGTGCTCGAGGACGGCGGCGAGTGTGCGTCCCGACGCACCCCACGACAGCTTGCAGCCCATGGAGTTCTTGTTTGGCATTGACGGCCCGCCGCCTTCATGTGCTGCTAGCTCCTGTTTGCAGACGTCGGTGAAGTATACCGTCCAACCGACGTTGTTGTCGGGGTCCCAGCGCAGGTCAGCCCGCTGCTCGCGGTGAGCTTGGTGCAGAAGATCTGCTGGATCTTGGCTATGCGCTTGTGGCCGACAAGCACCACAGGCAGCCGGAACACGGCCGACGCTGAGCTTCCAATTCATCGGGCAGAAGAAGTCTGGAGGCGCCAGATGTCCCGCCTAGTAGAGGTGGTGAGCTTCCGACTCCTGCATCTAGTGGCGGACAAAGCCGTTGGCCACCGCATTGTCGACAGGTTAGCACTAGGCCATGTGTTCTCTACGGCGACATGGTCAGGATTTTTTAGGGGGGAGAGGTTCTCATGTGTGCTCATGACGATGGCAATATAGGGGCTATATATTGCTGGAGAAATGGCGGGAGGGGTGTACAAGGGAAGGAAGAAGTCGAGCGTTGGCGCGCAATTAACAAGGCCGCGTGGGCACCGATGTGATGCATCGGCCTCCACTCACCGAAAAGCTAAGTGGTGTCAGGCATTAAGGCGACAGGGGAGACGAGGAAGCATGTGACGATGGGTGTTCTCTCGCTTCTAGGGTGGGGCCACCTAGATTCCCACCAGTTTTTATTCCACCACCAGTGGAAACAGGGTCTGTTGTCCCGGTTCGTAAGGGGCTCTAGTCCCGGTTGCGAAACCGGGACGGGGCAATCAGGACTAAAGCCCCCCCCTTAGTCCCGGTTGTGCTGCAGATCAGGATGAAAGGGAATCTACGTGGCCGCTATCTAGAGCGAGGGAGAGGATCATTCGTCTCGGTTCGTATTACGAACCAGGATCGATGTTTCTCTGCCGCGACAACATTTTGGACACTTTTTGTGCCGCGGCAGAGAATTCATTTTGTATTTTTCCATTTATTTATTTCCCATTTATTGTTTTCCTTTTTATTTTGTGTTTGCACTCAGGAATGAAGGAACCATTATATTACACAACATGGTCATGAATGTAGAGATCAAAGTTTCGAACATATTACATACGTTACACGATTTTCATGCATATATACAACATAATGTCTTTTAATATCCCTATTCCACTATCAACATCCCCTGATAGTATTCTCCTTATGGATCTAGGACCTCTGCATCTAAGATTCCCGCAATTTCCTCTTGAATTTCTCATACCCAATCTTTGGTAGAAGATCGTCCCACAACCGTTTGATCTAATTTAAAGACGGAGTCAACATATATGAATGAAACTGAACATAATTGATGGTAATAAAATAAAATTTTGAATATTGTTTACCTACTCAAAGTAGTTCTAAATTTCTTCCCGTATCACAAGTCATCTGATGAATGAACTCGCAAACATAGTAGCCACATAAATTATTTCCGTCTTCTTGCCTCAGGGACTTTACGAGAACAAAGTTCAATCAAAATAATAATCAAGCACGATAATGGTATCGAAACTATAATCAAAGAGATCCGCAGATCTAACTAGTAGTACTTACATCTAGTGGTTCAAATGTAAGCTCCTCTTTACAGGCACCCTTAGCCTTGTTGGTGAATCGTTTCCTAGCGTTGTCAGGCAAAGAAAATGAATAAAAGGAGTTATTAATTATTTGATATCAGGAAATGAACGAAAGTTGCTGATATAGTGTCATAATGATTGAATTACTACTGGAGCATTTCCTACATGTCCGCCCACTTTGCAAGGTGTTTACGTTTCGATTCCATGACTTGTACTACTCCTTTGTCAGGTTGAATGATTAGCAGAATAAAGTGAAATCTGCACACGCACAACTCATCAATATGTACTTAACATCTAGTAAGTGAAATATAATGTGTAGAAGACAATAACACTCACTCGAAGTTGAAAGGTAATAGTATTTCCCTTTTTGTTTCTTAAAACCTTAACGCCTTTACAATTTTTATCCTCTGTAGCCTTGGGAAATAGTTGGAGATTACGTTTATGAACCCAATATGAGTCAATGAACCCAATGTCATAGATTCGTCCTCTTTTGCATTCGAGAATCTTCATTGTATATAATATAGTGAGTATGATTATACATGCAATAAACGAGGTGAGCTAGCTAGAGACTTAATTATAGAAATAATACTTATAGACAATAGGCACCGGGGATCGCTTTGGTGATGGCGTCTTGATTGTATAACTGAAATAGTTCATCAAATTCAATCATTATCTAGGCATCTCCATACCCATTATGCTCGTGTCTAACTCCCAACACTATCTAGTTTCCCCTGCCTTTGAGGATTGCATGTACCACTTATGCAATCTTCGCATTTTTGTTGGTAGATGCTTGACATCCTCAGGTTTGACGAGAGGTTTCCCATGCCGGTATTTGTATGCTTCATTGTGAGATCCAGGCACATGGCTTAATAGGATTGATAGGATACCCATATCAACAAGTTGCAACTTCTTTTTCGGAAGCTCATTCGAAAAGAACTCTAAGGTTAAGCGTGCTTGGCCTAGAGCAATTCTAAGATGGGTGACCGACCGGGAAGTGGGTAACCGGGTGCGTACGAGTGAGGACAAAGTGCGCAGAAAAGACTAGTGTTGGTCTGTGGGGCCAGTCTAGATATCCTATTAAGCTGCCAAGAGTGACACCCCATGGGCCCAGGAGTGGACGGGGTGTTACAAGTGGTATCAGAGCCGACCCTTGCGATTACACGGGTGTGTGCTGGTCAGTGGCGGGACATGTGGAGCATGGCGCGTGTGGCCCGGAGTGGATACGGCATGACACATGTGCCGACACTGGACACACAGACGTGTGCCAAGAGGGAACGTTCCTGGGGTGTGCTTGGAGTGACACCCCACGGGCCCATGAGTGGACGGGGTGTTACATTCATCAGCCACGGGGAACTCTAACTGGGCTACGTACTGAGCAGTAGTCAAACCATGAGCAGCAGTCGCTTCTCTGTACAGTGCAACATACTCTAGATCATATTGCTCGGCCGCACCTTTGCTCGATCCCACCTCGGTATCGGAAATCACCTTGAGTAGGTGCACGGTTGGTTTTTCTATTCTTCGAGCTGGGAACTGATTTCCCGCTTGCACTACTACTCTTCGACTGCACCTTTGACTCATGTGACTTGAGAATAGAGCGGTCATAGTCTGATGACAGCCTTGGCTTGGGTTGATGAAGGGTCTTCAACATTTTTTGCACTTGGGATTTTTCTTCTTCGATGTTGGGAAACTCTGGCTCTTTTGACCGCTTCAGGTTATCAAGCAACTATTTTGTTTGGGCCTTTGCGGTCACCTTATTCTCCTCTAGAGTATAGTCGTAAGGTCTCATGGGAGGAACCTTTGGTACTTTTGCGAGGGGATCTAGTCGACGTTTCAGTGATCATTTACCACTCCCCAGGGTAGCGGTGGTACTCTTCCGCTTTTGGCCCTGAGCCTTCCTGGGCTGAGACAGCTAACGCAACGGTGAAGACGGCTGCGCTGGAGACGGGTGAGGCGGCGGAGACGGTGAGGCTATGGCGATGACTGATGGGCTGGAGACGGGTGAGGCTGCGACGAAGATGGAGTGCTCTAAGGAGTCGATGGCCGTGGCGTCCGATTTGGAAGAACGATGTTTTCCTTTCGCCATAGAATGGTGATGATTTTGGCTTCTCCTAGTTCATTCACATCCCCTTCACCTGCAGGGTAGTCAAGCTTCAGCTGCTCAAATGCGTTCATAACTTCATCCACCCCGACAATTGTGTAGCCCTGTGTTACCAAACAACAATGGTAAGTTGGTTTAGGTCCAATGGGTAAGGCATAGCTGACCACCACCTTCATGGTTATGTTCACAACTTTCACATGTAGCTCACAATATGTCATCTCCGTGATATCATCCACTGGGTAGCGAAGAGGAGCCATTGCCGGTACATCATCATCATCCGGGAGCTCCGTGGAAGCCACACTGCTTTTCCGATTCTTAGATAGGCCGATAGAATAGAATGCAGCTTCTACCATGTGTTGCTGAGATGGGCCGGTAGTACCTTGCTGGGTAAGTGCGTCAATTTGATCATGTTGCCGCTTTAATTGTTCTTCTATGTTATGCATCCGGTCTGCCTGCTTCCTTGCTTCAATTGCCTCATTTTCCTTTCTCCTCTGACGGCTTCTATCGGGATATTTCTTTGCGCTGATGGGAAACCCAATTTTCCATGGTTTGGATCCTTCCGTGCCTCGTGTTTGTCCTGTGTGTTCATCATTCCCAAGGGCGAGTGTGAGCTCATCATTCTCTCTATCGGGAATGAACCTCCCCTCTTCAACAACCTTTACTGCATTTCTAAAGTCTTCGATGGGTATGGGAGTTTCTTCATGTCTTTTGTTATATATGCACTTCCCTTTTGAGTCCAATGTGCCCCATGCCCGTAAAACCAATTCCTTACCTGTTCAATCCAATTGTATGGCTCTGGAGTGATCCCTTTAGCAAGAAGGTCGGCCTCAAGTTTCTTACAGTTAGGCATGCTAGCCTTGTAGCCACCTTGCTCCATAGTATGGTGATACTGCTTTTTCGTAGCATTTTTCTTATTCGTTTCAGACCTTTTCAGAGATGGCTCCGATTTCTTGTACGCCAAAAATTCAGTCTAGTAGTCATTTATCTTCTCAAACCCTCTAGTGAAATCCGGAGTCTTATCTGCCACGATAAAGTCAAGGTGAAATCTTGTCTTCCATTTGGTGAGTTGTTGGGCCATCTTATTAAGAGCCCACTCCTTGACTTTTTGTTCTATGGTATTCTTTGGATCCTCCTCATTTGGATCCACCTTTGGCGTTGGTAGGGTGAAATTAACCATGAGCTTATTCCAAAGCGTATCTTTGGCTTTGTCACCGACATATCTAACTCCCGGATCGCTTGGCCTATTCCATTCTTGAATGGTGATTGGGACGTAGTCCCTAACAATAACTCTGCATTGCTTTACAATTTTTTGCAACATCAGCGGCAGCCTTCGGTTCACCGTCTTCAGCTACTTTTTCGATCCTATACCTTTCATGGTCTCCCAACTTTCTAGCTGGGACTCGTTTCCTCCTTGCAGAAGATTTTCTCGATCCGGAGGGCTAAAAGAAGAAAGATCGTTAATATATGTATATAGATAGCAGAGGCTTAATTAATTAATATATATGCACCTCGCCGGAGTTTGTAACATTTAATCTTCCACCGGAGCCATCGGTTTCTCTCTCACTAAAGCCATCGGCTTCTCTCTCACTGAAGCCATCGGCTTCTCCCTCACCGAAGCCGTCGGCTTCTCCCTCACCGAAGCTATCTCTTTGGTCAAGCTTCGGAGATCTCCCTCACTGGAGTTATTCAGATACAGCGAGGTGATATAGCCATCTCCTCCCCTGCGGATCATATCCTCGAGCAACTTTACCTTTTCTTTGTCTCTACCCTGTGTTTCCACAGTTTCTGCAAATTAAGAATTGCAAGTTATTGTAATGCAAATATGGCTTATTTCATGTGTTTGTGAAATGTCTCTAATGCCCCCAAATTAGAATATGTCTTGATTAAGTGAATGATACAATATGATATGATACAATACGATGTGCTACCAAATGTGCCCAGAAATAAATTTGTGATAACTCACTAGCACATCCATTCACATTAAGACAATAATATCATACTTGATTAGTGCCCTCATTACATTGGCATGTATGTGATAAATCCCACTCATCCGGGACAAAAAATAAGATTTGAGCAATGTAACATTAATCCATGAAGGGCCTCCATCGCGATCTGAAGCACGGGGACCCTCCACCGCACCGCACGGGGCATGGGCCTCCATAGCCCGGGCACGGGGCATGGTATTTTGAAAATGTTTAAAACAGATTTGAATTTGGAAATACAAATGGAAAAAGATAAAACATGAAATACAAAAAGGTTCTAGCAGAAAGAATAACCCTCCTAGCCTAAACTGGGCCGTAGCCCACCTTCTCCCTCTGCCAACCGTCGATCAGCGCAGCAGCCAGAGCCAGCTCCAAAACCTTTGTCGCAGCCCGCCAAGGCCCATCTGCAGCCCGTCCCTAGCCCATACCGCTTCGACGCGTTTCACCCCGCATCGTCTTCGTCCACAATGAGGCCGTGCTCCGCTATCACCGGCGATGCCGTCCGCTGTCATGCGCACCAAGATTCGTGCCACCGCCGCCTACAAGACACTGGACGTGCCATGGAAGACGCCCTAGCACGCCACTTCTCCCTCCCCTCGCTCTCGCATCACACGGCGCAAACCCTGACCCTAGCCTCTCGGGCTCCGACGAGCCTCGCCATTGCAGACCACGCTGAGCTTCTCTGAGGTTGCCTTTCGAATCGCCACGTTATCCTCGTTCTCTCTGTAAAGACACGCAAGCCGAGGAGCCCTCTGTTCACCGGAATCGATCTCGACATGCTCGGCTTCCCAAAGTCCGGCCGCCGTCAATTCTTCTTCCATCGGCCTTCCTAGCTCTCCCCGTTCAGACCATCGTGCTCACGGTGATCTACCAGTTCTCGGGAACATATTCTATGTCGCCCTCCTGCTATGTGTTGCCCTCCCTACGCGAACCTCTGTCCTCCGCCGTAGAAGGTCGTCATTGGCCATGCTCCGGTGGCCAAAATTTGGTGGTGCCACCACTGGTTGGCTCAGAGTGATGCACTGAGTCGATCACGACCCTCCTTGCTCACCCGCGTGCGTGTCCCCAATCGATGGATCGATTCATGATCTGAGGATCAAGTGCCTCCATCGCCTGGGCTACGCTAGGGTGGTTCAGGGAGAACTCACCGGTGGCTGATGGAGCGGTAGCCTCGCGACATCGAGAAGGTGCTCATGGGGCGGCAGTTAGGCAGCCTGACGGTGTCCGGGCTTGTCCTCGTGGCAGCGGCGCGTCTCGATGTGTTTCGCGTGAAAAGAAGAATGGGGAAGGAGAAAGGGGCACGACGACTAAGTAGTAGGAGCTCATTCGTCCTGGTTGGTGGCTCCAACCAGGATAAAAAGGTCCTATGTCCTAGTTGGTGGCTCCAACCGGGAGGAATGCTCTGGTCATTCGTCCTAGTTGGTGGCTCCAACCGGGATGAATGCTCTGGTCTCGTCCTGGCTGAAACCACCAAACGGGACGTATGTTATTTTTTCAAATATTTTTTAAACTTTTTAGTCTAGGTTCCTGCCTTATTTCTTATTTAGGTGTTTAAATTTGAAATAGTTTTTATATGGTAAATAATTTTGAATTTGAAAAAACTTCCAGCATGAAAAGTGTTTGAATTTGAATAACTAATCCAAAACTATTTTCTATTTTCTAAAATAATTATTCTAACTATTCAAACTATTAACCATTTTGCCATTTTAAATTAAAAATGCATTAACTAATATTTTTTTGCATACTTTTCCATTTTGCCATTTGAATAACTATCCAAAACCATTTTCTGATTTCCCTTTGTTCCGGTACAAATGGGCCAAGTTGACAGGAGGCAGGGTAAAGGTAGACGAGAAGAACGGAATGACAACTGTGGATCTCAACAATCTTGGCTACAGAGACGAACCATTCGTCCTAGCCAATGGCTTAGTCATAATCATGTCTAGACCTATAGTACACATCTTTAGGGTCATCTTCATCATCGTCTTTGTCGTCGTCTCTATGGCATAGTCTAGGGATCCTCAGCCCTTCCCTGGCTTGTGCATAGGGGAACCGGGGACCGTAAACCATGGCATATTCCGGGGCACCTTCCACTCCGGCCTCGGACTCATGACGCACGGGGGAGGGGGCTCCCGGATGACGACGCCGCTATGCCCGCGGACTTTACCACCGCCAATTTAGTGCATTGCAGCGGGTGGACGTGCGGGTACCGCAGGCGAGGATGATCTCCCTCGGCAATGTAGTGCATCACATCGACGATAGTCCGGTTCGCCCACCACAGGCAACGACCGGCTTCGTTGTGGTTCACCAGGGGCAGGCCATCACCCTCGTACCTGGAGAGCTCCCTTTTCCGCTAGTTAGCAAAGAAGACATTCCATCCAGGTGTTGTACTTGTCGGGATCCTAATGGGAATCCATCCGATGCTCCGGTGTGAGCTCTAGGTTGAAGTGGTTCATGATGGCCGCCTGGCAGGCAGAACCTTGAGGCACAGGAGGGACAGGAACCCCTCCAACACTGAGCATCCAGTCGGTGGGCAGCCGGTAGCCCGGCCAGCATGGGTAGCTAGAGGCGCACAGCGCCTTGGTCTCCTCGAGTGTCAGAATGGCCCAGTATGCGGTGTCCATTGTTGTGAGAGGAAGGTGTGGATGCGTGGATAGCCATGGCGTGGTCGGCCTAGATATAGAGGGAAAGGGCGGGAAAACATGGCGGGAAGCAGTGGGAAATGGCGAGAAATATCTTTAGTCCTGGTTAGTGGCTCCAATCGGGACTAAAAGCCCAGGTTAGAGGGAAAGAGTGAGAAAACATGGCGGGAAGCGATAGGAAATGGCGATAAATATATTTAGTCCCGGTTAGTTGCTCCAACCAGGACTAAAGGCCCCTGGGGCATCTGAAACTTTTCGTCCACCCCTCATGAAAAAGACAAATTCCTTCCGATTCGGCAGGAGGCTGACTAGATTTGAACTAGAGGTACATGATATAATGTTGAGTTTTCATGGTATTTGGGCCAAACGACCAATGTTATGGCTAGAATCATGGCATAGTTTGTGATAATGTGCCCATATTGCGCACACATGTGCATCTTGGGATGGCTTACGATGTTGCAGGAGGGAGTTTTCCTTTTCATCGTAGGAAAAGCCATTTTCTATTTTTGAGGTGCCGAAAACGGGGTGTTTGGTGAAGCAACTGATGGGGTTCGTTGCATAGAAAACAAAAATTTCCAACGGTTTGCAACTGAAAGATCGAATCTAGGCGATACTTTGTAACGGTTATAGACGAACTCACCCTCATAGACAGTAAGCGGGATAATGTTCCTGCAAAAAAATGTGGTTGATGTAGATGGTACAGGACCGTCCTCAAGGACGTGCATACAATCAGGGCTACAGACGTGCAACGCGTCCATAATAGGTCACATGTTCGGTGTGTCGATGACTCACGATCCCTTTCTCCAGCCGGCAGCGGAAGTAGCGGATCCCCGGGAACTCCAACACCGCTACTCCATGGTAGTGGTGGTGGAGGGGAAGGTTTAAAGTAGGGCTTCACCGAGCACCTTTTCTAGTGGCAATGGACAAGGCAAGCAAGGGGGTGAAGATGCCAATCTTGGGGCATATGAGAGAGCTTGTGAGAGAGTGTGTGGAGAGGAGGAGGAGGCCACCTCCTTTTATAGGCACAATGGGGCTGCCCCCTCCCCTCCTCTCTTTCAATCTCCATTAAAGCACTTTAATTCCCTTAAAGGTCTATCCATTAAAATACTTTAATTCCCTTAAAGGTCTTTCCATTAAAGCACTTTAATTCCATTATGATGCAATTGAATTTAATGAACACTTCATTTAATGAACACTTTATTTAATGAACACATTAACATTTTGTTCCCTTGCTTTATTTCGATACCCTGAAACTATTTCTGAAGATTCCGCGGAACCATTTTCTACAGCAGAACAATTTTCTACGATGTCCATTGACTTCTCCTATATTCCCTATCCGCTCAGACGCATCGGTTAACCTTAAGTGTGTCTCCCTACGGGTTCGGTAACTATGTAGACATGATTGAGACTTTCTCCGATCAATAATCATTAGCAGGACCGAGAGATCCATAGCGACTCCTACTAGTTCCACGAAAATCAGATGATCGTCTGAACCTCTTTAGCTGCAATCAAATTCCTTTTATCTCGCGATATATTACTTGTCCCAGATTCGATCATTCGGTATCATCTATACCTTTTTTAATCTCGTTCCTGACAAGTACTCCTTTTCTCATTCCTGTGATATGACATTCTAGTGATGAAATCACTTGCTTGCAAGGCTATGCCAATGTGATATCATCGAGAGGACCTTGAGTATATCTCTCTGTCATCCGGATGGAAAAATCCCAATCTTGATCCACGAGCCTCAACTAACACTTTCCAAGTACCTGAGGGCACCTTGTTACGGTGTGATGTTTGATGTAATCAAAGTACTCTTCTGGTGAAAGTGATTGACGTGATCTCATGGTCTAAGGACATTGAGTTACTACGAATGCGATAGTAATTTAAACTTGATGACATGATCGTATTCCTACATCTACCGCGGGTGAATGTTCATCATATCATTCTCTAATGGTATGACCCTGTTATTAATAACATCCAATGTTCATGATCGGGAAACCTTTGATCATCTGTTAATCAACAAGCTAGTATTAAGAGAGGCTTTACTAGGAACTTTATCTGTTTATAATTCACAGATGTATTAATGTTTTCTTATTAATACAATTCTATCATGAAAAATAAACATATGTTATAAACCTAGAATAACATAATAAACACTTTACCATTGCCACTCGGGCATATT
The DNA here is from genome assembly GCA_916181665.1 of Avena sativa. Taxonomy (NCBI): domain Eukaryota; kingdom Viridiplantae; phylum Streptophyta; class Magnoliopsida; order Poales; family Poaceae; genus Avena; species Avena sativa. Next base: position 453,916,866 of record OV702296.1, on the reverse strand, counting down.
CCTTTCAGCAATAACCAAATTAAAGTTCAATGTTGGAACCAAGCCATTTATCAAAAATACTAGACCATATAAAATGGACAATTTCCCAAGCAGGATATCTGAAACTTTTCCGTCCACCCCTCATGAAAAAGACAAATTCCTGCCGAATCGGTAGGAGGCCGACTAGATTTGAACTAGAGGTACATGATATAATGCTCATGATTTTTTGTAAAAATCATTTTTAGGTTCACAATATGCTATTTCATCATAGATCCACTGTAAGTTTAGCAAGGCTCGGCCCCGGGCTAAGAATCTTCATGCCCGCCGTTATGAATATAGTTTCAAATGAGCATAAATGGGTATAAGAATTTCAAAAACGATCCAAACAATGTGAAACCTTCGCTGGTGTCATATTACGTGTTATAGTTGCAAGGAAAAATATTAAACTTAGAAAATTGCAAACATCAGAAAAATCCTTCACAAAATGAGCTATCATATTCGAGGTTTTATGGCATTTAGGCCAAACGACCAACGTTATGGCTAGAATCGCTTCATAGTACTTCATAAATATTATGTAAACATAGTATTACATTGAATTGAGTAGTGTTTTCTTAACATTATAAGTGTATGCAATCTTTTATCCATTTAGAAATTACTTGGTTATATTTTATAAACATGAATATGACATTACTTGGCTATTTAAGAACTATCTTTAGACTTTAAATATCTTCATCAACTTGTAAGAAAAATGTTGGTAGAAATATTTAATAAGTCAAAATATTATTTTTGATACTTAGAATGATATTCTTAGATAATGTATTTAAGATAGTTAGGTTCATTTTTATTTCATCTAAGCATCATTTGAGATTATTACTACTACTCTATCTTAAATAATTAATAGAAAAGATACAAATAGTTTTAGATAACCTTTTTATGGATTAAAAATAAAGGAAAAAGGTTTAAATAAGGTTTATCAAATCTCCACATTTTATTTTACTTCAAATGTGAAATATTATATTTTTGTGATCATTTTGGTATTTTATATGTTTTTTTATTTTTAAATAATAAAATTTGTTTTTCCAAGATTTATACTTAAGAGAATATTTGTTAGACAATAAAGTGTTTCATTTAAGTTGTATAACAGAGTATGATAATAGATTTAAATTATAGATCTTCTTTTCTGAAAATTTTGATATATAATACATAATTTTTGAATTATAGAATAATAGATATTGATTTTATAAGATTTACTTATTTTCTAGATTTTCTAAAAAAACCTATTACAAAAGCCCATTTAGTCCCGGTTGGCAATGCCAACCGGGACTAAAGATGGGCCTCACACGCGCATTTTCGCGGGCGGCCGAAAATATCTTTAGTCCCGGGCGGTACCTTTAGTCCCGGTTCCAAATATTAGTCCCGTGATAGAGACAATGAACTTTTAATTTAATTAAAATATATATTGGTCCCATGGTAGAGACGATGAACTTTTAATTTATTTAAAAATATTTGTCCCGGTTCCAAATATTAGTCCTCCGGGAAGGCCCATTGATGTGGGATTGATGAACAGTTTAATTAATATTAAATGCATGTTATTTAATTTCTTTGACTTCGAAACACCTTTCAAACCCCTCTGAACAACTTCAGATTCTCCCGGAACGATTCCGATTCTCTCTTCTCTATTCTATTATGATCCCGGAACAACCCTAAGTGTCATCTACCACTAAGTGTAGCACCCTATGGTTCAGGAATACGCAAACATGACCGAGACATCTATCCGATCAATGACTAACATCAGTACTTGGAAACCCACGATGGCCCCATGCATTCCACGAATTACTTGATCACTTGAACCTTAAACATCGAGTCTCATTCCCTTTTTCTCTTCAATACTTGGTTTGTCTAAGATTTGATGTTCGGTATCTTTATACCTAGTTCGATCTTGTTATCGATAAACACATTTACTCATTCCCATGATATTACATCACTGTGAACTAGTCACATGCTCACAAGCTTCATAGATGTAATCTCACCGAGTGGGCCCAGAGTACAAGCTAAGAGATCACTGGGATGGATTTATGGAGTACAAGAACTCGGCTGAAGCTGTGAAAAGCTCGGAAATAAATAAGCAGATGCTGCATGAAAGAAATATTACCATGTTATGGGGACAGAAGGCTACAAGGATGCCAGGCCTAAGTGGGAGAAAGCTGAGAACGACATGATTGATAAAGGGATCGTTCCAGAGACATCGGATTGGGCCGAACAGGCAAAGTCCGGTACAAATCTATGTGCATGGGGGAAAGTTGAACCCACAAATAGGGAAGTGTATTTTTACAAATAAACATCTTGCAACACCTTACAAAGCCCTTAAAGATGCAACAAGGAAGTGTGTCACCCTATGGTTCGTGAATAATGCAGACATGATCGAGACCCCTATCTGATTAATAATCAGCAGCAGGACCTGGAGATCCGTACTGACTCCCACACATTCAACGATGACTCTAGTGATTGTGTGAACCTTTAACATTGTAACTAAATCCTTTGTCTCGCAATTTATTACATGTCCGATGTTCGATCATCAGTATCTCCATACCTGTTTGATCTCGTTACCAACATGCACCCTTTTCTTGTTCCCGTGATATAACATCCTAGTGATCACATCAGTTGCTTGCAAGCTATCTCAATGTGATATCACCAAGAGGGCTCTAAGTATATCTATCCGTCATCGGGATGGATAAATCCCACTCTTGATCCATGAGCCTCTACATAACACTTTCGTAGCACTGAACCCACCTTTATAGTAACCCTTTCACGATGTGACGTTTGATGTTACCAAGATACTCTTCCGGTGTTAGTGATTAACATGATCTCATGGTCTAAGGACTAGGATTACTTCGTATGATGTTATAGCAATATAAACACAATGACTTTGATCATAATGCTATACTTAGGATGAATGTTCATCACATCATTCGACCAATATTGTGACCTTGTTATTAACAACATCCAATGTCCATGATCAGGAACACACATGTATTTTGTTTATTAAACACACATGTATTAATGTTTCTAATTAATACAGTTATAGCATGCAAAATAAACATTTATCATAAACATGGAATAATATAATAACCACTTTATTATTGCCTCTTGGGCATATTCCCTTCAGTCTCCCACTTACACTAGAGTCAATAATCTAGTTTGTAAACTTGTATATACAACACCTAGGTATTGAATATACGCGTTTGCTAGTGGTTAACATAATCTCCGGATCTGACATTTTCAGATCCGTGTGTATTTGCATGTCTTTGCGTCTGTACGCATCACTCATTCTCTAATGAGATGGCATTTTATAAATTTAGTCCTTTAGTGAGACCTTTAGTTCCTTTGGGTTAAAACATGTTGATAGTATTGTCATACAATATATCTTCATAGTATTAGCCAACTGTGAACCACACCTAGTTTGGTAACAAACTACTTAACACAATGCCCTCCTTTGTTGCTACTATAGTAGTCATATACTTAGACTTTTGTTGTAGTATCCGTCACAATGTCTTAACTTTGGAACTCATCCAAATCCATCATGGAACTTCATTTCCATTACATTGTGCCAACCATAGTTTAAATTGAGATAAATTTAACTTGTAACTTGTGACAAACTAGTATCAATGTAACACTTTACAATGAACTACTTTCAACTATTTGTCACTTATACATGATATATTCTTAGTTCTTCCAAAGCTCGTAATAATATCTTTATTATCGTCCAATGATCATCTTATGAATCATTCTGGTATATGCTCACAACATTTAGAGCATAGGACATATCTAGATATGTACATATCACGGTATTATTGATCAAAATATTCGTGTTATTTCACTCACCAAGTGTCGATATACTTGAATCTTGATTCAATACTTTCCATGCAGCAAGAACCTTTCTTGTTGTTTCCATATTGAACCCTTTCAATATCTCATATATGTACGTCTGGCACAACCATATTAGCGCATCAATCTATCCATATAGACATTGATGCCAAATATTCTAGTTTTGCCCAAGTCTTTCATCAAAATCTAATTTTAATGAAATTCTTCATCCGTGTCAATAAAATATACGTCATTTACAATCAACAATATGTACTCTACATAATGTATTGGAAATTTGTCTCAGTGCTCCCACTTAATTTCTTGCAAATGCAAGCATCTTCATCGTTTCCAATTAAATTAAACATTTTAATAGTTTCATCATGGTGAAGATTACAACTCCGTTATGCTTACTTTAACCATTGAAGTTTGCATGCCCTTTTAGCATCATTTGAATTAACAAAACCCTTCGAACCGTGTCATGTACATGTCCTAGGTAACCATTCTATTGTAAGGACATTGTTTTGTTTGTTCAACTATCATATATCAAATTATATGTAGTGGTTGCTACATTAATCCGTCAAGAGTAAATATCGCTATGAAAGAACAAATCTTGTCATAGTCAACTCCTTGAACATTGTCATAAACTATTTTTCGACATGTCGACTATTTCATAGATGTTAAACATCTGTGTATATTTCCTTGTAGATCCAAACATGACCGATAGGCTTCATGCCTTTTCGGAGGGTCTTCCAAGTTCAAAACTTGATTTCTTGTGTATGGAAACTATCACGGATTTTATGACTTCTAGTCATTTTATGGAGTCAGGGCCCATCATCGCTTATTTGCATGTAGTCGGTTCATCATTGTCAAAACAATAACGACTTGTTTATCAAATCTAGTTATTTGATCGTTACCCGATGCATATGGTTCAAATAGGAACTCTAATCTCCAAAATCACAACCTTAGTAATCACGGGAGCCATGAGCATTATGGCCGCCACCGGGACACTTTCCGGTGCTGCTCTACTTAGCACATATACCTAAGGTTCAATAACCTTATCAAAGTTCTATTTTCCTCCCACTCAACTTTTCATAAAAAATCCTTCTCAAGAAACTTAATGTTCCAAGCGACAAACTCTTTTGTCCTTGGTGTTATGGAGGAATACCCAACAAATTCTTTGGGATAACCTACAAAGAAGTGCTTATCCGACTTTGGTTGTAAACATTTTACTTATGCAGAGCATACCAAAATTTAAGAAAATACAACTCGGGTTTTTATCCCAAACCATAACTCATATGGTGTCATTTCAACGGATCACGATGGTGCTATTTTCAGTGTAAAAGGGGTAGTCTCTAAAGCTTTAATCCTTAAAATATAATGGGAGTTTTATAAATGACACCTTTGATCTTACCATGTCAAACAAGGTTCGATTTGATCTCTCGAACATACCATACTCCTATGGTTTATCTAGAAATGAAAATCCATGGAACAATTCCTCAAATCTTAGGTGTTTTGCTAAACATGTAACTCAAATATCTTCCTTTATGATTGAATCATGAACTCTTTATTTTCTTGTTACAATGATTTCCCACTTCATCTTGAAAGTCTTTGAACAATTTTCAAATGTTTCATACTTCTTCCTTATTAAGTAAATATACAAATATATTCACTCAAATTTCTGGAGAAAGCATATGAAGCAAAAAGATCCATTGCATATGGCTACACATAATGGACTATATAGATCAACATGCACAACGTCTAATAAGTTAGTCATCCGTTCCTCTTTGGCCTATGAATGAAGTTTTAATTATCTCGAGGAAAGTCTCACAAGCGTCATTTGATCAAAATCAAAGACTCCAAAATTCCATCAACATGGAGTTTCTTCCTATTTTCTTTCCAATATTATTTAAAAGGAGATGTCACTTCGTAAGTGATCTTTCAATCATTTGTCTTGCAACATTTTATCATTAGTTTTATGGACGCGATTTCTCTAACTAGACTTGTAAAAGTTCATCCATCTTCTATGGAATACGGTAATTATTTGAACAACCATTATTCTCATAATACTGAAACAAAATAATAATTATTTAAACAAATCTTGAAGGCAACCTCTGATGTCAACGAGAAACACAATAACACTTTATTTGTTTTCGATGAACATTATCACATATTCTTTTGCTAGTTACCTAGGCCATTGTAGTTCATGAATTGCATTGTTATGTATGACATTTCATACCAACCAATTCGGTATCCAATACCTAATAAACCACATTGTTTAACAAGCAAAGAATACAACCATAACATGTATATCATCTATATACCTTAGTTGGACATTTCTAGTCTTTTCTTTTCTGCCAAATATTTTATAGATTCTCTTTCAGCATTTCTTTTTTCTTTTAAAAGAATCTATCAACATCAAAAGTGGCGCCATACATATGACACATAATCCAAAGCATGTATATTCAAATACTAATACTTTTGGACTTGCACTTTAAAGTTGACCACCATCATCAAATGTTTGGTGTTCTTTCAAAAATCCATTCCTTAATAATCTTTTAGTGTAGTAATCATTTTACCTACATCTTATATTCATCCTTATCATGACAACTTTCATTATCAAGCTACTATAGCTTATAAGAACGAATTGTGAGTATAATGTCAGTTCCCAAAACCTTTTTGGAAGATTAGGATGTCTAGCGTCTCCAACATTCACAAATTCGCATATAATATGAAGACATGTATTTTGCTAAATTATAATCTATAATATTTTAACCATAAACATTGTCTCAGATATCAAAATATCTTCTACACATGATGGCTTCTGAAACAATTTTTTCAACTCCTAGATAACCTCGATATTAAAAACAACTTTTGAATATCAAGAATCATGGAGGCAAACATGATACTTTAGATACTAACATTGGAATTCTTACTCTCGATTTAATACTACTTATTAAACTTCATGGAGTAAATAGAGTTTGCTGAAAGTTTGCAATAGGACTTCTAAACTTTAAATTGACGTTCAAAACAATACGATACCAGTTTGTAAAGCAATATCCAGAATTCTATAGTTCTATTATCTCAATTAAAACTAAGCATAAGGTAGTAAACAGATGCCAATGACTACAACAAATTATGCAAATTCATTTCGATTTAGTTTATGATAAATTGAGTTCGACTAATCCAAATTAGAAATGAACTCCCACTCAAAAATGACATCCCTCGTGTCTTTTTTGGTGATTACATGAACCAAATCCACTACACCAAGTCCGATCATCATGTGAATCGGTGCAGCTTCAAAGGTCAGCATCTATATGGGCATCATATATACCATATGACTCATGCTTAACCTTTCAGTCCGTGTTCGGAAGCCATGTCTGTACATGCTAGGCTCACCAAGTAAGAACCTTAGTACTCGCGTGTGTAGAACTGTCTTACACCCGTTGTATGAAAGCGCAGAGTCGAGTAAACCCGATCATCACGTGATGTCTCGAAACACGATCCATAGAACGATGCATACTTAAGGAAGAACACATTTTTATCTTGATATCTAAATGAGGGATCATCTTATAATGCTATTAAAACGCCAAAGAAGCAATATAAGATACAAACATCACATGTGTAAAGTGAAATGATATGGTTCTTGCACTTGATCACTATCATGTGCATCGTGGTATGATCTTTATCATTCCTTTGTGTGTAAGGCCAACGTCTATGGAACTTACACGTTTAGGTGTGTTGTAAGAGTATCAACTATACACCAACTTACAACATTACCATATCATGACACCAGCCCAGCAACAATCTAAACTAGACGCTTCTAATTTATCCATTATAAGTTTTATGTGGCTTAGGGCTTTCAAAGATAGAACCGGTCTTACCTACGAACATGGAACTACAATGATGATAACCAAATTATTAGAAACTCGTTGTAAATCAGATATTGACTATAGTAGGAGAGACAGACACCTGCTAGCCACTTATGTAAAACTAGTTGTATGTCAAGTGTGGAACAGGTCTCATGTGCGAGGACATGTAAAGTTAGTCCGGGCCGCTTCATCCTACTATGCCACCAATATCCAAAATATATAGAAGATGCAATAAAATGATCATTAATGCCCACATACTCATATGTGTACTACCCGTACAAATCATCTACGCATAGATCTGGTTCTGATACCACTGTTGGGTTCGCAGCATGGAAAACAAAAAAATTCCTACGATGGGAACTATTATACGCCATATCTAGATACAAGCAACAAGTGCATATACATCCAAAGAGAACATACCCTTGAAGAGTGACATAACATTGTTAACGAAACTGATTTCATGGTTGATGTAGTCGTACACTTGCCAATCTCAAGATTGTGATGAAGTCCAGCGAGTCTAGCAGGTCTAGCACCAGCATGTCCAGCAGGTTCAACACCACCAAGTCTAGCATCACAAAGCAGCGGTGCATCCGTGATCGCACACACGTCTGGTACCCCGATAACCGTCCCTTGCTCTAGCAAAGCAGCGGAAGCAGCAATTCCTTTCCAGATAAAGCCACCGGGAACAAGTATCTCGCTAATCCGAGACCATGGAGAATAATTTTTAGAGGGGGAGAGAGATCCTTCACGAGAAGGTGTGTTGTGAGAGGAGGAGAGGGGGCCTTTTATAGGGAGAGGGGGCAGCCAAGGTCCATAGCGTGGCAGCCATGGTGGGTGCCCCCACCTCTTCCACATTCATGTGGGTTGAGCTCCCACTCCCATAACAAGCCTCCACTCAAAATTCTACTCACACATGCATTAATTTTCCACCAAAATTAATGTGTCTCTCATTTAATAAAACTATTTTATTTATTTTATTCAGAATTTTGTTAATTAAATTAATTAACAAACATTCACATAAAACCCCCTGTAACATTTCAATATCACATGCAAAACCAGTTTCTGAAATTTTACCCGAAACAATTACGGTTTCTATCGAAATGATTCCAGTGCTTTCTTAAATATTTATCTAAAACATATTTGCTCCAAATAGTGTGGGTATCCCTAAAGTGTGTCACCCTACAGTTCGCGAATAATGCAGACATGATCGAGACCCCTATCTGATTAATAATCAGCAGCGGGACCTGGAGATCCGTACTGACTCCCAGACATTCAACGATGACCCTAGTGATCGTGTGAACCTTTAACGTTGTAACTAAATCCCTTTGTCTCGAAATATATTACATGTCCAAAATTCGATCATCGGTATCTCCATACCTAGTTTGATCTTGTTACCGACATGCACTCTTTTCTTGTTCCCGTGATATAACATTTTAGTGATCACATCACTTGCTTGCAAGCTATCTCAATGTGATGTCACCGAGAGGGCCCTGAGTATATCTATCCATCATCGGGATGGACAAATACCACTCTTGATCCATGAGCCTCTATATAACACTTTCATAGCACTGAACCCACCTTTATAGTCACTCTTTCACTGTGTGACATTTGATGTTATCAAGATACTCTTCCAGTGTTAGTGATCGACATGATCTCATGGTCTAAGGACTAGAATTACTTCGTATGATGTTATAGCAATATAAACACAATGAATTTGATCGTGACATACTTCAGATGAATGTTCACCACATTATTCCACCAATGTTGTGACCTCATTATTAACAACATCCAATGTCCATGATCAGGAAACCTTGATCATCTTGTTAATCAATGATCTAGTTTATATGAGAGGCATTACTAGGAACTTTGTATTTTGTCTATTAAACACACATGTATTAATGTTTCCAATTAATACAATTATAGCATGCAAAATAAACATTTATCATAAACATGGAATAATATAATAACCACTTTATTATTGCCTCTTGGGCATATTCCCTTCAATCCATGAAGGTGGCGGTCGGCTTTTCCTTACCTTCTGGACCTAGACCAACTTACCATTGCTCTCCGGTTCCAAATGGATACACTGTTGTTGGTGTGGATGAAGTTATGGAGGGATTTGAGCACCTAAAGCTTGACTTCCCTACAGGTGAAGGGGATCTGAATAAACTGGGAGAAGCCATGAAAAGCACCGTTCTAAGGCCAAAGGAAAACATCGTGCTTCCAAATTGGACACCAAGACCACCGACTTCTTAGAGTAGCAATCCAGCTCAACCTCCGCCGCCTCAGCCGTCTCCGGCGTGTCTGTAGACTCTGCCACGTCTGCAGACTCCGCCACCTCAGCCATCTCTAGCGCATCTACAGGCTCCACCGCCTCAGCCATCTCCGTTGTGTCAGCACACTCCGCCCCTCATCCCCAGTTGCAAAAGAGGGAGAGGACCACCGCTCCGGTGGCTAGTACGACAGCTGCGGAGAAATCCTTAGCATGTACAACGAAGAAAATCAAGCAGGCTCCTACCAAGTTACCTTATGACCTGACTGCTGAGGAACTCAAAAGGGTCGTGGCTGAAGATGTGAAACGCCATCTTGCACCGAAACGACCCCGCCAAAGCAGTATATAGCACCGAAAATAGTGAAATACTTTGTGGGCATGCTTGAGCGACCAAGGCCATAAGATCTGTCAGACTATGATCGCTCTATTATCAAATCATATAACACAGATGTGAAGCGATCGAGAAGTAGTAGTGCAAGCAGGAAAACAATTCCCCATCTCAGAGAATAGAAAAACCAATCGTGCCCCCCCGCTGGACGTGTTTTACGATGATGATCCGGAGGTTGAACGACTAGTCACACTAATGGCTAGAGTTCTTGGTATGACTGTTGCTCAATAGTTAGGCAATGAAGACACACCCATGCCCGAAGTAGTATACAAATACGAGTATGGGAAGCCTCTCATCAGACCTGAGGAGGTCCCGCATCTGCAAACACATATGCGAAGATTGCATGAGTGGTATATGTAAGCCTCAGAGGAAGGGAAGATCATGCTCATAGCGGCAGTCATAGATGAGCATTACTTCCGTGGAAACGATGAGATACATATTGAATTTTCCGAATTATTTCAGTTAATCAATCAAAACGCCCTCGACAAATCTCTCGTTAGTTCTATTGTTTGTAAGTGATTTATTTCTGTAATTAAGTCTATAGTTCAGCTCGTTCATTGCATGCATAGTTATCCTCACTATATTCTTTTGTATGCTATTATGTAGAATGAAGATTCTCGAATACAAAAGAGGACAAATCTATGACCTTGGATTCATTGACCCAAATGCCATTCATGAAGTCATGGTAAAAAATAATGCCAAGGAAATAGAGGATTACTTGCTAAGGTTTTTACTGAAACAAAAAACCAAAACGGAAATACTATTTTCTTACAACTTCGAGTGAGTGTTACTATCTTATACACATTTGATTTTGTTTACTCAATGTTAAGTGTAACTGATAAGTTATGCATGCGCAAGTTCCACTTTATTTTGTTAATAATTCAAGTTGACCAAGGAAAAGTACTTATCATGGACTCGAAACATAAAAACCTTGAGATATGGGCAGACCTGATTTATATGCTTCAGAGGTAATTTCAATCATTATCGTACTATATTGGACTATTTCGTTCATTTCCTGATATCAAGTAATTAATAACTCCTTTACTCATTTTCTTTGTCGGACAGGGTTTGGAAATGGTTCATTAAGGCTGTTAGGGGTGAATGGAAAGAGGAGCTGCAATTTCGAGAACTCAATATAAGTAGTACTATATAGCTAGGTCCGCGCATCTCTTTGATTCTTGTTTCAATACCATTATCATGCTTGATATTTTGATTGAACTCTATTCTTGTGAAGTGTTTGAGGCAGGGAGCCGGGAATAATTTATGTGGATACTACGTTTGCGAGTACATTCACCGGACGACCTGTGAGCTGTGCAGAATTTCACAACAACTTGCAGTATGTAAACAATATTCACAATATTATTTTATTACCATCAATTGTGTTGAGTTTCATTCATATATATTGATCCCCTTCTTTAAATTAGGTCGAACGGATGTGGGCTGGTCTCCTATCAAAGGACCGCGTACGAGATATTTAAGAGGAATTGGCGGGATTCTTAGTTAAGGAGGCCATAGATCCAACCGGAGAATATCATAGGAAATTTATATTTAGACAATAGGCATCGTAAGAGAAATTATATTGTGTATATGCATGAACTTGTACCGTACGTAATTTGTTCGACCAAACATGGAGAAAGAGGTCACTTCGATCTCTATATTCATGACGATGTTGTGTAATGGTTCATTGCTGTATGTAGTAGCGTCGAGTTGTATATATATCATCACTCGGCACGTCACTTACGCCAAACCTCTCCCTCCTGCCACGGCAGAAATCAGCCCCAAAACTCTGCCGTGGCAGCCGAAACCCCCAAAGCACTGTCGCGGCGGAGCTCCTTTTGTCCCGGTTCGTGGTACGAACCGGGACTAAACATCCTCCACCCCCCGCACTCCATCGCGGTCACATGAAGTGCCTTTAGTCCCGGTTCGCAACACAACCGGGACTAAAGGGGGGCCTCTAGTCCTGATTGCGCAACTAGGACTAAAGCCAGTTACGAACTGGGACTAAAGCCGTATATTCCACTAGTGAAAGCTAAAACATATTATATTTTGGAACGATGGAGTATTTCCTTGTAGTGAATAATCGAAAATTCCGGAACGTCGTCTCTTTTCTCTTTTCATTTGAGGGTTCTTCAATCATCTGTTTTCTTTCATCATGCCTGGTAACTGTCATTATGGTCAAGCCTATGGCTAGTCCACTAATCATGTTATCGTTAACACCAAGACCACTTAGAAAGACAAATGGACTTTCACATGGTTACTCGACTATATATACTTTTTGAGACACAACTAAATAAAAAGTCTATAAACCGTGATCCTGTACAAAACATAGGCCTGAATACGTAAACCCATATTATAAACCCGAAATGCTAAATAATCCCAACTTACAAAGAAAACTGAAAATCTGGTGAATTCCAATACTACCGGTGATGGACAAATACTTTTCCATAGAGAACTCAACGATGATAGCACCTACATACTCCAGCCAATACATTTTGCTAGTCAGTGGTGTGTTCTTCTGACTATATTAAGGCACGCATGAAACCTTGTGAAATTTTCAGCAAACCTAGCTCTCCGCTGCCAGAAGACAAGGCTGGTAAACACCGGATAGATGACAGACCATCTGTGGCAACGTGGCCCGTCATACATAGTCGGTGCGATCGTAACACCCCACCCCCCCCCCCCCCCCCCCCCCCCCCCCCAATAGATAATCTGAGGAGAGTATCTATATCGTAGTACTATATACTAACTCAACATGTGGAATCTAATATGAACAGAACTTTCCAAGTATAAACTTCATGTTAGCTCTCCGGTTGATTTTATACGGACGCTGCGTATGGTACCAAAGATCAATTGATAATTGTTTATACCCTTGGACAGACAGAAGAAAAAAATTGAAGAAACCGAACTAAAAATGTCATATAACCCTTGAACTAAAAGTCTGAAGGCCAGAGCCACACACAACCATTAGCGCCATCCTGATTATCCTTGCTGTAATGATAACCCCGTGACACAATCCTTTCCATGTGATGCTTGCTTTCTCTTTCCCAACAACGCACGGTGCAATTGCCGATGTCCAAGCTTGCTAATAATCCTTCCCTGTTGCTTTGGAGATGGGTGTGTTGCTTTAAGTAGTAGATGCGGTTGCCCTCCACCCCGCCGCGGCGGCCAGCTTCTGAAATATGCTCTGCCTTGCAATTCGCTGGTCCTAGGAACAAGGCATGGTCTCCTAAGCTCGTCACCTCATCCCAGGTGTATCTTCGCGATCTTGTTGTGTCGTCATTGTCGGTCAGCACAAAAATCCTGAAAAAATGGCCTGTTTATAACCTGTATCCTATTGGTTCGACCTTCATCGCTATTGCTAGCTTGCCGTGCAGTTCAAAGATGTAATTTACGGCAGATGATAATTCAAATTCTACCGTGTACAACTTGCTCATTGCAACGCCAAAGAAGAAGCTCTGGATGGTCTCCAGCTGAGCGCCTCCTTGGTCCATGCCGATGCGGAACATGATTAGATTCTCGGAGGTAACTCCGTAGAGCTTTCCGTTACAGAAGGCAATGTCCAGTAGATTCCCGTGGCCAGTAGATCCCCATGTCCACGCGCTGTCCAGGCAGCCAACCATGCGGACCCCAACAGTGCACAGTGAGTTCATAGCGGCCGCGCGCCATGGAGAGCAGACGGCGGCGAAGCGCGCCCGGTCGTACGCGGAGACGGACAGGAGGTAGATGGCGGAGAGGAGGTCACCCGGGAGGTCTGACCACGGCCGATCTTGCCTGGCGCCGCCATGGACGGACATCGCGTGCCTGTTAGGTTAGGGTGAGCTGGCACGATATCGATCTGTCGGATGCGTACAACAGATCGCACAATAAGTACGTATACAACTGTACAAGACTGCACAATCGATCGGGTGCCACAAGCCTATTCCCTGATTTACCATTTTTTTTCTAAAAACTGAAGTTGGTATTTTCAGCATTCTTTTTTTAGTTCTTTGAACTCCTTTAGATTTAGGCAGGAATTTTTCTTGAGCAAATACTTTTGATTAGATTCACGGATACTAGACAAATGTGACCGGTTTGCAAAAGTTTTGTGATATTTTCCATCGGTGCATAGCTGGAAAAAGAGTACCGCTCAGATACATAATAAGTGTCGTCGATTTAATAATACATCTTTTATACTAAATCAGTGATACTTATTATGGATTGAAGAGTATACATATATAACTTGGTTTACCGAAACAGATCCGTGACTCTCAAGATAATATGTGATCAGTTTAGAAAGAATTTGTGCTTGTTTGCGAGCAACATGTATGACATGGTTTATAGTAACATATGGCAAAAAACAATAGATATATATGGCTATGAATAACTTGAATACATGTAATAATAAACTCATCCATCTTACTGCACATCCTCAAAACACTCAATTTGTTCCTTTGCGTCACTATATCTCAATTTCAAGGAATATCCAGGATGCAGAATACAATTTTTGATGCCATATGCAGAATACACACGATACTTCATCAGACGAAACTTATTCATTCTCTTATTCAGTATGAGGGCATGCTCGAGGACCATCTCAAAACATATATCTTAAATTATTATAAAGATCTGTTTGGATACCCTGACGTAGGAAACTTCTCGAGCCCCGAACAGATGACATTCCCCATGTTTACGCTGAGGAAAATAACCTTCTTACCGCAATCTATACCGAGGAGAAAGTAAAGAAGGTGGTTTTTCAAATGGAACGCAACAAGAAACCAGGTCCAGATGGATTTCTAGCCAAGGTATATCATAAGTTTTAGGGTGTCATCAAATTTGATATTGTAAAATTGTTCGGCTTCCTTCATGCTGGACAACTGAAAAAGAGAAGTATCAACTAGTTAAATTGAGTGTGATTTCTCTTACCAAGGATCAAGGTGGGCTAGATATTCACAACCTTGGGGTTAAGAAAATCTACTAAGAAAATAGCTTTATAAGCTTGACATGGGTATGCCCTAGGGTACACGAGATTAGCCTATATGGTTTGGCCCAAGAGAAGCCTATAATGAAAGTGGAGTCCAGGAAGGTTCGGGTGGCCCAAGCCTAGGGAGAAGCAACTCCTTGGAGGACACGACAAAGTGTAGATAGGTAACTTTAAAGATAAAAATCCTTATCTATAACCGACTCGGCCTGCTATCTCGAGACCTGGCCTTCCTATATAAAGGTTAGGAGGGGCGGCGAGAACACACCCCACGCTACCCTAGTTCATACACCGCCAGATTGAATCTGCGCACCCCTGTAATCCTCGACTTCATCTGTAATCAAGAGCAGAGAAACAAGAGTAGGGTTCTTCTGAGGGCCTGAACCTTGGTAAACCTCGTACCCCTGATGTGCTTGTTTGCTAGCCAATCGATGCCTTCAGCGCTCCTCACTTGCTCAAACCTAAGTCCATCATCCATGTGCATTGACGAGTTAACCCCTCATCAATTGGCGCCGTCTATGGGAACAGGGAGCTGTGATGTTGCAGCCTTGACGACTCCATCACCCGCGATCTACAACTCCGTTGCAGCGGAGAGCCGTATCCTCTTCGGCACCTTCGACGTCACCGTACACTCACCAACAACTCGCCCGGCCTTCAAGTGCATGGGAGATAGAACCAGCATATCGATCGGGACCTTGAAAGGGAGGCCTTTCCATGGTCTGTCTCCCTCTGCTCGATCAAGCCACAACTATCTCAACGTAGCGCAATATTCACTAGCCTCAGATTCTTCAGCCCTAACCCCTGAGAGATTTTTTTTTGGAGCACACCAAAAGTTATATCTATTCCTTGCTTGCATTGCATCGACGCACTACCCCTGCCTTGCTTGCATCCAGGCAGACCACAAAAAACCCCTATTTTTTCACGCATGTAAAGAACCACCGCGGGCGGGAGGTCCAGATACAACATAAGGTAGACTGGTGTCGCTGCAATTGACGAATCGATCAAGATTAGCTGCCCACTCCCCTCCAGCAGCTTCGCCTTCCAGGTTGGCTCGTGCCCTGCTACTTTGTTGACCAAAGGCTGTAGATCCCTCTTGCGTAGATGGACTGGCGATAGCGGCATGCCCAGGTACTGAATCGGCAACGACAGCTGAGAATTGCCATGATTGGCTGCAGGTCGATACCGCCACATCTGATCGGGGATGCCACGCGAGCTCTTGGATAGGTTGCAGTGCAGCCCTGACGCCACTTTGAACGCTCGCACGAGCTGCAGCGCCGCCTCTGCTTGAGAAGCTTGATCAAGAGCTAGAGCTCGACAGTCCTTATTTACTGTTGGACAATCTTGAGAAGCTTGAAATATTATTCATAGTTCATACTGCATGCAGCCTGCCTTTCTTCTATATGTTTGCCATTCATCTTTTCTAGTGCATGCTTGCGTCTGTATGTTTGCTTGGATGAAATGTGTACTTGCTGTATGGATGCATCAAGTGCCCAGCCTTGGGGGTATACAACAAGAGCCTCTGTTTCTATTTGAATTTTGAAATGCCATGTTTTCATATGGTTGCATCTGCATGTTTGATTTGATCGATACTTCACTTGATATATGTATGCACGGTTCAGTTATGTATGTACATGATGGATGGTACGGTTTCCAGACAATTTTGTATAAACCTTGTACAGATATGGCTTGATGTGGTTTCTCTATGCCACATAACTTTCACGTTTCTCTAAAAAAAAGCAGCTAAATTAAACTAGTATAAGAAAATTAGTTTTGACTGACATAATAGAACACTAACAGCAGCAAATTTGCCCCAATTACAGCAAACAAATTAAGCAGGCACACCAATATGCAAAAATTAGGAGCCAAGCAGGAGAGCACGAGTAACTTGGGGCGTCTAGAGAGCCTTTTCTGGATCTTGCCGCCCGCGATGGTCCCGGAAGCTGTTGTGCAGGAGATTGATCAAGCCATCGACATGGTGCTAAAAAGAAGGTGTTGCATGATCAAGTTTGACAGGAGGAAGAATGTGTACACATCAAAATTGCAGAAAAATTATAGTATTACTCTTATAAGGGGGAAAAAAGCATTGTATCACAGTCGTATCCATGTTTGAGAGAGCTTGACCAATTTTATATTATCTGATAAACCTATATAATAGGATGGAAGCACAAAGATGGAATCTTGTCTCAGTCCCCACCCACCCCAAACCAGACTTACTATACCTGGTAAGTGTTGGCATCCAGGATTGAGAGAGCATGATCAAGTCTGACCTTGGAAGAAGAATGTTGACTGTTGAAAACAAAAAGATCAAAAAAGCAGAAAATTATACTTTTCTGCCAAAAAGAGAGGAAATTATGTCACAGTTGTTAACCATGTTTGAGAGATCATGGTCTGATCACAAATAAAAGCCATATATGAGTATATAGGTACTGACAGCAGATAGCATAGTTCATATACATAGTTGATTGACACGGTGCTAATCTGTGGCAAACCAGAATGAGACTCCTCTTAAACCAAGGCCCGGCGGAGGCGGTGTCGTCGACTTATTCTGGTGCGCGTCGCCTGCTTGTAGCTGAAGGAGTTGGGGAGGGCCGTGATGAAGCCTGGCTTTTCGGCAACGCCCTTCACCTCCTCATCCGTAAGGAGCGCCGAGAAGCCGGTGGCGACGGTAGTGTAAAGGTGTCTCAGGCGCGGCTGGCCATCTCGGGTCATCTTGGTGGGCAGAAACGACTCGTACCAGGCGCGGCGGGCGGCGTAGTCCATGTCGTCGCCGCCGCCGGGGGGAGTCTTGAGGAGCACGATGTATGTTCTGTACCCTCCCGGTGAAAGGGGTTGCAGAAAGGGACGGGGGTTCCTTAAGCGGAGGCGCGTGGCACCGGTGGACATCTCGACGGTGGACAAGCTTGTCATCACAAGCACAAGGGCTAAGGCAAAGTGGGGAACGACAGCCATGGCGGCCGGCCGGCCGGCGCGGCGTGGATCTGATGCGGGGCGGCGCCGCAATAGGAGGAGATGGAAAAAGGGGGGACGCGAGCGAGCGAGCGAGTAGGCTTAGGTGATTTGGGTCTCGCCATTTTGGTCACGTGATCGAGCCAGCGATTTGGGCCCGAAACTTGCGATCGTTCAATTCATCAACACAAACACTTCCGCTTCCTTCACACTCGAACAGGCATGATACCATAAAAAAAACAGGCATGATATATCATGACGTGTACTAGTTTTCTCTAGGGTTAGCGACTGCGATGGCGAAAGGCTCATCTCAAGCACCGATTGACACCTGACCTCTCTCTCCGACTTGTGATCCACTCAGGCCTATTAAGGGGACGCCGTGCACGTCTTCCTTGGTGACACGGGAGGAGGGTGGGTAGGGCTATGCGATCAGATCGGACAACAAGGAACCCTAACCGATGGCAAAGTTTCCGCACACAAGGGTAGGGGATGTTGTGTTCCCGAAGGAGGATCTGGAAAATGTGCGGGAGGGGGCTCGCTGGATGGCAGTTGTAAAGGTGCACACTGCGAAGCAATTTGGCAATCAATGGGTTCTTCGAGAAGATGGATTTCGCCTGGGATTTTGCACGGAAGTGGACAATCAGACCAATGGAGGAACAATCTCTTTGTTCTCCAGTTGTCGTTTGGGAGACTTTGGGAGACTAGAACATGGCGATGTACGAGGGCCACTGGATTTTTTGCCAGCAAGGTGTGCGCCTGGAGCCTTATGACGGGATTGTGGATCCCAAGTCGGTGACTCTTTATCACATATATGCATGGGCTCAAATTCGAGGCATTCCCCTACTATTCGCAAGGAGGAAATCATGAAGGACATGGCGGCAAGAATCGGAGAAGTACAGAGTGTTCATCTGTATGCTCTCAGCGCAAGTGGCACAAGTTTGTACGGATGAGGGTTAAACTTGATGTGAAGAAACCACTCACGAAGTTTGTAGGTCCGCACCCGAGGCAAGCGAGAGGATACACTTTCATCTTTTATATGAGAAGCTACCTCGTTTCTGTGATGTGTCTGGCCCGTTTGGACATTGTGTTCTAGAGTGTGGTGAACTTTTAAACAATATATGCGTGAGATGACTGTACTAGTAGAGGATTAGCATCCCAAACTCGATAAAATAAAATATATATTTAATATTAATCTCCAATTAACATTCAAATACATATATTATCATATTCCTTCACTCCGGAACTCCTTCCTATCACCATCGGATGTTACCCGGAACTAATCTGGTTTCTCTCTCTCTATTTCTCCTACGATACCTCATCTACCCTAAGCGTCCCCACCCTTAAGTGTGACATCCTTCGGTTCGGAAACACTCCGGACATGATCGAGCCTACTCTCACATCAATGATCAATAGAGGGACCTGGATGGCCATGTGACCCCCATGCGTTTCACGAATATAATCGCTTGAACCGTGAGACAGTCATTTCCCGTTCCCTTTGTCATTTGATACCTAATTCATCCGAGACTTGATCTTCGGTATCCCCATACCTTAGTTCGGTCTTGTTATCGATGAACTTGTTTACTCGTTCTTATGTCGTTGCATTCCGTGACCAAGTAACATGCTTGCAAGCTTTATTAATGCAACGTCAGCGACATGGACACATGTATCTATCCGTTACATGGATTAGACAAATCCTGGTCTTGATATGTACTCCTCTACGCATCCCTTTGGAAAAACCGAATGGCACATTTTTTATCACCCTTTTACGAGATGATTCTTGATAACCATCTAAGCTTCCTCTAGAATGGTGATTTGCATTACGTCACAGTCAAAGGATCAGGTTGCGAGGTTCTCTTTGTTTTATCATCAATGGTGAACTTTGTAACTAGATCTCATTTAAGATATAACGGTCGGATGTTTGTCTATCATGTCATTCAACCAATGACATGACCTCATTGTCAATTGGCATAAATGCCCATGATCTTGAAACCCAGATCATCCTCATGACCAATGAACTAGTTCGCTAGAGGTAACTAGAGACACGGTATGAAACGTATTATGAACATATAGGAGATATATCAAATAATACACTTTATTATTTGCCTCTAGGGCATAACTCCTTCAATATCTTGGTGGTTCGTCTTTATTACACCTACATGTGATGCTTCATTTGATTTTCACAATCAAGGTTCATAACAATTATAGCATAGTTCGATGAACCTATATATTGAATAGGGGATTATATATCAATCATTATCATTATAACCTCTAGAGAATAATCCCAAGATATGTAACAATAGATCAATTAGAAAAAGAACAAGATGCAACAATAGATCAATTAGAGGAAAAATAAGATGCAATAACAAATCGATTAGAGAAAGAACAAGATGCAACCAATCGATTAGAGAAAGAACGAGGTGGAACAGCAGATCGATTAGAGAAAGTCCAAGATGCAACATCAGATCACTTAGAAAAGGAACCTTAGTCTTAGATGACTCCGGGGCAGAGATTGCGTCGGTTTGGTAGGCCATCCCAAGTTGCCGAGGCATCACCACATTTTGGAGGGCCAAAAGTAGTAGAGATGAGAGTTAGTGAGATTTAGGATATGTTTAGAAATGACTATGTTTAAATCTATGGTTGTCCTTGCCGAGAGTGGAAGCATAGCGTCGTAAAGAGATAGGAGTTGAGAATGGGGACTTAAGGTTCCATGTATTATATAAAAAATTAGGTGGACAGTTGGTGAGATCTAGTGTTTTCCTTTATGGGCTCACTTCTAGAAAATAGCTATAGATGGAAACGCTTTCTCTAGCGCATATAAAAGTGCGTGCTCCACAGAATTATTTCTGTGGCACATAAAAATGCACGCGCCACAGAAATATGGAAATTCTGTGGCGCACGCAACCCATAAGCGCCACAAAAATGAGTGTTTGTGTGACACATATTTCTGCTTGCGCCACACAAATTTGATGGGACCCACAACCACGTATGGGTGGATAGGATTTTGTGGTGCATATGTCTATATGCGCCACACAAAGTGATGATTCTGTGATGCACATGGCTTCAGTTTTGTAAAAAATAAACGAAAATCATAAAAACTTTAAAAAATAATTTCTTTGAGATGTAGTTATATTTTGGGGTATAGTTGTAAGAAAAATTGAAAAACATGAATTTTTATGTATTTTGCAAAACAAAAGGTCATGTCTCGGTAAAACGGCTCTAGATTTTGCATATGACCTCCATAGAAAATCTTTAACCTATCAAACCGAGCCTCGAAATTTCCTACTTGAATTCATTGTCCAATGGTTGTTCTGGATTTATAGAATCCCCAAATTTGAAAAGAGTAAAATTTTATTTCAAAAAGAATATTTTTTTCCTGCAAAAAAATAAAAATGTATAGACAATTATGTGGGCGGGATTCGAATTTGGAATTCCGCCAGTGCCCCTTCTCCCTCTCTTTTCTACCTTCCTCCTTCTCTTTTCTCCTCTCTTTATCTTTTTTCTCCTTCCCTCCTCTGCATTACTCCTCTTCTCCAATTCTCCTCTCCTCCACTTCCTCTCATCTCTCCTTCTTCTCCCCTTCCTCCCCTTCTCCTCCCTCCTTCTTCTCCACTCTCCGGCGACCTCCTCCTCCACCTCCGGCCATGGCCACCTCCTCCACCTCCACCACCCCGGTGACCTCCTCCTCCGACAACTCCTCCTCCTCTACCACCTCGAGTGACCCCTTCCTCCTCCGGCCACCACCTCCGGTGGCCTCCTCCTCTTCCGGCCTCCTCCTCTTCCAGCCACCACCTCCGGCGACCCCCCTCCTCCACCCACCTTTGGCCTAGCCCTTCTCCGTCGACCCCCACCTCCAGCGGCCTCCTCCTCTGGCCACCACCACCTCCGACGACCCCCATCTCCGGCCTAGATCTGGCTCGCTTTTTTTTGAAATTTGAAAAAAATTGTGGCATATTGGCAATATGCGCCACATAAATTTGATTTCTGTGGCACATGTCAATATGCGCCACAAAACAATTAGTGGCGAGGTAACAGTGGCGCATCCAATACGCGCCAGATAGCTAGTTTCATAGTAGTGGCTTTAGAATAAGTGTGCCCAATAACGTGGGCCGAATTTGCATAAAGGGCCCGTAAATCGGTCACCAGCAGCTCGGGTAGGTAGTGGTGGGCTGCACCTGTCAGCTAGATAAGCCTAACCAGTTAG
Organism: Avena sativa; assembly: GCA_916181665.1. Lineage (NCBI taxonomy): Eukaryota > Viridiplantae > Streptophyta > Magnoliopsida > Poales > Poaceae > Avena > Avena sativa. The sequence continues at coordinate 453,894,390 of OV702296.1, read as the reverse complement.
CGGGCGGTGATTGATCATTCTATAGTGTACGACCAACAATTAACGGTGCTTGCAATGGACGACACAATTTGGAAAAGCCTTCGTTGGCCAAGCATGACAAAAAAAATCGCCTCCCTTGCGTACCATCATGTAACACATAAACTAATATCTACCGGTGTTGTATCTACCATTGCGCATTAGTGGCTGCCGCGGAAAAATGGTCTCACGATTTCTCATCCGCCGTGTAACCAATTTTTGCAGGTATTTTTGGCTTATATCGCCCCAAAAAAGTGTTGCTCTAAAAAAATTGAATTTTACCCGTGGAGAGGAACTGGTAATGTGGACCCTCACCGATGGACATTTCCTACTAGTCAACCCACAACTCCCTCCTCCGGCCACCTGTCGCCCTTGTCCACCCGCGTCGTCCCCTCCGCCTGCCCACACCCCCTCCTCGAGCCCACACCGCATCCTTGGGCCCATGAAGGCCACACCCCATCCCCGATCAGCCCCCTTTGGTCATAAGATCCATGCTGCCACCACCTCCTCGACATCCTCCTCCACCGACACTCGGCCTCCTTCTAGATCGGCCGCCACCACTCCTCCCGAGTTGTCGAGGGCGAGACTCGGTGCCCCTACTCTGGCTTAGGTAGTGGTGGTGGCCACATCTCCACCGAGTGGGACCTTTCCTCAATGTCAACCCTCCATCGACACCACCCTCTCCTCGACATCATCCTCTTGCGTGAGTATTTTTTGCGAATTAGATGAACTCGGCTATAGTCAAAATTGTTTAGGTAGTTGTAACATCTTTTTAGGTTAGTCCAAATAGGTGGAGTTAGTAGTAGCGTCATTTATGGTTAAGAGGGAAATATTGAAATACAGGGCAGCGTCCATGAAACAACCAAGCCAAATACGCAGTAGGCAAGCTAGCCCTGTTGAAAACATAGCAGGCAGCCGTGCCAACAATGCTACACATAGGGAAGAATTTGTTACGGAATCTGCTTACGGACTGACGTGGCAATCAGTCATGAATCCAATTTGAGATAAAATCAGAACAACCGCTCAGCATCTCCAATCGGAAGGAAACACATGCGTCCGTAACTTTTGTCCGTGAAAAAAATTCTGTATTATTGCAGCCGTGCATTTCTTCTCATAAACATTCCATCTATCTAATCAATTCTTGGCTCATAGTACGTACGTGAATATCTTGGTGGTACAGCCTGTCAGGGCATGTACTACTCCCTCCGTTCGAAAATATAAGACGTTTTAGCTTTGTAAATATAATGTATATAGACGTCTTTTAGTGTATAGGTTTGTAGAGGTTCGGAGTGAACATATACTATACTAAAAGCATCTAGATGCATTCATTTCATAAAGCTAAAGTGTCTTATATTTCCGAATGAAGAGAGTATATATACGATGGTTTCCAATCTATTTCCTGTAATTTCTGTAGTACATCGCATTGATCACCATGCGTTAATTACGGGGTATGCTCCCAAACTCTACGGCTTGCGTACGTGTATAATAGTACTATCATATCTTTGTGATCAAGCCTAGCCTAGCGTGTTAGCACATTGTTCCCTATAATCTTGCTGTATATCGCATTGGTCACCAAGGATTCTCACCGCCAGTCAATATAAATCAGTAGAACTTTCCTCTCCTCTCTTCTCTCATAATGCATGCCTTTCCTCTCTCTACGTCGGCTGCCACCGCCATGGCTGTGGTTCGCGACACTCATCCCTATGAACACACGCACGCACACCCTACCCCTATGAGTACCTCCGAGAGACTGAGCCGGCGGGTCTTGAGATTGACGAAGTCACCACAGGCGCCTCGCTATCGGCGGGAACGTCGTCTCCCACTGAAAGAATATTCCGCCTTTATAAGACATCAAAGCGTCAAACCTGAAATTTGAACTCTGGTGGGCTGGGGGTACCATTGTCCTCCTAACCATCCAGCCACGGGTTGGTTCTCGGTTGGACGGTCACGAATGTTGCCCCTCTAGATGATAACATGGAGACCTATACAGTTAAGGTAGAGATGCCCAGTGAGGTGAGTGTTACAGTGGAACCCAACACCCTCAACTTCACCTTCACCAGGGAGAAGCTTTCACCTTCTCCTTGGGTACCCCCGACGAGGATGGAGTTGTGTACCAAGGAGGTGTTACTTTGACCTCAAGCATGCACACAGTCAGAAGCAGGATGGTCGCCGTAGCTGGCCTCGCCAGCCCTCAGCCTTCCACCGCTTGGAAAATCGACCTGCTGCTTCTGCCACCTCCTTATTACCACAAAATTTAATAATGTCTTCTTTTCAGAGGAAAATAATAATGTGCTGTGCATTCTCTTCTTGCTGTACCCTACGTACGAGATCAAGCTAGAAACAAAATTATATATATTCAAGCGTGTGCTTCAAAATTATATATATTCTCTTCTTGCTGTACCTACGTATGAATGATGGCCCTGGCAAATACGAGGGAATTACCTCCAATGTAACAAAAGCATCCTAAAAATAAATTCACACTTTATATTATGTGATTTCAAGTAATATGAATTTTTAATCGTCGCATTTTTTTCTAATAAATGTCACGTGCAGTTAAGCATTTTTTAATCATGTCAACATCGGGGATGCATCCTCGATGTATCGAACTTCTCGTGACTAGTGTTATCGATACCTTCTTGATACTGAAATAATACCATTTATGGGGGGGGGGGGAAGGCCTCCTATGGTTTTCCTAACAAACAATAGATTTTAATCATATTTTAATTAAAAACTATATGATATTTATGGATACGTCATAGTATTGACAACATGTGTTGTTTGCATATGCTACTACCCCAAGATGTTGAATTCAAATTTTAACTACGAGTTAAAGTTATACATGTTTTGGTCGAAGTATATATTATTCAAGACCACCTAAATACCTAATCAACAACAAGTGATGCTTTGATGATATTTGCGTTAGAGTAGCAAAATCCATAATGAAATGGAACCAAAGATAATTCATGCTTGATGTTGACAGCTAGTTCCATCTCTTTTTCTTTACCAAAACAGAAAATTTCACCATTTGAAAATTAATTTTAACCTGGCCAATTGTTCAAAGATAGAGAGCATTAGCTTCATATTAATAACCTTCTCTCAATCATGCTCCATAAAAAATTACGATAGCGAGCATATGTGGGATGAGACTTGCAACAACGTCATCCTATTTTGCACAACAAATTAGGATAGCGAGCATATCAGTAACAATATTGAACATGAGTGGAGACAGAGGATCACCTTGTCTCAAACCTTTTGTAGTTTGAAAATAATGGCCAATATCAGTATTTACCATTATTCCAAAACTATCTTCTTACACAAATTGTTTATTCCAGTCACACCATTATGGATCGAATCCCTTCATGTGTAGCACTTGCTGCGAAAAAAGTCCAGTTCACATTGTCATATGCTTTTTCAAAATCAGTACTTTAATGCACAACCTCCAACTTCTTACGATGAAGCTAGTGGATAGTCTCTTGCAAAACAACAACTCCTTCAAGGATATGACGCTCCAGAATAAAGGCGGTCTAGGTAGGTCTAATCACTTTATGAGACACTCAGTAATGTGATTGGTAACTACCTTAGTGAACATTTTGAAGTTCACAATTGAGTAGACATATAGGTCTATATTGTTGTATTTGCATGACATTTTCCTTTTTGGGGAAGAAGTGCAATGACTCCGAAGTTCAATTTAAATAGAGGCAATTCTCTTGTTTTCAATTCATCAAAAAGAGCCATAAGATTATTTTTTATGAAATCCCAAAAGGTTTGATGAAACAGAGCAGGTAACCCATATGGTCCTGAAGATTTATTATGTTCCATCTGAGAGATAGTCTCAAAACCTTCTTCTCGGTAAACTCAGTAGTAAGAATAACATTTTCTCCAGCTAAAAGATGAGGAATGTCATGTACCCGTTCGTCCATGATATATAACTTATTATAATCAGTCTCACCAAAAATCTTTTTGTAATACTTAGTAATATAGACCTTTAAATTGACCTCTCCAACTATGGTTCCTTTTTCTTGCTCTAGTTGGAAGATTTTATTTTTCTTATGTTTACCATTTGCAATTAGGTGAAATTATTTAGTATTGTTTCCACCTCCTTGGAGCTCATTTGGTTTCTTCATCATGTCCAAGTTTATTAAGACACTCATAAGCATCTTTAAGATTTTACTTTTATGAAATAGTAAATCAACAAGTTTTACACTTGATGTCCAGTTCATCAATAATGGACAATAAACGCTCTTTTTCAATTTATATTTGCCGCCTAGGTTCTTCTCCCATCCTCTCAAAAAAAGCGTAAATGCCTAATTTTAATTTTCCACAATTGAATAGGAGACTCACCCATCGGAATGGATTCCCATTCATTTTTTATCAAAAGAAACCACCTTGACATAACCAGGGTAGTTCGAAAGAGAATTTAGCATTTTTTCCTTCTCATGATGCATATGATCGAATGTTTCGACTCATCCTTGGTGATCTTCCTTGCTTTGTTATTGTTAGTAACATCAAGGCCTTCAAGATTCAGCTAATTCCTAGGGAGAGACAGTAGATGATCTTCTTAGACTCCAAGTAACCTTCTTCTAAGCTCCATTGGACGACACAATGTTCTCATTCTATAGGCTAGATGTGATGGTTACTCAGGATCCCATAAACTAACTTAGTTCTACGTGAACATTTGAATGAGAGTAGCTACTAAGTACGCCATTTAATTAATAATAATTTTCTTTTAGCTTGTTCAGGTTCATAGCATATGTTGAACGTATTTTATAAATCTACCGTAAAAGCGTAACAGCGAAAGAAGAGAAGATAATCGTTCACCATACAATGAAAATAAAATAGAATAGGCAAGATTACCATGATCACAGTTTCTTAGGACAACATGCAATTATGAATGGAGGTAAACAAGAACTATAAATGTTAATTGTGACTAATAATTTTATGATGACCATGTGTTGAAAATATAAGCAAAGTACCATAATATTTAATCCGAAATAAGTAATAATAAATCATGACTATAAGTGCTGGAATTAATCTAATCATGTATACTAGCAGAATAGACGAACAGATCATATTCAACCAGAATAAGCAGATCACATCTATTCCAAGAGCTAGTACAAGAAACTGCAACAGAAACTGAACTAGATAGGAACAGATTACATACGGTGCTGGAGGAGGAATCGGGTTCGCGTTCAGGTTGGGGTTGAGGTTCGCGTTGACACCAGTGTCGTCAGCCATGGCATCGATGTAGAGGCTGCTGATGTCCGGGAAGAAGTCCTCGTCGGGGAAGGAGTGGTCGGTCGACGTGATGCCGTCAATAGTCGCGCAGACGCACTCCCCAAAAACCTGATCGCCCCTCACCCGTACAGGTTCACGAGAGACGGTGGTTCCGGAGGCCTACTGTCCCGTCGTCCGGTGCACGCCGGAAGAGGGGATGGAGAAGGTGTAGCGGCGGCACAAGGTTATGGAGGCAGAGAGATGTGTATTTTCTCGTATTAGGGTTTTTGCCTAAGGCCGTTTATATATAGGCGTCGGTAGTAGTAACAGCCCACGTTTCCGGAAAGACCGGAAACGGCTGACAGAAAAATAACTCGCACAATAATTTTCCCGAGCAGCAAAAAGATAAGATCGGCACCGAGGCACAATTCCGCAAACCGCGGCGGGCGTCGTGACGAGGCGAGGCGGGCGGCGGAGGAGGAGGAGCGCGCGTGTATGCCACTCCTCTTCACTCTCTTTAGGAGGTAGTGAAAGACTCCACTATATATATATTGGTCCAACTCCCTCTAAACTAGCAAGGTGGGACTAAACTTTGGTGCCACCCCTTGCTAGGCATGAATGGGCCAAGAGAATTTCAGAATTTGTATTAGGCTATGGGCCAAGGCCCACACCCAAATTCCAACAATCCCCCACAGATTCTCATAGGCACATATCATCACATCACATCAATCAGTTCCAGAGCATTGTTTATATACCGGTGCGAGGTGGAGACTGTTAAGTTGAACTTCCACTTAGAACTTCATGCTACACTAGATTGCAACTTGAATAGTGGACTGTGCCTTGAACTACAAGTTTGGTGCGCACTAGTTTCACATAAGGTCTAGACCGATACAGGGCTGCCGCGAAGCTTCTCCGCGGTTTGGAGCTTATGCGTCATACTCCATGGCCTTTCATGAGTTTATTAGAGAGCACCCAACTCTCACGGACTGCGACGTTTGACAGTCAGACTCATATAGGTGTGTTCTTCAAAAGATGTTCTGCAGGACAACATCTTTGCTTAAACAAGCCACTCAGAACACATCAAGGTAAATACCAACCTGCCATGCAAAATAGGAGAGTATTGCATCTATACGGAGTGGTAGTATGCTGTAAGGATACTCTCCTCCCAGTTGATCAACAGCTTGTCTCCCAACTCTACTTCACGGGATCTCCGATCACATAGAGCGGGTTACCACTGTGAGCAACTCAAAAAGTGGGTCTCAAACCCATCTCCCTCGATGCATTATCTATCACATTACGTGATAGACCCTTTGTGAAGGGATCTGCCAGATTTTTAGATGTTTGGATATAATCCAATGCAATAACTCCGGAGTTTCTCATTTTCCTGACAGATTTCAATCTCCTCTTCACATGTCTTGATGACTTCATATTGTCCTTAGAACTGTTTATTTTTATGATCACAGTTTGATTATCACAGTTCATAAGGATTGCGGGTATTGGTTTTTCAACCATAGGTAAGTTCATCAAGAGTTCACAAAGCCACTCTGCTTCAACAGTGGCTGTGTCTAATGCTGTGAGTTCTGCTTCCATAGTTGACCTCGTTAAGATGGTCTGCTTGCAAGACTTCCAAGAAACAGCGCCACCACCAAGTGTAAACACATAACCACTCGTGGCCTTAGTCTCATCAGCATCAGAAATCCAGTTTGAGTCACTATACCCTTCAAGTACCCTTGGATACCCGGAGTAGTGAATCCCATAGCTCGCGGTGCCTTTCAAGTAACGCAAAACCCTTTCAAGGGCCTGCCAATGAACATCTCCAGGATTTGAGACAAATCGACTTAACTTGCTTACAGCAAAGGAGATGCTAGGCCTCGTAGCGCTGGCTAAATACATAAGCGAGCCAATAATCTGAGAATATCTCAGCTGATCTTTAGCATCCTTAGGATCTCCCTGATTCTTTCGAACCAACATGCTAGGATCATATGGTGTAGGAGAGGATCTACATTCGCTATACCCAAAACGACTCAAGATCTTTTCCACATAGTGAGACTGAAGCAGTGTTATCCCACCATCATCATCTTTCAGCAGCTTGATGTTCAATATCACATCAGCCACTCCTAGATCTTTCATCTCAAAACAACAAGATAGAAAGTCTTTGACCTCATTGATAACATTAAGATTGGTCCCGAATATCAGTATATCATCAACATACAGACATAAGATGACTCCCTCGCCCCCACCATGGCGATAGTACACACACTTGTCAGCTTCGTTTACAATAAAGCCTTCATCAGTTAAAGTCCTTTCAAACTTCTCATGCCACTGCTTAGGTGCTTGCTTAAGACCATACAGAGACTTCAGTAACTTGCACACCTTGCCTTGTTGACCATCTATCACGAATCCATCCGGCTGATCCATATAAATTTCCTCATCTAACTCTCCATTTAGGAAAGCCGTCTTAACGTCCATTTGATGAACGAGAAGATCATGCGAGGCAGCCAAGGATAGCAGTACTCGAATGGTGGTCAATCTAGCCACAGGTGAATAAGTATCAAAGAAGTCTTCGCCTTCTTTCTGGGTATAACCCTTGGCAACAAGGCGTGCCTTATACTTCTCAATAGTACCATCAGGTCTAAGCTTCTTCTTAAACACCCACTTACATCCTACAGGTTTGCACCCATAAGGACGATCAGTAATTTCCCAAGTTCCGTTTGCTATGATGGAATCCATCTCACTGCGAACGGCTTCTTTCCAGTAGTCAGCATCTTGAGATGCATAAGCTTCTGAAATAGAAGTGGGAGTATCATCCACGAGGTATACAATGAAATCATCACCAAAGGACTTTGCAGTCCTTTGTCTCTTACTTCTGGTAGGAGCTTCACTGTTATCCTCCACAGGATTATCAGGGTATTCTATCGAAATGGTGGATTCAGGAATTGTGATTAATTCTTGACTAGATAAACTAGGCATCTCCTGATTTGATGAACTAGACGAATCTTTCATGGGAAAGATGTCTTCAAAGAAAGTCGCATCATTCGACTCCATGATTGTACCAACATGCATGTCAGATACCTGAGATTTCACTATCAAAAATCTATAGCCAATGCTATGAAATGCATATCCCAGAAAGACACAATCCACGGTTTTTGGTCCAAGCTTGCGCTTCTTGGGTATCGGCACATTCACTTTCGCCAAACAACCCCAAGTTCGTAAGTAGGAGAGTTTCAGCCTTTTCCTTTCCCATTCCTCAAATGGAGTAATGGTTTTGTTCTTTTTGGGAACACGGTTTAGGACATGACACGCAGTCTTTATCGCCTCCCCCCACCATTCCTTGGATAGACCCGATGTATCTAACATGGCGTTAACCAAATCAGTTAGAGTACGGTTCTTTCTTTCGGCCACCCCATTTGACTGAGGTGAGTAGGGAGGCGTCCTCTCATGGATAATACCATGCTCCGCACAAAAAGAATCAAATTCGTTGGAAAAATACTCTCCACCACGATCAGACCGAAGTCGCTTAATCTTTCGATCAAGTTGGTTTTCTGATTCAGCTTTATAGATTTTGAAGTGATTAAAAGCTTCATCTTTAGATTTCAGAAGATACACATAACAGTATCGAGTGGAATCATCAATTAAAGTCATGAAATATCGCTTTCCACCTTTTGTCAACTCACCATTCATCTCACAAAGATCTGAATGTATTAGTTCTAGTGGTGCCAAATCTCGTACCTCGGCAGTCTTGTGAGACTTGCGAGGTTGCTTAGCTTGCACACATACTTGACACTTGGAACTTTTGACAGTAGTAAATTTCGGAATTAAATTCATATCGGCAAGCCGCGTCATGCACCCAAAATTAATATGACAAAGTCGTGAATGCCAAATATTGGATTCACTATCATTGCAAACATGATTAATAACTTGAGTACATAAGTCTGACAAAGATAAGCGGAACAAGCCTCCGCACTCATAACCCTTTCCAACAAATTGTCCACACTTAGAAATTACAACTTTATTGGACTCAAAGACTAACTTAAAACCATCTCGACACAGAAGAGATCCGCTGACGAGATTCTTATTGATTGAGGGAACGTGTTGCACATTCTTCAGCTATACGATCTTCCCCGAAGTAAACTTCAGATCCACCGTACCAACACCTTGAACAGAAGCACGTGAGCCATTTCCCATCAGCATGGAGCCAGCCCGTTCGACCTGATAAGAAGAGAACATGGAAATATCAGCACATACATGTATATTTGCACCAGTGTCTATCCACCAATCAGGTGAATTACAAACTGAAAGAACAGTGAGAAATATATCGTACCCAGCATCCTTCATCTCAATATCACCAAGAACAACATTAGCGGACTTGCCACTATTTCCATGTGGATGCTTGTCAAAGCGATTGGGACAGCTAGGAGCCCAATGATTAGGATCACCACAGACATGGCAGGATCCTTTCTTCTTATACTCAGTCTTCTTCTTGAAGTTGGTAGTCTGTGCGGCCTTGTTTTTGCCATCAAACTTTCCTTTGCCATCAGACATGTTCTTATTCTTGAACTTGTGGGACTGGAAGTTGTTTTTCTGCACTACATGTGCGCTAGAACTTCCATCAAAGCCTCGAGGACGTGTATCGTTTGCTCTCGCCTTTTCTTCAACATGAAGAGATCCGATGAGATCCGAAACAGAAAAATCATGTCTCTTATGTTTCAGAGAGGTAGCAAAGTTCCTCCAAGAAGGAGGAAGCTTAGCAATAATGCCTCCGGCCACGAACTTGTCTGGTAAGTTACACTTGAACTGCTCGAGTTCTTTGGCAAGGGACTGTATCTCATGAGCCTGATCCACGATGGGACGGTCATCAGTCATCTTGTAGTCATAGAATTGCTCCATGATATACAGTCCAGTGCCAGCATCCGAAACACCAAACTTGGCGTCCAGTGCATCCCACGCATCCATGCCATTATCAAATGACATATAGGTGTCAACAATGTTGTCACCAAGAATATTGAACAAAGCACCCATAAACATGGTGTCGACTTTCTGAAACGCTTCCTCCTGGAAAGGAGAAAGGTCTCCCTCAGGTTTGCCAAGAGTGGCGCTATAGCAGCCTAGGTTTTTCAACCATAGAACTGCTCTCGTGCGCCATCTCTTATAATTGACACCGTCAAAAGGAGGCGGCCTTGTAGCCGCGGCTAAACCAGTTGAATTCAGTTGCCTATAATCAGGTTTTTGGATTGTTGAAAATATAAGCAAATTACCATAATATTTAATCCGAAATAAGTAATAATAAATCATGACTATAAGTGCTGGAATTAATCTAATCATGTATACTAGCAGAATAGACGAACAGATCATATTCAACCAGAATAAGCAGATCACATCTATTCCAAGAGATAGTACAAGAAACTGCAACAGAAACTGAACTAGATAGGAACAGATTACGTACGGTGCTGGAGGAGGAATCGGGTTCGCGTTCAGGTTGGGGTTGAGGTTCGCGTTGACACCAGTGTCGTCAGCCATGGCGTCGATGTAGAGGCTACTGATGTCCGGGAAGAAGTCCTCGTCGGGGAAGGAGTGGTCGGTCGACGTCATGCCGTCAGTAGTCGCGCAGACGCGCTCCCCAAAAACCTGATCGCCCCTCACCCGTACAGGTTCATGAGAGGCGGTGGTTCCGGAGGCCTCCTGTCCCGTCGGCCGGTGCACGCCGGAAGAGGGGATGGAGAAGGTGTAGCGGCGGCGCAAGGTTCTGGAGGCAGAGAGATGTGTATTTTCTCGTATTAGGGTTTTTGCCTAAGGCCGTTTATATATAGGCGCCGGTAGTAGTAACAGCCCACGTTTCCGGAAAGACCGGAAACGGCTGACAGAAAAATAACCCGCACAATAATTTTCCCGAGCAGCAAAAAGATAAGATCGGCACCGAGGCACAATTCCGCAAACCGCGGCGCGCGTCGTGACGAGGCGGGCGGCGGAGGAGGAGGAGCGCGCGTGTATGCCACTCCTCTTCACTCTCTTTAGGAGGTAGTGAAACACTCTACTATATATATTGGTCCAACTCCCTCTAAACTAGCAAGGTGGGACTAAACTTTGGTGCCACCCCTTGCTAGGCATGAATGGGCCAAGAGAATTTCAGAATTTGTATTAGGCTATGGGCCAAGGCCCACACCCAAATTCCAACAATCCCCCACAAATTCTCATAGGCACATATCATCACATCACATCAATCAGTTCCAGAGCATTGTTTATATACCGGTGCGAGGTGGAGACTGTTAAGTTGAACTTCCACTTAGAACTTCATGCTACACTAGATTGCAACTTGAATAGTGGACTATGCCTTGAACTACAAGTTTGGTGCGCACTAGTTTCACATAAGGTCTAGACCGATACAGGGCTGCCGCGAAGCTTCTCCGCGGTTTGGAGCTTATGCGTCATACTCCATGGCCTTTCATGAGTTTATTAGAGAGCACCCAACTCTCACGGACTGCGATGTTTGACAGTCAGACTCATATAGGTGTGTTCTTCAAAAGATGTTCTGCAGGACAACATCTTTGCTTAAACAAGCCACTCAGAACACATTGTCTCAAACCTTTTGTAGTTTGAAAATAATGGCCAATATCATTATTTACCATTATTCCAAAACACCATTATGGATCGAATCCCTTCATGTGTAGCACTTGCTGCGAAAAAAGTCTAGTTCACATTGTCATATGCTTTTTCAAAATCAGTACTTTAATGCACAACCTCCAACTTCTTACGATGAAGCTAGTGGATAGTCTCTTGCAAAACAACAACTCCTTCAAGGATATGACGCTCCAGAATAAAGGCGGTCTAGGTAGGTCTAATCACTTTATGAGACACTCAGTAATGTGATTGGTAACTACCTTAGTGAACATTTTTAAGTTCACAATTGAGTAGACATATAGGTCTATATTGTTGTATTTGCATGACATTTTCCTTTTTTGGGAAGAAGTGCAATGACTCCGAAGTTCAATTTAAATAGAGGCAATTCTCTTGTTTTCAATTCATCAAAAAGAGCCATAAGATTATTTTTTATGAAATCCCAAAAGGTTTGATGAAACAGAGCAGGTAACCCATATGGTCCTGAAGATTTATTATGTTCCATCTGAGAGATAGTCTCAAAACCTTCTTCTCGGTAAACTCAGTAGTAAGAATAACATTTTCTCCAGCTAAAAGATGAGGAATGTCATGTACCCGTTCGTCCATGATATATAACTTATTATAATCAGTCTCACCAAAAATCTTTTTGTAATACTTAGTAATATAGACCTTTAAATTGACCTCTCCAACTATGGTTCCTTTTTCTTGCTCTAGTTGGAAGATTTTATTTTTCTTATGTTTACCATTTGCAATTAGGTGAAATTATTTAGTATTGTTTCCACCTCCTTAGAGCTCATTTGGTTTCTTCATCATGTCCAAGTTTATTAAGACACTCATAAGCATCTTTAAGATTTTACTTTTATGAAATAGTAAATCAACAAGTTTTACACTTGATGTCCAGTTCATCAATAATGGACAATAAACTCTCTTTTTCAATTTATATTTGCTGCCTAGGTTCTTCTCCCATCCTCTCAAAAAAAGCGTAACCGCCTAATTTTAATTTTCCACAATTGAATAGGAGACTCACCCATCGGAATGGATTCCCATTCATTTTTTATCAAAAGAAACCACCTTGACATAACCAGGGTAGTTCGAAAGAGAATTTAGCATTTTTTCCTTCTCATGATGCATATGATCGAATGTTTCGACTCATCCTTGGTGATCTTCCTTGCTTGGTTATTGTTAGTAACATCAAGGCCTTCAAGATTCAGCTAATTCCTGGGGAGAGACAGTAGATGATCTTCTTAGACTCCAAGTAACCTTCTTCTAAGCTCCATTGGACGACACAATGTTCTCATTCTATAGGCTAGATGTGATGGTTACTCAGGATCCCATAAACTAACTTAGTTCTACGTGAACACTTGAGTGAGAGTAGCTACTAAGTACGCCATTTTATTAATAATAATTTTCTTTTAGCTTGTTCAGGTTCCTAGCATATGTTGAACGTATTTTATAAATCTACCGTAAAAGCGTAACAGCGAAAGAAGAGAAGATAATCGTTCACCATACAATGAAAATAAAATAGAATAGGCAAGATTACCATGATCACAGTTTCTTAGGACAACATGCAATTATGAATGGAGGTAAACAAGAACTATAAATGTTAATTGTGACTAATAATTTTATGATGACCATGTGTTGAAAATATAAGAAAATTACCATAATATTTAATCCGAAATAAGTAATAATAAATCATGACTATAAGTGCTGGAATTAATCTAATCATGTATACTAGCAGAATAGACGAACAGATCATATTCAACCAGAATAAGCAGATCACATCTATTCCAAGAGCTAGTACAAGAAACTGCAACAGAAACTGAACTAGATAGGAACAGATTACGTACGGTGCTGGAGGAGGATCGGGTTCACGTTCAGGTTGGGGTTGAGGTTCGCGTTGACACCAGTGTCGTCAGCCATGGTGTCGATGTAGAGGCTGCTGATGTCCGGGAAGAAGTCCTCGTCGGGGAAGGAGTGGTCGGTCGACGTCATGCCGTCAGTAGTCGCGCAGACGCGCTCCCCAAAAACCTGATCGCCCCTCACCCGTACAGGTTCACGAGAGGCGGTGGTTCCGGAGGCCTACTGCCCCGTCGTCCGGTGCACGCCGGAAGAGGGGATGGAGAAGGGGTGTAGCGGCGGCGCAAGGTTCTGGAGGCAGAGAGATGTGTATTTTCTCGTGTTAGGGTTTTTGCCTAAGGACGTTTATATATAGGCGCCGGTCGGGTAAGACGTGGGGCGTAGCCCACGTCCGAGTAGTAACAGCCCACGTTTCCGGACGGCTGACAGAAAAATAACTCGCACAATAATTTTCCCGAGCAGCAAAAAGATAAGATCGGCACCGAGGCACAATTCCGCAAACCGCGGCGCGCGTCGCGTCATGACGAGGCGAGGCGGGCGGCGGAGGAGGAGGAGCGCGCGTGTATGTCACTCCTCTTCACTCTCTTTAGGAGGTAGTGAAACACTCCACTATATATATTGGTCCAACTCCCTCTAAACTAGCAAGGTGGGACTAAACTTTGGTGCTACCCCTTGCTAGGCATGAATGGGCCAAGAGAATTTCAGAATTTGTATTAGGCTATGGGCCAAGGCCCACACCCAAATTCCAACAATCCCCCACAAATTCTCATAGGCACATATCATCACATCACATCAATCAGTTCCAGAGCATTGTTTATATACCGGTGCGAGGTGGAGACTGTTAAGTTGAACTTCCACTTAGAACTTCATGCTACACTAGATTGCAACTTGAATAGTGGACTATGCCTTAAACTACAAGTTTGGTGCGCACTAGTTTCACATAAGGTCTAGACCGATACAGGGCTGCCGCGAAGCTTCTCCGCGGTTTGGAGCTTATGCGTCATACTCCATGGCCTTTCATGAGTTTATTAGAGAGCACCCAACTCTCACGGACTGCGACGTTTGACAGTTAGACTCATATAGGTGTGTTCTTCAAAAGATGTTCTGCAGGACAACATCTTTGCTTAAACAAGCCACTCAGAACACCTTGTCTCAAACCTTTTGTAGTTTGAAAATAATGGCCAATATCAGTATTTACCATTATTCCAAAACTATCGTCTTACACAAATTGTTTATTCCAGTCACACCATTATGGATCGAATCCCTTCATGTGTAGCACTTGCTGCGAAAAAAGTCCAGTTCACATTGTCATATGCTTTTTCAAAAATCAGTACTTTAATGCACAACCTCCAACTTCTTACGATGAAGCTAGTGGATAGTCTCTTGCAAAACAACAACTCCTTCAAGGATATGACGCTCCATAATAAAGGCGGTCTAGGTAGGTCTAATCACTTTATGAGACACTCAGTAATGTGATTGGTAACTACCTTAGTGAACATTTTGAAGTTCACAATTGAGTAGACATATAGGTCTATATTGTTGTATTTGCATGACATTTTCCTTTTTTGGGAAGAAGTGCAATGACTCCGAAGTTCAATTTAAATAGAGGCAATTCTCTTGTTTTCAATTCATCAAAAAGAGCCCTAAGATTATTTTTTATGAAATCCCAAAAGGTTTGATGAAAGAGAGCAGGTAACCCATATGGTCCTGAAGATTTATTATGTTCCATCTGAGAGATAGTCTCAAAACCTTCTTCTCGGTAAACTCAGTAGTAAGAATAACATTTTCTCCAGCTAAAAGATGAGGAATGTCATGTACCCGTTCGTCCATGATATATAACTTATTATAATCAGTCTCACCAAAAATCTTTTTGTAATACTTAGTAATATAGACCTTTAAATTGACCTCTCCAACTATGGTTCCTTTTTCTTGCTCTAGTTGGAAGATTTTATTTTTCTTATGTTTACCATTTGCAATTAGGTGAAATTATTTAGTATTGTTTCCACCTCCTTGGAGCTCATTTGGTTTCTTCATCATGTCCAAGTTTATTAAGACACTCATAAGCATCTTTAAGATTTTACTTTTATGAAATAGTAAATCAACAAGTTTTACACTTGATGTCCAGTTCATCAATAATGGACAATAAACTCTCTTTTTCAATTTATATTTGCCGCCTAGGTTCTTCTCCCATCCTTTCAAAAAAAGCGTAAACGCCTAATTTTAATTTTCCACAATTGAATAGGAGACTCACCCATCGGAATGGATTCCCATTCATTTTTTATCAAAAGAAACCACCTTGACATAACCAGGGTAGTTCGAAAGAGAATTTAGCATTTTTTCCTTCTCATGATGCATATGATCGAATGTTTCGACTCATCCTTGGTGATCTTCCTTGCTTTGTTATTGTTAGTAACATCAAGGCCTTCAAGATTCAGCTAATTCGTAGGGAGAGACAGTAGATGATCTTCTTAGACTCCAAGTAACCTTCTTCTAAGCTCCATTGGACGACACAATGTTCTCATTCTATAGGCTAGATGTGATGGTTACTCAGGATCCCATAAACTAACTTAGTTCTACGTGAACAGTTGAATGAGAGTAGCTACTAAGTACGCCATTTTATTAATAATAATCATCTTTTAGCTTGTTCAGGTTCCTAGCATATGTTGAACGTATTTTATAAATCTACCGTAAAAGCGTAACAGCGAAAGAAGAGAAGATAATCGTTCACCATACAATGAAAATAAAATAGAATAGGCAAGATTACCATGATCACAGTTTCTTAGAACAACATGCAATTATGAATGGAGGTAAACAAGAACTATAAATGTTAATTGTGACTAATAATTTTATGTTGACCATGTGTTGAAAATATAAGCAAATTACCATAATATTTAATCCGAAATAAGTAATAATAAATCATGACTATAAGTGCTGGAATTAATCTAATCATATATACTAGCAGAATAGACGAACAGATCATATTCAACCAGAATAAGCAGATCACATATATTCCAAGAGCTAGTACAAGAAACTGCAACAGAAACTGAACTAGATAGGAACAGATTACGTACGGTGCTGGAGGAGGAATCGGGTTCGCGTTCAGGTTGGGGTTGAGGTTCGCGTTGACACCAGTGTCGTCAGCCATGGCGTCGATGTAGAGGCTGCTGATGTCCGCGAAGAAGTCCTCGTCGGGGAAGGAGTGGTCGGTCGACGTGATGCCGTCAGTAGTCGCGCAGACGCGCTCCCCAAAAACCTGATCACCCCTCACTCGTACAGGTTCACGAGAGACGGTGGTTCCGGAGGCCTACTGTCCCGTCGTCCGGTGCATGCCGGAAGAGGGGATGGAGAAGTTGTAGCGGTGGCGCAAGGTTCTGGAGGCAGAGAGATGTGTATTTTCTCGTATTAGGGTTTTTGCCTAAGGCCGTTTATATATAGGTGCCGGTACATCGAGGCACAATTCCGCAAACCGCGGCGCGCGTCGTGACGAGCCGAGGCGAGGCGGACGGAGGAGGAGGAGCGCGCGTGTATGTCACTCCTCTTCACTCTCTTTAGGAGGTAGTGAAACACTCCACTATATATATTGGTCCAACTCCCTCTAAACTAGCAAGGTGGGACTAAACTTTGGTGCCACCCTTTGCTAGGCATGAATGGGCCAAGAGAATTTCAGAATTTGTATTAGGCTATGGCCAAGGCCCACACCCAAATTCCAACACCATGTTGGAGCGTTACTTTTTCCCCTGAAGGTTGATGATTTTATCTGCACCATCCTTGCCAGATAATGCGACCAAATAGAGGAACATGCTGAAAGAGGTGAATGGTCCAACCCCACCAACACTAATCTCCAACCAAACGGACCCAAGCATACGTGGTTTATAAGAGCCTGGGTATATAGGCTCGTGCACTCTATCGAATATATTTAGTATATATTCTCAAATGTGTTCGATGGTACCATCTATATAATCAAATAGAGAGATAAATTATGAAAGCGAATGTCACTTGTCTTCAGACATCCATCCTTATTAGTCAAATCAATCACACCTTGACATGCAAGGTCTTTTATGTCCTATGTCACGTAGGTTGTTTCCTAGAAAATAAATATTAAGCATTGGTCGACTGGGTGTAAGCCTATCAAACGAAGCATGATGCAATAAGAAAGGGGCGAATATTCCGAACCCATGCAGCCAACTAGCTTTGTTTTTGCAATTAAGTTTGTAACAAAAATGAGCAACAACGTAGTTCTATCGCATCTAAGACAATGCGCACCTTGAATGTCTTTAACAAAAATGAGAAACAACAACTATTGCATCGCAACTAGACCTCTATAACCGACAAGAAAAATGAGTAAGCACATGACGGAATGGGAATATCGATAACCGAAATCCTTGTTTGGTTACGTGTAATGGCTTACATCACTGGAGCAACCGTGAATTGTGCGCCGTGAGAAATAGATATGTTCACTGATTCAATGCGAGTCCTCGTGGCAGAATAGACACTAGCTTTGTCTCTTATATGCTTATGGGTGATTTAGGACAAAGGTTGTACCAAAAAATAGTAAAAAAATCATTGTATCGCATCAAGGACAAGGATCACCTTGAATGTCTTTGACGAAAGAGCAACCGACGTCCTGGCAGAGGAGGTCAAACACCAGGCAGAAGGCATACATGGCGCCAGGCTAGACCCTCCTAGCAGGAAGAAAGTAACGTGTGCCGAGTCTTCCCATCAGACGTGGCGATTGTGGATGGAGATTTTAGGCATAATTCGCTCCTCTATCTATCCTCCACCAAGCCCATAGCGCTTTGGCCTGGGCTGGACCTAGGCTACGCCCGAGCTTCACCAAACTCATCATCATGGACATGGAGCACCTTGAATTTATTTGACGAAAGAGACCCGAACGAGGCCAACAGAAGAACATGAGTAAGCATTTGACCATAAATTGGCAAGATGTACAAAGTGGGGGATATTGTACATCCCTATAAATATCTAAAAACCTTGTTTGGATGCACTCTGTGCTATGAAGAAGACCTATGTTGTATGTTATTCGACACAAGCCAAATTCACCCAACGTGCTTCCGGTGGATTTTGTTCATGCAACATCATTTCGTATAAGGTGTTGCGTGAATTAAGTCGGAACGGTTTCGTGGTGTAGTTGGTTATCACGTCAGTCTAACACACTGAAGGTCTCCGGTTCAAACCCGGGCTGGTTGCTCCTGCTTTCGCCAGTCAGTATTTCTGAAACCGCAGAGGAGGCTGATGGAGGTCTCTGATTAGCACGTCCATTCCTCCAGGGCTGAATGAGTCGTTTTGTCCCCAGGAAAAAGGAGAAGAAGCATGGCGTGCGTTGCGTCGCATGCGGACTTTCTTGCATGGCGAATGCATGATCCTGGATCGATCACTCTTGTACATATACTTAAATTATTAGATGACGCCTGATACTACCCTATATACCAATGACCCATCCATCTAGACAGAGGAACTGACACCTGGTAGCGATCATCGTCGACCCGGGCCGACGAGAGATCGATGGCTCACGGCGGCTTTCGGTTAGTAGACCACCAAGTCAAAAGGCAACATCCCATCGGAAACCGACGGAATGGGTTGATTCACACCCGCCAAACACTGTAGATGACGTCTATGCTACTCTGCATGACATCTAGCACGTCAGATGTGACTATTCTGGTTGAGCTGACTACTCACACCCAGACATGCTATGCCGACTTCGGAAAACGCCCTAGTCGGACATACTTGCCAGCCATATCCCCTACAAATCAGCCGCGGCATCCCCCACATACTCCGACTCGCTCTCATCGCGAGAGAGCCACCATCTTCTGCTTATCGGACTGCTAGGTCACTAGGTTGCTCCCCAAAAAGAACGACGTGCAGGACTTACTCTTGCGCAAGTCGGCGTCCCCACCCAAATCCTTGTCATTGTAGACGACTAGGTGTGGTGCACATGTTCCTCTGTCGTACCTACACCCGATTCGCACGGACGCGACAATGTAGCATACGATGCGCTTACCAGTGCCTAAGTGCTCCTCCACCGGTGCCTCCACGAAGCGAGACACCAATCCAACTACGAATGTCAGATCCGGTCATGTGTGCACCAAGTACCTGATGCTATAGTTTGAGGATATGCTATAGTTTTAGGAGTTTGTGTGTCCACATGGAATGTTAATGCATTTATCAGGGTGACTCAAAAAAGTCATCCTTAATTACCATAAGCTCCAAGTTGGCCCGGTGAAATAGGAAAGTAGTATAATTGATGTTGTGCAAGTTCTCAATTTAGCACATAGAACTATATGTGATCGACCCTTTCAAAAGTGAAAGAGAGAAGATTTACCAAGGCTTTTTCCTTATAGTTTGAGTCGTAGGAAATTCATACTATCAAGAGGGGTTTCTCTTGTGAAGGTTTGTTGGAAATCATGTCCTCTACAGAAAGCCATATTTGCACCCACTTGCCTACCTATCTGCAATGGAAAATTGCCTTCCAAAGTCTGACTAATGTTGGAGTTCCTAGTCCGGAGACTCCTGTCTTTACAAACAAACTCCTCAGACAAGTATCTGGACTAACAAAATCGTAGACAACGCCAAGTGAGTTTTTCAAAGAACTCCTACCAATACTTCAAAAGCTTCTGATGTAGGCGTTGACTATGTGGATCTCCACTGAGTATCTTCAACTCTTCAAAGTAGTTCTCCTTCTAGGTTCGCCATCGAGTACACCAGAATCTAGCAAGGTTAAGATATGATTGAGTACGAGTATACATATCAAGTGCACTAAAAGGAGTGTTTGATGCACTAGCTACAATCATAGACCAAAGGTCGTAGGTTATGCATGTTTTCGTAAACATTTCTTCAAAGGTTGATTTTGTTCTATAAAGCTATGTCCATCAGTCTTCAGAGGTTGTTATAACTTCGTGGATTTTCTTTCATGCAGTGTTCGCAGCTCCTTCCCGGAACAGGGAGTAACATGTCACACTTTTTTACACTCTAGAGAGGTGTGTTGCTTTACCCATGTGAGATTCTTATCCATGTTGCACAACCGACTTCGAATGTCAGATCCGGTCATGCGTACACCAAATACCTGAGGAGTGACAATAGGGAAAACAAGGCGGAGATGTTATAGTTTGAGAAGTTCATGTGTCCACACGAGTGTTAATGCGTTGATCAGGGTGACTCGAAAAAGTTATCCTTAATTATCCTCAGTTCCAAGTTGGCCCGATGAAATAGGAGAGTAGTATAATTGATGGTGTGCAAGTTCTCAAGTTAGCACATAGAACTATATCAGGAGCACACACCTATAAATCATAGAATTAGATTCAATCACTGTGGTATTTAAATTTGTATTACTCCCTCCGGTTCAGTTTATTAGGCACGCACGTAGTTTAAAATAAATCTTTGAACATCAATTTTAAACCATAAAATATGCAACATATGTCCCCACAAATATACCGTTGGAAACCTGTTTTGAAGATGAATCTGATGGTATAATTTTTATGATATATTATGTAAAATTTGTTGACAAAAACTAATGGTCAAATTTGTTCTTAAACTACGTACGTGCCTAATAAACTGAACCGGAGGGAGTACCACATTGCTATCATTTATGCAACGTCTCGCTGATCACCTCATGCCTACATGACAGGGAATTTACCTCTGAAGTGTTTTTTGGGCATTTGTTGACAACAAGAGTAATCTTAACTTTGTGCTAAGTGTTTTAGGCACTACAACTAAAAGCACAAGACGATGATCAATGATACGTCCAAAACGTATCTACTTTCTCGAATACTTTTTCTATTGTTTTTCCTCTAAACTTGTGTGATTTGGATACAACTAACACGGACTGACGCTGTTTTCAGCAGAATTATCTTGGTGTCTAGTTTTTGTGCAGAAAATCAACTATCAGGAAAAATCCCGGAAAATATGCAAAAATCATATTTCACCAGAACACTCAAGGAGCCAGAATACGAGACAGAGAGGGGCTGGGGCCTGGCCACACCACCTGGCCGCGCGGGCTAGGCCTGGCCGCGCCAGGGGGTGGTCTGGCTGCCCAGGCACCCCCTTGGCCTCCCTCTTCGCATATAAGTTGCCTCCTGACCTAAAAATCCAGGGGGGTCGACGTTTTTCCAGAAAGAGTTCCGTTGCGCCGCCACCACTAGATTCCGTGATTCGGAACCAGAAACTCCGTTCTGGCACCCTGCCGGGACGGGGAATTGGAGGAGATCATTGTCATCATCATCACCATCGCTTCTCCATCGACCATCCATGTTCCCCCCATCTATGAGTGAGTAATCCCCCGCTGTAGGCTATGGAGATGGTAGGGATTGGATGAGATCGTTCATGTAATGGCATCAGATTGTTAGGGCATGGTGCCTAGTATCTATTATTAGTGCTTTTTGACTTTGTTGCAACTTGTTATGCTTAATGCTTATCACTAGGGCCCGAGTGCCATGATTTCAGACCTGAACATGTTATTGATTCATTATGATATTATTGTTTATGGTCTTACCTGCAAGTTGTATACACACGTTGTTGTCCAGAACCAAAGGCCCCGAAGTGACAGAAATTGGGATAACCGGAGGGAATGGCTTTGATGTGAGGATCATGTGTGTTCATGGAGTGTTAAGGATTTGCTCCGGTGCTCTATTAAAAGGAGCACCTTAATTGCCAGTAGTTCCCTTGAGGCTCCGCTGCAAACGGGCTGGCAGGACAAAAGATGTTGTGCAAGTTCTCATTGCGAGCACGTATAACTATATATGGGACACATGCCTATGATTATTTAGTGCTTCGATGCTTTATCTTATTTATCTGCAAATGCCCTATGTTTTGATTGCTATATGAATTGTCTTGTCCATGCAACGCCCGTCCATCCATCCCTATGCCTACCACGCTTTAATCCTACCATTTACTGCAATTGTTACTACTGTCTTCACTTTTACTACTGCTATTACTTTACTATTTTTACTACAAAACTGTTGCTGCTGATAAACTGCTGTGAGCAAGATTGTTTCTAGGTGCAGCTGAATTGACAACTCAGTTGTTAAGGCTTATAACTATTTTTTGGCTCCCCTTGTGTCGAATCAATAAATTGGGTTTCACTTCCCTCGAAAATACTGCGATACACCCCCTATACTTGTGGGTCATCAAGACTATTTTCTGGCGCCGTTGCCGGGGAGCATAGTTTAATTTATAAAGTCCACTTGGAATCACTATTGTTCGCTGCCATCCATCCATCATGGGTAAGTCTCGTGATGGCAAGGTTCCTATTCTACCATCCACTACAAGAAGAGGTACGGTTCTGAACACCTCTGTTGCTCTTGATTCACCATCTATTATGAGTAAGCTCCTTACACCACCACATACACATGCTACACACACTGCTACTACTGCTGAATCTGAAACTTCTGATACTTATGATGCTGCTTCTACTATGCTTGATAAGAGTGGTTCATTAGGTCCTTTCCTAGATGCTACGATTGCTAGAACTGTAGCTGGTAATACTGAAACTCCTAATGAAGACACTACTACACCTGTTAATTCACCTAAGTCTAGAGGGAGCTATGATATTGAAGACGGTTATATTGAGATGACCGATGCGTTTATTAAAGAATGTCAAAACACCCATGATAGGAGTGCTGTTAAGAGTCTCCTTGAGAGGCGTACTATAAAACCCAAATTGTCTCCTAATGCTAAGTTTGTTGCATCTCCCATAAACATTAAAGATAAGGATTATGATTTCTCTCTTGATCTATCTTACATAGCTATTGTTGAGAAAGAACCTTTTTGTGGCACTAAGAATGAAAGTGCGGTAGCACATATGACTGAGCTTTCTACCATGAGTGGCTTATTTTCTGATGATATTAAGATTCACACCTACTTTGTTGCTAAAATTTTCCCTTTTTCACTGAAAGGAGAAGGTAAAACTTGGTTTAATAATTTACCTCCTGGATCTATTGATAGCCTTGATTGCTTGATTAGTACCTTCCTGCAGAAATATTTCCCTCCTAGTGCTAGACATGCTATTTTGCAGGAACTTTTTGATTTTAAACAGGGAGAAAAAGAGATATTCCCTAGATCATGGGCAAGGTTTTGTGCTTTGATTCATGCACAGGCTGGATGTCCATTACCTAAGAATGAGCTTCTTGATATATTTTATAATGGACTAACTGAAGAATCTAGGACATACTTGGATAGTTATGCTGATTGTGTTTTCAGGAATAGGACCCCTAAGGAAGCTAAGGAATTAATGGCTAAAATAAGCAAGAATTATGAAGACTGGACTCCTCCTGAACCAGCTATACCTGAGACAACTATACCTGAACCAACTATTCCTGTGCCTATTCCGACATCAAAGAAGAGGGGAGTTATTGAACTAAATGATGAAGTGATGAAGGAAGCTAAGAAATGTCTTAAGGAGAAGGGAATTAAAGCTGCTGATGTCAAGAATTTACCTCCTATAGAAGAATTATGTAAGCCAATTCCCCACTCATCCACTATTGAGATACACTCTCTCCAACATTTTGATGAAGGTGATATCCCTTACTCTAAACCTGCTGATCAATGCTTATAGGAATTTGATGTTTTTATTGTTAAGCAAGATAACTTCAATAAAAGGGTGCAAAATCATTTAATGGAAAACTCTAGAGCTATTGTTGAGTTAAAAGATATTGTAGAAAGAACCTCTAATGATGTTAAAATGCTTGTTAAACATTTTCAAATGGTTCAAACTCAAATTGATCAGCTTATTAAAGTACAAAAAGACTTGCTAGTTAATGCTGCTAAAGAAAACATGCTTATGAAATTAGAACTAGAAGTGGTGATGCTACCCAGGATCCTCTATATCCTGAAAGGCATCCTAAAAGAATTGAGCAGGATTCTCAACAAGTTGAAAATAGTGGTACCACTCCTAAGAAAAGAAAGAAGAAACATAAAACTATTGTAGAACCTTCTGAACCTGCTAAAGATCCTAATAGTATATATGTCTCTGATGCTGAAACTGAAAGTGGTAATGAGGAAAATGATGTTCCTGATAAAGAAAAGGTTGAAGAAGAATCTGAAAGGCACACTAAGAATACTAAATACACTAAAGAAGATTTTGTTGCTAAGAAACATGGTAGTGAAAGAGAGCCTTGGGTCCAAAAACCTATGCCTTTCTCTGATAAGAAACACAAGTCAAAGGAAGATGAACACTATAATAAGTTTTGTGAGTGGATGAAACCTTTATTCTTGCAAATTCCTTTGACTGATGCTATTAAATTGCCTCCCTATTCAAAGTATATGAAGGATATTGTCTCGAATAAAAGGAAGATCCCTAATGAAGAAATTTCTACTTTGCTTGCTAATTATTGCTTTAATGGTAAGGTTCCAAAGAAACTTGGAGACCCAGGGATTCCAACCATTCCTTGCTCTATTAAAAATAGTTATGTTAGAACTGCTTTGTGTGATTTGGGAGCAGGAGTTAGTGTTATGCCTTTTTCTCTCTATAAGAGACTTCAACTTGAAAAACTAATACCAACTGATATATCTTTGCAAATGGCTGATAAATCAACTACTATTCATGTGGGTATATGTGAGGATGTACCTGTTCAAGTGGCTCATAATTGCTTGATATTAATTGATTTTGTTGTGCTTGAAATGCCTGAAGATGATAATATGTCTATTATTCTTGGGAGACCTTTTCTTAATACTGCAAGAGTTGTTATTAATTGTAATCAAGGAAAGGTGACTTTTAATGTTAATGACAAGGAGCATACTATCTATTTCCCCAAGAAGATTGATAGGACTTATGGTTTAAACTCAATTGAACATGTTGAGGGCATTCAAGTTGGAGAAATATATTGTCTCATACCAAGAGAAAAATATGAAACTATTATGATTAGGACCGTTGCTATCAAAGTTGAGGTAACATGATCATTAGTGGAATACAAAGTTTTGTTTCATATGAAATTGTTTTGGTAACAAGACCTGATCAACCTTGTTAACAAAGGGATTTTTAATGAACAAAACAATGTTTTCACTATGATTATCTCCGCTTATTTCTATTCTATCCATTTTAGTTTTTGCTTTCGTTTAGTTTGATTTTCTATTGTTAGTTGCTTGCATTTTAGAGTGTCTTAGAACTTCTAAAGATTTAGCTTCGTTTTGTCATTGCATTTTTCTAGAAATCTTTTTCTATCAGAAAATCATTCTTCTATACCTGAAAATTGGCCAAAAATAAAGTGTCTCGAAAAATTCCAGAAAATTCATATTAAATTTTTACGTGAAAAAAGAGGCAGAGGAGTGCCTGGATAGTACCAGGGGGCCACCAGGCAGGCACACCACCTGGTGGCACGGCCAGCCCAGGGGCGCGCCTGGCCATGGTGTGGGCCACCCCTAGCCCTCCACTCACTCTCTCACTTGCCCTTGCTCTCTCTCCCGAGAAAACACCAGTTCATTGCTCAAGATCGCGTTCTTGCTGTTTTTTCCCATGATTTTTCGATCTCCTTGCTCAGCCAAACTTTGCTGCTGAAATTTGGAGCATTTGTTCTCCGGTATGTGACTCATCCGCTTGTCCAAGTAGATTTGTGTTTAGTGGTTTGTATCTTGAGTATTTTGCTGCTATAGGTGACAGGTTATGAGAGCTTGTAAGCTTGTTCAATGCTTAGATATATTGTTTTGATGCATGTTTAGGCCTCTTACAAGTTCCCATGAGTAGTGCCCTTTATTATATATTTACTTTGCAATCACTTGTGTAATGGATGTTTAAATTTCAGAATAAAAGATGAATGAACATCAACTCAACCAACACGAACTGAGGGTGCCTGAGGTTATGAAGGTTCACCGAGAGGAGGAAGTTTTTCCTTCCATCTATCCATGCCCCGAATTTATGAGGGCTAGAGGAATTTCCCAGGACTTCCATACTTTGGTTGCTAATGCAGGATTGGAGCACTTTGTGGAGGATGAACCTTGTCAATTTGTGAAACTAACTAGGTCTGTAGTGTAGGACTTTCGATTTAGTTACTCTTTGCCTAACCCCATGGTTCACTACAAAATTTACAATATAGCTGTCGACCTTCTTCTTGATGACTTTTGTGCAACTATTAACATACCGCAGTGGGGATCGTATGGAAGGATTAAAGAGCGACCTGCACCACTCATGGACTTGTATGCGAAGCTTTGCCAATGGAGAAGCTTCTCGAAGGAGAGCGGGAAAATCCGTAACATACATCTCCCGTCTATTCGCTACTTTGCTTACTTTATTGCCAAGTGTGTTCTTGCTAGAAAAACTGCCAATAAGTTATCCTCGTATGATCTAGCATTCATCTCAACTGCTCTTAAACGAGATAGGACTTATAATTTGGGTGCCTTGATAGCTTTCCGTCTTGCTGCTAACCACGAGAAAGGTGGAATTTGTGGAGGCCTCATTGCCTCTTGTTTATTAGCTTTGCATGGTTTAGTGCCTCATCATTTAGACTTACAGTTTCTCATAGAAAGGCTTACCTTAGTTCCATGATACAGCATAAATTTGTTTCTTATTGGGCTAATTTGAGTGATTTGTCTTATGAAATAACCTTTCTCAAGGCTAGTTCAAGAAGGAGTAAGTCCGAGCGATTTGTTCTCTTGCTCGCACCTGTTTTGTTTAACCTTGATACCAGGGTAGGATGGTCACTCACTGAGGAGGAGCTTGATACGTACCTGGGAGATCTCTCCCAACAGGAGCAGGATACTGGAAGGGAGGTTACAGATGATTCGGTCCAGCCTTCGAATGAGGGGGAGTCTTCATATCAGTAGCCTACCTATGATTGGGGAGCTTCTTCTTCCCAATGGCCTAACCACGATCATTCTTACAATGACCCGCCTGCTTGGAACCCTTACCCGCGTTGGGGTTGATACCCACTTAGGCCAAAAGCCTAAGCTTGGGGGAGGTACACCGACATCACACTCATCTCCTTATCATGTTTCGTCGGTACTTTGTATATTCATGTTTCGTTCTCTTTTTAGTTTTCGTTCTATCTTTGTTTTTTCTTCCTAAAACACAAAAAGACCAAAAATATTTCTGTTGTTTCTCTTTGTTTGCTTCTTCTTCTTTTTGCCTTGGTTTGCTTTTTGCTTTGTTTGAACTATTCGGAAAACCCAAAAAGATTTTGCTTTACTAGTTCTTCCTTTTTGGTTCTTGTTTTTAACAATCGAAAACACCAAAAATATTTGTTGTTGTTCTTTGGTTTTGTGAGTTTGTTGCAGGGTTCAGCAGTTCTCAGTGGAATTTGGTTTCATGTTATTATTAAAGCCACACAAGTGAAGGGCAATAATGAGGATTAATGACAACTTGAGGTGTGGTGAGAGGCTGGTAACGAACTCTATTTGTTTTTATTTTTGTACATATACTCATCATTGTGGGCATGCTTAGTCTGTTCATGTAGGGTGTATGTTATTATGCATGCTTAGTAGTTTTTGCTTTCTTATGATTAGCTCCAGCTTGCTAATAGTTTCTAGCATGTCGTATGAATGTTTGCTTGCATTGCTTGATTCATAACTTGGTATGTCACTGTGGTATCTCCCTCTGAATGTTTCACTTGAATTGACTTGGCACATGCTCATGCATGCATATGACTGAAACAATAATCAGTTAAGCCTCGATGAATTATTTTGCCTCAGGGGTCTTGAATCACTTTCATGCCATGATTAGTCCTGTTTTGTTGCAAGCATGATTATGACAGTTATTTCTCTCTCGTTTGTCGCTCCCTTACTATTGCTAGCCCTCACTTGCATTGAGTATGAGCTCTACTCGTGGTTCCAACTCCCTTAAACCAATATTTCCAAAAGTGTCCACCATACCTACCTATTAGCATCATTTGCTATTTCCGTGCAGATTCAATATGCCTTGTTTTCTTCTGAATAAAATGTTTGCTTGTTATGAGAAAGTTAGTTAGTAAAGCTCTCACGAACTTGATGGCACACTTTATTTCTTGCAATCAATAAATCTGAACCATTGTGACTGTCCAGGAAAGTTATATGCTTGCAAATTATAGGTTGGGGATTAGCAGAATCGTGCTGTCACGGGGAACGCTTTCAACACCTGTAAATATATACCCAGTTGATATCATGCTCTTTTGTTTGCGGATGTCGTCGGTGTGAAATAAAAGGGGAGCTTGTAAGGCCATGGAGTTATGTATGTGTGTTAGAGAAACGTCTGGGCCGCTGGTCTAATCCATGCCTAATCATGGTGGAAACATGCGGCGTAACCATAATAAGTATCTATGAAGCATTCTTATAAAAAAAAAGAGATAGCTATTGAGAAAAAGAAAAAAAAGAGATATGAAGAAAGAGGAAAGAGAGAAAAAGCACCATTTTCCCATGGTAAATAAGGAGATTGCTGAGATACTCATTGTCTGCTTGTCTTGTCATTTTGATATGGGGATTCTTCCGTATCATCGGGCAAGGGGTACCCTGTTGGCGGTTTTCTATGATACGCACGTATTTACTATGACAAGAACTTACCGATAACTAAAGTTGAGTAGCATGAGGAGCGGCCCTCGTACTCAAGGGACATGAGATTTCCATTTTATAGTCTGTCAAGCATATAACTCAGATTGGACCTCACTTTCACCTTAACCATTTAAAGATGCTTATGATAGGGGCAATGAGATCTCAAAGCTAATGAGTACCATAGTTTCAGCATTTGGAAGCCTTTCAAACTTTTCAAAACCTTTTTATTTCCTTGTTGAGTCTCCACACGTTCTATGAGCACTTTCTTGAGAGCATAATTGTCATTCTTAGTGTAATATGCTTGTTTCAAAACTTGGTTATTTGTGTTATGACTTTGATGCTTGTATCTTTGATATCTTTACTTCTAGTCTTCACTTGAACTTTAGAGGTGCCTTGGCATTTATGTTTGCTCTACAATCAAAGGCAAGCGAGATACCACTCTATCATACCTTTTTATGAGCATTGCAATGTTGTTTATGTTTATGTTTCATGCTACTTATTATTTTTGAGTTGGAATCGCTTCAAAGCTTGCAATGAGTATTAAGTAAACTTAGTTGCATACTCCTTATTATGAATTGCCTAAGTAATTGATCACATGCTGAGAATATATACATCATATGAAGCAAATGTGTTCATGAAAGTTTCTTTTATCGCACTCAGTTTTCAACTGAATTGCTTGAGGACAAGCAATAACCTAAGCTTGGGAGGAGTTGATACGTCCAAAACGTATCTACTTTCCCGAACACTTTTGCTATTGTTTTTCCTCTAAACTTGTGTGATTTGGATACAACTAACACGGACTGACGCTGTTTTCAGTAGAATTACCTTGGTGTCTAGTTTTTGTGCAGAAAATCACCAAAAGCCCTATGTTTTGATTGCTATGATTATTTAGTACTTGGATGATTTATCTTATTTATCTACAAATGCCCTATGTTTTGATTGCTATATGAATTGTCTTGTCCATGCA
Organism: Avena sativa; assembly: GCA_916181665.1. Taxonomy (NCBI): domain Eukaryota; kingdom Viridiplantae; phylum Streptophyta; class Magnoliopsida; order Poales; family Poaceae; genus Avena; species Avena sativa. The sequence goes on along the minus strand of OV702296.1, from coordinate 453,864,266 downwards.
ATGCCCGTCCATCCATCCCTATGCCTACCACGCTTTAATCCTACCGTTTACTGCAATTGTTACTACTGTCTTTACTTTTACTACTGCTATTACTTTACTATTCCTACTGTGAGCAAGATTGTTTCCAGGTGCAGCTGAATTAACAACTCTGTTGTTAAGGCTTATAAATATTCTTTGGCTCCCCTTGTGTCGAATCAATAAATTGGGTTTCACTTCCCTCGAAAATACTGCGATACACCCCCTATACTTGTGGATCATCAATCAACCCTTTCAAATGTGAAAGAGAAGATTTACCAAGGCTTTTTCCTTATAGTTTGAGTCGTAGTAAATTCATACTATCAAGAGGGATTTCTCTTGTGAAGGTTTGTGGGAAATCATGTCCTCTACAGAAAGCCATATTTGCACTCACGTGCCTACCTTTTTGCAATGGAAAAGAGCCTCCCAAAATCCGACTAATGTTGGAGATCCTAGTGTGGAGACTCCGGTCTTTACATACTGGAGGCTCCGGTGTAACAGGACCGGAGACTCTAGGAACTCCTCAGACAAGTCTCCGTACTGAAAAAATCCTGAGCAACGCCAAGTGAGTTTTTCTCGGATGCCAATCCAGATACTGGGCAAAGACTTCCCCAGAGACACATGTCTTGTCTCACTCAGTCTGAAGACTCTGGTCTTCCCATACTAGAGACTATGGTGTCACGTTGTTTCAATTTAAATGTTATATTCCGTATGATTTTGTTTTATTGCTGGAGAATGATCAAAGTTTAAACTTGGAGAAGTTTATGGATATGAAATACAACCATTGTTTCTACGTTTAAACCTCATATTTACCAAGTAATTGATGAAATATCTCCGTAACCTTACCACTAGTGACTAATTATTGTGTGGATGTGCCAATCCTTTCCATAATTTGTCTCCTCGCAGAAACGAACACTTTTACGGCAAAATTCGTCCTAATTAATGAAGAATTATGAGTTCTAATTTTTCCAAGTCAAAGAGGCCACAAAGGAGGCATCCAGTACCTTTAACGAGGACTGGTACGAGCAGGGCCCGTCTGTACCACCCGCCTGTATCAAGTGCCACCGCCTTCGTCTGGTCAAACTGATCAAATTTCATGAAGACACTTATATATAATTCAGATCGGAGCAGCCAGAAACCAAAACATAGTACAACGCCCCTATCCCATCTAAATCCATTCACATTTGAGGAGAAGGGATCCACCGCAAAGTTGACACCATCGCCATCACCGTAGTTATCCCCCTATCCATCTCCATTTCCCCACCATAGCCATAGTCCCCTACTTGTAATCTTGATCTCATCGCGATTGGCGATATTGTAAGACTATTTGGTATTTAATCTCATCACGACATTTGTATACAATATTTAAGATTGTTGATATAATCATGAGTGAGTATTTCCCAAGGGTTACGGGCTAAGGCATAGCCTAGCAGCGTTATGTGCATCCTATAACATGGAGTATTGTGTTGTGATTTTGGTATTGGGTTTATCATTTGTATTCTTGTCTATTACTTCGATCCAAGGACATTTCAGGTACCCAAGACCCCGAGGATTGATACAAGAAATGAGGTGAGATGAATGGTGATCGGATTCTACTCACAAAACCTAGTGACATCAAGAGGATGGTGCGGAAATAAATGATGACACCAAGTACGAGTTTGTAACAACAAAGGGGAACTTATTTAGGAAAGGGTAGTTGTGTGAATGGAATAATTGGATAGCATGCATATAGAATTATGAGTTAGTTTGAAAATTGCAAAAAAAAAACTTTCATCTGACTTTGGCTCTAGTGAGGTTGTATAATCAAATTGTCACTAGGATTTGAACTAAGTTTGATTGAAGGTTTGAAAGCTTGAATGAATTCAAACTTAAGGTTTGACCTAAGTTAAGCTTGAACTCAAATTCACACCAACACACACATATGAATGTCTCAAAAATCAAACACAAGTAAAACACCCATTATAAATAACACAATTTAAAGTTGGATGAACATAGGATTGAGAAATCAACTTTATTCATATATTTTTGTCCAAAGATTCAGTACATTGTAGGGATTACCAGATGATGTTGAAATCCTAATACAAACTAACAAAACAGAAAGCCTACCTAAACCTATCTACTCTCTCATCTTGACTTGATCATGCTTTCATTGTTTCAAACCCACAAAGCAAAAAACAACACATAAAATAAATTTGTTAGGGTTAAAATGTTGGATTCACATAGGTGAATCCATTTCACTATAGAATCCATAATCAAGATTCAGGAACTAGTTATGAACCTCAACGGCTTGAGGTAGACAATCCCAAAAAGGAGTGTTTGACGCACTAGCTACAATCATAGACCAAAGGTCGTAGGTTATGTAGGTTTTCGTAAATATTTCTTCAAAGGTTGATTTTGTTCTAAAAAGCTATGTCCATCAGTTTGTTATAACTTCGTGGATTTCCTTTCATGCAGCGTTCGCGGCTTCTTCCCGGAACATGGAGTAACATGTCACACTTCTTTACACTCTAGAGAGGTGTGTTGCTTTACCCATGAGAGATTATTATCCATGTTGCACAACCGACTGTGAATGTTAGATCCGGTCATGTGTGCACTAAGTACATGAGGACTGACAGATAGGGAAAACAAGGCACAGATGCTATAGTTTGAGGAGTTCGTGTGTCCGCATGGAGTGTTAATGTGTTGATCAGGGTGACTCAAAAATGTTATCCTTAATTACCCTAAGTTTCAAGTTGGCTCGGTGAAATAGGAGAGTAGTATAATTGATGTTGTGCAAGTTAGTTAGCACATAGAACTATATCAGGAATACAAACCTACAAATCACAGAATTAGAGCCAAACATCGTGGCATTTATATTTGTATTACCTCATTGCTCCCATTTATGCAACGTCTTATTGATCACCTATGCCTACATGAAAGGGCATTCCCCTCTTAAAGTGTTTTTTGGGTGTTTGTTGGCAACACGAGTGATCTTAATTGTGTGCTAAGTGTTTTAGGCACTATAAATAAAAAGCGTGAGATGGTGATCGACCCTTTAAAAAGTGAAAGAGAAGATTTACCAAGGCTTTTTTCCTTATAGTTTGAGTCATAGGAAATTCATACTATCAAGAGTGGTTTCTATTGTGAAGGTTTGTGGGATATCATGTTCTCTATAGAAAGCCATATTTGCACCCACCTGCCTACCTATTTGCAATGGAGAAGAGCCTCCCAAAATCTGACTAATATTGGATCCCCTAGTTCGGAGACTGGTCTTTACAGACTGGCGGCTCCGGTGTGACAGGACCGGAGACTCTGGGAAACTCCTCGGACAAGTCTTCGGACTGACAAAATCCTGAGGAATGCCAAGTGTGTTTCTTTCGGATGCCAATCCGAATAATGGGTGGGGACTTCCCTAGATACTCATGTCTTGTTTCACTCAGTCTAGACACTATGGTCCCCCAGCCACCCGCCGCAGCCCGTCTTCGGTGCGTCCGCCGCCGCCGCGCCATGCCTGCCGCCGGCCGAGCTCACCAGGACCATGTGCTACCATAGACTGAACCGCCCCCACGAGGTCCTCCTAAGCACGGATGCGAGACACCCTTCCACCTCTGCACCCGCCCGGGCTTTGCCCTTCGGTGCCTGCCGACAGCGGCAGGGGAAGGAGAGGGAGGACGGAGGAGGATGAAGGTGGAGCCGCCTCGGCCAGCTGCGGTGAGGCGACGCGAGACGAGGTCCTGTTGGGTCCTCCCTCAACAAAACTCATGATCTGAGACGGGAGACAGGGAGGCGCCGTGACCAGATCTCTGGTCTCCGCGGCGAACATAAATGACAGGAAGCACATCGTCGGTAACGACATCACAGGAGTGCCCATGTCCACCGACCGTCCACCTCACCTACTACCTCCGTCCCAAGGAATAAGGCGTCCTTGTTTTGCGTGTTTTTACTTTGACCAAGATTAACTCTAAATATATAAAAAATGCTGATACAAAATTAGCATTATTGAAAAGTGCGTTTCAATACCAATCCAACGATAATAATTTTAGATCATATATCTATTTATTCGCTCAAAGTTTGATTTGGAATGCGCGTGCGTCTTATTCATTGAAACGGAAGGAGTACTAGCCTGACCATCAATCTCGTCTTCAATTAATTTGCAATTTGCGCCTTAATGTTGGAGAAATTAAAGACATGCACGGACGTGGATGAACTGAACTTATAGTTCCATCTGATGAGCAGCAGGAACTGAAATCTGAGGCGTAATCTAAAAATTTTCTTCCAATTTACTTTGTTGATAATTTGTTGTATTTCGTCGCCGTTGGAGCCCCTTCATCAATGTTCTATGATGTGATGTGTGCTCAAATGATCTTGCGACAGGTACATGATAAAGCAATTCGCAAGGAAGCGAATAGTGGCAAGTATACGTCGCTCTAAGGCATCTCCAACCCATTACGAGTCTATAGCCGTGCCTAAGCGCTCGGGGCGGAAATATCGCTCTCGATTATCAGCCTCTGCATCGCAAGATGCTCACAACCAAATCTTGCCCCTTGTCATTCTTGAAAACATATCTTACTAGTCGTCTCGAACGAGCATATTGCAACCATCTCGTGAAAAATATGATATTTCTCTCTTTTCTTTGTCTGAATGGAAAGATAATTCATACGCAGTGATGTGGAACACTGGAGACACCATGCGGAAATATCGGTGATTTTTATCTCCACACAATGTCATAGCCATTTTTGTAGGAAAAATAATAATTTAAGAGCTGCCTAGGCGTAACCATAGATAGAGCTTTCCACAGGGTGGACAAGAATTGGCACCACCCACTCACTTCCGTCTCACCTTTTTCTGTATTGCTTTTCCTTTTATCTGTAAAACAAAAGTTCCTCCGCAGGACAGACCCGTATATTAATCCCAAGCACATGTGCTCTTTCCATTTCCAAAAATTCAAAAACCGTATTTTCAAGGATCAAATAATTGGGAGAAAAACCTCACGCACATGACAGCATGCTCCGCGTTTGCACATTGTTTTGTAAGAAAAACGAGTTGCCCTACGATCTGCACTGAAATGACAAGAATGAGGGTCTAACATAATATATTCATATGTGTTCTATTTATTTTAATTAGTTGCTTGTACCATAAAAAGGAATATATATAATCGTAAGTATAGTACTAATAATATTTTTATAGAGAATACTAATAATAATTTGCGAGCAAGACACTAGATCTTACATTACACACAATCATCCATGCCGAGGATTATCTCTATCTTTTGAAAACCATGAGAAATGATAAAATAATCTGAATGCTACTATACTCTATGTCACGAAAACAATTGTGGTATTTTTGAGAATCCGCAACCGGCCTGCCATTATTTCAAATCCTTGACTTAGAAAATGGTGGAAGTTTGACAGTTACTGAAATATAGAGAATAAAGGTGAACATGTCCATGAAATCTAGCGTATGGATTCTTACAGATTGTCAAACCTATCGCAGTCAAAGGTTACCGAGCTTTTCAATGACATCCGCCAAATAAAAATTTCCATGACCCTCTGTCGAGAATCGCAAAAGTTTAACCACAGTGAAGCTTTACTACTTGAGATGTGGGATTAGGGGGAAAGCCGCTTTCTCCCCTTGGTGAACCAAAAGGCTTACCCAACATTTCCTCCATGTCACCGTCCCAAGAGTGCCTCTTTGGAGGATGTGTACTTTTTCCTTCACTTTTGAAATTTCGTTCAGTTTGAGTTTATTACTAGAGTAGTAACATTGGTTAACTTTTTTTTTTCTAACGCGTTGGGGCTCTGTGTGTGTGGGGGGGGGGGGGGGGAGGGGGGTGAGATTGGCGCTTTCCTCTCATAGGATGAATTAACAATCAATACCCACAAATAACATTAGTCTAATAATATCGTCTTTTTTCTGCAAAGACAATAACATTATCTTTTCAGTTCCTTGTAATAAGAAAGAAATTAAAAAAAGAGCTAGGAGTAGAAGAAACAAAAGGAATCAATCTCAGTAAGAGGCCCTATCCTTATTCCTCCTCCCCAAGCGCGCGGTGGTCCCTGGCTCGCTCCCCTCCATCCTTTGCCAAAGTGCGTGCAGCATCTCTCGTCTCCATCTTCGTCTTCCTCCTGCCTATAAATAACCCTCTCCGCCCTGCCATAGTTCCTCAAGCCAGCCATCAAGCAATCTAGCAAGAAGCCAAACAGAGCCTCCATCTCCGGCAGTTCAGTCCTAACCAAGCTCCAACCGAAGATGTCGTGCTGCAACGGAAAGTGCGGGTGCGGCAGCTCCTGCAGCTGCGGCAGCGGCTGCAACGGCTGCGGCATGTACCCCGACGTCGAGGCCGCCGGCAACGCCACCTTCCTCGTCGCCGCCGCCACCCACAAGGCGTACGTGCTTGTTGATTAATTTCCTGCACTAGCGCCTTCATGTACACATACGTGAACAAGTGCTCATTGTGATTTGTTAATCTTGATGCAGGAGCGCCGGCGGGATGGAGATGACCGCGGAGGCGGAGAACGGCAGCTGCGGCTGCAGCACCTGCAAGTGCGGCACCAGCTGCGGCTGCACCTGCTGCACCTGCTAGATCGCCATGCTGCACCGGCCGGCCGCGCGCCTGCAGCAGCACCACTACCTAACTACCGCCATGTAACGCTACCACCTGATGGAGGGTTATGCTACACATGCTAGACCTGTACTCTGTACGGCATCCATGCCGCCTCCTAAATAAAATCCCCCTGGTTTAACTACATATACGACGTGCCAATTAATCATCTTCATGTCGATCTTAATTTATTTGAGATGTCAGAAACGACCGAGAGCTGAACAACGTGGAGTGTTCGGGCAAAGTTATTATGTTCTTGTGCAAAAGGCTCACTGAAGTTGCAGCACCTACTAGTATTTCAGCGCCGATGGATCTCTCCCATCTCCCATGGGGACAAACAGTAAGCAATTGGCATGCGTAACACACACACACACATACACAAAATTGGCATATGTATCTGGCAGGCGACTCTGGGAGTTGTCAAGTTTTGCGAAAAAGAACAATCTTGCGAACTTCAAAGATCTGCACAAGCAAAAACTCAGTAAACGACGAAATGCATCACTACCGGAAACGGCGTATTTGCCACGTGTCCAAAACTATGCCGAGTGCATCTTTTCGGACACTTGGCAAAGTGCCTAATGAAAAACACTCGGCAAAGTCAATGATGCTTTGCCAACGCTTTACCGAGTGTTCCAGAAAAGATACTCAGCCAACTTGTCACCCGTTGGTGTTAGCCAAATATTTTAATTTTTTGTTTCACGTAAAGTATGAATTTAGTCACCACTTTTTGAGTTAATATCTTATATAGGGCCTTGCTTTGACTTCATAATGAGCAACGCGAATTAAAATTACCACTTCTTATGTAAAAATATTAATTTCCAATTATCTAGAGTTGTTTAATGAAAAAACTCAATTGACACCTAAAAATTATCAAAAAATATATTTTTGGCACAAAGTCATATTATGCAAAATAAAATTAATAAGGAATGTGAATTAACACATCTTTTTATTTAAAAATATCTATTTCTCATTTTCTAGAATTGTTTAATAGAAAATTTGAAATAAATCTAAACCTTGTCGAAACAATTCTTGAGTAGGGTACCCAACACTCACTATGCATTAAAAAAATAAAAAAAATCATGACTTCGTATTGCGGGTATATCTTGATATGAAAATGACATGTCATTTTTTTAAAATGCTACTATCATAAAGCTTATGGACATAGAGGGTAAATGTGCTTCTTTGAAGCATGCAAACCATATTTTATAATAATTTGGCCACCTTCACAGCTGATCGTGTGCATGACCTACCCTTCCTTTAGAATTGGTAATAAGAAATGTGAATTAAAATCACCAATTTTATGTAAACATATTTTATTTAGTATTTTCAAAAGGTGTTTAATAAAAAAATTGAAATGATACCTAAAACTTGTCGAAAAGTGAAATGTAAAATGTACATAAACAGGCTTGGGATATAATATTGGTATAAATAGGACAAAAATAGAAAAATATAATGTAAAAGGTACATGCTTAACAGAATGGGGTGCAAAAAAGGTTTTTCGAGTGTCCGACCTAAGACACTCAGGAAACATCTGTAGGTCAGCCAAACTTGGCTCGCCCAGACTAGGGGTTAGACCTAGCCCAAATCTCTTCCACCATACTGCCACACTCTCCTGCCTCCACACCCGCCCCATGTCGTGTTTCCCGCCTCACCGAGCCGCACCGTCCCTCTCGACTCTAGCCACGCTATCCACCCCATCCACCACCACCTCTACCGACACCACCATGGCCCCTCCCTCCTCCACGACGGCCTCTCCTCTATCTAGCTCTTCTTGTTGGGTCCGCAGCATAGAAAACAAAAAAATTCCTACGATGAGAACTATACGCCAAGATCTATCTACTAGATACAGAGCAACGGGTGGACATACATCCATGGAGAACTTACCCTCGAAGACAACGAGTTTTGTTAACGAGTAGGAACTCGTGGTTGATGTAGTCGTACGCTTGCCGATCTCAAGATCGTGATGAAGTCCAGCAGGTCCGGCTCCAGCACGTCCATCAGATCCAGCTCCAGCACCACCAAATCCAGCACCGCAAAGCAGCGGTGCATCCATGATTGCACACACATCCGGTACCCCGACAACCTCCGTCCCTCGCTCCAGCAAAGCAGCGGAAGCAGCAACTCCTTTCCAGATAAAGCCATCGGGAACATGTATCTCGCTAATCCGAGACCATGGGGGAATAATACTAGAGGAGGAGAGAGATCCTTCACAAGGAGGTGTGTCTATGAAGGTGTGAGAGGGGGGCCTTTTATAGGAGGAGGGGAGGGTACCCCTCCCCATGTCCGGCACCCCAAGGGGTGACCCCTCATCTTCTCATTCATGTGGTGGTAACTCCCTCCACATAAATTTGCCCCTTCACATTCTCTTTTAAAGTCCCCACTTTAAATGCATTAAATTTCTCCAAATTTAATGCTCTCTCATTTAATAAAACTCTTTTATTAATTTTATTCAGAATTTTGTTAATTACTTTAATTAACAAACATTCACATAAAACCTCCTGCAACATTTCAATATTACATGCAGAACCAATTTCAGCAATTTCACCCGAAGCAGTTTCGGTGTCTATTGAAATAATTCCAGCGCTTTCTTAAATCTTTATCTGAAACATATTTGCTCCAAATTGTGTCGGTATCCCTTAAGTGTGTCACCCTACGGTTCGCGAATAATGCACACATGATCGAGACCCCTCTCAGATCAATAATCAGAAGCGGGACCTGGAGATCCATACTGACTCCTACACATTCAACGATGACTTCTGTGATCGTGAGAACCTTTAACGCTAGTAACTAAATCCTTTTGTTCCGCGATATATTACATGTCCGAGATTCGATCATCGGTATCTCCATACCTAGTTTGATCTCGTTATCGACATGCACTCTTTTCTCGTTCCCGTGATATAACATTCTAGTGATCACATTACTTGCTTGCAAGCTATTTCAATGTGATATCACCGAGAGGGCCCAGAGTATATCTATCCGTCATCGGGATGGACAAATCCCACTCTTGATCCATGAGCCTCAACATAACACCTTCGTAGCACTGAACCCACCTTTATAGTCACCCTGTTACGGTGTGACGTTTGATGTTATCAAGATACTCTTCCAGTGTTAGCAATTAACATGATCTCATGGTCTAAGGATAAAGATTACTTCGTATGATATTATAGCAATATAAACATAATGACTTTGATCGTAATGCTATACTTTGGATGAATGTTCATCACATCATTCCACCAATGGTGTGACCTTGTTATTAACAACATCCAATGTCCATGATCAGGAAACCTTGATCATCTTGTTAATCAACAAGCTAGTCTATAAGAGAGGCATAACTAGGAACCCTTTTTGTTTATTAAACACACATGTATTGATGTTTCCGATCAATACAATTATAGCATGCAAAATAAACATTTATCATAAACATGGAATAAGATAATAACCACTTTATTATTGCCTCTCGGGCATATTCCCTTCAGTCTCCCACTTGCACTAGAGTCAATAATCTAGTTTGAAAAACTTTGCGTATTGAACACCTATGGCTTTCTGGTGTTGCATATACGCTATTGCTAGTGGTTAACATAATCTCTGGATCTGACAGTTTCAGGTCCGTGTGTATTTGCATGTCTTTGTGTCTCTACGCATCACTCATTCTCAAATGAGATGACATTGTATAGATTTGGTCCTTTGGTGAGACCTTTAGTTCGTTCGGTCTCAAAATATGTTGATATTATTGTCACACAATATATCTTCATAGTATTAGCCTACTTTGAACCACACCTAGTTTGATAACAAACTACTTAACACAAATGCCCTCCTTTGCTGCTACTATAGCAGTCATATACTTAGCCTTTTGTTGTAGTATCCGTCACAATGTCTCAACTTTGGAACTCATCCAAATCCATCATGGAACATCCTTTCCATTACATTGTGCCACCCATAGTCTAAATTGAGATAAATTTAATTTGTATCTTGTGACAAAACTAGTATCAATATAACACTTTACAATGAACTACCTTTAACTATTTGTCACTTATACATTATGTATTCTTAGTTCTTCCAAAGCTCATAAGAATACCTTCACTATTGTCCAATGATCATCTTATGAATCATTCTGGTATATGCTCATAACATTTAGAGCATACGACATTCTGGATATATACATATCATGGTATAATCGATCAAAATCTTCATGTGATTTTACTCACCAAGTGTTGAAACACTTGAATTTTGATACAATCCTTTCCATGCAGCAAGAACCTTTCTTGTTGTTTCCGTATTGAACCCTTTCAATATCTCATATATGTATGTCTGGCACAACCATATTAGCGTCTTAATCTATCCATATAGATATTGATGCCTAATATTCCGGGTTTGCCCAAGTCTTTGATCGAAATCTTATTTTAATGAAATTCTTAACTTGTGTCAATACAAGATACATCATTTCCAATCAATAATATGTCCTCTACATAATGTATTAGAAATATGTCTCAGCGCTCCCACTTAATTTCTTGCAAATGCAAGCATCTTCATCATCTCCGCTGAATTTAAACTCTTTTAACAGTTTCATCATGGTGAAGATTCCAACTCCGCTATGCTTACTTCAACTATTGAAGTTTACATGCCCTTTTAGCACCCTTTAAATTAACAAAACCCTTCGGACCATGTCATGTACATGTCCTAGGTTACCGTTCTATTAGAAGAACCTTGTTTTGTTTATTCAACTACCATATACCAAATTATATGTAGTGGTTGCTACATTAATCCGTCAAGACTATATATCGCTATGAAAGATCAAATCTTGTCATAGTCAACTCCTTGAACATTGTCGTAAACTTCTTTCCGACATGTCGACTATTTCATAGATGTTAAACACCCATGTATTATTTCTTTATAGATCCAAACACGACTGATAGGCATCACGTGTATGGATACTATCACGGATTCTATGACTTCTAGTCATTTTATGGAGTCAGGGCCCATCATCGCTTCTTTGCATGTAGTCGGTTCATCATTGTCAAAATAATAACGACTTGCTTATCAAATCTTACTATTTGATTCTTACCGACCCACACAGTTCTGTAGGAACTCTAATCTCCGAGATCACACCTTTTGTAATCACGAGAGCCATGAGCATTGTGGCCGCCACCGGGACACTTTCCGGTGCTGCGCTACTTAGCACATATAGCTAAGGTTCAACAACCTTATCAAAGTTCTATTGTCCTCCCACTTAACTTTTCACGAAAAGTTCCTTCTCAAGAAACTTGACGTTCCAAGCGACAAACTCTTTTGTCCTCGGTGTTATGGAGAAATTCCCAACAAATTCTTTGGGATAACCTACAAAGACGTGCTTATCCGACTTTGGTTGTAAACATTTTACTTATGCATATCATACCAAAATTTAAGAAAAGACAATTCGGGTTTTATCCCAAACCATAACTCATAAGGTGTCATTTCAATGGATCACGATGGTGCTCTTTTCAGTGTAAAAGCGGTAGTCTCTAAAGCTTCAATCCTTAAAACATAATGGCAGTTTTGTAAGTGACACCCTTGATCTTACCATGTCAAACATGGTTTGATTTTATCTCTCGAATATGCCATACTCCTATGGTTTATCGGGAAACACAAATCATGGAACAATTCCTCAAGTCTTAGGTGTTTTTGCTAAACATGTAACTCAAATATCTTCCTTTATGATCGAATCATAAACTCTGTATTTTCTTGTTACAATGGTTTTCCACTTCATCTTGAAAGTCTTTGAACAATTTTCAAATGTTTCATACTTCTTCCTTATTAAGTAAATATACAGATATATTCACTCAAATTTTCGGAGAAAGCATATGAAGCAAAAAGATCCATCGCATATGGCTACACATAATGGACTATGCACATCAGCATGCACAATTTCCAATAAGCTAGTCATCTGTTCCTCTCTGGCCTATGGACGGAGTTTCAATTATCTCGAGGAAAGTCTCACAAGCGTCAATTGATCAAAATCAAAGACTCCAAAAATCCATCAACATGGAGTTTCTTCATGTTTTCTTTCAAATATAATTTAAACAATGATGTCACTTCATAAGTGATCTTTCAATCATTTGTCTTGCGACATTTTAGCAATAGTGTTTATGGATGTGATTTATCCAACTAGAGTTGTAAAAGTTCATCCATCCTTTATGGAATAGGTAATTATTTGAACAGCCATTGTTCTCATGATACCGGCACAAAATAACAATTATTTAAACAAATCTTGAAGGCTTGGTTTGATGACAACGAAAAACACAATAACACTTTATTTGTTTTCGCTGAACATCATCACTCATTCTCTTGCTGGTTACTTAGGCCATTGTAGTTCATGAATTGCGTTGTCCTGTGTGACACTTCATACCAATCAATTCGGTATCCAATACCTAAGAACCACATTGTTTAACAAGCAAGGAATATAGCCATAACATATATATCTTCTATATACCTAAGTTGGACATCTCCAACCTTTTATTTTCTGCCAAATATTTTATAGATTCTCTTTCAGCAATTCCTTTTCTTTTAAAATAATCTATCAACATCAATAGTGGTGTCATCAACATGACACATGGTACAAAGCGTATATAGTCAAATACTAATACCTTTGGACTTGCACTTTGAAGTGGATCACCATCATCAAATGTTTGGTGTTCTTTCAAAAATCCATTCTTTAGTAATCTATTAGTGTAGTAAACATTTTACTTACAGCTTCTATTCATCCTTATCATGACAACTTTCATGATCAAGCTACTATAGCTTATAAGGAAGAATCACGAGTATAATATCAGTTCCCAAAACCTTTTTGGTAGATTCGGATGCCTAGCATCTCTATCCTTCACAAATTCTCATACAATATGACAACATGTATTTTGCTAAATTATACTCTATCATAATGCAACCAAAAACATTGTTTCAGATATCACAATATCTTTCACACATGATGGTTTCTGAAACAATTTTCAGCTCCAATATAATCTTGATATTAAAACAACTTTTTGAATATCAATAATCATAGAGGCAAACATGATACTTTAGATACTAACACTAGTGGAAACGAGGCCTTTGGTTGAGCCTGGAAATGGGCTTTAACACCGGTTCTTCTACGAACCGGTGTTAAAGGGGGGCCTATACCAGCGTGGCCCGTGCAGCAGTGGCCCCTGCACCCCCCCCCCCCTTTAACACCGGTTCGTGGCTTGAACCGGTGTTAAAGGGGGGGCTATATAAGACACCGCAGCCCACACCCCACTCTTCCATTTTTTCACTATCTCATTTTGGAGCCTAGCAAGAGGGTGTGAAGTGTGGTAGTTTGTGTTTTTTTCGTATGCACAAGAGGTGTTCGGTGAAATGCCCGAGAGCTCAAAATAAGTTTTCTCGTTGCTCTTTCCTTCTCGGTCAAGGTCGGCAACTATCCTTTCATGTGTCATTGATGTACTATATATATAAATGGTCATCTCCCTATTATTTTTTGATATATACTATATATTAATGCAGATGAACCGGCAATGGATGTACGGTGACCGCCGCACTTCCGAGTACATTACGGGCCTCCAAAATTTCATCGTTGTGGCTAATGCAAACCGTGGTCACAATGGTTTTATGTGTTGTCCGTGTGTTCACTGTCAGAACAAGAAAGACTACTCAAATACCAGAACCATTCACGCCCACCTGCTTCGATCCGGTTTCATGCCCGGCTATAATTGTTGGACCAAGCACGGAGAAAAAGGGGTTGTGATGGAAGACAACGAAGAAGAAGAGGATGATGACAACTATCATAATATGTATCCTGAATATGATGATACTGCAACGGGGGTAGATAATGAAGATCAAGAGGCAGCAGATGGGCCCGCTGATGACGATCTTGGTCGGGCCATTACTGATGCAAAGGAAGAATGTGAAACTGAAAAGGAGAAGGAGAAGCTGGAGCAGATGTTAAAGGATCACAAAACATTGTTGTACCCAACTTGTGAAGATGGCCACAAAAAGCTAGGTACCACACTGGATTTGCTGCAATGGAAGGCAGAGAATGGTGTGACTGACAGCGCATTTTCAAAGTTGTTGGTAAAAATGAAGAATCTTCTTCCAAGAAATAATGAGTTGCCCGACAGTACATACTAAGCAAAGAAGGTTGTCTGCCCTCTAGGATTAGACGTGCAGAAGATACATGCCTTGACTGCATCCCCTGGCAGCCAAAATGCCATCTCTCCTCAACTCCCATTTTTTTTCGTTCACTAGCTTGGTTGCTTTCCAGGATAAGCAAGCTGAGCTGAACTGACCCCATGCCCGCCGCCGCCGCCGTCCACCTCGCGCCGCTTCCCACTCGGGCACAGCCACACACAAGCGGCCCTTTCCCGCCTCAGTCAAAGCCCACCGCCGCGTCGCTCTCGCAATGGAACGCGCTACTCTCCGGCCACTCCCGTGCCGGCCGCCACGCCGACGCGCTCGCCCTCCTCCCGCCGCTCCTAGCTGCCTCCGAGGGCCTCGCCCCGGACAGGTTCACGTTGCCTCCCGCCGCCAGGTCCTGCGTCTTTCTCCGCGATGGCGCCGCCGCGGGGCGCCAGGTCCACGCGCTCGCCGCCAAGCTCGGCCTGGCCGGCGACGACCCGTTCGTCGCGAACTCCCTCGTCTCCATGTACGGGCGGTGCGGCAGCTTCGGGGACGCCGAGAAGGTTTTCGCCGGAATGCCGGCCGCCGCCAGGAACCTCGTGTCCTGGAACGCGCTCATGGCGGCGCTCTCATCAGGAGACCCGCGGCGAGGCCTGGAGGTGTTCCGGGACTGTCTGGTTGGGACGGCGGAGGCACCCGACGAGGCAACGCTGGTGACGGTTCTCCCGATGTGCGCCGCGCTCGAGTGGCCGAGGACGGGCAGGGCGGTGCACGGCCTCGCGGTGAAGTCCGGCTGGACCGCGGCGGCGCGGGTCAGCAACGTGCTGGTCGACATGTACGCCAAGTGCGGCCAGCTCGTCGACGCCGAGCGTGTATTTCTTGACGCTTCCGATACCAACGTCGTGTCCTGGAACGTGATGCTGGGCGGGTACGCGAGGAGCGGCGAGGCCAGCGCGGCGTTCGGGCTGCTTCGTGAGATGCTGCAGGCGGACGAACACGGTGTGCCGGCCGATGAGATCACCGTGCTGAGCGTCCTGCCGGCCTGTTCAGGGCCGCCGGAGTTGGCGAAGCTGAGGGAGCTTCATGCCTTTACCACCCGGAGAGGTCTGGATTCGACCGGCGACATGGTGCCAAACGCGCTGATGGCAGCCTACGGGAGATGTGGGCGCCTGCTCCATGCCAGCCGTGTCTTCGCAGGCATCATCCGGAGCAAGTCCGTCAGCTCATGGAACGCGCTGATCGGCGCACACGCCCAGAACGGCGAGGCGAATGCGGCGATCGAGCTGTTCATTCAGATGAACAACAACGCATGTGGACTGAAGCCTGACTGGTTCAGCATTGGGAGTTTGCTCCTGGCATGTACCAACCTGAAGCATTTACTCCATTGCAAGGCCACCCATGGATTCATCCTCAGGAATGGAATGGAAAAAGATCCCTTCATCCGGGTCTCGCTCCTCTCGGCGTACATCCAGTGCAGTCGGGTGTCTTTGGCTCGAGTGCTCTTCGATGATGGAGCGGAGGATAACGATGAGGTTTCTTGGAACACCATGATCGCCGGTTACTCGCAGAATGGACTTCCCGGTGAAGCACTCCAGCTCTTCAGGGAGATGCAATCTATGGCAGGAAGAGGCCGTTGGTCGCCACTGATTTCAGCAACAAGTGCCTTGATGGCTTGCTCAGAACTATCATCTGTTCGATTAGGGAAGGAGATGCACTGTTTTGCCCTGAAATCTGACCTCTGCGAGGACTCATTCCTATCCAGCTCAATGATAGACATGTACTCAAAGTGCGGATTCGTGGACGACGCCAGGGTCTTCTTCGATCGGCTGCAGGCGAAAGACACGGTTTCATGGACAACAATGATCACCGGATACGCTGTCAATGGTCTGGGGAAAGAAGCTGTTGAGCTGTATGACAGGATGAGGAGTGAGGGATTGGAACCTGATGAATTCACCTACCTTGGCCTACTGATGGCATGTGGCCACGCCGGAATGTTGGAGGAGGGACTTTGTTTCTTCAGGGAAATGAGAAACCGTTGCGAGATAGAAGCGAAGCTAGAGCACTATGGCTGCGTTATCGGCATGCTGAGCCGGGCAGGGCGCTTCGACAACGCGGTGGCACTCATAGAGGAGATGCCAGAGGAACCTGATGCCAAGATACTGAGCTCACTGCTCTCTGCCTGCCACATCCATGGCAAGAAAGAGCTTGGTAGAGAGGTTGCTGAGAAGCTGCTTGAGCTGGAGCCTGACAAGGCTGAGCACTATGTCCTGGCCTCCAATATGTACGCTGGCTCTGGCCAGTGGGACGAGATGAGGAAGGTGAGGAAGATGCTCAGGGACGCCGGTGTCGCCAAGGAGCCAGGGTGCAGCTGGATCGATGTTGCAGGCAAGGTGTACAGCTTCGTCGCTGGAGAGAATTCGCTCCCTGAGATGGATGAGGTAAGGAGGATGTGGCATGGTTTGGAGGAGCGGATCCGCAGTATTGGCTACGTTCCTGATACCACGGCCGTGCTCCACGAGCTAGAGGAGGAACAGAAGGTGGAGGCGCTGCGGTGGCACAGCGAGAAGCAGGCCATCACGTTCGGGCTGCTGAAGATGGCTGGACCAGCCAAGGTGGTGCGGGTGTTCAAGAACATCAGGATGTGCAAAGATTGCCACAATGCCGCAAAACTCATCTCCAAGGTGACAGGGACAGAAATTGTGGTTCGGGACAGGAAGAGATTTCATCATTTCAGGGATGGTATATGCTCCTGTGTGGATTACTGGTGACCAGAATGGAATTCAAGTTCCAATTAGAGAAAGATATTTCTAAACCATAAGACAGAATCTGGGCTGAATTTGTACAAAATGGTCAACTAAATGCAAATTGCTGTAGAAGAGATGCAATCGAATTAACCGTAAACAAAATTGCTTCTGTTCAACCTACACATTTACAGTTAGCCCAGTACAAATCTATGAATCAATAGGAGTTGTCATCAAGTTCACTGTCAGTTAACTTCCAGATAACAACTACACTAGCAGTACAAACATCTATGCCTTCGTTACTTACTAATCCAAAGGCAGGCAAAGTAAACACACATACTGACTACCATTACTGAACCGAGCATGTGTCGCAAAAAAAGTTGCGCCAGCTCGATCTCAAATTCTCAATGCTGCGTCGGAAAATTGCAGCTGTCACATTTATGAACACCACCATCTCATCCTAACTCAATCGTCACTTCACTGAGATAGCCACAACGGTACGAAACCAGATGATCTTGCCAATGACAGTGATTCAGAGTTAATAAAGAATCAAGAAATCCAGAAGCATATTTATGCGTCCAGCACAAGAGCTAATTTACATGATCCACTAAAAAATACCTGTAAAGTTGTCAAAAACAGTTAACAACCTAAAGTAGAAAGAGAGAAAAGAGCACGTAAACATCATGCGGGCGAATGAAAACAGGGGGGCAGAATTTGAAAATCACACACCTTTTAGTTTGGAGCAGAGAAATTCAGTTACAAATTCTTCTGCAATAAACATGATCAATGGTACCAATTCTCATTGAAAGCTTTGTACATCTAAATGTCAAACCAGAATGGTTATTGAACTCCTAGATCATTTGATAACTGCAATATTCCTCGCATTTGAAGGTATGGGTTCTCCAGAAGTTTCTCATTGTTACACTGGAGACAACAATAAAAATAAAATGTCACTGCCAACTTAATTTAGACACAGCATACATGCATGCATGTAACTAATTTAATGTCAGGCTTGAACTGCCTGAACATGTCAGCAAGAACTGATATTCTAGATAATATTTCTATAATGTTTGAAATTTAACCACGACAAGATAGAAAAGGTGGGTCGACCTGTTGAGCTTTAGAAATGAGACTTTGAAGCATCCTTTGGTAGATCTCTGGTTCCTCTGTCATCATCCTCTGCAAAACCAAATTTTATCAGCGCCAAGTACAATGGAACTATCAGCAAGCAATCAAAGACTGCAACAAGCATACCTTCAAGAGAAAAGCAGCGGAATAATATGCTACCCTTGAGTCTGTACCATCCAGAAGCCCCCTATTGGTGTCGTGTGGGTAAGAGACAAACACCGAGCATTAGCGCTGCATCAAACTATAAACAAAGAAGATACACAGCTTACAAAAGATAACCTGAAGAACTCCTTGCCTTCTACTTCCGTAAGTGCTTCCTGATCAGCTGTGCATTTACCAATCAAAAGCAAAAGAAGCGCTGACCTAATATCTGAGGTAGCACCAGGAATATTGCCTCTTCCTGTGCTACCGACGGCAATACCCAGTGCAATATCGTCACTGGCAGCACCTTCAAGATGCATCAATGGCCAGAATAATAGTGAAGTTGGTACACGGGCTACAAGCTGCATCGGAGCTATCGCAAGACCTTTCAAAAGTAGTGCTGCCATTGATGTTTCGCAGAGCAAAGTGGATTGAGTAGATTGATTCATGCTTGTATCTTGCAACGTCTCTGTCCTGCAAAAACTCTTTGTTCCTACAGTTGGGTGTGATGCAAGGGTCTTCAAATGGCTCTCGATGCTCTTAGTTGTACAACCAAAAAGTTGACCGAGGGATTGAAGGCCGCCCATTTGCATCACATTTGTGGACGGAAGCCTCAGACATAATTGTGAAAACAACATGTCACACATCTGTATGAGGAAAGTTCCAATTAGAGAGGATAAAATCATAAAACTCAAGAATACTAATAGTTGTTGATTTAGACATGTCACTAAACAGGGGCTCCAAGAGATGATCTACTAACTTAGCAATTAAACTAGTTGTAGATCAACTAACTATTGCAGTTAACTGAATGTAGAGAACGCTAATTTTTTAATCAGGGGAGTCAGGTAGGAATCGAAAATTGAAAACGTGATGCTCGGTTTCTATGAAGTTCTTGCATGCAAGAATATTGGCATAAACACACTAATCCTAATTGCTATAGACTGAAGAAGCTTTAGAACCAGGTAGTTCCAATGCTTTCAGTGACTGTCTAACCCATAGAAAACAAAGAGAGGCTGTCCAATTAATAACATGCTCACAACAGAAACAAAGTATGAGCAACACAACACAAACTACTAATTTGGAACTTCTTTCTCAAACACACATCTAAATGTGTGGTCGTTGTGTATCAGGAGGACACCAAAGAAGGCACCTGCTAACTAAGAACTGAATCAAGTGATATCCTAGACATTGCAAATTGCAACTCATGAGTAGTAATCAGTAATGAGTTGTCAATGATCAACAAACATTTTGACATTAGTAGTACTTTTTTTTTAAATAGAACTAATACCACATAGATTACCCTTTGTAAGCCTTTAATCTGTCAATACTATATTTTTCAAGAAAGCAACTCTTAACATTCACAAATAGTGCTAGTGCAGGCCAAACACCTGAACTTAGGTGAAAGAAAATCACCTTTAAGATGTTGATATGATCTGTCTCGTTATTTTGAACCACGAGTAACAAAGCAGTACTCATAATATCTATAACCGCAAAAGCTTTGTCCAGACGGTTTCTGCTACGATAAGAAACTGAGTGCTCTTGCATGTCACTGTCATCCAATAGCAATTTGCAGCGCATCAGAAACTTCTCTAAAACATATAGAAATCCCCATCTAATGTAGTTGTGTTTTGATTTCAGAAGCCCACATAGCAAACAAATGGGCAGTGAAACTTCTGAACATGACATGTCTTGGCTTCCGGCATCTTTAATTTCCTCTTGGAGCGTTTGGATTTTAGACCAAACAGAGCCATCTGTTTCTCCACTAACTTCCAAGAGGAGCAACTCGACTAACCAAATATATCCATGGTGCCTGTATGATGAAATTTGCGAGTGAAGAAGTGAGTGCAAAGTAGCCCAGCAGAGCCTTGCTCTACATGCAACATCACCATTTTCAGATCCATCTTTAATGCTGCTGAAACACTTGAAGGATTTTGTTACTTCGATCATATAAGCAAACTCAGTGTCAATCCTTGAAAATGTGCTGACAGTTCCATCAAGTTTCCTGATAACCTTGTCCAGAAGCTAAAAATAATGAAATTTTCATCAAAACCAATACAGTAAATGGTATTTCAGAAATAAAATTCAAAATTCTGTGCAGCTTTATAGAAGAGAATCTTGACATATATTTCAGTGTTTATCATGAAATGAAGTCAAACAGAACATGAGAAACGTGAATATAACCATGTTGCATTATCTATTGGTTAATTCAAGTAGGTGATTTTTGGTGATGACTACTGGCTATTTGTGTGCACGTGTATGGACCATCACATGATATACACACTATAGTTGATTACAGGAGCCCTCTATGTTGTTGATACAACTTACTGCGTGCAAATTGGGACATGATGTTTTACATGCGTTTTATTTTTGTGACACAAAAAGACCAATTCAACAAAGGCTCTACAGCTGTACTAGTTACTAATTTGTCTCTTAACACTGTCTACTCTGACATAAAAACACTGTCCGCTATTAGCTTGCTAAAAAATAGATAGTTATCCTGATTGGGGAAGACTACATTACCACATTTAATTGCTCGTATTCTGCTGACTGTGATAATGCTGCAGATATAGCTTTTGTAAGCATGTCCCCAACACCTTCAACACCATGCTTCACGGATATATAAAAGGCCTCTGGAGCATCAGCAGATGCAAGAAGGGAAGCAAGGGGCTGAGCATCATCATAAGTATATGTGGAAAGGCCACCAGCCAAGCATGTTCCATTTATTTGATGCACTACGTAGTCAAAAAGAACAAAAAACAAATCCCGCTTCTCTTCCTTCGAGTTGGCCCGTGAATACTGTCAATGAAAAGGTGATACAGATAAATTCACTGCATATACTAACACTTAGGTATAATACATGGCACATAACAAAATAGCATATCTGGAAGTCTATTGATTAAGTCAAAGAAAAATATCATCATCATTAGTAGAAACGGATACTGAAATGGATTAGCATTGCATGATAGGATTTATGGACCATCTATTATCATAAGAATCCATAGGTTCGAGATAGAAGTGGCCGTCGGCACACATTTTATTGATGTTATGATTGAATGAACTTTGTTCACTAGTAAAGAACGCAACACCTGTCTAGTTTTTCTAGGTTACCCATCCTACCATCCACATGTAGGATACTAGATGAAGAAAGAACTGTATTCTGCAGAAAAAATCCCATCTATGTTAAGGTATTGTCTGAGGTTCTGGGAGCTCAGAATAATGGGTGGCACGATATGTTGAACTGGGATTCAGTGTAAACCTACATGGAAAGAAAATTTCACATATGGTGGCAGTCGCCATTCACCACTCGGTACTGACTAGCTGATCCCATGTATTCCAGACAATATTTAGCATTTTTTGAAACAACATGAAAATTAGTCTTTGATATCGAATTTTATTGACCGGAATGAGATATTCCAGCCAGTACCAGAATGGAATAGGTAAGATTAACTACAGTTGGAAACAACCTATGGAATGACAGTGATCCCATGTTGTCGTTGGTGTATTAATGTTTACTTGCACTTAGTGCAAAAATGAGATACAACGATAATAATATATTGCAGTCAAATAGACAGAAAGCTCAGTTGTCAACAGCCATCAATAAACACAATAGTAGCACTAACCTCGAGACAGATATAGTCAACTCCACCAAGAAGATCTATGCGCTCGGGAACAAATTGTGTATCAAGTGGGCCACTCTGAGTTCCATCTGGTACTTGGTACAGCATATTTGTCAGCATAAGAATGAGCTTGCTGTGCACTACTTTTGCCCATGAGTGTTCCACACTGATCTCAAGAAGAGTTTTAACAACCTGTTCAGGATTAAAAAATGCATAAGTGGTACTCAGACCCTGATGAAGGTCAAACAGTCTCATTTGTCAATACCAGAAAAATGAATGACTACATACAATAAAGTAGTTCAAGTGCATTGCACAGACTGCTATGAAAGAAAAATCCTGCGCTGGAGTAGCATTCTTCGTGTACATTAGAAACACTTCAACACCAATAGAGATATACTCAAACCTGTAGGTTCAACTCTTTTCAGTAGCACTGCTATGGTTAATTTTATTTTTCATTAGCGATGAATAAAAAATTCATGCACATCTTGCCTAGTAAGCAGAAATTTGTGCACATCATGCTCAACTCATATATGTTTAGCATTAATGGGACATAAAGGTGTACAGTTTCAACTACAACTCCTATATTTGAAGTGAAGTCTTCAACACTATTACATAGTCCAAAGGCACGTCAATATTGACGAATGTTGCAAATAGGGTCCAGCGCACAACTCAAAGAATGAATACATGAACAAGATGTGTTTCATTACCCTTATGTCCAAACCTCCAAGTCTGCTCCTGATGATTTTTCCTCCATCGCAGACAAAATAAAATAGACAACTCAAAGCTGACGCCCACACGATCTCCTGCCGCTCCTCCATCTACAAGACCAAATATAACAAATAAAGCTATCATATGTATCGGCCTAGCATAAAATGGAGCAGTCTACGTGCATGTTGTAGTGTGAACATGCTTGCCCATCCACATATATAAATATAATGCACACACCTCGCCTTAGGCTTAAGAGGAGGGTCCATATAATTATCAAAATGCATAACAAGTTTAATATTCTAAATGTAACAACCACCTGAACTAAGAGAAGGAGAACTTCAAATAGTATTTTCAGAAGCCACGACTCAAATTGATCAATAGCAGGACTAATTCTCTGCTCTTCTTCAGGTTCTGTTGCCTTCTGTTCATCCATAGTTGGTCCATAATCATTGTTCAGATAAGAGTTACTCGCAGTTTCACTTTTTTCAACAAGTGGTGCATCTTCAACTATCATAGGCTCCAGCAGGTGTGCATGAATCCCAAGGTTGAGAATCAGATCAAAAGCCTTTGTTCTGGCAGGTGACTTTTGAGAACTTAGCATGCCCTGACACGTAAATAAATGTTAGATTTAGTTCACATGTTCTGTTTGGGCACAGCTGAGCAGAGTATAACACCTCGAGCATATAAAGTGTCAGAGGAGCAGCAGCCTCAGAGTCCATCATATACCTGGACCAAAGAAAATAAACGAAACCATCAAAACCCTAAACAAGTGTAGTTCTATGGTTTCAAAGGTAAGCTTTAGCAATTAGCACCAAGCCTAAATTAAGTGTAGTTCTATATTCTTTAACAAATATTTGCTCACATCTTGCAACCACTGTTCTTTGATGCACACACCCTCATGCCGTGTAGCTCATTACTCCAACTACTAATGTGATAACAGAAATACGGCAAACATGGAACTTAAGTATACAATGCATCAGCCTTAAAGTACATTTCATAGAAGCAAAGTGTACAGCCTGCTGACAACCCAAGTAAAAAGAGACATTGTTATAAAAGAAAAAAAGTAGCAGAACAACAGACAATCCAGATCAACAATGAGAACGTGGCAGGTCAGATCACAAAGATAGTCATGTACTACAATATTTTGCATTAAAGCATATGTTTTGCACTTGAAATGCGGCCATTAGTAAAGAAAATATACTGTCAGTTAATTATAGGTTGTTCAGGCCTGATATCACCTGTATTATCAGGTATAGAAGTACAAAGAGTCATGCTGCACCCATACCACCAATAATGGAACCAGCAGTAGAAAATACTAAAAAATGATTTGCAAACACAATGCATGAACTGGAGGTAAAAAGAATGAAAAGGGTTTAAGATTATATACATGTCAATGACAAGTTTAATGAGGACACTGAATGCCACATCTGCTGAAGGTTGCCGACTCTGGGTGGTCAATCTTGATGCAGCATTTGACTGATTTGAAGTTGTTTCTGAGCAAACTTCAGCTATGACTTCCGAAATTTCACCAGGATTCAATCGTAAGGGTTGCTGCTCACTATTGAAAGAGGGTACCAAAAAGAACAATAGATGCAAGTGAGCACATCGTTACGCATGATGCAACACATTCAAATGACATGCGAAATTCAAACTGAATCACGGTATTATTTAGCCATATGGTTTGCACAGGACTACAGGAGCATTAATGTATGATACACTTTAAATAGGCAAATGTTTAACATCCGAGGCAAATGATAGTTACCTCACAAATTACAATTTGGAATCTCTCCATGGCATTAGTCAGAATCCCATCAAATTACATGTCTAACTATTTTCATCTTGTTTTGATACGGTAATAGAAAATTATCCAGCCACAATAATCTTAGCATATTTCAATTACAGTGATGCAACACTGACCTTATAAAAGTACATCTATAACATTCTTGTACAAAATGCAATGCTAGATCATATGCAAAGTACATAAATGAAACAAGGGAATACCTGTAGTGTCTATATTGAAAAAGGGGGCGTGCTCGAGGCTGGAATGTGTTTGCAGGTATGTTCATCCTACACAAAACGTACATGTTTCCACACATGAGACCCTTTTGACCAATTAATACCAATAATCTAGCAAAAAAATCTAGAAATAAATAACAAGTTGGTTGGTAATCAAATGGCAAACGTCAGAGCAGATGCAGAAAACTGTTTATCAGCGAAACATGAAATGAAATAAGGCAGGGAAGGGAAGGAGAATGTGCTTCACGAGAAATACTAAAATGATCCATCAAACGAAGTATTTGGTTTCACCACAATGTAGCACTGATAGGCATGATCACCCAAAGAAAAAATGCGCTTACCAAACTTGGCTTGGGCCTGATTTCATGCGTTTTGAGGCAGTTATTGCTTTCAGATGACCCTGTGATGACGCAAAAGTGCTAGCTGTAGAAGTTGACGGTTGCAACAAATCAATATCAGGAAATTCTTGTGTAACAGAATATTTCCATTGTTGATCATTGATCTTTGCCTCCATATCCCCTACTAGAAGAGCTGCAGCACCAACTTCAAGAAAACCCTGTGTATGAAAATCTTGAAAGCCCGCAAAATCACTGCTGGTGAGAAAGGAAACAAACAAGGCATTCAGTGTTTGCAAGACTATTGGTATCGTACTTTCTAATTCCATTCCAGCCAGAATGACTGGGATGCTCCAGCTCAAGGTTCAAAAAAGCGCTAAGCGCTGAGCGAGCGTTTTCCGTCTGCTTTTTCACTCAACGAAGGCTTAAGCGCTAAGCGCACGCTTAAAGCACAATTAAGCGCTTAAGCGGCCTGAGCGTTTGCCCTCCGCTTAGCGCTAAAGCGCGCTTAAGCGAGCTTAAGCGTACGCTTAAAATAACACTGCTCCAGCTTGTCAAAAAGAACAGGTGCAGCACGCATTTACACTTTCTACTGGCAAAAAGATTCAGGTCAACCAAAGCAAACTGAGAGTAAACAATGAACACAAGAGAAATACCTATCTTTGGCAGAACCTGATGCTTGTCGTTCACTGGATACATGCCATCGCCAATTTAGAATGTCGAAGGATATATACTTGATATCATATCCATGCTCTCCCCCATCAACCTTTTCACTTGCTGACGATATTAAATCAGGTGGAGTATGGATTTCCTTTGATTCAAGATGTTCTCTGTTGGTAATAACTTCTGGATTCAACTGAGGAATTAAGGACTTATTCAAAAGCGATGAAAGTGAAGGAAGCGGCTGTTTTGTAGAGGTCGATGCAATAGATTGAGGAATTGGTTGGAATGACAACTTTGGAATATGCCTCGCGACTAATGAGCGGACATAGTTTAAAGACTTCACAAGCGATGCTGAAGCAAAGTTCGATATTGGTGGGGCAACAAGAGAGGAATTTGGCAAAGCTGCTGATGATCCAAAGTTTTGGCCAAATGATGATGCTCTCTGACTTGCCACCGGATCGTACTTCGCTATTGTATTGGCACAAAAGATATCGATTTGGCGCAGTGTTTGCACCTTTGGAATATACCTTACAATACAAAGTTGTATAGTGTATTAGTATGAATGCAAGTAAATTTCAAGAATAAGCATGAGACTCTGACAAGTGACACTCAGCTTACCGGATAAGATATCTCTTTAACAATGCCACGCATCTTGGGACAACTGCTGGGCTGGTTGAAAAGATTTTCCACGTTAGGAAAAGGATGAGAAATGATAAACTTCGACTTTAAGGGGCGCAGTCGAAAACACAGCTCAAGAGATCAAGATGCACCAAGGAAACTGTCAACAATTTCAAGTATTCCAGATCCTCATTGCTACTTGATTAATTATTATATGTCGTATAGAAACAAGCGAATAAGATGTAGCTTATGACACTGGATCTAGATAGGTTCGTCAATAAGAACACGGGAGCTAGATACATAAGCACGTTATGCTGAACAGTCAGAAGTTATTTACCCCTTGTGATGCGGACTGGGGAAAAGAGCCAGAAAAGGCATTGGGAATGTGAAAGCTAAAAGCATACCTGCGATCTCTTTCTGCAAGCGCATGGTCAATAAGGACATTGTAAGCCATATCGATGGTTGAAGGGTTGGCTATATAATCCTGCCATGTATGATCACCGCATTAAGAAATGGCATATATATTATGAACGAGTTGAGTTGAGGTTGTAATAAAGGTAAAAGAATCTGGCTGCATTACAGAACTCTTTTGCTACCAACAGCGCAACACTAACAACAAAACAGCAGTAAAAGAGAAAGCAGGGATCTATGATCTGCAAAAATAAAGGGGTAACGCCCTTTTATTTTGAACGGTGGTCTTCAGTGACACGTGTTACTCCATTAATCACGGAACGATACATACCAGAATCTCTTCTCGGTGTCACTGAAGCATGTCGGAACACGCTTCAATTAATACTACCGGCGCAAAATTTCGTGGGATCATTCAATGCATCATGCAACGTATTACACGTACTGCGCGGCATATAACTGAAAAAAGTTGCTGGTTACTCTGCAATTGGGGGTTCAGAACAGCAGGCAGCGTGGAGCACCATCACCAAATCTAACCATATGCTCGATCCTGCTTAGCGGGTGGCAGATCGAGTCAGCGTGATGAACCACGTGTGTGACGGCATTCGTGGACATGGAATCATTTCTCGCTGCTGTCGCTGAAGTAAGTCGTAACACTCTTCAGTCAATAGTATAGGCGCCAATTTTGTGTATATCATTCAATGCATTACGAACATACTAGCACGGTGACATAAGCTGAACCAAATATAAGTTGCTGGCTCTCTGCAAGTGGGTGTTCTGACTTCTGAGCAGTAGCGCCATTACCAAATCTAACCATTCCTAACTCGCTTAGTGGGGGCAGAGCAATCAACGTGATTGGGACTGCAAGGACGTGATGGACTACATGTATCTCAGTCGGATGTAGAGTTGTAGAGGGGGATCGCGTGGAGGGAGGGAGGGAGGGGGGACTGACCCGGAGGGTGCGGGAAGCCTCGGTGGCGGCTGAGGCGGCGGCGGCGGCGGGCCCGTGGGTGTGCGGCGCGGGCGGCGAGAGGCAGTCGGCGACGGCCCGGCGCAGCGGCTCGGGCGGCTTCCGTGCGACGGCGGCCCCGGAGAAGGACGGCGCGACGGACATGGAGCGCGACGGGCGCTGGCCCGGGGGCTGGCCCACGGCGGCCGTGGAGTGGCGGGAGCTGGTGACCCGCTTGGACGGCGCGTCGTGGAGCGGCATCTGGGCGAGATCTCCGATGTGCGCCCGGCGCGGGGGCTGGCGAAGTGGCGAAACCCTAGGCGCGGGGCATTCGGGCTGCGGCTGGCGGCGTCAGCTCTGCCTCGCTGTGATGTGAGCTCCGGGTGGCGTTTGTCGTGGAGGGATTCGAATCGGAGGAACACAACACGAGGAGGAGTGGGAGAAGGTTTCGTTGGTGATGGTCGAGCCTGGCCGTGGCCGTGTGTGTGTGTGTGTCTGACTCTGACAGAGGAAGAAGACGACCCGACCCTACTACCTGGCTGGCTGCCACTCTCTCCTCTCCGCCTCATTCAATCACTACTACAAACTCATAATAAATGAACGAAATGCCTTTTTTTTCCCTTAATATTATTATATCTATCTTAAAATAAGTGACCTGGGTTTTTTTCCCTCAAAAAAAAGTGACCTGGGTTTGTCACGTATCTAAACACACATTTTAGTTATATTATAAAAAAACATTTTAGTTATAGATACATGTGAATCTAGACAGATCCAAGTCACTTATTTTGTAACGGAGGGAGTATTAATAGTCGCTCTATATTGGGGCTCGGTACATGTAGGTGTAGAGACGCTCTATAGATACATCGTTCTTGGTGCCCTATAACCATGTTCTCAGTTCAAAATCTGTCGCGGTAGAATAGAAACTGAATACGAAGATCCTGAAGCACTTCATCGTCGACAGTACGAGTTCATCGATGATTTACACGGTTTATTTGTATAAAAACTTAAAACAAAAGGTCGAGTGAAGATCGATGCTGCCTTATCTTACTGTGACCAAAACGGACTCCGGGGGAACTCACCAAAGCCTAGGGCGCGACGGCGAGCTCGTTTTGGGATGGGTGGTATGGGTGCGTCCGTTTCTATAGCTCCAAGTTTTGTGCCCCTTTAGTATTTTGGCCGACATTTCTTCATACGAACTCCGTTTTGAGTGTTCTTGGGCTCGTTGAGTTCGTATCATCAAGGGCTACAACCCTGTGGTTTTGGATCTTTATTTTGAGAAGTTGGAAAATTTTACTTTTTCAACCTCTTAAATGGCTAAGTCTAGTCCCTGCAGTTCCTCCATACTATTCTCTCTTTGTTCCTTTTTCCTTTGTTTTATTCATAATCATTATTAACACCTACACACATGGCATAGACAAGGAAAAGTGATAAAATTCTACCTAAACTACTAAAAGTGCAAAGCTCATATGAAAATAAATGAGAAATAGAAATCATGCATATAAGGCATAGTTATAGCTGGAAGAAACACGATATGAGAGATAAATGACACAATTTATATGGCTAAAGGATTAGCAGTTCTTCTTCGTGTTCATCCTCTTTTTGGGAAGAGCTTCATCCTTCTCCAATGGGATTTCCTGTCCCATGTTAATAGCATCACAATATCCATAGAAAGATTCATTTTTTTAGTTCCTCCTCGGAACAATCATCATAAGTTTAGGACTTATAGAAATCATTACTAGATAATGAGATATCGTTTGCATGCATACTATTTGTGTGTGGAAAGTTATTTTCAGAAGTAGGAGATTCAAGTAGTTGATCAAGTTACTCCTCTTCATTCTTACTAAGATAATCCGCGAGTAGCTCAACGATAGTCTTACCTTCGGGCTTACCTTCCACTAGTTGAGAGGGTGCAACATCAAGTGCCACCTCTTTATTAGCAATGTGTTTAGGCGGTTTCGGTGGAGGTTCTTCATATGATGTTTCCTTCTCTTCAGCTTTTTGACCCTGCAAAAGGCTAGGCTTTTCCATGCGGGCTGAATTCCGCTCATAAACAGTGCAAGCTAAAACATTATCCATAAAGTACTCACAACAACATGAATATATATGATAAACTTCTTTAATTATTTCATCAACCTCCTGGCATCTTTCTCGAATATTATTTTTTATAGAAGCAAACAATTTTGAACATCCAGTATACAGCGCAAATTTTAGAACTTCCATATCAACTAAACTTTTAAACTCATTTCTATTATAAGATTCTAATGCGGGATCAATGTTATACTTACATTGGTAGGCGATATGATCTTTGGATCCGCAGAATCTACAAGCAAACCGGTATGAGGCACATAGCATGGATGTATAATCATTCACCAGAGCCAGCCATTGATTCAATATTTCTCGCAACTTCTCCTCCCTTGCGAGCTTCTTTTGTTCAAGAGTAATCTTCTTGGAAGACATGATTATTAACGAATATTTTTATGGGTTTTTGATTTGTAAACAAAAGCAAAAATACAAATGCAGAAAATAAAGAAAGCTTAAAACAAAATCTAGCAAAACTAAAATAAATAAACAAAAGCTAAAAGACCTACAACGCTTAGCTCCCCGGCAACGGCGCCAGAAATTAGCTTGATGACTATAAGTGCATGATAACCCATAAGTATATGGTATCGTGTGTAGCCTTTTCGATAAGTAAGAGTGTCGAACCCAACGAGGAGCTAAAGGTAGGATAAATATTCTCTCAAGTTCTATCAACCATTGATATAACTCTACGCACACTAAACGTTTGCATTATCTAGAAAATAAACTAGAGCAACAATACGAGTACTAGAAATAGCTTTGCATGATAATAAATAACAAGAAAGTAAAGCTAGTTGTTGCAGCAATAAAATACACTAAACTAACGGAACCATGAGTGTGGAATAGTGGTGGTAATTGTGGTGGATTTTCCAAGTTTAAATAATGAATAGATCGGGTTCATTATCTTCGATGCAGTTTTCTATGTGGGAGAGGCTAAAAATACATGCGCTTCACTACTTAGAATTACATGTACTATATGATTGGATTGTTAGCAAACATCCATAAGTACTAATCAATGCATTAAGGTTTTCCAAACCATAGCCTTAAGTTTAATGGTCCCCTTACTCCCATACGTGCAACGTTTCGGTTCGCGTCCTCAGGTTTCTGTCACTCCGGTAGAACTCCCTCATTCCTTTTACATATACTACAAACCCTACGATGTTTAATCCATGCACGCACAAATATAATGGACACCAAAGGACTATACCATATCAACATACAACTCTAATGAACCAAAGACGTTTAACCATTCAATCTAAGAACAAAGAAACTACGCAAACATGACATAGATCATAGGATTATAACTTATAGCATTAAACACCATGTTTACATAGGACGGTACAGAGGTGTGTGGAAGGATGAACCACTGCATACTAGGAGGATTAGGTGATGAAGATAGTGGTGAAGATGGTGAAGAGGAAGGCAGGCGGCGCCGATGGCGGCGCGGGGGACTCCTTCCCTGCCGCCGGTATCATGGGGAAGCACCGCCCCTTAGCCCCTTCCTTCATGGCTTCTTAGGAGCCCTCCCCCATGGAGATGGGATCCATGGAGGAGGCAAAAAACGTGGCTTTGGCGGCTGCAAATTTGTGGTTGGAGGTGCCTTGGGTGAATTAGGTTTCCTCCCTTTATATAGCTTCTCGGATTTCCGTCACCCCATCTTAGACTGCAGTAAATCGGGCCTAGAAGGCCCGTCCGGATTCGAAATCAGTTAAATTTTATATCCAGAACGTTTATCGTGAAATTTCCAACAACTTTGTAGTTGAAGAGTTTTCCATTTGATGCCGTCTTCGACTCGAAACGTGACCATTTTCAAAAAAAGTTCTGAGACAGATTTCTGGAAAAATCTCAATTTGACTCCAACAAGGTTTCCACTTGTATTCTTGGTAATTCCTACACATCAAAGTGTAAAATAAAAACATTGTGCACTTTTGCAACTATTAGTAGGTTGGTCCAAATAAATCATAAACTTTATACAAAAAGGTGTGTCAAAAGCATATTATTAGCATAAAACTATCAAAAATTATAGATACATTGTGGACGTATCAGTGCACAGATCATTTGTAACTAGTTTTAAAATAAAGTTATCGATCCCATAGGGAGCAGGAGTCTAAAGTCTAATAACTCTTTGAACTAACACTGAAATAGTAATGCTAAATAATGTTCTAAGTAACAAGATATAATGCGAGTTTTGTGTAAAAGATATTTTTGGGTTTTCAAATAAGAGAACAATAAGTAAACTAAAACTATAAATAAATAAGAGCATGCAAGTATGATTATGAGAGTCTGCAAGATGATGGAAAGAGTTCTCAGTGAGTAGTGGATTCACCGCTAGTAATTAGAAAGAGTGATCAAAATTATTATAATGAATAAGACCATTTATGATATGTGTGGGAGGAGCTTCATATATGGAGGAATAGCCAGCAACCACTGATACATTGCAAATATATCTATAATTTTTGATGTTCCATGCTTGGTTTTATCTACTTTCTTGTGTTTTGTTCCAACTTTGGAGTACTTTTCATATGATTTTTTGGACTAACCTATTAACAAGAGCCACAGTGTCAATTACCTATTTTCTACTATTTTTGGTTCCAGAAAAGTCAGAAAATGAATATTCTCAGAATTGGACGGGAAAAAAGCCAAAGTTCCTATTTTCCCGGAAGACTCACGGAGCCAGAAGGAGAGTCAGAGAGGGGCCACAGGGTGGCCACACCCCTCTCCCCCAGGCGCGGGTACCCTAGGCCGCGCCAGGGCATGGTGTGGGCCCCCTGGCTAGCCACCAACCTTGCCTCCTTCGCCTATATATTCTTCTCGAGGCAAAAACCATAAATAGTCAATCAGAAATCCACGAAAAAATCCGCAACGCCGCCGCCACCGAAGGGGAGATTCGGGGGACAGAAAGTGTGGCATCCCGCAAAACCACTACTAAAAAATCGCGTTGTTTTTGTGCATTGCATCATCATGACCGCATGCTCATGTCATCATGTCACATTGCATTTGAGCATCGTCATGTCATTATGCATTTGTTTGTCTAAAACTATTTTCAAAACGCCTAGTTTTGTTTTCCAATATTCCCGTCTTTATTCAAATTAAAATCCGGGTCTCCGGAATATTTTGTTTCGTCGACCAACGGTTTACAAACGCCTTGTTTTTTATAAATAAAATATTTAAATTATTTTTGGGAGGCAGCCAACCAGGCCCGAAAGCCCAGCCGGCCACCTCTAGATAAAAATCCTACCTACCCCAGAACCACCCAAAACCTTTTCCACCATATAACCTACCCAGCCTATCCTACCCAGTCCCTCCACCTCACCCCACCCAACCAGTGCATGCCACCTCACCCCGCCGCCACTTAGGTTGTCCCTCCACCTCACTCCCTCCAATCCTGTCGCGCCACCTCACCAGACCACGTACTCCCTGCCTAGCCACCTGGCCACCGACCAGCTCCACCTGCCCATCTCCCCACGCCCGCGCGAGACCCCCTGGTCCGCTCGCCCCACCTGGCCCCTGCCTCGTTTTCCCCATCGCGGTCCACCCAGCCAGCCCCGACCACCTCGCACGCCCCCCTGCGAGCTGGGCCCACTCCTCCCGTCCGCCCCCTCTCTCCTCCCGCAGGACTCCCTCTGTTTCTGCAAGCCACCTCGCACCCCGCACCCTCCTCCTCTCCCCACCTGCTCGCCCTCTCCCTTCCCTTCCTCTCCATGCTCGCCTTCCTCCTCCGGTGCCTCGGCCGCCGCGAGGCAACCCCCTCCCGCCGCTGGCGAGAGGCCCCTTCCCCGCTTCGTCACCTTCCCCGCCTCCTCCCATCGGTCTCCACCGCGACGACCACCTTCAGCCGCCTCCTCGGAGTCGGTCGGCGCTCTACGACTCCTTCAGGCTCCGCCGCGGCGCCGCCCTAGCGAGCACGTCGCCGTCCCCCTCGCTCCGGTCGCCGTCGCCTCCGGCCCCGAGCCGCCACCGCAGCGCTCCTCCGACCCGCCTGGGCTCGCCGCCGCCAGATCCCTCGACCGCCGCCGCCGCCGCTTCTCCTCCTCTCCGCGCGAGCCGCCTCCTTCCTCGCCAAGCGCCCCCGCGGCCTCATGCTCCTCAAATTCGCCGGCCGCGCCTCCCCGACCTACGGCCCCGCGCCTCCACGTCGTCGGCCTCGCCCCGTCCCGCACCCGGTGCCTCCGCAGCTCCGCACCGCCAGGGCTGCCTCGCCTCTGCCTTGCAGCGCTACCGCCGGGAGCCGCTCGTCTGCGGCCTCATGGGCATCCTCGTCCCCGTTCGGGTCGTCCGCGTCATGATCCCCATAGACCCATGGTGCTCTATTGCTAGTGGCTGTGACCCTGCGGTGGTGTTTCCGCTCGGCCTCCTCGTACCGGAGCTAGTCCTTGATGTGTTTGGCTCTCTGCCCGTTTGTTGGTGTGACGGTGGAGCAATTGGAGCTTTGGAGTATTATTTGTGCTGTTAGACAATGAAGGTCGTGATGCCATCGAATTCTATTTCCGTGAGTGTAGCCAAGACCGTCTCCAGTGATCTCAGGACCGTCTCTAGCGATCTCTGGTGTGGTGGTACCCGTCAAGATCTCCGCCACCGAACCCTCGAGGCCTTCCACACGGAAACACTGAGCTCTTCCCTCGGAACCCGAAGACCGAACCGTTGGCACGCCCAGATCTCCTCCTCGGAACGCCATGATCTCCTTCACGGATCCGAAGACCCTAACGAACCCCGAACCCCCGGAACCAAGGCCTTCGCCCTTAATGTGTGACCCCTTTATCCGAGCCCTATTTTTTATAAATTGACATATATATGAATTGTTGCATATAAATTGTTCATGCTCGCATCTCATCATGGGGTTGGGGGCATTATGCCGATTCACCTCATAATTAAATATGGAGACCATATGCGGGCTATTCTAGTCTTATTCCGGACTCCATTTAAATTGGGGTAGCGAATCGATGCCATGTTTCACCCTGTTAATAGAACATTTAAATTGCGGGGTAGTTAAATAACTGGAACCTATTAATTAATTGTCGAGGTCCCGGTTCCACTTAATACTGCCTAATTGCACCGCATCTGCACCATAGCATAATCATGCCGGATCTTCTGCCGTAGTATTAAATATTGCATCCGGTGTTTCTTCTAGTGTTTGCTTCTTCGCGGATTAGACCGATGAGTTGATGTGAGTATCGACAAGTTCTCCGGATATGATCCGTCAGCAGTGTTTCCCAGGCGAGCATTCTCCCTCTTTCTACCTATCTTGCATTTATAGTCTTTATTTCCTTATGTTGATCTATTGCTATCCGTGTCGCGATGCTTTAGTTTCCATGCACCAGTTATATCCCGTGCAGCCTCTATATTGCCTTGGACACCTCCTATTACCCGTGTTTGGTAGATAGCTGGCCTTGCGAGTCGTAGTTGCTTGCTCAGGTGCGATCTCGTGTTGTCAAGTACCACAGTTGTTGAAATGCTGGCAGATGCTTATTGGTGGAGATGCTTACTGGTGGAGATGATCATGTCTTTAATTACAACTATTAAAATGCTAGATATAACTAATGCAGAGGCATCGATGGGCAATAGATGTTATTTGGTTCTTCCACGCTCACTTGTGTCCCGTAGGACCCCGAGAACTTGATACATGTTCCTTGATTTTTCGCACTATCCACATCCGGGAGGCCTTATGGACCCCCCCTGAGCCAGAGATTGATTCATTTCTATTTCTTGGGGCCACAAAGTTGTTTGGGGCTTTATTACTATCTTGTACTTATGCCATGCTTTACTGCTTTATTTAAGATTGTGCGTGGAGCACCTGTACTATTTTGGATGCGGAATGTTTTCGCGGTATCGACAAGCCCAGTCACACTTTCGGGTTCCCAGTCGTTTATAGCCATTGACGCAAACCCTGGGTCCGTTCCGGAGCCGGCCAACTTCGTTGCGGGTAGCTTAGTGGGGTGGCCCCCTGAAATATTTTATGAATCCTGTGATCGCTTTGTCGTGAATGCCTCGTTGGGTTTTGAGTTGGTTTTTCCGAGGTTGATCGAGTGTGTGTTGCTATTTGTGCACCCCTGCAGGGTAAAACTTTCTGAAAGCCGTGTCCGCGGTTATGGACGACTTGGAGCACAGTATCTCGATCATAGACAAGCATAACTAAAGTAGTGCTATAAATTTGACTTAATATGTGACTAGTAATCAGCTCAAGTATAACGGAATGGATATTAAAAATGCCAACAGCTGGTGGATCTTGTCGTATCGTGTTCTGATATACCTGCCTAGTAAGTATTGCAACTCCAATGGAATGTGATAAAAGTGTCAACAACTGTTGGGTTTGGGGATTCCTCAGGACAATTATATCTGACTAATAAATGTTCCAACTACCACGGAATTGTTAATTAAAACTGCCCACTACTTATGCTTCAGGATGACTCATGCTATCTATATCTGATTAGTAAGTGCTGCAACTATAACGGAATGAGTAAAATTGCCAACTGTGGGAGTTCCTTGGTCCGACTTCCTCGTTTGGTCTCGAGGGGGAAATACCAGGATGGGTATGGTTGGTGTTAGCATCAGGTTGGATCCGATTAGGTCTTTCTTATCCCTCTCTAATAGCCGCCAGTTTTACTGAGTCTCTATAGGTTGTTTAGTGCCGCTGCGCTGCCGCTTCAGCCCACCATACCTATGTAGGCGAGAGCCGCCGAATTCTAGCCTCGCCGTGTACTGGCCTTAGTACTGACGCTCCTCTTTTTCCTTCGCCCTTTGTCGGCACCCCTTTTGTTTTTAGCAGGTTTGAGATCGACGTCGTTAGCAGGGTTACCCTTCCGGCTTGGCCTGGGCAGGATTATGGACGCCATTGGTTATTCTTTAGGTCATGCCCGTAGTGTAAATCTGTAGTCGGACGCTGTATCGTAGTCGGACGCTGTATCGTTTTCAAGGTGATTTGGATCTTTGTAGTGTAAATCTGTATTCTTGACTCTTGGAGTCGTGCCGTATATATATTCTGTTCTGTGGGTCCCATCGAGGACTGTTGTGTAATGTTATTACTTCGTTTTCCACCCGCACGAAAGTGCCTGGTGGGCATCCTTGAATCGTTTCTATGCGGGTTTGGCGGAAAGGGCTAAAACTTGCATAGGGCCGATTTGAGGGTGTTACAGAAAGTCTCTGTTCCAGCACCCTGCCGGGACGGGGAAGTGCCCCCGGAGCCATCTCCATCAATCTCCACCGCCATCTCCATCACCATTGCTGATTCCAATGATGAGGAGGGAGTAGTTCTCTCTCGAGGCTAAGGGTTCTACCGGTAGCTATGTGTTCATCTCTCTCTCTATGCATGATCTTATTGAGATCATGAGCTTCTAATCTATAGATCTACCTTGCTACTCAAGTGCTTTAATAGATCTCTGCTCTCCCCATGTGTGTGAAGTTGACAGTGTGCACACCATGGTGGCACTTAGGCTAGAGATGGACGTGATGCAGCACCTCATCGGAAAAGAAATCAGCGAAGGATGTGTGGTAGACGATCAAGATCTTGCACGAAGGTCATGCCCGCATGAAGGAAGCACATCTTCAAACTTTGACAAAAAGCTATGAAGATCTGAAGATAGAGGAGAGCGAGACGGTTGATCAGTTTGCCTCCCGTTTTGTTACCCTTGTCAACGCAATCAGGGGATATGGCGAGAGATTGGATGAGATCAAGAACGTCAGAAGGTTCCTGCACGCGGTGCCGAAATGCTACATGCAGATCGTTACATCGATCGAACAATGTCTCGACCTAAATACATTGATGGTTGAGGATCTCATCGGAATATTCAAGGCACACGACGAGAGAATCCAGATCAGCTTCGATGATCCAGAACAGGTTGAGCACCTGATGCTCATGAAGTAGAAGTGGATGACTCTTTCGAAAGAAAAGTAAGGAGGCTCCACGAGCGGCAAGGAGAAGCAACCCCCATCGAAAAAGTACAGCACGGGACAGGAGGATGAAGATGATGCCCCGCCACGGAGGAAGTTTGACATAAAGAAAGTAAGGTGTCATAACTGCGGCGAGCTTGGTCACTTCAAGGCTGATTGCCGGAAACCACCAAAGAAAAAGGAGAGGGCTCTCATCGCCCAGGAAGGAGATGATGGACCAATGATGCTGATGCTCAAAGTAACTGAGCTGAAGGATGAGGAGGATCCTCCATCACCGGCTACGGAGATTGTGGCAGAAGTGGATCACGATCTACCGTGTGTGGATCACGGGGAACGGAGTTCCCCGTTACCATGTGAAGCCATGTTTGAGGCAAGTGAAGCCTCGGAACTTGTTCATGGCGATCTATTGATAGCTATGAGATTCGACATATTTTTGATGGTTTTCCTCTGGATTTGATTGTTTTCTAGCTTTACCTAACGCTAATACTTCGGTAGCGAAGAAAACTTGGTTTTTAATGTGTGTTTCATGTTCTGAACATCAATAGAAGGTTTTAACAAGGGAAACACAATATTCAGGTGAAAACAAGCAAGCCTCTTTTTGAAAGCAACCAAGGGAGGCAAAAAGACGCTTTAATGAGCAACTATACAACGGGAATATTTTTTCGGCCGTATAGTTCCCGCTGTATAGCTGTCGCCGCCTCCGTCTTGTCAAAAGAGACAACTTTCATGAAGAGGCCATACGCGAAAACAGAACACAGCAGCCGCCATCCCATCCAGAGAGGAGAAAGAAGACATCCAGAGAAGGAGGAGAAGATGTTCTTCATCTCACTCCATGATCTTCGACCTCCTAGCCAAGACACCCCCATAGCCATTACTTGTACTTGAGAGAGAGAGAGAGCGAGAGATCTTCACCTTGTAAGACTAGGGTTTGAGATTGTTTCTTCCTATCTTGAATTGTGTTGGATTACTTTTCTATTCTTATTGTGGATCTCCACGGTAATATTGAGAAGAACTCTCTTTATTTAATTATATCGATGATGCTTTCTTCGATCATGTGTGAGTAAGTTCCTTGGGCGTGGGAGATGTAAGGGATTGGTGAGATGTGATGTGCCTTCATATATTTTCCATTAGTTTGTGATTGATTTTAATTACTATATTATGTGTGGTTGACTATCTGTGGGATGCCTAATGCTTGTTGTCCAATTAAGGGCCCAAACAACATGATGCTTTGTTCTACATGGATAGGATCTTGCTAGCAGATCAGCGACCCCCGAGTGACACGGGGATATCAATGGGAAACTAGTGGACTTGAGGATAATGAGGAACCGCCGTGCTTATTGCATTTGTCTGATCCAAGGAGGTTAATTGCTAAGCAACCGGAAGGATCTTAATCGTCTAGTGACTGACCATGGTTTTGGTAACATACTAGTAGGATTATTGAAGTTGGGATGAAATCTACCAAGAGGAGTTCCGGCTAATTATGGGTTGCTCGCCTACACATATACTTATAAGATTATAATTGTTACACTTATCATTCATCCACCTGGCATAGTCACTATCACCATGAACTGTATCTCCTCGCGCCTTCTTTGTCCTCTGCAGAACACCACAAACAATCAAATTGTTCTTTACTTTTATGCTTTTTATTTCTGAAGTTTACATTTTAGTTTTATTTAAATACATCCAGTTTAATCCAAATTCCATTCTCATTTCTACTTTTGCAGTCAATTCACTCGAAGACCTGTGACAACTTTGGGTGTGACAGAGACTTCATTCATAAACACTTACCTTTGGGCTCCCTGTGGGATCGACATCTATACTTCGAAGCTAGCTACAAACGATTTGTGCACTTGCAGACATCATCTATGCGTTGGAATTTCACCCGCAACTCCGTACGGCAATAAGTTCTTCATGCTTGTGGTGCATGATCATAGTAAATATATGTGGATTGTGTTGCTGAAAAGTAAGGATCAAGCTCAACAAGCATTCGAGAAGATCAAGGAAGCCGAAGAGTTCAAGGTGGAGGTGAATATAAGAGCCCTACACATTGATCAGGGGGTGAGCTGCATCAAACTATGTTGACCATGGCACGGAGCATGATGAAGAGTAAAGGCTTGCCATGAAAATTCTGGGGTGAGGCAGTCAATATGGCTGTGTATTTACTGAACATGGAATCAACTGAGAGTGGAGTTGGTATAACGCCGTACGAAGAGTGGTAGGGATGGAAACCCTCGGTTGATCATCTTTGCACTTTTGGGTGCGTGGCGCATGTCAGGATGGAGTCCGACCATAAGAGTAAATTGGTGGAGCAGAGGACTCCAATGATCATGACGGGATATGAAGGCTCAAAGGCATATCGTCTGTGCAATCCTTATACCAATAAGGTGGTTGTCAAGGGCGACGTAATCTTTGAGGAAGGCGAGTCATGGAGTTGGGGCTACAATGAATCGGGATATCCAACTTTTCATGTCACGTGGGATCTTGAGTATGAAGAAAACATGGATCAACCAAGCTTATCCTTGTCAGCAAGTTCAGGCCCAAAAGGCGTTGAAGGCCTAGGAGGTGCTCCAGGCGTGGACACCAGGCCAGAAACACAAGGGATTCTCCCAGAAGAAAAAGAGTCTGAAGATAAGGCTAGTCCGTGACCAGATGAGACGGAGATAGAAGGGCGCACATGTGCAGTGATACCTGCTTGTTTTCCTAGAAATTAAAGGAGGAGGGCTTTGCAGTCCAGGAAATAGGCTAACACAGCCAGAAGGAGGACGAGCAGCAAACAGTCTAGCAGCATCACCAGGAAAATCGACATCGCTGGTCTAGATCACAGCGAGTCGGGTGGAAGAGAGACCACAAAGCTCTTGGCCTTGTGGTCTGGTGAGCAGATGCTACCCAGCTCTTGGTAGCCCAGAAAAAGATCCGTCAGATGAAGAAGTCAGGCAAGAAAGAAGCTCTTCACGTGAAGAATTGATAAGGCCAGAAGAAATAGGAAGCCCAACTCGGGCAGCACCTGCACCAAATGGACTGAAAGGAGTAGTCCGTATGGCATATCGATCGTGTGCATAGCTAATCAATCCAGCCAAAAGCGAGCTAGCTTGATCATGGATGCGTTATGGCCAAAGCAAAGGCTAGAATTGCATGCATCAAGCAAAGAGCTAGTCAGCTTGGCTAATAGATTTTGCTTGCACGATGTGAATTCTAAGAAAGCACTTCGGAAAGATCACATCGACGAGGTGCGATGGAGCGACGTGGGTCCTTGGCCAGAAAATGAAGGATCCGCAAGCAAAGAATCAAGCGCTATGCCGAGCACAGAAAGGTATGTCGTGATGTCTTTGACTATACTGGAGATGAGGCGACTATGACCGACGCAAGAACGCATACGAAACGTGTTCGACTACTATCCGAAGAAGGAATTTCGGATGGTTAATAATCTGGTGAAGATGAACTACAAAAGCACTTTTTGTTCACCAAGGAACCGGTGAAGGCCAAAGTCATGGCCATGGACGACATCGACAAGGAGAACACGGAAAACAAGGATGCTGACAAGGAGGATCGACGTGAAGCCATGGATAAGCCAACAAAAGCAAAGTCAATGACACGGGTGCTGAGAAAGGGAGCGGTGAAAGAAATGCCGTGGATGATGCCCGCGAGGAGCTGTCGGCGTGTTTGGGACCCAGGACGAAGAGTAGTGCACGTCGTGCTTAGGGAGGTACCCCTTAATCAATTGTGAGACATAAACAATTGTGAAAGAAACACACGCACGAGATGTGCGTGTAGCAATCAATCTGTTTCTCCGTGTGTGTGAGTTGTGTTGCTGTTAGTGATGGCTCAATACACGGCGCCCAGAAAAGTGCTTGGTGCGTGGTGTTGATGTAGAGCTCGTTGGGAACCCCAAGAGGAAGGTATGATGAGCACAGCAGCAAGTTTCCCTCAGTTATGAAACCAAGGTTTAATCGAACTAGTAGGAGCAAGGAAACACCCCAAAGGTGTTACTAGCTGAGCTTTGGCAGGGCGCACTACCGGTGCTAGTAGCAACGTGGAGACCTGCACAAGACAACCATAGAACTTTGTCCCCAACTTGCGATGAGGTTGTCAATCTCACCGTGTTTTGCGGAAAACAAAGGATTAAACGTATTGAATGGAAAGAAGTAAAAGTTTGCAGAAAGTAAACACAAAGCAGTAAAAGATTGTAGATTGTATGTAAAGTAAAGGACCGGGATCCATAGTTCACTAGAGGTGGCTCTCCTTAGATAGATAACATGCTGGGTGAACAAATTACAGCGGGGCAATTGACAAACACCGAGAAAGCAATACTTGCATATACTAATCATCTTGACTCCTTTGAGACTTGATTGGGCAATACAACATAATACATAGACCGCTATCCAACTGCATCTATGACTAATAATCCACCTTCAGGTTATCATCCGAACCCCCTCCAGTATTAAGTTGCAAGCAACAGATTATTGCTTTACGAACTGCGTGTAAGGTAAACAATATGATTGTTCTATGAACAAAGGATTGTTGTTTTCTCCCTAGTAGCAACATCACGTCTAGTACCTTAGAGATTTCTGTCACTTCCCCAGATTACCAGAGGCATGAACCCACTATCGAGCATAAATACTAACTCTTGGAGTTGCTAGCATCTACTTGGCCAAGATAGCTACTAACAACGGAAAGCATGCAAGATCTCAAATAACAAAGACATGATAGAATCAATAATCAATCTAAAATAGCATCTCAATATCCATCGGATCCCCGCAAACACAACATATATGGATTACAAATAGATGGTCTTGATCATGAACGGAGCTCACAAGATCTAGAAATGAAAGCACAAAGGAGGAGAACCACCCATCTAGCTACTACATGGATCCGTAGTCCAAGGATGAACTACTCACGCATCACACCGGAGGCTTGCATGGTGATGAAGAAGGCCTCCAGGGTGAATTCCCCTCTCCGGCAGGGTGCCGGGAAGAGCTTCAGATCCCTCCCGATCTAGGGTCTAGGGATGGAGATGACGGTGGCTACAGACTCTTTTGTGGATTTTTGATCAGGTACTTAGGGTTTTCGTCCCGAGGGCAACTTATAGGCGGAAGGAGAGGCCGAGGGGGTGCTAGGGTCGGCCAGACCACCCCCTGGCGCGGGCTAGGCCTGGCCGCGCGGCCAGGTGGTGTGGCCGGCCCCCAGCCCTTCTCCGTCTCGTATTCTGGCACTTGATCCCTTCCGGAAAAATAGGCACTTTGGCTTTTCTCCCGTCCAATTCCGAGAATATTCATTTTCTGACTTTTCTAGAACCAAAAACAACAGAAAACAGGCAGCTGGCACTATGGCTCTTGTTAATAGGTTAGTCCAAGAAATTATAATAAAAGTACTCCAAAGTTGGAACGAAACACAAGAAAGTGGATAAAACTAAGCATGGAACATCAAAAATTATAGATACATTTGCAATGTATCAACATCCCCAAGCTTAACTCCTGCTCGTCCTCGAGTAGGTAAGTGATAAAAAGAATAATTTTTGAGGTGACATGCACCATCAAAAACTTGATCAAAAGTATTTGCAAAACTCAAAGCTAGGATCAAAGTACTTCAATCATAACATGAAAGACAAAGTTTTAGCAATAAGCAAAGAAACTAAGATGCAACATGAGAAGGCACAAACAAAAGATTCATGAATAACATGCTTTGCAAGACGTTTGTTTGTTTCACATAAAGAAAACATAGCATAATAGTATTCAGTTTGTCCCTCAATAGAGTAGCAAATATAAATGCATAGGACACCTTCAAAGTTCATAAGTGTGACTAGATACAATAGTTTCAAACAAGCAATAACAAGTTATGCATCAATCAACTAGTCTTGGGACAATGCACATAGAACTAAGAATGGCCACTATGCTCTCAAAGTAGGTGCATAAAGATAGAAGGTGGAGACTCAATATAATGGTGGAAGAAAGGCCTTTTTTAAAAGGAAGCAGGGATTCAAGTCTCATAAAGAGCTTCCAAAAATTATGGTACTTGTAGCTTTCAGCTCTCATTGCCCCTATCATAAGCATCTTTAAGTGATTAAGGTTAAAATGACACAACTAAGAGGATATGCTTGACAAGTTATAAACCGAAATCTCATGCCCCTTACTTACGAAGACCGAACCTCATGCTACTCAACTTTAGTCACGAGTAAGCTATTGTCATTGTAAGTACATGTGTATCATTAAGAACCGCCAATAGGGTACCCCTTGCACATGATACATGAGC
Source organism: Avena sativa (assembly GCA_916181665.1). Taxonomy (NCBI): domain Eukaryota; kingdom Viridiplantae; phylum Streptophyta; class Magnoliopsida; order Poales; family Poaceae; genus Avena; species Avena sativa. The sequence goes on along the minus strand of OV702296.1, from coordinate 453,820,020 downwards.
TTTCCCATAATCAAAATGACAAGGCAAGCAGACAATGAGCATCTCAGCGATCTTTTTATTTGCTATTTGCATAGGTTTTTATTAAGGATGCTTCATAGAGTGATCATTATGGTGATGCTGCAAGTTTCCACCATGATTAGGCATGGCTTAGGCTAGCGGCCCAGGCGTTTCTCTAACACATATACAAACTCCATGATCATACAAGTTCCACATTTATTTCACACCGCCGGGATCCGTAAGCAAAAGAACATAATATCAACGGGGTACAAAGTACAAGTGCAATGTTGAAAGCGTTCCCCATGAAACATGGTTCTGCTAACTTCAACTTATAAAGCGCAAGCATATACGCAACAAAGAAGGACCCAATGGTTCAAGTTTAATAGAGGCAATAAAGTAAAGTGTGCCATCAAGTTCGTGAGAGCTTTAATCACTAGTTTTCTCATAACAAGTGGAAGGTAAACAAAAGCATGAATATACTTGGAATAGCATAAGCTAGTAGGTAGGTATGGTGGACTCTTTGGAAAAACTTGGTTTAGGGAGTTGGATGCATGAGTGGAACTCATACTTGGTTGTGGAGGCTAGCAAAAGACTGGGAGCGACAAACTAAGAGAGCAATAATGGCCATAATCATGTAGAGCGACAAAACATCATTGATCAAAACATAAAGTGATACTACAAGTTGAAAACTAAAGGATCATAAAGGCTATGGTGACTTGTGATAGTCATAACATGGTGTGAGCATGTGCCAAGTCAACCCAAACAAAGCATCAAAGGAGAATACCACTATACTATGTTTTAATATGCTAAAACAACGCATGATTCATCCAAGGCATATTAAACAATCTCAATTGTTTATAACAAGTCATGCTACAGCAAACAATACTAAGCATAAAGCCAAAACAATATCAAGCATGGCATGACAAAGCATAGGCCACAGTCAAAAACGAGCTCTTTTTACCACATAAGCATAAACTTTCCTACTCTTTTCCAAACCAAACCAAACTATTTGCAAACGAATGTATGAAAGAGGGGTCCAACCAACTTATTCAGAAAACTAAGCAAACAAAATCAAACCAAAAACCAAAACTAAAACGAAAAAGAAGACGCTCCAAGAGAAACACAACTGTGCACGAAACAATAAAAATGAAGCGTTTGGAAGAAACCTGGAATTTTTATTGATGAAGAAGGGGATGCCTTGGGCATCCCCAAGCTTTGACGCTTGTACTTCTTGGATATTTTTTGGGGTGACACGCGTGGCATCCCCAAGCTTGAGTTTTAGTCCATCCTTCACCTCATTACTCATTCCTTCCATACACCTGAAATTTTTCCTTCATACAAAACTTCACACAATCTCATTAGCAACATTAGTGCACTTAAGATAAATAAGTCTCAAGGTTCAGTTGTAACACCAAATAAACTTCCATTAGAACACTAGCTACTGTAGCACTTCTCTCAAAAAGCTTAATTCCCCAAAGGAACTCAAGAAGGAACCAACGAGAAGCAAATGCAGAAAATGGCAGAAATCTGTCAAAACAGACCAGCAGGTAAAGAAGAATTTTTTTGAAGACCTTCTGTTGCTCAAATAAAAAAGTGTTGAACTAACGAAAGTTATATAACAACCTGAGGCAGAAGCACAAAAAATTACAGCTCAATACGACATACAGAACTCTCTCAGGAATATTTACGGTGAAGCACAGAAATCTGTTTCGGGACAGCAACTTTCCCAATCATTACTTCACTCTCATTAGAGGTTACTCTTGGCACAAAAAGCAAATAAAAAGGATAAGGAGAGGTTATTACAGAGGTAATAACTTCCAAGGCTCATCTAAAACTCTTGGGTTATCTCCCAACACGTACTTTTCTTTAACGCCTTTAAGTTAGGCATAAAAATTTGAGAAGATGCTCTCATAGGAAATATGAATTGAAGTAAAAGAGAGCATCAAGAAGCAAATTCGAAACACATTTAAGTCTAACACACTTCCTATGCATAGGAATCTTGTATGCAAATAAATGCACAAAGAGCAAAGTGACAGGCATAAGAAGATAAAACAAAAGTAACTTCAAAACTTTCAGCACATAGAGAGGTGTTTCATTACCATAAAAATTTCTACAACCATATTTTCCTCTCTCATAATAATTTTCAGTAGCCTCATGAATAAACTCAACAATATAACTATCACATAAGGCATGCTTTTCATGATCTACAAGCACTAGAGCTTTATTATAAATATTTTCAAAAGAATCCTCGGGAACATAACATTCACCCTCCTTTGATAAGCATGGGGACAATCAAATAATGTAAGGGATAAAGAGTTACTCTCATTAGAAGGTAGGCATGGGTAGATCCATTCTTCCTCCTTTTGTCCACCACTCTCCTCCTCTTTTTCATCTAATGAGCTTTCAGGTTCAGCAATTTCTTCTTCCATGGAGGTTCTAGCAGGCGGTGGTTCATCTATTACCTTAGCAGTCATAAAACTGTTCCCAAATAGGAAAATGAGTGAGCTATCCATAATGAAATAGTGATTGGAGCAGAGCTAGTCATAAAGGCAACTTAAGAAAGGAACTAATTTTTTGTGTCTTTGAAATAAGGAAGCAAACTCGTAAAACTATTTTTTGTGTGTTTTTGAAGAACAAAACAAGCAAACAAAGCAAAAAGAAAATTAAGCAAAACAAAAACAACAAAGTAAAGAGATTGGTTATGAGGGACTCCCCTTGTGAAGATGTCCTTGACTCCCCGGCAACGGCGCCAGAAAATCGCTTGATGGCTCAATACACGGCGCCCAGAAAAGTGCTTGGTGCGTGGTGTTGATGTAGAGCTCGTTGGGAACCCCAAGAGGAAGGTATGATGAGCACAACAGCAAGTTTTCCTCAGTTATGAAAGCAAGGTTTAATCGAACCAGTAGGAGCAAGGAAACACCCCAAAGGTGTTACTAGCCGAGCTTTGGCAGGGCGCACTACCGGTGCTAGTAGCAACGTGGAGACCTGCACAACACAACCACAGAACTTTGTCCCCAACTTGCGATGAGGTTGTCAATCTCACCGTGTTTTGCGGAAAACAAAGGATTAAACATATCGAATGGAAAGAAGTAAAAGTTTGCAAAAAGTAAACACAAAGAAGTAAACAGTTTGTAGATTGTATGTAAAGAAAAGGACCGGAATCCATAGTTCACTAGAGGTGGCTCTCCTTAAGATAGATAACATGCTGGGTGAACAAATTACAGCGGGATAATTGACAAACATCGAGAAAGCAATACATGCATATACTAATAATCTTGACTCCTTCAGAACTTGATTGGGCATTACAACATTATACATAGACCGCCATCCAACTGCATCTATGACTAATAATCCACCTTCAGGTTATCATCCGAACCCCCTCCAGTATTAAGTTGCAAGCAACAGATTATTGCTTTACGAACTGCGTGTAAAGTAAACAATACGATTGTTCTATGAACAAAGGATTGTTGTTTTCTCCCTACTAGCAACAACACATCTAGTACCTTAGAGATTTCTGTCACTTCCCCAGATTACCAGAGACATGAACCCACTATCGAGCATAAATACTAACTCTTGGAGTTGCTGGCATCTACTTGGCCAAGATAGCTACTAACAACGGAAATCACGCAAGATCACAAATAACAAAAACATGATAGAATCAATAATCAATCTGAAATAGCATCTCAATATCCATCGGATCCCCACAAACAGAACATGCAAACTTACAAATAGATGATCTTGATCATGAACGGAGCTCACAAGATCTAGAAATGAAAGCACAAAGGAGGAGAACCACCCATCTAGCTACTACATGGATCCGTAGTCCAAGGATGAACTACTCACGCATCACACTCGAGGCTTGCATGGTGATGAAGAAGGCCTCCAGGGTGAATTCCCCTCTCCGGCAGGGTGCCGGGAAGAGCTTCAGATCCCTCCCGATCTAGGGATGGAGATGACGGCGGCTACAGACTCTTTCGTGGATTTTTGATCGGGTACTTAGGGTTTTCGTCCCGAGGGCAACTTATAGGCGGAAGGAGAGGCCGAGGGGGTGCTGGGGTCGGCCAGACCACCCCCTGGCGCGGGCCAGGCCTGGCCGCACGGCCAGGTGGTGTGGCCGGCCCCCAGCCCTTCTCCGTCTCGTATTCTGGCACTTGATCCCTTCCGGAAAAATAGGCACTTTGGCTTTTGTCCCGTCCAATTCCGAGAATATTCATTTTCTGACTTTTCTGGACCAAAAACAACAGAAAGCAGGCAGCTGGCACTATGGCTCTTGTTAATAGGTTAGTCTAAGAAATCATAATAAAAGTACTCCAAAGTTGAAACAAAACACAAGAAAGTGGATAAAACTAAGCATGGAACATCAAAAATTATAGATACATTTGCAATGTATCAGTTAGCTAAATCAATCGATCAAGGCTAGCTAGCTTCGCTATTGTGTTGTACGTGTGGTACGTGCATGTATCGCGAGAACTTCGTTGTCGGCGTCGTTGGAAAGTACTCGACGACAGGGGCTGTTGCGGGTTGTTGTCCAGGCGAAAGTATTGCCGGGTCTGGGCCAATATCGCGGCCGTTGTGGATGGAGTCTTCACCATCCGCCCATCTGTTCGCGATGTGCATCGGATGGCCAATGGTGCTTGGTTTTGTGTGGCCAAGATCTTCCCTTAATTCATGGTGGTGGACGCCGCCGTTGAACCATCGATCGTCCCCTCTTCAGAGATGTCCTTCGTAGAGTTTCAGATGATGGACCAACGGTAGATGTAGGAGCGGAGGGACTCGCTGGATCTTTGAGTGCATGCCCGCGGCTCTTCTATGGATGCATGGCGCTTATACGTGCCCTAAAAGTTTTGGACGAAACTGTATACCAGTTCCTCCCATGTGCGGATGGAGTTGGAGGAGGGTGAAAATTTAGCCAGGCACGTGCAGCGCCCCTCAGTTGTAGTTGCAAGCACTACATGGCTGTGTTCTTGGATCCGCCATGGCACATGACGGATTGGAGATGATCATCCAGTCAGGTTTTCGGCTCCTGGAAGCCGTCGAACTTCGGGTTGTCTGAGGGCAGCTTTAAGCCCTTTGGCATCGGAGTTTGCCATATAGCACGGCTGGAGCATCTAGCACTGCAGAGTTTGATGTCTTCATCATCGGACTCGATCGAGTAGGCGCGCTTGGCGCGCGACTTGTTGACCTTCTGTTGCATGATCTCGTCATGAGCGTCGTAGTCACGATCCTTCTGCCGCTGGATGCGATGTCACCGTGGAGGGTGTTTGTCTCGCGAGGGCGAGTAGCTGCTTTTTCGTCGCGGGCTAATTTTTCGCACAACAGGTGCTTTCGTTTGCTCTTTGGCGGGCTCTCCCGCGAGTGCTGCTTCAACCAGGCCGAGCCCAGTGACAATAGATCTGTGAATGGCAGATCGCGGATCTCGATGATGGCAGCCTATGAAGTTTTGGGCATCATATTGCCCTATGAATCCATTGACATGAATGAGAAGTCAAGGTTTCAAGAAGGTGGTGATTCATAAGGATAAGCTTAGGATAAGCTTATGATTCAAGCAGAAAAGGCCGCACCGGCCAACTTGAGAGGGATAGCTGATGTGAATAAAGAAGTTTGCGAGTTTTTTCACCGAGTAGGCCAGGGTAATGTTGGCCGACACAACCCTCATGGACAAGAGGACAAAATCTTGGTACGAACAAGTTTGTGAAATGATCTTGTCTCACACAAACTAATCGCTCTGTGTCCTATTATATGCTGGTATGAACTATGTGTTTTCGTACTTGTTGGATGCCAGTCAGTGTTAAAATTGAAATTTGAAATTGGATACATGAAATTGATCTATTATGAATTTTGCGTAATTATTATGGTTTTGTACTAAAATATCGTGCTAAACTTGATGAATATGAAATAAGCCCAAATAGAGAGCCGTCGGAGTTGCCCTTAGGCTGGTCCTAGTGGGAGTATCATATCTAGTATCATGCATGCCATGTTGGCAAAAATTTGATGTGGCACAACAATTAATGAAGAAAGAGATGGTTAGAGTATCATAGGTAGATACCGTATCATAGCACATAAAACTAGAAAATCCTCATACAAATAAATCTTGTACACAATTTTGCATTGAGATTGTACAAATCATTAAATATAGTACTAGTATGATACTAACTATATGATACAATGCACTATAGAGATAGTATCATATACTAGTATCATATGCATGATACTAGTATTATGATACTACCACTATGACCAGCCTTAGCCAGGATGATGATACCCCATTTGTGCAAATTGACTTCAAATTGTAGAAATATAGAACCCTAGAATATTGTGTTATATTGATCTAATCCTTTTGGGGGTTTATATATAGTTACATGGGGGTAGGTGGAGACTTGGAGTACAAGTTGTAGAGTCCTAGTCTATCTCTAGTCTATACGTATATACTCTAACATCCCCCTTAGTCGGAGCGGGAGTGAAGCGGACGCTTGCGACTGAATTTGAAGTCTTGCGCTTCCTCGTCTTCACCTCCTTGTCATCATCACCTGCGTGGACATGATCATGGATGGCACCTAGGGGCGGTGACCGCGTCCCCTTCTAGTGCCTCTTTTCCCTCCCGCAGTCACAGCGGGAGTATGGCGTGGACGCAAGTGATGACGCGGACGCTGTTGACTGGAGTTCTTGAGTTGCTGTAGACGTTGTTCTTGATGTCGATGTCGAGGTAGCCGTGGTCGAGGTGAGTGTGGTCGATGTCATAGTCGTCGTATGTTGTGTGGCCGCCATTGCCGGAGGCACAAAAAAATGCACGTTTTTGTTGTTGTTGTTGTTGTTGTTGTTGTTGACGAAGCTGCAGTTCTAGACGTTTTACACCTTATAGAGGTACCGTCGGGGGCGTCTCTTGGACGCGGTCATAAGTGAGACCACCGGTTTTGCCAGGACCGGAGGAACCCACCAAGCACACACGATTTTGCCAGAACCATATGCGCGGTTGTAGGGGCGTCACAATTGTGATGCCGGTTTGTTGTTGCAGTCATCGGGGTTGTGGACGCGGCGATGCTGTCGTCGTGCCTTGCAGTTGGACTGTCAGAGGGCGTTGTAGTTGTATGTCCATCATGTGGACGGGTATAGAGGCGGCAGCGATGTGTCGACGAAGATGTTGATGAAGACCACGTAGATGTAGACCTTGGCGATGATGTGTTGGTGATGGAGGAGTAGGCGTGTCAGCGATGATCGTCACTCGAAGGCGTCCCTTGTGGCGGCGATGATGTCGAAGCCTTGATGTCGGAGAAGTCGGCGTAGTAGTGTCCCACACCGGCCTGGCGTGTGGATGATGTTGATGTCGCTTCTCCATGGATGTGCTCGATGAATATCTTGGTGTAGTCGTATAACTTGACGTAGATGTTCGGGTCGTCGTAGTCCGGCTCGATACAGTGCAGATGCTCGGTTCTGTGTAGACAACTCGATGGCGCAGGAGGTCGATGATTTTGGAGGGTTTCCCATCCATGGAGGTGAATCCTAGCTGAATCCCGATTTGTACATGTTCTGCCCCTAGGCATGTACATGCATGTTCCTGACCTTGTTGCTCAGATTGAGACGTGCTGGATCTGCTTTGCATGCGTGATCGCATGCATGAGAGATCGATCTGGCTGGAGGGAGTTCCGCGTGCGCGGCCTTTGTACTCCCGTGGAGCAGGCGGTCATTACTCTGGAGGCGCCGGCTTGGAGTAGATGATGTGGCCGTTGTCCATACACCGTCTCGTCTGCTGGGATCCGCTGACCGCACCGCGGGGCGCCGATAATTTTTGAAGGCGATTTTGCACTGATTTCCGCCGGAATCTGAGAATCGTGGTGATCTAGAGATCTAGGGTTTTATTTGGTAGCTAGTCTAATCTATAGAAAATTTAAGAATTGTGAAATTGGATCTAATCTAGCCTAAAGAACCGATCCAATCTTTGATTTTGATCGGGTGCCGCGCCCCCGAGGAATAATTCCCTGGAGGCGGCGCGTTACGGAAGTGGTGGAAGAATCTAGAATCGGCATCGTGAGACTAACCGCTCTGATACCATGTGGAAATATAGAACCCTAGAATATTGTGTTATTGATTTGACCCTCGTGAGGAGTATATATAGAGTTACAAGAGGTAGGTAGACTTAGAGTACAAGATGATTTTAGAGTCCTAGTCTATCTCATATACGTATATGTATCCGTATTCTAACATAAGATGCAAAACCGGTGGTCTCACTTATGACCGCATTCAAGAGACGCCCGACGATACCTCCATAAGGTGCAAAACGTCCACGATCACGATCGGATACCTCGACATCGACATCAAGACCAATGTCTACAGCAACTCAAGAACTCCAGTCAACAGCGTTCGCGTCGTCACCTGCGTTCACGCCACTCCCGCTGTGACTGCGGGAGAGAAGATAAGCACTAGAAGGGGACGCAGTCACCGTCCCTAGGTGCCAGCCATGATCATGTCCACGCAGGTGATAATGACAAGGAGGTGAAGACGACGGAAGCGCAAGACTTCAAATCCAGTCGCAAGCGTTCGTTTCACGACTGAGGGGATGTTAGAATACGGATACATATACGTATATGAGATAGACTAGGACTCTAAAATCATCTTATACTCCAAGTCTACCTACTCTATATATACTCCCCACGAGGGTCAAATCAATAACACAATATTCTAGGGTTCTATATTTCTACACAAATGACCCACCAAAAACGTAGAAGGTGTAAAAGTAACACCTTTTGCTACGCTGATGGCAATCACTGCAGAACAAACTTTAAATCTCGAACATTTATTTCCACAATGAAATTTCTTTTCTGGTCGACTCAAGTTTAAGCATGAAAGATTTCCGCAAAAGAAAACGTCAAACACAAAAATAGTTTGACACTTTTTATTGATGAAGTAGTAGAATTAGAATAAGGTCACACCCACACGGCCACACGGCCACACTCCTCTTCTTCCTCTCCACCAGTCCCCTGCCCTCGCCGCAACAACAACCAGACCTCCATCCCAACCTCACGCGCGGAGCAGCAAGATGGCCTTCCTGAACAAGTTCGACCCGTGGCCCGTGTTCTTCCGTCGGGAGTGGAAGCGCAACTGGCCTTTCCTGGCGGGCTTCGCCGTCACCGGCATCATCATCACCAAGATGACCGCCGGGTTCACCGAGGAGGACCTCAAGAACTCCAAGTTCGTTCAGGAGCACAAGAAGCACTGAGGTGAGACCGCCCTCCTCTCTCCCCGCCCTCGTCGCATCGTGTCGTGTCAGCCCCGATCCGGTGTCTGATTATCAGGTCTTCGGTCGTGTTAATCCGACCGGATCCAGTTCGTTCCCCTCCTCCTGCCACATTTGGGCGCGAGGCCAGCCCCTTTGTTAGGATATATCGGTTTTGGTATGCGATGATGGGTTGATTGATGATACCAGCGTCCAGCGGCTGGGGTTAAACTAGGCAAGATTCGAGAGCCTATATGTTTAGTATAGAATGATAGTTATCTAGTTCGATGCAAGTTTTAGGTGTATCATACAACAGTGAAGTGTCATCAAACCTTATGACATCTGAAATTACTTTGTCTACATGCTTCAGGGATCTATATTGTTTTTATCTGTAATCAAATTTGATATTGCCATGAACAAGATATCTATTGTGTGTGTGTGTCTGTTCATGCCTAGAGTATGGTTCCCTGGTTGGCCTAGCTGTTCTCCTTCAGATATATAACTGTTCATGCCTAGAGTTTGCTTCCCTGATTGGCCTAGCTGTTCTCCTTCAGATACGATATAACTGTTCATGCCTAGAGTTTGCTTTCCTGATTGTCCTAGCTATTCTCCTTCAGATAAGTACCAGTAACGTGCTTTGTTACTACAAACAGTGGTTCTAGTATTGAGCTTTTCATTATCACAAATGAAATGGCGTTGTTGAAATGCTTTAGAGCTCTTTGTTTTGGCTCTCTATATCTGGTCATACCTGGAGTATTCTTTCCTTATTGGCCTATCTGTTCTCCTTCAGATAAATACTAGCAACACGCTTTGCTACTACAAACAGCGGAAATGCTTCAGGGTTCTAGTTCGTTGTCATTATTAATCCTATGTGGTATTGGCATGAATAAGATATCTTTTGCTCAGCTCTTTGTTTTGCTGTTTCCTGAGCTCTTGCCAGGATAATATTGTTCTGCACCCTGTATATATGCTGCAAAAATGCCTACTACTAGGATGACATTACTGACCATTGGTCGTTTTGTTTCCTCCAGGCTGGGCTGAGCGAATGGCTTCTGCGCTTCTTGCTGAATTAGTGGCATGAACATTACCGGCGGCTTTAATATGTTGTTTGGATGAACTCGCTCAATGCATGCCTTAGACTGCCCAATTTTGTATTGTATTTTTGTTTTCTAATAAGAGGTTTCTGAATGCATGAACCCAGAAATTCCAGCTTCTCAAGATGTGATACCTTGCTTCTATGTTCTGGTTATATGCCGGTGGACAAGATTAACGAGGGGCTTGACTAGTGGTCTATCTATAAAGCCAGATTATTTGGTCTTTACATATCATAGCATTCTGGTACCTGCTGACTGCTGTGCTGTGCTGTGTGGAAGCTGGTTGAATATTTGTTTTGCTGCCCGCTTGATTAATAGGGGAAAGCTTTTCTTTACTGTTGTTGTCATGTGTAATCCTTTATTTGATGTGTGTGGTCCTGGGATGTTGTTGGAAGATTTGTTTCAGTCCGGTTGAAAATTTTGTGTCATATCATTCCATGGGTCCGCACGCTGTAGTATGCTGCCATGGGCGGGGTTGGCAGTGTATTGTGGTTTACTGATTTGTGTGTGGTGCACGGAGAGAGTATTGTGATCTGTGAGTCAAAGCTTCGGAGGAGGCTTTACATTCTATCTGTGCAGTGTCTCAGCTTTACCTTGATAGCATAGTACTGGCCGATAGTCCATACTGTAAGATAACAGTTCCATCTGATTTCATGTAATTAAGCTGACATTTATAGTATGATATAGATGGATGTAGTAGTTTAACATCAAGTAGGCCATCTGTGTGAAATGGACTCAAATGGTGTACTGTTTGGCAAGACTTAGCTAAGATCTGAGAGAAATTGCTTTGGATTGCTATTTCTTTCCAGGGGAGACAGTAGGGATCGGGGTCGGTCCTTTTTCTTCTTTTGCTTTTTCTTTAGAATAGCAGGGACCGTTCCTTTGCGTGCCCTCACTAGATCTGTTGGTCTTAGTTATTAGTACTACCATACGGGTGTTGTAGTGCAAAGGCCTAGAGATATTCTTGAGCAAGATCATTGAAGCTGCTGCTGGTGTAAACCTGGAGCTATTTGCATATGGCGGCACCAACCTCTCAACCGAATTCCAGGGTGAGTGTGTGTGCAGGAACCGACCTGTCTTTGGAAAAATGGTCTAACTGTAAATATTTTGCACAGGAACAATCACATCCAGAGCCGGTTGAACCTGCCTCTCAGTCGAACGAGCCGAAGTCTGAGGAGGAGCTGAAGAAGGAAGCTGAACAACGGTTTCAGCGTGTTAATTTTCCTGAACGACAGGTTCAGATAGAGGAGTGGGGGAAAGAGGCACAGCAGTTTGAAACCGACTTCAGCGATATGGAATTGAAGATCCATAGGTTCCCTGCATGCCTGCAAGGTCTCGATCGGAGGTACATCTTCCCGACGGCCGTGAGCATCGGCCTTTACCACCACAACTCAAGTAACCTGCAGGAGATGGAGAAGGTGAAGCGTGTGGCTGCCCACCACTTCATAAGCGAGTCAGGCCACACATATGATGAGATGTACGCGGCAGTCCTCTCCGTCGTAGGCACTGCCCGCCGCTTCTACGATGCCAAGGTCGACGTCGGAGATGCCGAATTTGCAGATCTGATGTTCATTGATGGTTGCTTCTTGCTGCAGTTTATGTCTGTCTACACCAGCCGGCACAAGCTGCCTCGATCCTTGCTGTCTTGCTTCAAGTCCAACCACGGTTGCATCCTCAATGACATAATGCTGCTGGAGAATCAGCTACCTTGGCTGGTTGTCCACACCCTAAGGAGGTTCAGCTCTGTGCCTGTGGAGGAGTCCATTCGTCACATGGGACGCACACTACAAATCAGGGGAGACATGGATATGGAGTCGCCAGTCTTGGATGGTAGCTACACGCCGCCGTATCTCCTTGGCATCCTCTGGTTCTACAAAATAGGAGGCACAGATAGTACGATGCCCCTGTTTAATCCAGCAGGTCGTTTCGGATCAATGTCAAAAAGTATTAGCGCCGTCGAGCTTGGAGAGATTGGCATCAAGCTAACAGCCAGCAAGACGACTAAGTTTACGGACATGGGCTTCAAGAGAGGATTCCTCTCAAGCGAGATCTTCCTGCCACCGCTTTTCCTGGATGAAAGGAGGTCATGTTGGCTCGTCAACATGGCGGCTTTCGAGGTAAGCGTGGGCATGGCCAGAATGGCTCGGATTCATACTTATCAGATTAATGCTGTCGTCGGCTCCTACATTGGTATTCTTGCGATACTCATGGATCGGGAGGGGGACGTGCACGAGCTGCGATCGAAGCGTCTGCTGCAGTCTGAACTGACCAACAAGGAGACACTCGACTTCTTCAAAATGATTGCCAATCGTATTACTGATTGCAATTTTTTCTTCTAGTGGAAGCAAATCTGCATGCGTGAAATGAAATTTCGCTAGAGTTATTAGTTTCTTTCCAGATATGATTTGATTCCCGAAAAATCTGCAGATTGGAAGAAATTAATTGCGCATGCAATCAGGCCCCAGTTTGACCAATCCAGTTTAGGAAGTTTTGCAGCGAGGAATATCTCAGTTTAGGAAGGTTTCCTATAAATCTTCTCTCTCGACTTCCTGTAAGGAATTTGGCCTCCCTTGTTCATGGCTATCGATATGCCTTCGTCTTCTACTCGCGACCGTCTTCGTCTTCTCCTCGCTCGCCGCCGTCGCCGCAATCGGACGAGGGACTGGTCGGAGCTGCCGCTGGACGTGATCTGTACCATCTTCCACAAGCTCGACCACACCGAGACCCTGATGGGGGCCGGCCAGGTCTGCCACTCCTGGCGCAGCGCCGCACGCGATGAGCCCGACCTCTGGCGCCGCATCTACATGCCAGCCCACTCCTGCCTCTACCGCGACCTCCTCGGCATGGCGCGGGCGGCCGTCCTCCGCAGCAAGGGGCAGTGCGAGGCCTTCTTCGGTGAGTGCGCCGGCGACGACGACTTCCTGCTATACCTCGGCACACAGTGAGAATTGATCTCCCCCGATATATCCTCTATTTTTATTTTACTTATTAATTTGCTTGGTTCGTGATTGGCTTAATTCGGTTTCGTTGCTTTGGGGGGTTCAAGTTATCAATAACTTATATCAGGGTTTCTTTTTTTGGATTTAAAAGATTTTCACAGGAATTACTATTAAGATTTCAATACTATATCAGGCCGAGTAGTTTAAGAAACACTAGTTTCTAGTTCTAGATCGGGAGATCAAGCCCGTCGATTGGAAAGCACTCGACAAGCTGCGTCGTATAGATCGGCACGAAAGCCAGATAAAGCATGGAACAAAGGACTCCAGACATACTAGCTTCTATAAATAAAGCCACGTGCTTCTTCAATTTTATTTGAAATACAGAGCAAGCAAGAGTTAACCATTAATTTCAGAGACCAGAAATATTACTATGGAACTAACATGCATGGAAATGATTTTGAAATATTTTAGTGAGTACTATGAGACATTACGCATTCATGTTCAGAAGTGCAAGATCAACGTATTCTGTTGCCACAGCCAGGTACTATACACTGTAGCCAACTCACCGTAGCTGAAATACTCGTCAAGCCTAATGTAACGTTGGTTGTTCAATAAAAAGGTAACAGTTAGTCGAATTCCTGCTAAACATTTCTAAATCTTAAATGGTATGTCTTCATCCTCACTATATCCACGTTGGCGTCTTCTATTAAGGGACTGTAATTTCACTTACATGATGATACATAAAGAATAATGCATGGATGCTAGTCGGTTCGTGATTGGTTTAATTCGGTTTCGTTGCTTTGGGGGGGGTCAAGTTATCAATAACTTTTAGCGTTTCTAATTTTTTGGATTTAAAGGAATAATATTAGGATATCTATACGAATTAAGCACCTATTCCACATGGTTACTATTGAGAGGATATAACTCTTGGAAATATTTCTTTGTGTATAACATGCATGAACTCAATCTTCATAGAAGTTATTTTTGGTTTACAAAGGATTCTACTATTAATATTCAGTCTTCACACACATTAATTATGTTTAACCTTTCAAAAAACTAATGAATAGATTCATCAGTTCTCACCCCCACCCAACTTTCTATCGTTTTGTGCACTCCGTCGTATATGTATATTAGTCCGAGTAGTTTAGGGATAACTTTCTACTTCTACTAGCGTTTTGTCTTCATCGGTTCATCCACATGGATGCTAGTTGGTTATTTTCCAAAAGATCCTTTTCCTGCATTTTCTAGTTATTGTTAATAATATATGAGCACTGTCATATTGCAGGGCTCCATCTCTTAAAAGTTTTCGCCTGATCAAGTGTTACGACGTGTCTACTAACGGGTTTATAAAAGCAATAAAGAAGTTTCCTCAGCTTGAGGAGCTGGAGCTTTCCCTTTGTATAGATGTCTATGGGATGAGAGTATTTAATACAGTAGGCAGAGCATGCCAGCAACTAAAGCACTTCAGACTTACTCATCACGACTTCTACAATTTACGAGGTAGATGGTTCCGCAAGGATGCAGAAGCCCTAGGTATAGCTACGATGACCGAGCTCCGCTCCCTTGAGCTGTTCGGCAATAACCTCACGAACAAAGGACTGACCGCCATCCTCGACAACTGCCCCTACTTAGATTCCCTCGACATACACCACTGCTTCAATGTCGACATGGACGACGATGTCTTGCCAGCAAAGTGTGCCTGGATCAAGACACTCAAGCTTCCAAAGGATTGAGGAAAGTGTGATCACCTCAAGCCAAGTTCATCCGTCATTTGAAATAAAAGTGCATAAATGCTCCTCGTGCATTTTTTGCTGATACTCACTAGTGTTCAGTAAGCATGAACTGTACTTTTGCTTGTGTGACCAGTCTGCTGGTATGCTGCCATTTTCCTAAGGTTATTGGATGACACTCTGCCATAGATTCGTGTTAATTATCACGAGGATATTGTGAACGTGCATGGTGCCCAAAAATATTTGTAATATCTTGCCTTGAAGTTTCACTATAGTCTACTTACAAGAGTGGGGCCAAAATACAATGTTAGTAGCTTGTTTGCTCAGTATCGGTGCCCGCGGTGCATCCAATTGCTTCTGTTTTCATAGAACACAATATTGCCATAACAGACCATTATATTGGTTGACGCATTCGGAAGCTTTTTTGTTTTAGGAATGCGCTAAAAAGCACGTATTTCTTTACGGATAAGAGAATAACCAAATACAAGAATCCACTTGAAGCAATTGGCTACAATGCCAAGACAAGAAAGACAAGTCTAACTACTCACAAAAAGCCTACTAACTTTCACCTCTCAGCCTCCATGATGGCGTCAAGAACTAGGGCTTCCGCCTTTGACTTGTTCTCGAAGACTCGGCTCCAACAAGGAAAACGACATCCTCAGGCACCACCGTCGATGTTGGCATCCTCACCCACTTCAGCGGTCCATTCACCATATCATCCTCAATTTGATCCGCCGCCAGAAAGTTGCCGAGAGGCAGCACCCACCGGCTAGATCTTTAGACCGATGAGCATCCAAAGTTGGAGGAGGCGGCATCGCTGCATGGCCGGATCCATGGCCACACACAAGTCGCCATGAGGATCGGTGTGGGATCCCAAGATCCCACACACTAGCCCAGCCCGGCCGCACCTCCGACGAGGACACCGCAGCCGCTATGCCTGGAACCACCGTCCTGACTCCCATGTGGTACGTGGGGAGAAGGCCGCCTTCCACGCCACTGATGTCAACAACTATGTGTGTACCAACTCATTGAGACTACATGTACAGAGTGTTGTAGCAAGCGTATTTTCCCCACAAGTGTGATTTAAGGCTTTATATCGAAGTCTCGGAGAATCTTTTTCTTCTCCTCTCAAAAAATCTATAAAACAAAGTTTTCTCCTTGTGTCCCCAACGCCACCGTTTGGTTGTCAAGCACAAGGTTTTGTATTAGTAATATGAAATAATAATAATCACTAGTAAAGTAAAACGATAATAAAATATGCAAGTAAAATAATTTATAACTAGGCAAGCAAAGTAAATGCAATGATATGAGAGTTGTTTTGGTGTTTTGTTTGTGTTTGCAAGTAAAGAAAGTATTTTGTATTTTCTAAATATTAAATTGCAGAAAATAAAGATGATAGCAATAATGTTGGAAGGTTGTTTCTTATGATAAAAGTTGGACCGGAGTTCATGGGTTCACTTGGCTACTCTCTTTTTAAGTTGCAATGGACATAAAACAATTGATCATCAATATAAAAACTTTAACATGTGTTTGATAAGAATTCATGTGGGCATCACACCCTAACATAGAGATGATGCAACACAACTCTCTTATACTCCTCTAGAAAGGGAAAACTCCAAGCAATCTAGAATTAAAAATTAATAGAGCATAACTTAAGTACTTTGACATGATATTTGAATAACAAATATGCTACCTTGACCAAAAAAGATTATCAAGCTGTCACAAGATAATTATAGCACATGAATTCAGTTAAGCCCTAGCGAGGTAACAAAAGAAAGGTAAAAACCATAGTAGTTAAGAATGGATCAAAACAAGTAGTTAACAATGGGGTACATGATATGCATCTATTAATACATCTTACAGATAGATAGGTTTCAATCTTATATATCAAATCATAAAATAAATATCCACCACATAGGAATTACATAGATGACCATAATCATGTTGGGCAGCTCATATGGTACTAGATCTATGAAGAACAAGAGAGAGATAGATCAAGAAACTTGCACAAACTCATCGTCCACATGTGGACTACTCCCTCTTCATCATGGTGATGAAGTTGGAGATGCTGGAGAAGGTAGAGATCCCTTCGGCGGCGGGTTCGGCGGAGTTTTCCCCTCCAATCTTCGCCGATTCTGACTCCCTTTTGTTGTTTTTGTGTTTCAGCGGCGCTCTCCTCGAGGATGCCATGGGGGACCCTCTATGTAGCAGTTTTTAGGTCAAACCAAGTCCATAGGTGAAAGATTGAAATCAATCGGACGGCCGAGGGCCAAAAGACCTCAGGTGGTGCGCCTAGTAGGGTTGCACGCGCCACCTTGGTATTTTGGGCCTCCAAGCCCTTCTGGTGAGGTCCAAGCAATCCAGATCATCCTTCGTCCTGATATAGTAGCTTTCCCAGAATCTTAGCTCCATTGGACTTTGTTTAGGCCTCTGAAAGATAAAAATACATAAAATAGGATTTTTCTGTCCTACAGAGTTATAGCCAAAATAAAGGTGACCAATGATAAATCCCAAAAACAATGTAAAACATGGATATTACATTATATAAGTTGCAAATATGTGGGAATATGTCTCAATAAACTATAAAATTCATGTATGCATTTTACATGCATCAGCGGCGCTCGATGAGGGAAAGGGATGAGGTTTGGCGACGGCAGTGCTCGACGAGGAAGAGGGAGACAGGGTGGTAGCAGTCTTGCGCGGTGAGGGAGTGGGATGAGAGTGGAGGCGGTGGGTGGCGCTGAGGGACGAGGGTGGCGGCGACGGTAGGTGGCGACGGCGTCAGGCGTGTGCAGTAGGAGGGGTGAGGTGGTTGGGTAGGTCAGGCGTGGGGTGTGGTGCTGGATCGATCGAGTGGCCTTGGGTCACTTGCCTATTTAGGGCACCTAAGTACCGGTATCATGCGGTAATGGGCCATGCTACCAGTATATTTTCCGAAAATCGGCATGCTACCAATATGTAGCGTCAGGGCATCGATGTGGGCCCTACTTAGTAGAGTGTGGTTTGCGGGCGCACGCTACTGCTAAAGGTTACCTGTAGCATTTGAATTTCCTGAATACTACTGGTATTACCTGTAGCGTGCAAATTTTGGCACGCTCTATTAATGTTTGTGCGTCTATAGCCATGTTCCTAGTAGTGAAAGATGCAGTTCAAAAAACTTGGTGCAGATGGTTAGAATGGAACCTCGTTATCGATGTACATCTTTTCCATGTAGAGCTTGTTTTGAATCGGAATATATTTGCACTAATTAGTGGTTAGGAATGAACACGTTCAGCGACAATAGATAAACTAACCTCACGCTATCCACTCGTATACGGTTGCAGCGACACATGCCTGCCCGCTGAAAATGCCCGAATTGAACGTTCCTAGCAAATTTGTCTCTAGGATGCTTTAGGAATCGTGTTGACCAGGCCTGCCGGCAGAAAATGCCTGAATTAAGCATTCCTAGTGAATCTATGTCTAGGATGTTTTAGAAATCGTGTTGACCACAACGCAGGGTCTCTAGGCAACCAAATAGCCCATTTACGTCGCCACACTCACATCTACCCAAACGCCCTCGTATAGCCAGCTATTAGTTTTGGCTTCCCTCTTCTGGGGCGGAGCCAAGCTTAAGCTATGTAGTCAATTAAGTACAAAGTTTTCGCGTAGAGCTACATTCCATCCCTCGGGTCCCAGGCCATCCGATCGGAAATAATCAACGGTTAGATATCTCCCCCGCGCTTTCATCCCGCTTTTGCTACAAATAGTCTCGCTTTTGGTATATGTACCAAAAAACAGTTTGCTCCACAAAAAAGAATGAGAAAGATTGTCTCACCGGAGACTTTGCCAGAGACCCCACTGGAGACTCTATAGAAAAAACATTGTGCTAATGTAGCATAACCAACGTCCCAATCGCAGATGACTCCACTGGAGACCTGGTAGCGAAAACTTTGTGTCATTGTAGCAAAAACACAAAACACTTGTAGCAAGAAAAACTTATATTGTAGCAACCCCGACTTCGCTGGACATCTCGTAGCAAAACTCAAAGGCACACTTATAGCACCGCCAGCGGCAACATGTAGAAAAACCCGATACCGCTTGTAGCACCGTCGACGGCCGCATGTAGTAGCGCCACCAACCCCATGTAGCAAACCTCCATTCTGTAGGTAACATCGCCGGTGGTTGTAGGTGGCAGCGTTGGTGGCCTTCGGTAGCAACACCGCCGATGGAGATGGGGGCTGAGTCTCTCACCGGAGACTCGCAGTGCGGCTCTTGCAACTCCTGTGATGGCCCTTACAGCAGACTACTCCGGCGACGGGACATCTCGGTGGGTGCTCGATTTTGAGGCTGGGGCTGACACAGGGGCACGGTCATGGCCGGGGATTCTGTCCGGCGGCGACGGGTGCCTGCTTCGGTGGAGGTGGATGCCTTCTCCAGTGGGCCTGGGGGAGCACAGCGAGGCGATCTGCAGGGGCGAGCGGCGCAAGATGTAGGGGACTAGGCAATGCGCTTCTTCCTCCATCTCCTCCAGCTAGAGGAGGCACAGGCGCGCGATGGCAATGATGACATGGCTATGCAGGAAGGAGGTTGCGCTTGGGTCAAGGTCCCACATGGTGTTGGCCACAGGTCGCCAAATATCCTAACGATGCAAGGAAGAAGAATGTCTCTAAAAGATAAGCCTGAGGCTAGGTCTCACCACGTGGGCTCGTGGGAGTTAAGGAGCGATGGAGGCGTGCGACGTGCGGTGCAAGTTGAGGAACTAGGGGATGGATTAGTTCGATCCCCCGGGGGACTATATCGTTTTTCAATTTTTTGGTAATACAAGCAAAAAAGTTTGCAAAAATAATTGAAAATGCATACAAATACTCGTATTGGACTACATAATTTCAAACTGACTACGGCAAGTTTTATGTCTTGGCTCCGCCACTGCCACTTCGCCGTACTTGTGCTCTAGCGCATTACAATTATAAGGCGTGTTTCCTTACTCGGGCTATAATTTACCGCTTATGCCGCATGAGGCCATATTTGCCTTGGGCTAAGTTTGGCACTTTATTTGGTACCCACATCTAGTTTTCCTGCAATTTTGGCTAGTTGTTTGCTTGGCAACAAACCTGGTTATGGCTTGTTCGATGGTAGTGTATCTATGGTAGTGTTGTGCTCACCCCTTCTTACAGGTGGTGATGTTACCACACAAGAGCAAAAATGCAGCAAATTAAACTAGCAGTAGGAAATTAGAACTCTAGTGATACATTCATTTTGCATCACTATTTTATGTCATAATTCACTGTTATTCATTGATATATTTCGTATTGAGAGGTGATACTTATGTTATTTCATCTGTTTTTGCATGGTTGATGACTTTTGGAGCATGGACCGCTGCAGTCAGGATTCTGATGGAAAATGTGCTGTTTGGAGGCAAAATTGGCGAAGATCAGAAAATCCGGAAAAATATACGGAAAATCCTATTTTTCCAGAAGACGAAGGAAGCCAGAAGGGGGGCTGAAGATGGGCCACAGGGGGCCCACACCACCCCCTGGCGCGGGCCAGCCTAGGCCGCGCCACCAGGTGATGTGGCCACCCTGGTCCACCCCTGGCACTCCCCTCTGGCGTATATTATCCTCCCAAAACCCTAAGACTTGGGGAGCGACGACAGAAAGATTCCGCCGCCTCTGCGGGGCGGAAAACACTGAGAGAGAAAGATCTCTCCGGCAGACAGATTTCTGCCGGGGGAATTCCTTCCTGAAGAGGGGAGATCGTCGCCATCAACACCACCATCAAGCTGGACTTCATCGGGATCATCATCATCATCATCACCACCATCATCACCATCAGCACCCTCATCACCATCTCCATATTGCTGTAACAATTGCGTTGAATCTTGCATAGTTCATAGGGGAAACTTTCCCGGTGTTGATTACTCTTTGTAGTTGATGCTATTGAGTGAACCATTGAATTATTGTTTATGTTCAGATTGTTATACATCATTATTCTATCTTTGATCATGATCCATATGATGTCTTGTGAGTAGTTCGTTTTTTTCTTGAGGACATGGGAGAAGTCATGTTGTTAGTAGTGTATTGTGTTGAGAAAGATTCAATAGTTTGATATTTAAGTTGTGGTGTACTTCTTCTAGTGGTGTCATGTGAACGTCGACCACATGACACTTCACCTATATGGGCCTAGGGGAATGCATTGTGTATTTGGCTACTAATCGTAGGGGTTGCGGGAGTGACAGAAACCTGAACCCCTGTTAGGAAACCAATGCACAAGGGACATAAGGGTCTTAGAGTTTAAAGCTGGGGTTAGGTTTCTACCTTAATTACTTTCTTGTACTTACGGATGTTTCCAAGGGGTATAATCACAAGTATGTATTAGTCCTAGGAAGGTCGGTACATTAGCATAGGTTCACCCACACAACACTTAGCAAGCTAAAGAAGATTAATCAATTATATGAAGCGAAAGCATTTGACAGTCTTCCCATGTGTCCTCGAGAACGTTTGGTCATCTTAAGTAATACAACCGACTTGTGCTTTGCTACATAAAGGATTGGGCCGCTTGCTACATTTATTCCTACTGTCTTTTATTTACTCGTACTTCGTTTACTTGCTTTATCAAAAACCCCTAAAAATCCGTTTGCTAAGTATTTGTAGAGAATTCCTGATCCATACCACTAGTCAGCACCTTCTGCTCCTCGTTGGGTTCGACACTCTTACTTATCGAAAATACTGCGATACACCCCCTATACTTGTGGGTCATCAAGACTATTTTCTGGCGCCGTTGCCGGGGAGTGAAGCGCTATTGAAGAGTGGAACTGGTAAAGGAAACTTCTACTGTGAGTATTGTTTACTTCTGTTAGTTGCTTTATTTTCGTTATGGATAATTCGCTGAGTTTCTTATTTGGTATTGCTACTACCACTGCTAAGGTAGTTGATAAGCCACCACCTACTGAGAATGATGCTTTCAAAATACCTACAAGAATTATTGATCGTGTTATGGATAACTACTATGTTAGGGATGGCACTGTCCATCCCGGTGATCATTTACTCTTTATACACGAATTATGCGGGTTGTTCAAGTGTGCAGGTATTACTACAGATCAAGTTAAGAAGAAGTTATTCTCATTATCGCTGAAAGGAAGATCTGAGGAATGGTATAAGCTGCTGAAGAATGGCCAAGCTCTGGAATGGGAGGAAATAGTGCCTCTCTTTTATTCAAAGTTTTATCCTCCTAGTGAGATTCATAAAGATCGGAATCAAATATACAACTTTTGGCCTCTTGATGGAGAGAGTACAACTCAAGCTTGGGGGAGATTGAAGTTACTAATGCTCAAATGTTCCATTCATGAGCTCCCCAACAATATTATTATCAATAACTTTTATGCAAGGCTCCCTCTACATGACAAGGATTTATTGGATACTTCTTGTGCTGGATCATTCACTCGCATGGAAGAAGAAGCTAAATGGGACCTTCTGGACCGTATTCAAGACAATGCTGAAGCTTGGGAGAATGACAAAGGTAGAAAGTCAAGTATAAATTATGATTATGAATGCATTGAATCTTTTATGGGAACTGATGACTTTCAAAATATTAAAAATGCTTATGGTCTTGATTTACAAGTTATTACGAATTGCTTAGGGCTTTTGCTTCTTATATTGAAATTCCGAAAAGGGGATGGAACAAGTACCATGAACCTTATAAAGATATTGTTGACTGTGTTCCTGTTGGGAGTGCTGAGTATTGCATTATTGATCCCATCTTACCTGAACCTTATATCGAGAAGATTCCCTTCCCAGATAAGGTAAAAGATCATCCTATGATAACTAATGTAATCACCAAAAGTGAAAAAAGAACTGTAAAACCTGATGAACAAATAAACGTTGAACCTGTGGTAGCAATTGTGAAAGACCTTATCACTAAAAGCATAGAAGATGGACACATAGTCTTTTGTGAGGATGCTTCTAATATTGTTTCACATCCTAATAGAACTAAAAAAGCTAGTGTTCCTGTGCTTTTTGTTAGAATTGGTGATCATTGCTATTATGGTTTATGTGATATTGGTGCAAGTTCCAGTGTTATTCCTTATGAGCTTTACAGAGAAATCATGCATGAAATCAGTCCCTGCGAATTGGAAGAGATTGATGTGGTTATTCACCTTGCTAATAGAGAGACCATCTCTCCAATTTGTATTGTATGAGACATGGACGTCCTTTGTGGTAAGATTAAGTACCCTGTTGATTTTCTAGTACTCGGTTCAGCTGCTAGTAAAACTTATCCTATTATTTTTGGTAGACCTTTCTTGAGTACTTGTGGAGCTATTATAGATTGCAAAAGGGAGAAAATCTTGACTAAGTTTGATGGGGAATCTTATGAGTTTAATTTCTCGAAATTCGCTAAAGAACCTTGTGAAGAGGAAACCCATAATGAGGATTTTAGAGTTGAACAACTTGCTTCTATTTCTCTTGCTCCTAACAATGCTTTGCAGCAATTTATGGAAGATCATGAAAGTGAAATCTTCATGGAAGAAAGGAATGAGATTGACGAGATTCTCCGTGATCAGCCTAAGATGCTTAAGCATAACTTGCCTGTAGAAGACTTGGGTACCACGTTGCCACCTAAAAAGGATCCGGTCTTCGATCTCAAACCTCTCTGATGATCTTAAATACGCTTATATTGATGATAAAAAGATATATCCTATTATTATCAGCTCTAAACTTTCAGGAAAGGAAGAAGAAAGGTTATTGGAGGTTTTGAGGAAACACCGAGGAGCTATGGGCTATACTCTGGATGATTTAAAAGGGATTTCACCAACTATATGCCAGCATTCTATCAACACAGAACCAGATGCAAAGCCAGTAGTAGAGCACCGACGACGTTTAAATCCTAAGATGAAGGAAGTGGTAAGGAATGAGGTATTGAAACTCCTTGATGCTGGTATTATTTACCCTATTGCTGATAGTGAATGAGTTAGTCCCGTTCATTGTGTTCCTAAAAAAGGAGGTATTATCGTTGTTCCTAATGATAATGATGAGCTTATTCCTCAAAGAATAGTAGTAGGCTATAGGATGTGCATTGATTTTAGGAAAGTCAATAAAGTTACTAAGAAAGATCACTACCTGCTTCCTTTTATTGATCAAATGTTGGAAAGGTTGTCTAAAAAGACCCATTTTTGTTTTCTTGATAGTTATTCCGGTTTCTCTCAAATTGTTGTTAAACAACAAGATCAAGAAAAACTACTTCTACTTGCCCTTACGGAACTTATGCTTATAGATGAATGCCTTTTGGTTTATGTAATGCTCCTGCTACTTTTCAAAGGTGCATGTCTGCTATCTTTCATGGTTTTTGTGAGGAAATTGTAGAAGTGTTCATGGATGACTTTTCTGTCTATGGAACTTCTTTTGATAATTGTCTGCACAACCTTGATAAAGTTTTGCAGAGATGTGAAGAAACTAATCTTGTTCTTAATTGGGAGAAATGCCACTTCATGGTTAATGAAGGGATTGTCCTTGGGATTAAAGTTTCTGAAAGAGGCATAGAAGTTGATAGAGCTAAGGTTGAGGCAATTGAGAAGATGCCATGCCCAAGAGACATCAAAGGTATTCGTAGTATCCTTGGTCGTGCTGGTTTCTATAGAAGGTTTATTAAAGACTTTTCTAGGATATCAAAACCCCTTACTAATCCTCTTCAAAAAGATGTACCCTTCGTTTTTGATGATGATTGTAAGGGAGCTTTTGAAACTCTTAAAAAGGCTTTAACTACAACCCCTATTGTTCAACCACCTGATTGGAGTTTACCCTTTGAAATAATGTGTGATGCTAGTGATTTTGCTGTAGGTGCTGTCCTTGGGCAATGAATTGATAAAAAGTTAAACGTTATTCATTATGCTAGTAAGACTTTAGACGCTGCTCAAAGGAATTATGCTACTACTGAAAAAGGATTTCTTGCTGTCGTTTTTGCTTGTGATAAGTTTAGACCCTATATTATAGACTCAAAAGTCACCATTCATACAGATCATGCTGCTATTAAATACCTTATGATGAAGAAAGACGCTAAGCCTAGGCTTATTAGATGGGTGTTGCTTCTACAAGAGTTTGATCTACATATAGTAGATAGGAAAGGTGCTGAAAACCCTGTAGCTGATAATTTATCTCGATTGGAAAACATCTCTTTTGACCCTATGCCTGTTAATGATAATTTCCCAAATGAGCAGTTAGCCGCAGTAGGGGTAAGCTCGCGAGGGAGCCCTTGGTATGCTGATTATGCTAACTTTATTTTCTCCAAGTATTTGCCTCCAACTTTTATAGCTCAGCAAAGAAGGAAGTTCTTCTATGATTTGAGGCATTATTTTTGGGATGACCCACACTTATACAAAGAAGGAGTGGATGGTATTATGCGAAGATGTGTTCCAGAATATGAACAAAAGGAGATATTGCGTAAATGTCATGGTAGTGCTTATGGACGACATCATGCAGGAGATAGAACTGCACAAAAGGTGCTACAATCAGGTTTCTACTAGCCTACCCTTTTTAAAGATGCAAGAAAATTTGTTTTATCTTGTGATGAATGTCAACGTGTTGGTAATATTTCTAGATGCAATGAAATGCCTATGAACTACTCTCTAGTTATTGAACCCTTTGATTGCTGGGGATTTGACTTTATGGGTCCTTTCCCTCCCTCGAAAGGTTATACTCATATTCTTGTTGCCGTTGATTATGTTACTAAGTGGATAGAAGCCATTCCTACGAAGAGTGCTGACGGGGAAACTTCTCTAAAAATGCTTAAGGATGTTATCTTCCCTAGGTTTGGAGTGCCTAGGTATCTCATGACTGATGGGGGTTCTCATTTCATTCATGGTGGTTTTAGAAAGACCCTTGCTAAATATGATGTTAATCATAGAATTGCTTCAGCCTATCACCCCCAAACTAGCGGGAAAGTAGAGTTATCAAATAGAGAAATTAAATCCTTCTTGCAAAAGATTGTTAATAGATCTAGAAAAAACTGGGCTGAAAAGTTGAATGATGCTTTATGGGCTTACAGAATTGCCTACAAAAATCCTATGGGGATGTCTCCTTATAAAATGGTTTATGGGAAAGCTTGTCACCTACCTTTAGAATTAGAACATAAAGCTTACTAGGCAGTTAAAGAACTAAATAGATATTGTAAGCTCGCCGGTGAGAAAAGATTATTTGACTTAAGTTCTTTAGATGAATGGAGGAGTGAAGCCTATGAAAATGCTAGGCTCTTTAAGGAACAAGTTAAAAGATGGCATGACAAGCGAATACTTAAGAGAGAATTTCATGTTGGTGAGAAAGTTCTATTGTACAGGTCTCGTCTTAGATTTTTTGTAGGAAAGCTACTGTCAAAATGGGAGGGACCTGATGGCTCTGAGTATGGCGCCCAGAAAAGTGCTGGTGCGTGGTTGATGTAGAGCTCGTTGGGAACCCCAAGAGGAAGGTATGATGAGCACAGCAGCAAGTTTCCCTCAGTAATGAAACCAAGGTTTAATCGAACCAGTAGGAGCAAGGAAACACCCCAAAGGTGTTACTAGCCGAGCTTTGGCAGGGAGCACTACCGGTGCTAGTAGCAACGTGGAGACTTGCACAACACAACCACAGAACTTTGTCCCCAACTTGCGATGAGGTTGTCAATCTCACCGTGTTTTGCGGAAAACAAAGGATTAAACATATCAAATGGAAAGAAGTAAAAGTTTGCAGAAAGTAAACACAAAGAAGTAAACAGTTTGTAGATTGTATGTAAAGAAAAGGACCGGGATCCATAGTTCACTAGAGGTGGCTCTCCTTAAGATAGATAACACGCTGGGTGAACAAATTACAGCGGGACAATTGACAAACATCGAGAAAGCAATACATGCATATACTAATAATCTTGACTCCTTTGGAACTTTATTGGGCATTACAACATTATACATAGACCGCCATCCAACTGCATCTATGACTAATAATCCACCTTCAGGTTATCATCCGAACCCCCTCCAGTATTAAGTTGCAAGCAACAGATTATTGCTTTACGAACTGCGTGTAAAGTAAACAATACGATTGTTCTATGAACAAAGGATTGTTGTTTTCTCCCTAGTAGCAACAACACATCTAGTACCTTAGAGATTTCTTTCACTTCCCTAGATTACCAGAGGCATGAACCCACTATCGAGCATAAATACTAACTCTTGGAGTTGCTAGCATCTACTTGGCCAAGATAGCTACTAACAACGGAAATCATGCAAGATCACAAATAACAAAGACATGATAGAATCAATAATCAATCTAAAATAGCATCTCAATATCCATCGGATCCCCGCAAACACAACATGCAAAATTACAAATAGATGATCTTGATCATGAACGGAGCTCACAAGATCTAGACATGAAAGCACAAAGGAGGAGAACCACCCATCTAGCTACTACATGGATCCGTAGTCCAAGGATGAACTACTCACGCATCACACCGGAGGCTTGCATGGTGATAAAGAAGGCCTCCAGGGTGAATTCCCCTCTCCGGCAGGGTGCTGGGAAGAGCTTCGGATCCCTCCCGATCTAGGGATGGAGATGACGGCGGCTACAGACTCTTTCATGGAATTTTGATCGGGCCCTTAGGGTTTTCGTCCCGAGGGCATCTTATAGCCGGAAGGAGAGGCCGAGGGGGTGCTGGGAGAGGCCACACCACCCCCTAGCGCGGGCCAGGCTAGGCCACGCGGCCAGGTGGTGTGGTGGCCCCTGGCCCCTCTCCGTCTTGTACTCTAGCATCTGATGACTTCCGGGAAAATAGGCACTTTGGCTTTTGTCCCGTCCAATTCCGAGAATATTCATTTTCTGACTTTCCTGGAACCAAAAATAGCAGAAAACAGGCAGCTGGCACTGTGGCTCTTGTTAATAGGTTAGTTTAAGAAATCATATGAAAAGTACTCCAAAGTTGGAACAAAACACAAGAAGTGGATAAAACCAAGCATGGAACATCAAAAATTATAGATACATTTGCAATGTATCAACATCCCCAAGCTTAACTCCTGCTCGTCCTCGAGTAGGTAAGTGATAAAAATAAAGAATAATTTTTGAGGTGACATGCACCATCAAAGACTTGATCAAAATATTTGTAAAGCATTCAAAGTTGGGATCATATTACTTCAATCATAACATGAAAGACAAAGTTCTAGCAATACAACAAAGAAACTATGATGCAACATGAAAAGGTACAAACAAAAGATTCATGAATAACAATGCTTTGCAAGACGTTTGTTTGTTTCACATAAAGAAAACATAGCATAATAGTATTCAGCTTGTCCCTCAATAGATTAGAAAATATAAATGCATAGGACACCTTCAAAGTTCATAAGAGTGACTAGATGCAATAGTTTAAAACATGCAATATCAAGTTATGCATCAATCAATTAGTCTTGGGACAATGCACATAGAACTAAGAATGGCCACTATGCTCTCAAAGTAGGTGCATAAAGATAGAAGGTGGAGACTCAATATAATGGTGGAAGAAAGGCCTTTTGTAAAAGGAAGCAGGGATTCAAGTCTCATAAAGAGCTTCCAAAAATTATGGTACTTGTAGCTTTCAGCTCTCATTGCCCCTATCATAAGCATCTTTAAGTGATTAAGGTTAAAGTGACACAACTAAGAGGATATGCTTGACAAGTTATAAACCGAAATCTCATGCCCCTTACTTACGAAGACCGAACCTCATGCTACTCAACTTCAGTCACGAGTAAGCTCTTGTCATTGTAAGTACATGCGTATCATAAAGAACCGCCAATGGGATACCCCTTGCACATGATACAGGAGCTATCCCATAATCAAAATGACAAGGCAAGCAGACAATGAGCATCCCAATGATCTTTTATTAGCTATTTGCATAGGTTTTTATTGAGGATGCTTCATAGAGTGGTCATTATGGTGATGCTGCAAGTTTCCACCATGATTAGGCATGGCTTAGGCTAGGGGTCCAGGCATTTCTCTAACACACATACAAACTCCATGATCTTACAAGTTCCAATTTTATTTGACACCGCCGGGATCCGTAAGCAAAAGAACATGATATCAACGGTGTACAAAGTACAAGTGCAATGTTGAAAGCGTTCCCCATGAAACATGGTTATGCTAATTTCAACTTATAAAGCACAAGCATATACGCAACAAAGAAGGACCCAATGGTTCAAGTTTATTAGATGCAAAAAGGTAAAGTGTGCCATCAAGTTCGTGAGAGCTTTAATCACTAGTTTTCTCATAACAAGTTTAATTTGGAAGGTAAACAAAAGCATGAATATACTTGGAATAGCATAAGCTAGTAGGTAGGTATGGTGGACTCTTTGGAATAACTTGGTTTAGGGAGTTGGATGCATGAGTGGAACTCATACTTTGTTGTGGAGGCTAGCAAAAGACTGGGAGCGACAAACTAAGAGAGCAATAATGGCCATAATCATGCAGAGCGAAAAAACATCATTGATCAACGCATAAAGTGATGCTACAAGTTGAAAACTAAAGGATCATAAAGGCTATGGTGACTTTGGATAGTCATAACATGGTGTGAGCATGTGCCAAGTCAATCCAAATAAAGCATCAAAGGAGAATACCACTATACTATGCTTTAATATGCTAAAACAACGCATGATTCATCCAAGGCACATTAAGCAATCTCAATTGTTTATAACAAGTCATGCTACAGCAAAGAATACTAAGCATAAATCCAAAACAATATCAAGCATGGCATGAGAAAGCATAGGCCACGGTCAAAAACAAGCTCTTTTTACCACATAAGCATGAACTTTCCTACTCTTTTCCAAACAAAACCAAACTATTTGCAAACCAATGTATGAAAGAGGGGGTCCAACCAATTTATTCATAAAACTAAGCAAACCAAGCAAACTAAAAACCAAAACAAAAACGAAAAAGAAGACGCTCCAAGAACAACACAACTGTGCATGAAACAATAAAAATGAAGCGTTTGGAAGAAACCTGGGATTTTTATTGATGAAGAAGGGGATGCCTTGGGCATCCCCAAGCTTTGACGCATGTACTTCTTGGATATTTCTTGGGTTGACACGCGTGGCATCCCCAAGCTTGAGCTTTAGTCCATCCTTCATCTCAATACTCATTCCTTCCATACACCTGAAAATTTTCCTTCATACAAAACTTCACACAATCTTTATTAGCAACATTAGTGCACTCAAGATAAATAAGTCTTAAGGTTCAGTTCTAACACCAAATAAACTTCCATTAGAACACTAGCTACTGTAGCACTTCCCTCAAAAATCTCAATTCCCCAAAAGAACTCAAAAAGGAACCAACAAGAAGCAAATGCAGAAAATGGCAGAAATCTGTTAAAACAGACCAGCAGGTAAAGATGGATTTTTTCAAAGACCTTCTGCTACTTAAATCAAAAAGTGTTGAACTAACGAAAGTTAGATAACAACCTGGGGCAGAATCACAAAAATTCACGCCTCAAAAAGACGTTTAGAGATTTTACACGAATGTTTACGGTGAAGCACAGAAATCTGTTTCGGGACAACAAGTTTCCCAATCATTAATTCTCTCTCATTAGAGGTTACTCTTGGCACAAAAAGCAAATAAAAAGGATAAGTATAGGTTATTACAGAGGTAATAACTTCCAAGACTCATCTAAAACTTTTGGGTTATCTCCCAATAAGTACTTTTCTTTAACGCCTTTAAGTTAGGAATAAGAAGCAAGAAAAAGAATCAAGTGTTCTCAAATGAAGAAGCATTAAGACCAAATTTTGTTTTCATAGAAGAAGCAAAAGAAATCTTCTCTCTCTTCTTAGGGAAGTGTTCTATAGCTTTCTTGAGTGGGAGTTGATATTTAATGGTGCCTTCTTTCATATCAATGATGGCACCAACAGTTCTAAGAAAAGGTCTTCCCAAAGTAATAGGACAAGAAGCATTGCATTCAACATCCAAAACATAGAAATCAACGGGGACATAGGCATTGTTAACCATAATAAGAACATCATTAAGACTCCCCATGAGTTTCTTTTTAGCATTATCATCAAGTGGGACATTCAAATAACTATCTTCAAGTGGAGGCAAATCAAGCATATCATAAATCCTTCTAGGTATAATAGAAACACTACTATCAAGATCACATAAAGCTTTGAAATCAAAGTCATTCACTTTCATATTAATGATGGGTTCCCAACCATCTTCTTGTTTTATTGGAATAGAAGCTTTATGTTTCATCTTTTCTTCTTTAATCTTTATGAGTGCATCAGTAATGTGTTTTGTAAAGGCCATGTTCATAGCACTAGCATTAGGACTTTTAGCAAGCTTTTGTAGGAACTTAATAACTTCAGAGATATTGCAACCATCAAGATCAAAATCAAATTTATCATCTAAAGTAGTAGAACTATTACTAGCCTCAATACTAGTGGTGGTAATAGTAGAAACACTAATGTTTCTAGATTTCATCTTCTCTTTCCCACTTAGCATGTAATTCAGCTAATATTCTAACATTTTCATCAATTCTTACTTGTATAGCATTAGTAGCTGCAAAGGGATTCTCATTAGTTTCAGGTTTAGCAGCCATTTTATTAATCAATGAAGATTGAGCTTCAGACAAAGATGATATATTTCTTTCAGCATTAGAGAGTTCCAGTTGTAAACTAGGAATTTCCCTATTTAGGCTCTCAAGTTGATGGCTAATGTTCTTCAAGATGGTAGATTGTTCCTCCATAGTTTTAGTGAATAGTTTATTTTTCTCATATTGCATTTGCATGAAGTTTTTAGTGGCTCTTTCAACTTCTAAAATTCTTCCTTCACTAGGTAATCCAGGTTTACCATTATAGCCATAAGTATTATTAGGAGGGTAGGGCCTATAATTGTTATTACCATAAGCATTGTTGCCAAAATTGTTATTTCTTATAAAGTTCACATCAACTTGCTCTTCTTGAGCAACCAAAGAGGC
The DNA here is from genome assembly GCA_916181665.1 of Avena sativa. Classification (NCBI taxonomy): domain Eukaryota; kingdom Viridiplantae; phylum Streptophyta; class Magnoliopsida; order Poales; family Poaceae; genus Avena; species Avena sativa. The sequence goes on along the minus strand of OV702296.1, from coordinate 453,788,141 downwards.
TAAAGGAACATTATTTGGATCAATATGGGCTTTCCCATTAACAAGCATAGACATAATAATATCAATCTTATCACTCAAGGAGGAGGTTTCCTCAACAGAATTTACCTTCTTACCTTGTGGAGCTCTCTCAGTATGCCATTCAGAATAGTTAACCATCATATTATCCAGAAGTTTCATTGCAGCACCCAAAGTGATGGTCATAAAGGTACCTCCAGCAGTAGAGTCCAATAGGTTCTTTGAAGAATAGTTCAATCCTGCATAAAAAGTTTGGATGATCATCCAAGAAGTCAGTCCATGAGTGGGACAATTCTTTACCAAAGATTTCATTCTTTCCCAAGCTTGAGCAACATGCTCATTATCAAGTTGTTTAAACTTCATTATTTCACTTCTCATGGATATAATCTTAGCAGGAGGATAGTATTTTCCAATGAAAGCATCTTTGCATTTAGTCCAAGAATCAATATTATTCCTAGTTAAGGAATTCAACCATTCTTTAGCTTTTCCTCTCAAAGAGAAAGGAAACAATTTCAGCTTAATAATATCACCATCTATATCCCTATGCTTTTGCATCTCACAAAGTTCAACAAAGTTATTTAGATGGGAGGCAGCATCTTCATTACCAAAACCAGAAAATTATTCTCTCATAACAAGATTGAGCAAAGCAGGTTTTATCTCAAAGAAAGTATCTTCAGGCACAGGTGGAGCAATAGGTGTGCTCATAAAATCATTGTTGTTGGTGCTAGTGAAGTCACACAACTTAGAGTTTTCAAGAGTAGTCATTTTTTGTGTGTTTTCAAATAAGAAAGCAAACTAGTAAAACTAATTTTTTGTGTGTTTTTTATAACAAAACAAGCAAAAAGAAACTAAGCAAAACAATAATAACAAAGTAAAGAGATTGGTTATGAGGGACTCTCCTTGTGAAGATGTCCTTGACTCCCCGGCAACGACGCCAGAAAAATGCCTGATGGCTCTGAGTATGGCGCCCAGAAAAGTTCTGGTGCGTGGTTGATGTAGAGCTCGTTGGGAACCCCAGGAGGAAGGTATGATGAGCACAACAGCAAGTTTCTCTCAGTAATGAAACCAAGGTTTAATCGAACTAGTAGGAGCAAGGAAACACCCCAAAGGTGTTACTAGCTGAGCTTTGCCAGGGCGCACTACCGGTGCTAGTAGCAACGTGGAGACCTGCACAACACAACCACAGAACTTTGTACCCAACTTGCGATGGGGTTGTCAATCTCACCGTGTTTTGCGGAAAACAAAGGATTAAACATATCGAATGGAAAGAAGTAAAAGTTTGCAGAAAGTAAACATAAAGAAGTAAACAGTTTGTAGATTGTATGTAAAGAAAAGGACCGGGATCCATAGTTCACTAGAGGTGGCTCTCCTCAAGATAGATAACACGCTGGGTGAACAAATTACAGCGGGGCAATTGACAAACATCAAGAAAGCAATGCATGCATATACTAATCATCTTGACTCCTTTGGAACTTGATTGGGCATTACAACATTATACATAGACCGCCATCCAACTGCATCTATGACTAATAATCCACCTTCAGGTTATCATCCGAACCCCCTCCAGTATTAAGTTGCAAGCAACAAATTATTTCTTTACGAATTGCGTGTAAAGTAAACAATACGATTGTTCTATGAACAAAGGATTGTTGTTTTCTCCCTAGTAGCAACAGCACATCTAGTACCTTAGAGATTTCTGTCACTTCCCAGATTACCAGAGGCATGAACCCACTATCGAGCATAAATACTAACTCTTGGAGTTGCTAGCATCTACTTGGCCAAGATAGCTACTAACAACGGAAATCATGCAAGATCACAAATAACAAAGACATGATAGAATCAATAATCAATCTGAAATAGCATCTCAATATCCATCGGATCCCCGCAAACACAACATGCAGAATTACAAATAGATGATCTTGATCATGAACGGAGCTCACAAGATCTAGACATGAAAGCACAAAGGAGGAGAACCAGCCATCTAGCTACTACATGGATCCGTAGTCCAAGGATGAACTACTCACGCATCACATCTAGGGTGAATTCCCCTCTCCGGCAGGGTGCCGGGAAGAGCTTCAGATCCCTCTCGATCTAGGGATGGAGATGACGACGGCTATAGACTCTTTCGTGGATTTTTGATCGGGCCCTTAGGGTTTTCGTCCCGAGGGCATCTTATAGGCAGAAGGAGAGGCCAAGGGGGTGCCAGGAGCGGCCACACCACCCCCTGGCGTGGGCCAGGCTAGGCCGCGCAGCCAGGTGGTGTGGTGGCCCCCTGTCCCCTCTCTGTCTCGTACTCTGGCATCTAATGACTTCCGGAAAAAATAGGCACTTTGGCTTTTGTCCCGTCCAATTCTGAGAATATTCATTTTCTGACTTTCCTGGAACTAAAAACAACAGAAAATAGGCAGCTGGCACTGTGGCTCTTGTTAATAGGTTAGTTCAAGAAATCATATGAAAAGTACTCCAAAGTTGGAACAAAACACAAGAAAGTGGATAAAACCAAGCATGGAACATCAAAAATTATAGATACATTTGCAATGTATCAGGACCCTTCATTATTGAAGAAGTATACCGTTCATGAGCAATAAAAATTTCTTCTTTAAAAGATAATACTACACAAGTAGTGAATGGGCAACGACTCAAACACTATATTGCTGGGGATTCTTATAATGAAGATGTTGTTGCCTTTCAAGTTATAACTCCAGAAAAATTTATCAAGGACCAAATTCAGAGACCTATAGAGTCCACTTTCAAATAGGTAACAGTTCTGGTAAGAAAAGTTCCGCGAAAATACTATCCAACTATATTTTTGCAGTTTTCAGTCAATAAGGAAAGCTACGAAGCGAAAGAGGGACGGAAACGGAGCCAGGGTGGCTCACACCACCATGTGGCGCGGGCCCACCCCTGGCCGCGCCACCAGGTGGTGTGGCCACCCCAGACTCCGTCTCCGACTTGTTTTCTCCCAGTACCTTCCTTTTGTTGTGAAACTTCGTAATATATAACCCCCCGGATCCCCCGAGGTTCGTATGTCATGTTTTCGTCGTGTTTTAGTTTCAATCTGTTTCTGACAGGTAGAGTCCCAGATTTGGAGGTACAATGTCTTCCTCTGGATCAGCTAAGGAAGATTCTTTAGAGGATATCATCAACCCATACATGAGAGAGTTGAAGATTCATCCCAAGGAGTTGTTGCTTGAAGATGGGGAACTCCGGATAAAAGAAGTTCGATGCCCTAAAGGTGAAGGAAGTCTGGAGGACAGGATGGAAGCGCTGGAGCAAGAAGTCTTTAGGTACAAGAAGACGGCGGAGCGCGAAGTGGATATCATCCATAAGATTTGTTCTGAACTCATCGCCGAGCACCAAAAGGAGACTGCTGAACTCAAGGATGAAGTCCTCTCACTCCGCCAAACAACCAACAAACTGCAAGCACAGTTCTATGACGTTCAAAATCAAAACTGTGAGTATGAGGTTAGGTTTAAACGCATAAGTGCTACTGCAAGTTTCAGGATGCTGGAAACCACGATGTCCTTTGTTGATGGGAAGCCCTTACCCTGGAAGTCGGACGAAGATGAGAGGATACCACCACCACCGAAGGAGTAATTCGTCATTAGGTTTGGCATGCCCTTGGTTTGTTCCAAGCTTGGGGGAGTGTCGCGGCATCACATCACTATCTTCTATCTTTTTTCCTTATTAGTAGAGTCATATCATGAATAGAGAAGTTATTATGTAGGATGGTTTGCATTATGGAAGTGTCCCCTCTCTCGTTAGATATGTATCCCTTGGTGTGAGTTGCCGTTATGGAATATTAATGAGAAGTTCTATCATTCACTCTTTTTCATAGCTTATATTAGTTTTCAATTCGTGGTTATATGATTGATCTTGTTGTTAGTATTGGTATCACTTTGGGATCATTGAGTTAATTTTAGTTGGTTTTGGCAAACCTAGCTAGGTCAGTAGCAACACTATTTTTAAGGGTTGAATGAAAAAGATAAAAGTACCTCTAAAGAAAAATAATTCCATCGTCTTTCTTTCTTGATTTGCTCATGAGTCTAGTATTCTCTAGTTAAGATCTTTTGTGCTTCCAAGGAAGATTGCATGTTTGTCTTTATCACTTGTATGTTTGTTTGTTTCCTTCAACTCTTATACTTGCTACCCAGCCTTGCTAGCCAAAAACCTGTACTGAGAGGGAATTCTTCTCGTGCATCCACTTCGTTTAAACCAAACCCATGCCATTTGAGTCCACCATACCTACCTAGTAGCATTATTGCTATTCCAAGTAAATTCTTGTTTTATCTATCTCCCAAATTAAACTTGTTATGTGAACATTAGTGATTAAAGCTCTCACGAACTTGATGGCACACTTTACTTTTCTTGCATTTAATAACCTGAACCATTGGGTCCTTCTTTGTTGCGTATATGCTTGCGCTTTATGAGTTGAAGTTAGCAGAACCATGTATCATGGGGAACGCTTTCAACACTGCCATGGTACTTTGTACCTAGTTGATATCATGATTCTTTTTCCTATGGATCTCGGCGGTGTGAAATAAAAGGGGAACTTGTAAGATCATGGAGTTCATATGTGTGTTAGAGAAACGCTTGGGCCGCTAGCCTAAGCCATGCCTAATCATGGTGGAAACTTGCAGCATAACTATAGTGAGCACTCTATGAAGCATCCTCGATAAAAACCTATGCAAATAGGAAATAAAAAGATTGCTGAGATGCTCACTATCTGCTTGCCTTGTCATTTTGATTATGGGATAGCTCCTGTGTCATGTGCAAGGGGTACCCCGTTGGCGGTTCTCAATGATACACGTGTATTTACAATGACAAGAGCTTACTCATGACTGAAGTTGAGTAGCATGAGGTTCGGTACTCATAAGTAAGGGGCATGAGATTTAAACTTATAACTTGTCAAGCATATCCTCTTAGTTGTGTCAGTTTAACCTTAATCACCTAAAGATGCCTATGATAGGGGCAATGAGAGCTGAAAGCTAGTAAGTATCATAATTTTTGGGAGATCTTTATGAGACTTATAATCCCTGCTTTCCTCTGCGAAGGGCCTTTCTTTTACTTTGTAGTTGAGTTAGTAAACCTATTCCTCTCTATCTCAACAAGTATTTTGAGTTGTTGTGTTTCATTCATTCATATGATGATTTATTCAATCATGCTTCTTATGTTCCTTGTTTTGCACATTGCTCTTATCTTGGTGTTTACTACTTTGAAAGCTATCATTGAAAACCAGTTATTTGTGAACTCCAGCAAATTATCAACTATTCTTCGACCGAGAGCTAAGTTTGCCATTACCAATTATGATTCACTTTATGTATCTTTATTGTGTTTCCTTTACTCATTACAAGTTGAGTTATATAATAGTGAGTTGTCTTCTATTATGATCTATGCATTGATGAATGTGATGCTTCTTGTCCGTATTCTTTTATCGACTCTTCACTCCATAAACGTGAGGCCATGTTTATTGAGCTTAGTTTCGCTTGGGGACAAGCGAAGTCTAAGCTTGGGGGGAGTTGATACGTCCATTTTGCATCACTATTCTATGTCATAATTCACTATTATTCATTGATATATTTCGTATTGAGAAGTGATACTTATGTTATTTCATCTGTTTTTGCATGGTTGATGACTTTTGGAGCATGGACCGCTGCAGTAAGGATTCTGATGGAAAAGGTGCTGTTTGGAGGCAAAATTCGCGAAGATCAGAAAATCCGGAAAAATATACGGAAAAACCTATTTTTCTAGAAGACGAAGGAAGCCAGAAGGGGGGTTGGAGACGGGCCATAGGGGGCCCACATCACCCCCTGGCGCGGGCCAGCCTAGACCGCGCCACCAGGTAGTGTGGCCACCCTGGTCCACCCCTGGCACTCCCCTCTGGCGTATATTATCCTCCCAAAACCCTAAGACTCGGGTAGCAACGACAGAAAGATTCCGTCGCCTCTGCGGGGTGGAAAGCACCGAGAGAGAAAGATCTCTCCGGCAGACAGATTTCTGCCGGGGGAATTCCTTCCCGAAGAGGGGAGATCATCGCCATCAACACCACCATTAAGCTGGACTTCATCGGGGTCATCATCATCATCACCACCATCATCACCATCAGCACCCTCATCACCATCTCCATATTGCTGTAACAATTGCGTTGAATCTTGCATAGTTCATAGGGGAAACTTTCCCGGTGTTGAGTACTCTTTGTAGTTGATGCTATTGAGTGAACCATTGAATTATTGTTTATGTTCAGATTGTTATACATCATTATTCCATCTCTGATCATGATCCATATGATGTCTTGTGAGTAGTTCATTTTGTTCTTGAGGACATGGGAGAAATCATGTTGTTAGTAGTGGAGTTGTGTTGAGAAAGATTCAATAGTTTGATATTTAAGTTGTGGTGTACTTCTTCTAGTGGTGTCATGTGAACGTCGACTACATGACACTTCACCTATATGGGCCTAGGGGAATGCATTGTGTATTTGGCTACTAATCGTAGGGGTTGCCGGAGTGACAGAAACCTAAACCCCTGTTAGGAAACCATTGCACAAGGGACGTAAGGGTCTTAGAGTTTAAAGTTGTGGTTAGGTTTCTATCTTAATTACTTTCTTGTACTTACGGATGTTTGCAAGGGGTATAATCACAAGTATGTATTAGTCCTAGGAAGGTCGGTACATTAGCACAGGTTCACCCACACAACACTTAGCAAGTTAAAGAAGATTAATCAACTATATGAAGCGAAAGCACTTGACAGTCTTCCCATGTGTCCTCGAGAACGTTTGGTCATCTTAAGTAATACAACCGGCTTGTCCTTTGCTGCATAAAGGATTGGGCCACTTGCTACATTTATTCCTACTGTCTTTTATTTACTCGTACTTCGTTTACTTGCTTTATTATACCACTAGCCAGCACTAGCCAGCACCTTCCGCTTGCTAAGTATTTGTAGAGAATTCCTGATCCATACCACTAGCCAGCACCTTCCGCTCCTCCTTGGGTTCGACACTCTTACTTATCGAAAATACTGCAATACACCCCCTATACTTGTGGGTCATCACCTAGCTACTAGCAAATATCAGTTCATTACAATGTTACCTAGATACTAGCAAACGATGGTTCAACACAATATTACATAGATACTATCAACGGTTTTTTCACACCAACATTAGGGGTTGATCATACAACATAAGGGCAACACTCCATCAGTCCTTCTTCACTTCTTCAAATTCAAATCCTATAGTTTCCTCTTGTTGCCCACATGTCGATCGCCCACTGCATTCTCCTGTTCCTCCAAGTAGCACAATTTATATGCGCAACACCTTGGACACCATCACTGTCATTGTCGTCGGGGACGACATCTTCCTCTTACAGAAAGTATTCATCCACGCCATATTGCAAGATCTAGTTGTGCAAAATACAACATGCCAGAACAAGCTTAACTTGGGTGGGGAAAGAATGGAAAGGCATCTGATCAAGGATCTTAAACCTGTTATTCATAGCAGCGAAAACCCTCTCAACCATGACTCTAAGGCTAGAGTGCCTGAGATTCAAAAGTTCCTCCGGGGTTCTAGGATAGTTTTTAGTAGAGAACTCATTGAGATGGTACCCAGTTGACCTGAAGGGTGGAAGAATTCCAGGACGACAAGCATAGCCGGCATTTGCTAGGTAGAACTTGCCTTCAGGAAGCTTTATCCCATCAGGTTTGTCAAGGATGTCGCTGAGAATTGTGGCATCATGGGAAGATCCTTCCCAGCCAGCAAGCACATATGTGATTTTCATGTCGAAATCAACAGTGGCAAGCACATTCTGACTGGGGGTAGTGCTTTCTCCTGTGTATGCAGCATGTTCGGATTTCGGTAGTCTAGCCATCACGTGAGTACCATCAATTTCTACAATACAGTTCTAGGATTACAAGAATGTTAGGCAGCATTGTAATACAACCATCTCATGATGTACAAGCTAGTGTTGTTCACCTTGAAAAATGGGAACCATCGACCGTTGCTTTGTATCTTTAAGGGGGTTTGACCACTGGGTGGCTTGATCATCTCTTCCCTAAGCTCTCCAATAGCATAGAGCACCTAATGGAAATACAGAGAAATTGTCCTAGTAGATTTCCTCCACGGGTTGTGAATCACTCGAAATCTCTGGTTATGTCATAGAGGTGTCGATGTTGTCCTTAAGCAAACCCCTAGACGTTAATGTTTGCACAAGATGGTTGAAAGGGGCACTTCTCATCCTGAGCATGGTGATAGCCTTTGTATTGTTGTTTTTGTAGATGTAATTTAGATTTGCAATCCTCTCTCTATCGCGCTGCATTATGGGACCATATGTCAATGATGGCCTGTTAGTCCTACCATCCGCTCTTACGTGGATATGGAGCATTCATGCCTGAATCACAGCGACCAGGACATCTTCTTGGATGATAAGCTTCATTTGTTGGCCATAAACACAGTGTCAGTGCATAAACACGCTAGGTACTACCATAATGTCGATCTAACTACCTATGTACTAACATAGACGAGGAGGAGGAGGCAAGGAAAAGGTTATTACCTCCATGGCTGCAGACGTCGATGACTGGGAACATGCAGTGAAGAAGGCGAGGGAGAAGCCGGTGCTACTGATCTGCGAGACGTCAGATGTCGGAGCTAGACAAGACGTAGAAGCCGATGCCGGAGTGGTCGTAGATGTTGCCGCTAGAGATCTAAATCGGTGCCGCTGCCAAAGCTGGCGGCCAGGAAGAAAATTGGGATGGATTTTTCTCCCACTGGGTGGTGACTGCATAAGATGGGGGTGAGCCTACTTTTCGGGCCATACGGCGCTGCAATTTTTCCGTCTCCCGCCATCTCCACGCACGACGTTCCTCTCTTTGCGCTCGCCAGGGCATGTCCCTGTGAAAACGCCCAAAATCGGCATTCCTAGCGGGCCATGTTTTAGGCTCCGTTAAAACCCGTGTGATGTAAAAATGCATGCGACCCAACACAACAAACAGACTTATTTCTGCCGACGCCATGCGAGAAATAGGAATAGGGCCTAGCAAACACGCCCTAAGTGGCTGACGTCCAGTTCATGTACACATTGTGGAGCTGATCTACAAACATAGTCAGAAGGCATCAAAATTCACATGATCGTGTTGTTGGTCAAATATCGCCGTATGCTCAAATATCACAATGATGTGGCACAACATAATATGATATGATATCAAAGAACACGTAACAAGAAAATTTAATGTCAAATACATTTTGTACATCAAATAAATTGCATTGAGATGCTATAAAAAATTAAATAACATGAGACTATGATATAACTAGATGATACTAAGCACTATAGAGGTAGTATCATACACTAGTATCATATGCATGATACTGATAATATGATACTCCCACTATGACCAATATAAGTGCTTGTTGTATCTCACGGGCAAATCACCCACCACACATTCAGCGACATGAGGCAAAAATTTGCATGTGTCCGCCACGTACAATAATTCCTTTCTTCAAACCTCTCCGGTTTCACAACATCTTGTATACGACGTAGATAATACTTGGATATTTTTTTAGGGTAAGATAATACTTATATCTAACATGTCATATTTAGGAGTTTTAAGAAATTTAGTAAAAATATATTACATAGATAGTACTTGGGTAACATGTCATATTTAGGAGTTTTAAGAAATTTAGTACACCCTCCCAAATTAATTGACTTGCATTTGTCTAAATTCAGATGTATCTAGACATGTTTTAGTGCTAGATACATTTGAATCGGCAAATCCAAATCAATTAATTTGGAACGGAGGGAGTAAAAAAATACTACATAGATAATACTTGGATCTAACATGGCACACGATTTTAAATCCAAATTTATAATACATGCCGAGTAAACTAATAGACATATTTGGCACAAAGTAGCACATGTTATGCTGAGCTCTGAATTTCGGCCAAATATCATTATTGAGAGCGCATTCATCATTATTTTAGAGTTGTGCTAAGATTTCTGATTTGAGAAATTGTGACATGTTAGATCGTTTCACTAGTAGAAACCAGGCCATTAGCCCCGGTTCGTAAGGCCTTTAGTCCCGGATTGCGAACCGGGACTGTCAAAGCGGGACTAAAGGCCTTCCTTTAGCCCTGGTTCTATTACGAACCGGGACTAGAGGTCCACCACGTGGCCCCGCGAGCCGCGCTAGGCTGGAGGACATTTAGTCCCGGTTCGTAACACGAACCGGTACTAAAGGTTCCCTGCCACGACAGCGTTTTGGGCCATTTGGCTGCCGCGGCAGGAGATGGGGTTTTAGGGTTTTGTGTTTTCCTTTTCATTTTGTGTTTTGTGTTCAATTATTTTCCATTCTGTGTTTTCATTAGAAACTGTTGGGTCCGCAGCATAGAAAACAAAAAATTTCTATGATAAGAACTATACGCCAAGATCTATCTACTAGATACAGAGCAACGGGTGGACATACATCCATGGAGAAATTACCCTCGAAGACAACGAGTTTGTTAACAAGTAGGAACTCGTGGTTGATGTAGTCGTACGCTTGCCGATCTCAAGATCGTGTGGAAGTCTGAGCGCCGCAAATCAACAGCGCATCCGTCCTCGCACACACGTTCAAGCCACCGGACAACCTCCACCTCCTCGCTCCAGCGAATCAGCGGAAGCAGCAAATACCTAACCGACATGTCCGAGATTCGATCATCGGTATCCAAATACCTAGTTTGATCTCGTTACCGACATGCACTCTTTTCTCGTTCCCGTGATATAACATTCTAGTGATCACATCACTTGCTTGCAAGCTATCTTAATGTGATATCACCGAGAGGGCCCAGAGTATATCTATCCGTCATCGGGATTGACAAATTCCACTCTTGATCCATGAGCCTCAACATAACACCTTCATAGCACTGAACCCACCTTTATAGTCACCCTGTTACGGTGTGACGTTTGATGTTATCAAGATACTCTTCCGGTGTTAGCAATTAACATGATCTCATGGTCTAAGGACTAAGACTACTTTGTATGATGTTATAGCAATATAAACATAATGACCTGATCGTAATGCTATACTTCGGATGAATGTTCATCACATCATTTCACAAATGCTGTGACCTTGTTATTAACAACATCCAATGTCCATGATCAGGAAACCTTGATCATCTTGTTAATCAACAAGCTAGTCTATAAGAGAGGCATAACTAGGAACCCTTTTTGTTTATTAAACACACATGTATTGATGTTTCCTATCAATACAATTATAGCATGCAAAATAAACATCTATCATATACAAGGAATACATAATAACAACTTTATTATTGCCTCTCAGGGCATATTTCCTTCAGTCTCCCACTTGCACTAGAGACAATAATCTAGTTTATATAGTGATAAATCTAACACCCATGGAGTTCTGGTGTTGATCATGTTTTTCCCTAGGGAGTACTTTAGTCAACGGATCTGCTACATTCAGGTCCGTGTGCACTTTACAAATCTTTATATCTCCATCCTTGAATGCTCGCGGATGGAGTGAAACCGGCGCTTAATATGTTTGGAATTCTTGTGAGACCTTGGTTCCTTGGCGTTGGCTATGGCTCCATTATTGTCACAATAGATCACCATTGGGTCCAATGCACTAGGAACTACACCTAGTTCCGTTATGAACTCCTTCATCCAAACCGCTTCCTGCGCTGCTTCTGAAGCAGCAACATATTCCGCCTTCGTTGTTGATCCAGCCACCACAGGTTGTTTGGAACTCCTCCAACTAACTGCTGCTTCGTTCAAGAGAAATACGTATCCGGATTGAGACTTAGAGTCATCCGGATCAGTGTCAAAGCTAGCATCAACATAACACTTAGCGACTAGCTCTTCTTCACCTCCGTATACAAGAAACATATCCTTAGTTCTTCTCAAGTACTTAAGGATATTCTTGACCGCTATCCAGTGTTCCGAACCTGGATCAGATTGGTACCTACTAGTCAAACTAATAGCATGTGCCACATCCGGTCTTGTACATAGCATGGCATACATTATAGAGCCTATGGCTGAGGCATAGGGGATCTTATCCATTATCTCTCTTTCTTCCGCCGTAGCCGGACTTTGAGTCTTACTCAATGTCTTGCCTTGCAACATAGGTAAGTACCCCTTCTTACTTCCGTCCATATTAAACTTCTTTAATATCTTATCAAGGTATGTACTCTGCGATAACCCAATTAGGCGTCTTGATCTATCTCTATAGATTTTAATGCCTAATATATATGAAGCTTCACCAAGGTCCTTCATCGAAAATTTGCTGTTTAGATAACTTTTAACATTGTTTAAAAGATCTATATCATTTCCAATCAATAATATGTCATCCACATATAATATCAGAAATGCCACATTGCTCCCACTCACTTTCTTGTAAATACAAGCCTCTCCATAAGTTTGGACAAATCCAAACTCTTTGATCACCTCATCAAAGCGGAGATTCCAACTCCGGGATGCTTGCTTCAGTCCATAGATGGATCGCTGAAGTTTGCACACCTTATCAGCATCCTTAGGATCGACAAAACCCTTTGGTTGTATCATATACATCTCTTCTTCAATATTACCATTGAGGAACGCAGTTTTGACATCCATCTGCCATATTTCATAATCGAAATATGCAACAATTGCTAACATAATCCTAACCGACTTAAGCATCGCTACGGGAGAGAATGTCTCATCGTAGTCAACTCCTTGAATTTGTCGAAACCCCTTTGCGACAAGTCGAGCCTTATAGATGGTTACATTACCATAAACATCAGTTTTTCTTTTGAAAATCCATTTATTCTCAACGGCCTTTCGATCGTGAGGTAAGTCCACCAAGGTCCAAACCTGGTTTTCGTACATGGATTCCATCTCGGATTTCATGGCTTCTAGCCATTTGTTGGAATCAGGGCTCATCATCGCTTCTTCATACGTCGCAGGGTCATCTATTTCATCAATCATGAAATTCATAACAGGATTGCCGTACAGTTCAGGAGCTGCACGTGTCCTGCTTGACCTGCGAGGTTCGGTAGTGTCCTCTTTCGGAGTTTCATGATCAATATCATTAGCTCTCTCTTCATTAGGTGAAGTCAACTCCGAAACAACTTCCGGTGCTGCGCTACTCGCCATTTCATGAAGAGAAGGTTCAATAACCTCTTCGAGTTCTACTTTCCGACTACTCACACCTTTCGCGAGAAATTCCTTCTCAAGAAAGGATCCATTCTTGGCAACAAAGACCTTGCCCTCGGATCTGTGATAGAAGGTATACCCAATCGTTTCCTTAGGGTATCCTATGAAGACGCATTTTTCCGCTTTGGGTTCGAGTTTATCCGGTTGAAGTTTCTTCACATAAACATCGCATCCCCAAATTTTAAGAAATGACAGCTTAGGTTTGTTTCCAAACCATAATTCATATGGTGTTTTTTCAACGGATCAAGTGGTTAAGTTCGTATTGCTACAAGCTTTCAAATGCATAGTAACCTAATCCTTCGACCATGAGGTTATGTTAATCACCATCACCGGATGGGTGCTTTGATGACATCAAACACCGCTTCATAACTGGGTGGTTATAAAGGTGTCATTGGGTATTCTGAAAGTATGTGTTGAAGCGCATGGACCAAGATTGGGATTTGTCCATCCATATGATGGATAGATATGCTCTGGGCCCTCTCGGTGGGATGTCATCTAGTTATCTTGCAAGCATGTGACTAGGTCACAAAGGGATGACATATCATGGAACGAGTAAAGAGTACTTATCAGTAACGAGGTAGAACTAGGTATGGAGATACCAACGATCAAACCTCGGATAAGTAGAGTATCGTGTGACAAAGGGAATTGGTTTCGTATGTTAATGGTTCTATCGATCACGAAGTCATCGTTGAGTATGTGGGAGCCATTATGGATCTCCAGATCCCGCTGATGGTTATTGATCAGAGAGGTGTCTTCATCATGTCTGCATATTCACGAACCGTAGGGTGACACACTTAAGGTTCGATGCTGTTTAGGTAGATATGGAATGTGCGTTGGAGACCGAATGTTGTTCGGAGTCTTGGATTGGATATGGGACATCACGAGGAGATCCGGAATTGTCCGGAGAATGAAATTCATATAATGGAGATCATTTTCTAGGTTCGCAAATGTTCCGGAGTGTTTATATGGGGGTTCTAGAAGGTTTCGGAATGTTCCGTGGACTTTATTTGAAAACCAAGAAAGAAAAGGGGAGACTTGGGAGGGAAGGAAACTCCCTCCCCCCTCTCCCTTGTGCGCTGACCCTAGGAGGTGGGCCTAGGGGTGGGAACCCTAGGCCGCACCCCTCCCTCTATATATAGAGGGGTGGAGGCGCCACCCCCTTGCCCGTCCACTCTTGCCCTAGCCGCCTCTCTCCTCCTCCTTCGCTCTACTCAGGCTTAGGCGAAGCCCTGCAGAATTCTCTACTCCACCACCACCATGCCGTCGTGCTGCTGGGATTCCGTGGAGAGATCTACTACCTCCGCTGCTCGCTGGAACGGGAAGAGGAAGGTCTGCATCGACTCCGCACGTGTGACCGACCGCGGAAGCGCTGCCGGAACGCGGGGCCAGTGTTTGGTCTGCAGCATAGAAAACAAAAAATTTCTACGATGAGAACTATACGCCAAGATCTATCTACTAGATACAGAGCAACGGGTGGACATACATCCATGGAGAACTTACCCTCGAAGACAACGAGTTTTGTTAACGAGTAGGAACTCGTGGTTGATGTAGTTGTACGCTTGCCGATCTCAAGATCGTGTGGAAGTCCGAGCGCCACAAATCAGCAGCGCATCCGTCCTCGCACACACGTTCAAGCCACCGGACAACCTCCACCTCCTCGCTCCAGCGAATCAGCGGAAGCAGCAACTCCTTCCAGACGCAAGGCCATCGGGAACATGTATCTCGCTAATCCGAGACCATGGGGGAATATCTAGAGGGGGAGAGAGATCCTTCACGAGAAGGTGTGGTTTGTGAGAGGGGAGAGGGGGGCTTTATATAGGCGGGAGGGAGACCCCTCCCCTCCCATAGCCGGCGCATGAGGGGGGGGGGACTCCTCCCCTCCTTCATTCATGTGGCGAACCTCCACTCACATAAACATGGCCTCCACCCAAAATCCCACTCACATGTATTTAATTTCCACCAAATTAAATGCAACTCTCAATTAATAAAACTCTTTTATTTCTTTTATTCAGAATTTTGTTAATTACTTTAATTAACAAACATTCACATAAAACCCCTTGCAACATTTCAATATCACATGCAGAACCACTTTCTGCAATTTCACCCGAAACAATTCCGGTTTCTATCGAAACAATTCATGTTTCTATCGAAACATTTCCTACGCTTTGCAAACCTTTTGTCTGGAACATATGT
Source organism: Avena sativa (assembly GCA_916181665.1). Classification (NCBI taxonomy): domain Eukaryota; kingdom Viridiplantae; phylum Streptophyta; class Magnoliopsida; order Poales; family Poaceae; genus Avena; species Avena sativa. Next base: position 453,772,761 of record OV702296.1, on the reverse strand, counting down.
GCTCCTAAATGGTGTCCGACAACCCTTAAGTGTGTCACCCTACGGTTCACGAATAATGCAGATATGATTGAGACTCCTCTCAGATCAATAATCAGAAGCGGGACCTGGAGATCCATACTTACTCCTGCATATTCAACGATGACTTCTATGATCGTGAGAACCTTTAACGTCAGCAATTTAATCCCTTTGTCTCATGATATAATACATGTCCGAGATTCGATCATCGGTATCCAAATACCTAGTTTGATCTCGTTACCGACATGCACTCTTTTCTCGTTCCCGTGATATAACATTCTAGAGATCACATCACTTGCTTGCAAGCTATCTTAATGTGATATCACCGAGAGGGCCCAGAGTATATCTATCCGTCATCGGGATTGACAAATTCCACTCTTGATCCATGAGCCTCAACATAACACCTTCATAGCACTGAACCCACCTTTATAGTCACCCTGTTACGGTGTGACGTTTGATGTTATCAAGATACTCTTCCGGTGTTAGCAATTAACATGATCTCATGGTCTAAGGACTAAGACTACTTTGTATGATGTTATAGCAATATAAACATAATGACCTGATCGTAATGCTATACTTCGGATGAATGTTCATCACATCATTTCACAAATGCTGTGACCTTGTTATTAACAACATCCAATGTCCATGATTAGGAAACCTTGATCATCTTGTTAATCAACAAGCTAGTCTATAAGAGAGGCATAACTAGGAACCCTTTTTGTTTATTAAACACACATGTATTGATGTTTCCTATCAATACAATTATAGCATGCAAAATAAACATCTATCATATACAAGGAATACATAATAACAACTTTATTATTGCCTCTCAGGGCATATTTCCTTCAGAAACAAGTTTTCGTATACATACAGAACGCTACTACACAATACTTGTACACATTGATGCATATATATAATATAATTTCTCTTACAAGCATACATGCATGGAAGGTCGATCATTATATGGAGTCCCAACCGGGTCCAGAGCCTGTCTATTTGATTACTGATGGGTTCGTAGCATGGAAATCAAAAAATTTCTACCGCAAGAACAAACAAAACCCAGATCTAATCTAGATAAAAGCCAAGATCTAATCTATTAGACATGTGCAACGAGATAGATCTGTACTAACCCTTGTAGATCCGAAAGCCTTGTGCGAGATCGGATCTCGTGGTTGATGTAGACGATCACTTGCCGATCTCAAGATCGAGTAGACGATCCTTCCGGCGCCGCGTTCTGGCAGTGCTTCCGTAGTCGGTCACACGTGCGGCATCGAAGCAAACCTTCCTCTCCCCGTTCCAGCGAGCAGTGGAGGTAGTAGATCTCTCCACGGAATCCCAGCAGCACGACGGCGTGGTGGTGGTAGAGTAGAGAATTCTGCAGGGCTTCGCCTAAGCCTGAGCAGAGTGAAGGAGGAGGAGAGAGGCGGCTAGGGCAAGAGTGGAGGGGCAAGGGGGGGGGTGGCGCCTCCACCCCTCTATATATAGAGGGAGGGGTGCGGCCTAGGGTTCCCACCCCTAGGCCTACCTCCTAGGGCCGGCGCACAAGGGAGAGGGGGGAGGGAGTTTCCTTCCCCCCAAGTCTCCCCTTTTCCTTTCTTGGTTTTCAAGTAAAGTCCACGGAACCTTCTGGAACTTTCCGGAACATTCCGAAACCTTCTAGAACCCCCATATAAACACTCCGGAACATTTCCGAACCTAGAAAATGATCTCCATTATATGAATCTCATTCTCCGGACAATTCCGGATCTCCTCATGATGTCCCAGATCCAATCCGAGACTCCGAACAACATTCAGTCTCCAACGCACATTCCATATCTACCTAAACAGCATCGAACCTTAAGTGTGTCACCCTACGGTTCGTGAATATGCAGACATGATGAAGACACCTCTCCGATCAATAACCATCAGCGGGATCTAGAGATCCATAACGGCTCCCACATACTCAACGATGACTTCATGATCGATAGAACCATTAACATACGAAACCAATTCCCTTTGTCACGCGATACTCTACTTACCCGAGGTTTGATCGTTGGTATCTCCATACCTAGTTCTACCTTGTTACTGATAAGTACTCTTTACTCGTTCCATGATATGTCATCCCTTTGTGACCTAGTCACATGCTTGCAAGCTAACTAGATGACATCCCACCGAGAGGGCCCAGAGCATATCTATCCGTCATATGGATGGACAAATCCCAATCTTGGTCCATGCGCTTCAACACATACTTTCAGAATACCCAATGACACCTTTATAACCATCTAGTTACGAAGCGGTGTGATGTCATCAAAGCACCCATTCGGTGATGGTGATTAACATAACCTCATGGTCGAAGGATTAGGTTACTATGCATTTGAAAGCTTGTAGCAATACGAACTTAACGACTTGATCTTATGCTACACTTACTATGGGTGTGTGTCCATCACATCATTCTCCTAATGATATGACCTTGTTATTAATGACATCCAATGCCCATGATCAGGAAACCATGATCATCTATTAATCAACAAGCTAGTTCAACAAGAGGCTTACTAGGGACTCTTTTATGTTTACAAAACACACAAGTATTAGTGTTTCCTAATAATACAATTATAGCATGGGATGTAAACATTCATAGTAATCACAAAGATATAATAATAACCACTTTTATTATTGCCTCTTGGGCATATCTCCAACAGTCTCCCACTTGCACTAGAGTCAATAATCTAGATTATATGGTAATATACCTAACACCCATGGCGTTCTGGTGTTGGTCATGCTTTGCTCTAGGGATAGGTTTAGTCAACGGATCTACCACATTCAGATCAGTGTGTACTTTTCAAATCTTTATGTCACCATCTTAGACATACTCGCGAATAGCATGGAAACGTAGCTTGATGTGCTTCAGCTTGCTATGTGACCTTGGCTCCTGTGCATTAGCTATGGCACCTGTGTTGTCACAGTAGATGGCCATCGGGCCCAACACACTAGGAACCACGCCAAGTTTAGTAATGAACTCCTTCATCCATATGGCTTCTTGTGCAGCGTCCGAAGTAGCTATGTATTCCGATTCCGTTGAAGATTTCGCCACAACGCTTTGCTTGGCACTCCTCCAGCCCACTGCAGCACCATTCAAAATAAATATGTATCCAGACTGTGACTTCGAGTCATCTGGATCGGTGTTCCAACTAGCATCAGTGTAACTATTTACAACAAGCTGTTCATCACCTCCATAAGAAAGAACCATATCCTTAGTCCTATTTAGGTACTTTAGGATATTTTTGACCGCTGTCCAGTGCTCCATTCCAGGGTCACTTTGATATCTGCTAGTCAAACTAACAGCATGTGCTATATCTGGTCTTGTACACAACATGGCATACATGATAGAACCTATGGCCGAGGCATAGGGAATATTATTCATCTTCTCTCTATCTTCTGCCGTAGCTGGACTTTGAGTCTTACTCAAGGTCTTACCTGACAACATGGGCACGAACCCTTTCTTGCTCTATTCCATTCTAAACTTCTTTAGAACTTTGTCCAAGTATGTACTTTGTGAAAGCGCTATTTGGCGTCTTATCTATCTCTATAAATCTTGATGCCTAGAATATATGCCGCTTCGCCAAGATCCTTCATTGACAAACTATTATTCAAATAGGCTTTGACGCTATTAAGAAGTTCTATATAATTCCCAATCAACAATATGTCATCTACATATAGTACTAGGAATGCTATAGAGCTCCCACTCACTTTCTTGTAAATACAAGCTTCTCCATAAGTTTGTATAAATCCAAAGTTTTTGATTACTTTATCGAAACGTTGATTCCAACTCCGGGATGCTTGCTTCAGTCCATAAATGGAGCGCTGAAGTTTGCATACCTTGTTAGCATCTTTAGGATCAACAAAACCCTTGGGTTGTACCATATACAACTCTTCCTCAATGTCTCCATTAAGGAACGCTGTTTTGACATCCATCTGCCAAATCTCATAATCGAAATATGCAGCAATTGCTAACAAAATCCTCAGAGACTTTAGCTTTGCTACTGGTGAGAATGTCTCATCGTAGTTAACTCCTTGAATTTGTCGGAACCCTTTCGCGACAAGTCGAGCTTTATAAACGGTAACATTACCATCAACATCTGTTTTTGTTTTGAAAATCCATTTGTTCTCGACAACCTTACGGCCATCCGGTAAGTCCACCAAAGTCCATACTTGGTTTTCGTACATGGATCCCATTTCAGATTTCATGGCTTCTAGCCATTTGTCAGAATCTAGGCTCACCATAGCTTCTTCATACATCGCAGGGTCATCAGTGTTGTCCACCAACATGACGTTCAAGGCAGGGTCATACCAATCAGGAGTGGTACGAACCCTCGTTGACCTGCGAGGTTCAGCAGCAACTTTGTTCGAAGTTTCATGATCACCATTATTAGCTTCCTCTCCAATTGGCGCAGGCCGCACAAAAACATCTTCCGGTGCTACGCTACTCTCAACTCCGAGAGAAGGTTCAATAACCTCGTCGAGTTCTACTTTCCTTCCAGTCACTTCCTTCGAGAGAAACTCCTTCTCAAGAAAGGAAACATTATTGGCAACAAAAACTTTGCCTTCGGATCTATGATAGAAGGTATACCCAATTGTTTCTTTAGGGTATCCTATGAAGACGCATTTCTCCGCTTTGGGTTCAAGCTTATCAGGTTGTAACTTCTTTACATATGCTTCGCAACCCCAAACTTTAAGGAACGACAACTTAGGTTTCTTACCAAACCACAATTCATACGGTGTCGTTTCAACGGATATAGATGGTGCTCTATTTAAAGTGAATGCGGTTGTCTCTAATGCATAGCCCCAAAATGTTAGCGGTAAATCTGTAAGAGACATCATAGACCGAACCATATCTAAGAGAGTTCGATTACGACGTTTGGACACACCATTACGCTGTGGTGTTCCCGGCGGTGTCAATTGCGAAAGTATTCCACATTTCTTTAAATGCATGCCAAACTCATAACTTAGATATTCACCTCCGCGGTTAGAAAGCAGAAACTTAATCTTCTTGTTACGATGATTTTCCACTTCACTTTGAAATTCCTTAAACTTCTCAAAAGTTTCGGACTTATGTTTCATAAAGTAGACATACCCATATCTACTTAAGTCATCCGTGAAAGTGAGAACATAACGATATCCACCACGTGATGCTACACTCATTGGACCGCACACATCGGTATGTATTATTTCCAATAAGTCTGTAGCTCGCTCCATTATTCCAGAGAATGGAGTCTTAGTCATTTTTCCCATTAGACATGCTTCGCATCTTTCAAGTGATTCAAAATCAAGTGATTCAAGAAGTCCATCAGAACGGAGTTTCTTCATACGCTTCACTCCAATGTGACCAAGACGACAGTGCCACATGTATGTAGAATTATCATTCAATTTTGTTCGTTTAGCATCTATGTTGTGAACATGTGTATCACTACTATCGAGATTTAGTAAGAATAAACCATTCATCTCAAGTGCATTACCATAAAAGATATTACTCATATAAATCGAACAACCTTTATTCTCGGACTTAAAAGATTAACCGTCTCGCAATAAACAAGATCCAGATATAATGTTCATGCTTAACGCAGGCACCAAATAACAATTATTCCAATTTAAAACTAATCCCGAAGGTAGATGTAGAGGGAGCGTGCCGACGGCGATCACATCAACCTTGGAGCCATTTCCAACGCGCATCGTCACCCCGTCTCTCGCCAGTCTTCGCTTATTCCGCAGCTCCTGTTTCGAGTTACAAATATGAGCAACTGAACCAGTATCAAGTACCCAGGCACTACTACGATTACTAGTAAGATACACATCAATAACAAGTATATCGAATATACCTTTCTTCTTGATGTTGCCATTCTTCAGATCCGCCAGGTACTTGGGGCAGTTACGCTTCCAGTGACCAGCACCCTTGCAGTAGAAGCATTCAGTTTTAGGCTTAGGACCATCCTTGGGCTTCTTAGCAGGTGCGGCAGCTTTCTTGCCGTCCTTCTTGAAGTTGCCCTTGTTCTTAGGCTTGCCCTGTTTCTTGAAATTGGTGGTCTTATTGACCATCAACACTTGGTGCTCCTTCTTGATCTCCACTTCAGCAGTTTTCAGCATGGACGATAGTTCAGGCAACGTCTTGTTCATGAAGTGCATATTGTAGTTCATCACAAAGTTCTTATAACTCAGTGGCAGTGATTGGAGGACACGGTGAATCCCTAACTCATTATGAATCGTTATCCCCAACTCTTTGAGCTTGTTTGGGTGCCCAGACATGGTGAACACGTGCTCGCTAACGGAGCTACCCTCTTCCATCTTACAGTTAAAGAACTTTTCGGAGGCCTCATAGCTCTCCACGGCCGCGTGAGTCTCAAAAATCAGCCTGAGCTCCTTAATGATCTCAAACGGGTCGTGGTGCTCAAAGCGCTTCTGAAGCTCCGTTTCTAAACCGTACAGGATGGCACACTGAACTGTGGAGTAGTGATTTTTCCGAGTGGCGTAAACATTCTTTACGTCATCGGTGGCATCTTCTGCAGGTGGGTCACCTAGCGGTGCTTCGAGCACATAGGTCATCTGACCAGCCCTGAGGACAATCTTCAGTCCATGGAGCCAGTCCGTGAAGTTGCTTCCATTGTTCTTAAGCTTTTCTTTCTCTAGGAACGCATTGAAATTGATGGAGAGGTTCGCCATAATCTTCACGAGAGAAGATGTAGTTTCATCGACGAACAATCTTCATGTTCATCATATCATTTATATGACTCATGCTCTACCTTTTGGTATTCCGTGTTCCAAGACCATGTCTGTACATGCTAGGCTCGTCAAGATTAACCTTAGTTTCCGCATGTGCAAATCTGGCTTGCACCCGTTGTATGCACACGTAGAATCTATCACATCCGATCATCACGAGATGCTTCGAAACGACGAGTCTTAGCAACGGTGCCAACTAAGGACGAACACTTTATTACTTGATATTTAGTGAGAGGGATCATCTTATAATGCTACCGTCACGATCTAAGCAATACAAGATGCATGAAGGATTAACATCACAGGCAATTCATAATTAGTGTGATATGATATGGCCCTTTCTTCTTATGCCTTTGATCTCCATCTCCAAAGCACGGACATGATATCCATCATCACCAGCATTGCATCAAGGTCAGTGGCGCCGCTTCATGGTTGTCCATCATCACTAGCAACTATTACAACTACTTGGAATAAAGATATTACAAGATGAATAGACACGCAGGTCTTAACAGAATTAAAGACAACCATTAGGCTCCTGTCGGTTGCCATATTACAACAAGGATCATTGCATACATCAAATATAATCACAATCACATGATGGCCATATCACATCACAAAACCCCTACAAAAACAAGTTAGACGCCTCTAATTTTCTTTGCATGTTTTACGTGGTTTGGGGCTTTCGAATAAGAATGGATCTTACCTAGGAAACTGAACCACAACGTTGATATAAGTGCTATCAAGTGCAAAGTGTAAATTGGATCTATACTATGGTGAGAGAGACAGACACCCGCAAAGCCACTTGTGCAAAGCAAGTTACATGTCAAGCGTGGCGCAAGTCTCAAGTGCGATGACATGTAAGGTTAGCGCGAGCTGCTTCATCCCACCATACCACAAGATGCAAAGTACACAAAGCAAAAGACGGCACGAGCACCAACACCCACAAAACCATTGTGTTCTACTCGTGCAACAGATCTACGCATAGACACAGCTCTGATACCACTGATGGGTTCGTAGCATGGAAAACAAAAAATTTCTACCGCAAGAACGAACAAAACCCAGATCTAATCTAGATAAAAGCCAAGATCTAATCTATTAGACATGTGCAACGAGATAGATCTGTACTAACCCTTGTAGATCCGAAAGCCTTGTGCGAGATCTGATCTCGTGGTTGATGTAGACGATCACTTGCCGATCTCAAGATCGAGTAGACGATCCTTCTGGCTGAAAGAAATATGCCCTGAGAGGCAATAATAAAGTTGTTATTATGTATTTCCTGTATATGATAGATGTTTATTTTGCATGCTATAATTGTATTGATAGGAAACATCAATACATGTGTGTTTAATAAACAAAAAGGGTTCCTAGTTATGCCTCTCTTATAGACTAGCTTGTTGATTAACAAGATGATCAAGGTTTCCTGATCATGGACATTGGATGTTGTTAATAACAAGGTCACAGCATTTGTGAAATGATGTGATGAACATTCATCTGAAGTATAGCATTATGATCAGGTCATTATGTTTATATTGCTATAACATCATACAAAGTAGTCTTAGTCCTTAGACCATGAGATCATGTTAATTGCTAACACCGGAAGAGTATCTTGATAACATCAAACGTCACACCGTAACAGAGTGACTATAAAGGTGGATTCAGTGCTATGAAGGTGTTATGTTGAGGCTCATGGATCAAGAGTGGAATTTGTCAATCCCGATGACGGATAGATATACTCTGGGCCCTCTCGGTGATATCACATTAAGATAGCTTGCAAGCAAGTGATGTGATCACTAGAATGTTATATCACGGGAACGAGAAAAGAGTGCATGTCGGTAACGAGATCAAACTAGGTATTTGGATACCGATGATCGAGTCTCGGACATGTATTATATCATGAGACAAAGGGATTAAATTGCTGACGTTAAAGGTTCTCACGATCACAAAAGTCATCGTTGAATATGCAGGAGTCAGTATGGATCTCCAGGTCTCGCTTCTGATTATTGATCTGAGAGAAGTCTCAATCATGTCTGCATTATTCGTGAACCGTAGGGTGACACACTTAAAGGTTGCCGGACACCATTTAGGAGCACATATGTTCCAGAGAAGAGGTTTGCAAAGCGCAGGAAATGTTTCGATAGAAACAGGAATTGTTTCGATAGAAACCGGAATTGTTTCGGGTGAAATTGCAGAAAGTGGTTCTGCATGTGATATTGAAATGTTGCAAGGGGTTTTATGTCAATGTTTGTTAATTAAAGTAATTAAAAAAATTCTGAATAAAATAAATAAAAGAGTTTTATTAATTTTAGAGTTGCATTTAATTTGGTGGAAATTAAATACATGTGAGTGGGATTTTGGGTGGAGGCCATGTTTATGTGAGTGGAGGTTCACCACATGAATGAAGGAGGGGAGGAGTCCCCCCCTCATGCGCCGGCTATGGGAGGGGAGGGGTCTCCCTCCCTCCTATATAAAGCCCCCCTCTCCCCTCTCACAAACCACACCTCCTCGTGAAGGATCTCTCTCCCCCTCTAGATATTCCCCCATGGTCTCGGATTAACGAGATACATGTTCCCGGTGGCCTTGCGTCTGGAAGGAGTTGCTGCTTCCGCTGATTCGCTAGAGCGAGGAGGTGGAGGTTGTCCGGTGGCTTGAACGTGTGTGCGAGGATGGATGCACTGCTGATTTGCGGCGCTCGGACTTCCACACGATCTTGAGATCGGCAAGCGTACGACTATATTAACCACGAGTTCCTACTCGTTAACGAAACTCGTTGTCTTCGAGGGTAAGTTCTCCATGGATGTATGTCCACCCGTTGCTCTGTATCTAGTAGATAGTTCTTGGCGTATAGTTCTCATCGTAGAATTTTTTTGTTTTCTATGTTGCGGACCCAACAGTGGTATCAGAGCCTGATCTATGCGTAGGTGCTTTGCACGGGTAGTACACATATGTTTATATGTGGGCGATGATGATCATGTTATTGCATCTTCTATGTACTTTGGATATTGGTGGCATAGTGGGATGAAGCGGCCCGGACCAACCTTACATGTCATCGTACATGAGACCGGTTCCACGACTGACATGCAACTAGTTTTGCATAAGTGGCTAGCGGGTGTCTGTCTCTCCTACTATAGTCAATATCTAATTTACAACGAGTTGCTAATAACTTGGTTATCCTCATTGTGGTTCATATTCGTAGGTAAGACCGGTTCTATCTCCGAAAGCCCTAAGCCACGTAAAAGTTGCAATTGATAAATTAGAGGCGTCTAGTTTAGATCGTTGCTGGGCTAGTGTCTTGATATGGTATTGTTGTAAGTAGATGTATGATAGATACTCTTACAACTCAACGTGTAAGTTCCATAGACCTTGGCCTTACACACAAAGGAATGATAGAGATCATACCACGATGCAAATAATAGAGATCAAATGCATGGACCATATCATCTCACTTCACACATTAGATGTTAGCATCTTATATTGCTAGTTTGGCGCTTCTTGGTAGCATTATAAGATGATCCCTCATTTACATATCAAGATAAAATGTGTTCTTCCTTAAGTATGCACCGTTTTGTGGATCGTGTTTTGAGGCATCACGTGATGATCGGGTGTTCTCGACTCTACGCTTTCATACAACGGGTGTAAGACAGTTTTACACACGCGAATACTAAGGTTCTTACTTGATGATCCTAGCATGTACAGACATGGCCTCGTAACACGGACCGAAAGGTTAAGCATGAGTCATATAGTTGATATGATGCCCATATAGATGCTCGCCTTTGAAGCTACACCGACTCATGTGATGATCGGACTTGGTGTAGTGGATTTGGTTCATGTAATCACCAAAAGGACACGAGGGATGTCGTTTTTGAGTGGGAGTTCATTAGTAATTTGGATTAGTTGAACTCAATCTATCATAAACTTAGTCTAAATAAACTTTACAAATTCTGTTGTAGATGGCACCACCTGCTTTTAATTTTAATGTGTTCATGGAGAAAGAGAAACTTGCTGCGAATGGTAGCAACTTCACTAACTAGGCTATGAATTTGAGGATTCTCCTCACTGCTGCACAAAAGCAATATGTGCTAGAGGCGCCGCTAGGCCCCCCACCAGCTCCTGATGCCCCTGACGAGGAAAAGAACGTCTATATAACTCGTCAGGAGGACCACAACTTAGTTCATTGCGGCATACTGTATGGGCTAGAGCCAGAACTTCGAAAACGTTTCGAAAATGGCAATGCCTTTGATACCATGGGAGAATTGAAAATGATTTTCGATACCCATGCTGCTGTAGAGAGTTATAATGCTTCTGAAAAGTTCTTTAGCTGCATGATGGAAGAAAACAGCTCCGTTAGTGAGCACGTACTCAAAATGTCTAGGTACGCCGATAAGCTTGTGTCCTTGGGAATAACGATTCCCATTGACTTAGGCATACATCGTGTTCTCCAATCTCTACCACCTAGCTACAAGAGCTTCGTGATGAACTATAATATGAAGGGCATGAAGAAGTCTCTTCCCGAGCTTCTGTCAATGCTTAAGACTGCAGAAGTGGAGAATAGGAAAGAACATCAAGTGTTGATGATCAATAAGACCACCGGTTTCAAGAAGGACAAGAAAGGCAAGCAGAAGGGAAAGAAGGGCGGCAAATCTGTTGCCGCGCCTGAAAAGAAACCCCGAGCTGGCCCTAAGTCTGACACCGAGTGCTACTATTGCAAGGGGACTGGCCATTGGAAGCGCAACTGCCCCAAGTATTTGGCGGACAAGAAGGCCGGCAAGGCAAAAAAAGGTATATGTGATATACATGTTATTGATGTGTACTTGACTAGTACTCGCAGTAGCACCTGGGTATTTGATACGGGATCGGTTGCTAATATATGTAACTCGGTTCAGGGGCTGCGGAACAAGCGACAGCTAGCAAGGGATGAGGTCACGATGCGGGTCGACAATGGATCAAGAGTTGATGTGATCGCCGTCAGAACGCTGCCTCTCCATATGCCGTCGGGATTAGTTATAAACCTGAATAATTGTTATTTGGTGCCTGCACTGAGCATGAACATTGTATCCGGATCGTGTTTGATGCAAAGTGGTTATTTGTTTAAGTCTGAAAACAATGGTTGTTCGATTTATATGAATAATATCTTTTATGGTCATGCACCTGTGTTGAATGGTTTATTTCTGTTGGATCTCGATAGTAGTATTACGCATATTCATAATGTTGATGCTAAAAGGATTAAACTTGATAATGATATATCTGCATATATGTGGCACTGCCGTCTAGGTCATATTGGCGTTAAACACATGAAGAAACTCCATTCTGATGGACTTTTGGAATCACTTGATTTTGAATCATTTGATACATGTGAGCCATGCCTTGTGGGCAAGATGACTAGAACGCTGTTTTCCGGTTCAATGGAACGGGCGACAGATTTATTGGAAATCATACATACTGATGTGTGTGGACCAATGAGTGTGTCGGCGCGAGGTGGATATCGTTATTTTGTTACTTTCATGGATGATTTGAGTAGATACGGGTATATCTATTTGATGAAACATAAGTTTGAAACCTTTGAAAAGTTCAAAGAATTTCAGAATGAAATGGAAAATCATCGTAATAGAAAGATCAAATTTCTGCGGTCCGACCGTGGAGGAGAGTATCTTAGTTACGAGTTTAGCACACATATGAAAGACTGTGGAATAGTTTCACAACTCACGCCTGCCGGAACACCACAACATAATGGTGTGTCAGAACGTCGTAATCGTACTTTATTGGATATGGTTCGATCTATGATGTCTCTGACTGACTTGCCACTGTCATTTTGGGGTTATGCACTGGAAACCGCTGCATTCACTTTAAATAGGGCACCATCTAAATCCGTTGAAAAGACACCATATGAATTATGGTTTGGAAACAAACCTAAGCTGTCATTTCTTAAAGTTTGGGGATGCGATGTTAGTGTGAAGAAACTTCAACCGGATAAACTCGAACCCAAAGCGGAAAAATGCTTCTTCATAGGATACCCTAAGGAAACGATTGGGTATACCTTCTATCACAGATCTGAGGGCAAGGTCTTTGTTGCCAAGAGTGGATCCTTTCTTGAGAAGGAGTTTCTCGCGAAAGGTGTGAGTAGTCGGAAGGTAGAACTCGAAGAGGTTATTGAACCTTCTCTTCATGAAATGGCGAGTAGCGCAGCACCGGAAGTTGTTTCGGAGTTGACTTCACCTAATGAAGAGAGAGCTAATGATATTGATCATGAAACTCCGAAAGAGGACACTACCGAACCTCGCAGGTCAAGCAGGACACGTGCAGCTCCTGAACTGTACGGCAATCCTGTTATGAATTTCATGATTGATGAAATAGATGACCCTGCGACGTATGAAGAAGCGATGATGAGCCCTGATTCCAACAAATGGCTAGAAGCCATGAAATCCAAGATGGAATCCATGTACGAAAACCAGGTTTGGACCTTGGTGGACTTACCTCACGATCGAAAGGCCGTTGAGAATAAATGGATTTTCAAAAGAAAAACTTATGTTGATGGTAATGTAACCATCTATAAGGCTCGACTTGTCGCAAAGGGGTTTCGACAAATTCAAGGAGTTGACTACGATGAGACATTCTCTCCCGTAGCGATGCTTAAGTCGGTTAGGATTATGTTAGCAATTGCTGCATATTTCGATTATGAAATATGGCAGATGGATGTCAAAACTGCGTTCCTCAATGGTAATATTGAAGAAGAGTTGTATATGATACAACCAAAGGGTTTTGTCGATCCTAAGGATGCTGATAAGGTGTGCAAACTTCAGTGATCCATCTATGGACTGAAGCAAGCATCCCGGAGTTGGAATCTCTGCTTTGATGAGGTGATCAAAGAGTTTGGATTTGTCCAAACTTATGGAGAGGCTTGTATTTACAAGAAAGTGAGTGGGAGCAATGTGGCATTTCTGATATTATATGTGGATTACATATTATTGATTGGAAATGATATAGATCTTTTAAACAATGTTAAAAGTTATCTAAACAGCAAATTTTCGATGAAGGACCTTGGTGAAGCTTCATATATATTAGGCATTAAAATCTATAGAGATAGATCAAGACGCCTAATTGGGCTATCGCAGAGTACATACCTTGATAAGATATTAAAGAAGTTTAATATGGACGGAAGTAAGAAGGGGTACTTACCTATGTTGCAATGCAAGACATTGAGTAAGAAGAAAGAGAGATAATGGATAAGATCCCCTATGCCTCAGCCATAGGCTCTATAATGTATGCCATGCTATGTACAAGACCGGATGTAGCACATGCTATTAGTTTGACTAGTAGGTACCAATCTGATCCAGGTTCGGAACACTGGATAGCGGTCAAGAATATCCTTAAGTACTTGAGAAGAACTAAGGATATGTTTCTTGTATACGGAGGTAAAGAAGAGCTAGTCGCTAAGTGTTATGTCGATGCTAGCTTTGACACTGATCCGGATGACTCTAAGTCTCAATCCGGATACGTATTTCTCTTGAATGGAGCAAAAGTTAGTTGGAGGAGTTCCAAACAACCTGTGGTGGCTGGATCAACAACGGAGGCGGAATATGTTGCTGCTTCAGAAGCAGCGCAGGAAGCGGTTTGGATGAAGGAGTTCATAACGGAACTAGGTGTGGTTCCTAGTGCGTTGGACCCAATGGTGATCTATTGTGACAATAATGGAGCCATAGCCAACGCCAAGGAACCAAGGTCTCACAAGAATTCCAAGCATATTAAGCGCCGGTTTCACTCCATCCGCGAGCATGTCAAGGATGGAGATATAAAGATTTGTAAAGTGCACACAGACCTGAATGTAGCAGATCCGTTGACTAAAGTACTCCCTAGGGCAAAACATGATCAACACCAGAACTCCATGGGTGTTAGATTTATCACTATATAAACTAGATTATTGTCTCTAGTGCAAGTGGGAGACTGAAGGAAATATGCCCTGAGAGGCAATAATAAAGTTGTTATTATGTATTCCTTGTATATGATAGATGTTTATTTTGCATGCTATAATTGTATTGATAGGAAACATCAATACATGTGTGTTTAATAAAAAAAGGGTTCCTAGTTATGCCTCTCTTATAGACTAGCTTGTTGATTAACAAGATGATCAAGGTTTCCTGATCATGGACATTGGATGTTGTTAATAACAAGGTCACAACATTTGTGAAATGATGTAATGAACATTCATCCGAAGTATAGCATTACGATCAGGTCATTATGTTTATATTGCTATAACATCATACAAAGTAGTCTTAGTCCTTAGACCATGAGATCATGTTAATTGCTAACACCGGAAGAGTATCTTGATAACATCAAACGTCACACCGTAACAGGGTGACTATAAAGGTGGGTTCAGTGCTATGAAGGTGTTATGTTGAGGCTCATGGATCAAGAGTGGAATTTGTCAATCCCGATGACGGATAGATATACTCTGGGCCCTCTCGGTGATATCACATTAAGATAGCTTGCAAGCAAGTGATGTGATCACTAGAATGTTATATCACGGGAACGAGAAAAGAGTGCATGTCGGTAACGAGATCAAACTAGGTATTTGGATACCGATGATCGAATCTCGGACATGTATTATATCATGAGACAGAGGGATTAAATTGCTGACGTTAAAGGTTCTCACGATCACAGAAGTCATCGTTGAATATGCAGGAGTAAGTATGGATCTCCAGGTCCCGCTTCTGATTATTGATCTGAGAGGAGTCTCAATCATATCTGCATTATTCGCGAACCGTAGGGTGACACACTTAAGGGTTGTCGGACACCATTTAGGAGCACATATGTTCCAGACAAAAGGTTTGCAAAGCGTAGGAAATGTTTCGATAGAAACATGAATTGTTTCGATAGAAACCGGAATTGTTTCGGGTGAAATTGCAGAAAGTGGTTCTGCATGTGATATTGAAATGTTGCAAGGGGTTTTATGTCAATGTTTGTTAATTAAAGTAATTAACAAAATTCTGAATAAAAGAAATAAAAGAGTTTTATTAATTGAGAGTTGCATTTAATTTGGTGGAAATTAAATACATGTGAGTGGGATTTTGGGTGGAGGCCATGTTTATGTGAGTGGAGGTTCACCACATGAATGAAGGAGGGGAGGAGTCCCCCCCTCATGCGCCGGCTATGGGACGGGAGGGGTCTCCCTCCCTCCTATATAAAGCCCCCCTCTCCCCTCTCACAAACCACACCTTCTCGTGAAGGATCTCTCTCCCCCTCTAGATATTCCCCCATGGTCTCGGATTAGCGAGATACATGTTCCCGGTGGCCTTGCGTCTGGAAGGAGTTGCTGCTTCGGCTGATTCGCTGGAGCGAGGAGGTGGAGGTTGTCCGGTGGCTTGAACGTGTGTGCGAGGATGGATGCGCTGCTGATTTGTGGCGCTCGGACTTCCACACGATCTTGAGATCGGCAAGCGTACGACTACATCAACCACGAGTTCCTACTCGTTAACAAAACTCGTTGTCTTTGAGGGTAAGTTCTCCATGGATGTATGTTCACCCGTTGCTCTATATCTAGTAGATAGATCTTGGCGTATAGTTCTCATCGTAGAAATTTTTTATTTTCTATGCTGCGGACCCAACACTGGCGCCGCGTTCCGGCAGCGCTTCCGCGGCCAGTCACACGTGCGGAGTCGATGCAGACCTTCCTCTCCCCGTTCCAGCGAGCAGCGGAGGTAGTAGATCTCTCCACGGAATCCCAGCAGCACGATGGCATGGTGGTGGTGGTGGAGTAGAGAATTCTGCAGGGCTTCGCCTAAGCCTGAGGAAAGCGAAGGAGGAGGAGAGAGGCGGCTAGGGCAAGAGTGGAGGGGCAAGGGGGTGGCGCCTCCACCCCTCTATATATAGAGGGAGGGGTTTTTCCTAGGGTTCCCACCCCTAGGCCCACCTCCTAGGGTCGGCGCACAAGGGAGAGGGGGGAGGGAGTTTCCTTCCCTCCCAAGTCTCCCCTTTTCCTTTCTTGGTTTTCAAATAAAGTCCACGGAACATTCCGAAACCTTCTAGAACCCCCATATAAACACTCCGGAACATTTGCGAACCTAGAAAATGATCTCCATTATATGAATTTCATTCTCCGGACAATTCCGGATCTCCTCGTGATGTCCCAGATCCAATCCAAGACTCCGAACAACATTCGGTCTCCAACGCACATTCCATATCTACCTAAACAGCATCGAACCTTAAGTGTGTCACCCTACGGTTCGTGAATATGCAGACATGATGAAGACACCTCTCTGATCAATAACCATCAGCGGGATCTGGAGATCCATAATGGCTCCCACATACTCAACGATGACTTCGTGATCGATAGAACCATTAACATACGAAACCAATTCCCTTTGTCACACGATACTCTACTTATCCGAGGTTTGATCGTTGGTATCTCCATACCTAGTTCTACCTCGTTACTGATAAGTACTCTTTACTCATTCCATGATATGTCATCCCTTTGTGACCTAGTCACATGCTTGCAAGATAACTAGATGACATCCCACCGAGAGGGCCCAGAGCATATCTATCCGTCATATGGATGGACAAATCCCAATCTTGGTCCATGCGCTTCAACACATACTTTCAGAATACCCAATGACACCTTTATAACCACTCAGTTATGAAGCGGTGTTTGATGTCATCAAAGCACCCATCCGGTGATGGTGATTAACATAACCTCATGGTCGAAGGATTAGGTTACTATGCATTTGAAAGCATGTAGCAATACGAACTTAACGACTTGATCTTATGCTACACTTACTATGGATGTGTGTCCATCACATCATTCTCCTAATGATATGACCTTGTTATTAATGACATCCAATGTCCATGATCAGGAAACCATGATCATCTATTAATCAACAAGCTAGTTCAACAAGAGGCTTACTAGGGACTCTTTTATGTTTACAAAACACACAAGTATTAGTGTTTCCTAATAATACAATTATAGCATGGGATGTAAACATTCATCATAATCACAAAGATATAATAATAACCACTTTTATTATTGCCTCTTGGGCATATCTCCAACAATTACATGGAGATCATTACATGGATGCTTTAGGGTCTATCTAGAGAGTATTCTCCGTATGTGTCTATGACATCGTCGACAAAAAATCTAGCAAATTCCTCTTGGATTGCTAGTAGGTGGTCCTCTGGTAGGAGCTTGTCCCGCATCACGTCCAACTATAAAGAAGGAGATCGTATGAATTAGACTCCACACAACTTTTTGTAATAAAAATAAAGGATGAATATATTGTTTACTTACTCGAACAGTTTGTAAGGGCTTCTCGGTAGTGATTCGAATGAACTCGCACACGTAGAATCCACATAGATTAGTCCTTTGTGGCTGCCTCGCGCACTTTACAAGAATATAATTCAATCAAATAATAACTCTAGCATGATAAATGCACATAAACTAGAATTAACTAGATGCGCGGACTTAGCTCATACTACTTACCGAGACCGATTTAAAAAATAGCTCCTAACGCCATTGACCGCAGACCTTGTTCTTGAACCGTGTCCAAACCCTACCCGACAAAGAAAATAAATGTATGAGTTAATAACTACTTGATATCCCATACAATGAACGAAAGAAACCGATATAGTGCGATAATGGTTGAAATTACCTCTGGAGCATATCGATAATGCTGCGGTAGTCTTCAATGTCTTTGTTGAGTGAGTCCATGATGTGAACTCTTCCCAAGTCAACTGAAATGCTTAGAAGAATTTAGTGGTACCTACGCAAGGTTTACATACGTTAGTAACTCATCATTTATATTGAACATCGAGTAAGTAAAAGTTAATGTGTACAAGAACTCACTTGCCGTCATGGTAAGGAAATAATATTTCATTACAGAAATGCTGGTTCGTGAGAAACCGGAGCAAGTTTTGCTCGGTCTCTAGTGGCTTATCTTTTAGCACAGCTCCATCAACTCGATGTGGGTCAATGAACCCAAATCCGTTGATAGCCTTTCTTCTACATTCGAGAATCTTCAATCTGCATCATTACATATAGCGTACAAAAGAATATAGTGAGTATACTTACCGGCAATGAATTAAACAAGCTGAGATAGAGACTTAATTACATAAATAAAGTAATCACTTACAGACAATAGCAACTGATGATAGATTTGTCGAGATCCTTTAGATTGAATAACCAAAAGAATTCTGTAAATTCAATAGGGACCTCGTCTTCAGCGAAGTAATGCTGTTTTCGAACTTTCACTATGAGCCAATATTGCTCTTCTTTTGAAGCTTTCATGTACCATTCATGGAATCGTCGCATTTTTGTTGGCATCTCCCGAAGCCTCTCAGAACTGACCAGAGGCTCCCCATGAACAAATTTGGGTGCTACCTCAGCCTTGGGCATATGAGCGCCGTGAATAATGTCATGAATAGACATATTACATTGCTCGGCCAATATCAACTAATGGCCTTAGGTAGACATCAATGTCGTTGCAGGGTTGCTTCGGGCCTTGGATGAGCACTAGCATCATAATAAACTTCCGCTTCATGCACAACCAAGGAGGAAGGTTATAGATACACAGAGTCATAGGCCAGGTGCTATGACTGCAGCTCTGCTCCCCAAAAGGATTTATGCCATCTGTACTTAGACCAAACCATAAGTTCCTCGCATCACCTGCAAAGTCCGGAAACTCTCTCTCAATTTTTCTCCACTATGACCCATCAGCGGGGTGTCTCAACATCTCGTCTTTCTTACGGTCTTCCATGTGCCATCGCAACAACTTGGCATGCTCTTTGTTCCCGAACAACCGTTTCAACCGTGGTATTATAGGAGCATACCACATCACCTTGGCAGGAACCCTCTTCATGTGGCGCTCGCCCTCAATATCACCAGGGTCATCTCGTCTTATCTTATACCGCAATGCAGTGCATACTGGGCATGCATCCAAATTCTCGTACTCCTCGCCGCGGTAGAGGATGCAGTCATTAATGCATGCATGTATCTTCAGCACCTCTAATCCTAGAGGGCAGACAACTTTCTTTGCTTCATAGGTACTGGCGGGCAGTTTGTTATCCTTTGGAAGCAACTTCTTCATTATTTTCAGCAACTTTTCAAATCCTTTGTCAGTCACACCGTTCTCCGCCTTCCATTGCAGCGATTCCAGTGTGCTACCTAGTTTTTTGTGCCCATCTTCATAATTTGGGTACAATAATTTGTTGTGATCCTCTAACATCTGCTTGAACTTCAACCCCTCTCTTTCAGTTACGCATTCTTCCTGGGCATCAGCAATAGCCCGACTAAGATCATCGTCGGGCAGATCTGATACCCGTTCTTCATCTTCTTCTTCATCAATGTCTTCCATTGTAGTACCATCGTATTCAGGGGACATAGTAGGGTAGTCGTTATAATTCTCTTCTTCTTCATTGTCTTCCATCATAACCCCTCTTTCTCCGTGCTTGGTCCAACAATTATAGCCGGTCATGAAACCGGACCGAAACAGGTGGATGTGAAGGACTCTTGAGGAAGAGTATTCCTTATGATTCCGACAGACACCACATGGACAAGACATAAAACCATTCCGCTTGTTTGCATCAGCCACAAGGAGAAAAGAATGCACGCCTTTAATGAACTCGCTAGAGAGTCGGTCAGCATACATCCATTGCCGGCTCATCTGCATTATATAATTAATTAAGTGCATCAAACATAATCATAATTAATTAGTACTGGTCTAAAAACCAAAATTAAAGCCAACAACCAGGACTAGAGATATGATAAACCTTTAGTCCCAGTTGGAGGCACCAACCGGGACTAAATGTGGATGTGGCGACAACATGTCGACACTATGTTCTCAGTGGGAAACACTAAGCCAGTAAATGACGACACTATTTTGGGTGGGTGGCAGCACTAGGGGTGAGTGTGTCAACATTATGTCTTCAGTGCCCGACACTATGTTGTGCTGCTTAATCTATAAATAGGCATGCATTCTTGTGAAGAACTACAAGATGGTGTGCGAGACCAGGGACACCACTACGGTGGAGCTTCTCGAAGATGTCTTAGGACCTCGTCCTCAGACATCTTCGAGGGGCTCTCCGTAGAGACACTCTCTAATATGTGAAATTAGTTAGCTCCACCAGCATACTGATCTAGCTAGAGAAGATATAAACTGAAAGATCGTGTGCGAGAGCAGGGACACCACTATGGCAGAGCTTCTCGAAGATGTCTCAGGATCCTGTCCCCAGACATCTTCGAGGAGCTCGCCATAGAGGCACTCCCTAATATGTGAATTGTTTTAGTTACCCGGCGTATTAATCTATAGCTAGAGAAGTTATTAACTCCAAGATGGTGCGAGAGGGACACCACTACAGCGGAGCTTCTCGAAGATGTCTGAGGAAGGAGCTCGCCATAGAGGAGCTTCTCGAAGATGTACTGTGATGTCTTCTTATCAAGCTTTTATGAATTAACCCTATCTTTGTTACAATTTTTTCAGTTTGTTGAAGGCAGGTAGACGAAGAAGGGTATTTTGCCCAGCTAGTTAGAATTGATGAATTCACGCATGTGTGTGCTTCTAAAATCAAATTTCGAGACTATGTGCCAAAATAAGATATATAGATAAAATCCACATATTGTGATATTTACCTTAGAGTTCCTTACATTAATACAAGATAGATAGAATCTAAACATCGATCTCATGTTATCATTGCAAAAATTACTACCAAACTAAATCCACAAATCCATCTACAAGATAGAGCATGGAATGAGCTAATATAGCAATGAGAGTTCAAAGGATGAAGTTGCTCACCTTTTAGAACCTTTGGATAGATGGGGCACCACAAAATATAGACAGATCTTGAGAGAAAATTGGGCATGAACTCGAGCTTGAAGTAAGAAAGAGAGAGGAGCCACCAGCTTGAAATGGTGGCTCGGGCAGGTGGGGGAAGAAGATATAGCCATGCCTTTAGTCCCGGTTCATGTCTAGAACCGAGACTAAAAGTCCACCTTTAGTCCCGAATCGTATAACAAACCGGGACTAAAGGGTCTGGCGCCCGACCCAGCCTGTCTGAGACCCTTTAGTCCCGGTTTGTTACACGAACCGGGACTAAAGGTTCCGTTCGAACCGGGACTAGTGCCTGCCACCCTCTGGGGCTAGATCTAGCCGTTGAGACCGGGGCATTAGTCCCGGTTTATAGCAAAACCGGGACTAAAACCTCTAGACAAAATGTCCGTTTTCTACTAGTGTTTACACGTCACGCGCGTATACCTAGGTCGTCAATTTATACATTAAAAAGTAAATTGTATGTATATAAATTGTATCATTAGAAACTTTATATGTTATATTTTCAAATGGATATAATTTTTATATAATACAATTTATATTTTAGTGTTCAAATTGACAAACTAGATATACATACAAGACTTGTAAACTGAAACAGAGGGAGTACAACTAGTATCTATGTTGTAATTTTTATTAAAATTTTCTGAAACTTAAAAAAATGTCAGCCATTACTTGGTGCACCAGATATATTCCCAGGATCAACATGGGTACTCATGATCCCATGTGAACAGTAAAACCAAAATAATAGTAAAAAGGTTTTGAAAAGGTATATAAAAATATTTTTCGCATCTAGAGGATGTGTGTAGTATGTGCGTGGCAAGTTTTGCTCCTAAATCCGAAAGCATGAATAATGTGAAAATGACAAAGTTTCCCATGAACAGTACGAAACTTAATTTCAAAATAGTGAACTTACCGATGAGAGTATGAAACTTAGCTGCATAGTCAAACAGCTTAAGGTTTGTACACTGTACAGTGTGAAACTTGGTCGAGGAGTACTTCCTGAAAATTGACTCCCTACTCTCCAATAATTTTGGCTTAGCATCGCAGGCTCAAAAACTAAGTGCACGGTGCTTTGGAATTTCAGAGTATTTTAATTTGGCTCTCATGCCCTCGTCGGCGTCCCCGAGCCAAAAAACTATATGGGCTGGAAATGTAAACTAACAGGTATTGAATGCAGAGTATGCAATATAGCGAAATGCTAAATGCCGCTCCAAGCGGCGCTAATGGCCAGCGCCGCCTGAAGGAAAACGGTCATGGGCCAGGTCTATTTTTTTTAGCTAGCGAACATCCAACACGGCCTCCCCTACAAAAAAAACTCTAACACGTCCGCGTGAGTTCCGGCCTGGGGATCGATCCCTGGTTCATGATTTTCTAAATTTGGTTCATGAAATTTATAAAATTATTCATAATTTTTTGAAAATTGTTCATAAAATTTTATTCATGAATATAAATTTGGTTCATGATTTTTTAAAAATGTTCATGATTTTTTAGAAAGGTTCAGATTTTAATTTCTCCGAAAAATGTTTACGTTTTGTAAACCATAATATAAAGTTTTTAAACTAAAAGATAAAACTGAATTAAAAGAAAGAACAAAAAAATGAAATAAAAAGAAACACGTGAGACAGAAAAACTAACCTGAAAATCGAAATAGGGGGAGTCCCGCTTGACTCCAGCAGGCGCCCAATTTTGCAGCGCTCGAAATCTCGTATCGAGCGTGCGCTATTGTGTTTGAGCGCTGCAAAATCGCGCGACCTCTGTTGGAGGCGCTAAAATGCAGCGCGCCGCTGTTTCGACGAGTTTTGTGCCTCCGTCAGGCGCTGCAAAATATAGCCCGCGCTACAGGCGCAAACCAAAAACACAATTGCAACCATCACAAAGAAGATCAAAATGGACCAAAAAATTCATGCATAAATGGCTCTAAAAAATCCTCCAACCACCTAAATGACATAGTTCAAGCATAAATGACATAGTTCATCCATAAATGACATGGTTCAAACACAAATGACATAGTTCAAACACAAATTTTAGACTCAACATACACACATCTTCATCATCACTTGTCAACATCCTCCATACCACCGCCACCTCCATGTTGGGCATCTTCATCGGAGTCTTGGACGATGGTGTTGCCGGTTGAATCTCCATATGCTCCATTGGTAGACGGAGATGGATCAACCAAGGAGGCCATGAATCCTCCCGGTGGTGCTCCCATGCCACCCATGGCGCCTTGCCCACTCATCCCACCCATGTTTCCAAGACCCACACCTCCATAGCCTCCAAATCCTCCTGGCGGTGCTCCCATGCCTACAAAGCCTCCTACTTGCGCTCCAATGCCTCCATAGCCTCCCGCTTGTGCTCCCATTCCTCCATAGCCCGCCGGTGGTGCTCCATAGCCTCCCATGCCTCCGTAGCCCGCCGGTGGTGCTCCAAAGCCTCCCATGCCTCCAAATCTTCCGAAGCCTCACATGCCTCCGTAGCCTCCAAGTGGTGCTCCATAGCCTCCTGGTGCACTCATTCCTTCATTTTGGGCCTTCGTGAGGTTTGCCAACTTTCTTTTTTTGTCCAACACTTCGTCACGAGCAAGGTTGATGTACTCCTTTTGCCTCTCATCCATGTTTGAGGTGTCCATGAAAAAGAGCTTCCTCTCTTCGTCCAATAAGCGTTGGTGCTCCTTATTGGCCATCTTCTTCTCCTCCATTGCCATCCTCCTCTCCTCGGCGGGCGCCAAGCTCTTCTCCAATGCCATGCTCCGCGCCTCGGCCTCCTTCTTGCCCTCATTGTATTCCTCCCTTGCCTTCGCAATCTTCACCATCTTCTCCATACCTTTCGCTATGTCATCATCATCGGCCTTCTTCCCCTTCAATTCTTTGGCGGCCTTCATTCCAAGCGGCGGCCTTTTGGTAACCGAGTGAGGAGTGGAGCTTCTTATCTTTCTATCATCACCATTTGAATCATCATCGTCAACGATGGTTGCCTCCACGGTTGCTTGTTGCGCCAAAAATGTTGGCACATCAATTCTTCCACGGTTCTTCCACTTCTCCTCATTTGCGAGCACGTCGTAGCAATGGTGCAAGGTAAATGGCTTGGAGAGGATTTTCTTGCCCTTCTTGGTCTTCTTCCCCTCATCTCGGAACATGCCTTGACCCATGGTGTTCTACATTGTAGTAGAAATGAGCAAAGAACACATAAAACATATGCACATGTCAACAAAATAGTAGAACACAATACAACAACTTACCCTATCAACATCATTGGTGCCACTTGGGTTGATATCATCATCTTTTGCACACTTGCCCACCTTGAACAATCTTGGTTGATGACCGACCATCGGGACCAAAGAGAGCGGTTGGTGCGACGAACTCCACTTGTGTTGTTGGCATCAAAGTACTCCTTCATCCTTAACCAATATGTGTCTCCACTTTGGTCGGTGCCAACCGTAGGATCCATACCAATCTTCCACCAAGTCTTGCAAAGCAACACGTCCTCATCTACGGTGTAGTTTGCCTTCCTACCCCCCGCCGCTTCCACCATGCCCTCCCCTTCCTCATCCACCTCCTCGTACTCCTCCTCCACCACCTCTTCATCCATCGCATTTTCATCTCCATTTTGCGTTTGAGCAAAAGATGAACCGGCAACCTCCATAGTCTCCAAGAAACTATCGTCATCGACACTACAATTAATGCAAATGTCACAATCCTACTATAACACATTCGCATGTATGTCAAAAAGACAACAAAAATGAAAATTTGTACCTAGTTGCCATTTGATCGAGCACGTTGCGCGCGGCGACGTCGGCCACGATTGGCGCCCGTCGAGGAGCCGGTGGAGGCAGAGCGGAGGTGGGAGGCGCTTGCCGGACCACTGCAGCCTGCGCGCGACGAGCCGTGGCGCCGTTCCGCGGTGCCTTCGGTTTGGGAGCCGGAGCCGCCCCCGCTGCCGCCGCCGCGCCACGCTTCATGCTGCTCTTTCCCCTCTGTGGAGGCGTGATGGGCGGCAGCGCTGCGCCGTTGCTTGTCCGCGGCGGCACGAAGAGGGCGCGAGTGGCGGCCGACCCCGTGGCGGCGCCACCGCTAGGGTTTGGCGCGGTCACTGGCGGGATTGCACTGGCGCCGGCAGCGGGCAGGACAGAGTAGGGAGGGGTGGGAGGGGTGCCGGAGGAGCCATCCATCGCCGGGGTTGCGTCGGCGGCCGCGCGGAGGGGAAGGCGAAGGGGAGAGGTCGCGCGCGCGGGGGATTTTTCCGAGCGGTTGGTTTTTCCCGCGCGTCGCCAGCGATAGCGCGCGCTGTAGCCGGAGCCGGATATATTGCGCTCTGAATAGCGCAAAATACAGCGCCGCGCTAAAAATTTGCAGCGTGCAGTATTTTAGCGCATCTGCTGGAGGAGATTTGCAGCGTACGGGGTAAAAAAGCAATTAATTATTTTAGCGCTGCCCTAGTTTGATGTCTCTGCTGAAGATGCTCCATAGCGGTGTATAAAGAGCCGAATTGAGTGGTTCTCACAGGAAACAGCCGTTGAGGGTTCAGAAACTGAACTCAGTTCAGAAACAGCCGTTGAGTAATGCAAAATAGGTATGTAGTAATTGTGCTACGACAGTGGGTGCGTGATGCACGAAACAAGAGCAGAGCAGGCATGTCACGTTCAAAGTAGTTGTGCCGTGGTGGTTCCTTTAGTTAGTACTAGTATGTATACTATGGTTCCAGCTGTCCGATTAAGTAAGCTTTTGAGTGTTGAATTAAGCTACTTGCTGTGCCTGTTTCGTACTACTATCCTCCCTGTGCTACTGTGTATTTATGAAAAGAAGAGATAGAGAGAGAAAGAGGGGCTGCACCTCCTACGTCCTGCCCACGCGCACCTGTAACTCCGCGCCACCGCTGGCATCTCGTCACAGCATCCCACATCCCGATCAGGCCGGCGACCACGACCATGGCGGCCGCACTCAAGCGCGCCTACCTCGCCGTCTACAACTGGGCGGTCTTCTTCGGATGGTTCGTTTCTTTGCTTGCTGCTTCCTCCCCCCACATCCAATTCTTTATCCCGCCCCTCGCCCATGGACTAACTGAATTTCTTCGTGCGTGGATGCAGGGCACAGGTGCTCTACCACGCCCTCACCACCCTGCTCCAGACGGGCCACCAGGACGTCTACGCCGCCGTCGAGAGGCCCCTCCAGCTCGCGCAGACCGCCGCTGTCCTAGAGGTACCGCCCAGCCAGCCGGATCTTGCAGCTTTCTTCTCGCTCTCTTCTCTTCTGCTGTGCTCTGTTCTCAAGCTCCGCGTCGTCTGTGTCCTCCTCAGATCCTCCACGGCCTCGTCGGCTTGGTGCGCTCGCCGGTGTCGGCCACGCTGCCGCAGATCGGCTCGCGCCTCTTCGTCACCTGGGGCATCCTCTGGAGCTTCCCCGAGGTCACCTCGCCTCGCCTCGCATCGCCATCCCCCGTTAATTGCAGAGTTTACAGTGCCACCACGTGTTCAAACTGCCGCTTAATCTTACTCATATTTTTCTTTCGCCTTTCAGACAAGGACACACATGCTCGTGAGCTCCCTCGTCATCAGCTGGTCCGTCACCGAGGTATGCTTTTCAAACCGTCACCACTAGTTTGTTTATGAAAGATGGGGATTCAGATTAAACCTACTAGTATCCAGATGATATGGTCACTCCTCCTTTAATATCAGCAAAACACAAACTATGTAGTAGTATGTACTCTACAAACAATTACCTCGTTAATCCAGTGTAGTTAGTACTATCCAGATTATATCGTCACCTATGTATACGTTTTGCATTCACCAGATGTAGGATATGGATTGACAGCGTCACTAGTTTATAAAAGATGGGGATCACACTTCTTCAGATGAATCCTAGTATTACCTATAGGCGTGTTTGTTCCTGTTAGGCTGCCTGAAACATGGTAGTCAAGTCAAATAATAATTCAAGGATATGATTTTGGCATGAGGATGTTGCTATCACAAGTCCAATTCCCCAGAATGGTCATAACATGAAAAATCACCACAAAACAATTGCGGCCGGTACACTATACTACACATAGGCTTTCAAAGTCAATTCCATATGTTTTATGTTTTGTTAAAATTCGATGACCAGATGATATGGTAACTCGATTAATATCAGCAAAACCTCGTTACTCAAGTGTTGGGTGCTGTAATGCAGATCATTAGGTATTCTTTCTTCGGCACTAAAGAGCTTCTCGGATCTGCCCCATCATGGCTTTTATGGCTCAGGTGAGGTCACGTGTATATGCTGCTACCGGTCTAAACTTCGCATAAGGTTGCAGATTTTGAGTTAACATGATATTGGTTCTAAGAATGGCTATTCACGTTGAATTAAACCTGATGCTTGCAGATATAGCTCTTTCCTAATCATGTAACCAACCGGGATCAGCAGCGAGCTTGGACTGATATACATTGCTTTGCAGTACATTAAGGTGCTATAGTTTTCTGAACATATCCATTTAAGAGAACTTTTGATTGTGTATATAGATTTAGTTAATGTTACTCATATATGTTTGTGCACATGAATCAATAACGCAGGCGTCAGGGAAGTACTCTCTTAGATTGCCCAACACATGGAATTATTCGTTCGATTATTTCTATGCATCAATCATGGTACTCCTGATATACGTTCCTGGTATGTTCCTTCTTCCTGCTATTGATATCTTTCCAATTCAACTACCCCCTATTTTGTGGCTTCCACCTAGGGTGTCAGGTGGGATCCCGCTAAAATCCCACTTCTAGTTCATTTGCCAAAATCTAGTTCAAAATTTTGCTCAAAATTTACATTAGATTTTGACAAATAAACTAGAAATGGGACTTAGGTGGGATCCCACTTGACACCCTACTTCCACCGGATAAATTAACTTTGGATACAGGAAGCCCACATATGTACACCTATATGCTTGGGCAGCGCAAGAAGGCGCTCTCAAAGTCGAAGACCATGTAAATCTTGTTGATGTCCCTTTCAAAAGTGGTAACAGTCATCGTATTCAATGCCGAATCAGCAAATCGGGAACCTGTTCTTGGTGAGCACTAGCTGGAGTAGAGGATCATTGAACTCTTTGTCATGTTGATGTTGCTGAATTCCGCATTTACTTGTTCTTAGATACAATATCCAAGTTATAGGGATATGTATTGTTGTACCATCATTTGTTGTTTTTAAAGACTTTGCAGAGCATTAGATGTCTACATGTTGTCCTAAACGTTATTTTTTTAGATTAATAGGGAATAGCGCAAAAGTCTCATGTGCCTATAATTGTCATCACTAATACGCTTATGGAGAATTCCTGGGCAATTACTAGTGGAGCCATAATCAGCTTGAAACAGTTTTCCATGATTGAGCGCAGTAGAGAACAAGGAGCTGAAATATGAGCAGTGTATGAACAAGACGGCCTTCAAGGTCTGATAAGTACCGTATGTAGCACAACAGAAAGTTCCCATTGAAAGGGCTCGGCAAGCGGATATGTCTTACATCTACAGGAAAGGAAAGAAACCATATATGCTTCAAAACACAGGCGTAATGCACAAGTAGCAGTAGAGAAAGACACTGAAATCTGAAAGAAACGGTGATGGACGCAAGCTTCGGTGAAGACGCTAGGTGCAGAAGCTGGGATGCGGTGTTCACGAACATTGATGTAGCGACCATCCTCAGCCCAGGGTTCAATTCCTTGCTGCCAGAATGCGGCAACTGGAGAAGCGATCGCCTTCGGTTTGTAGCAAAATCGACTCGCCGTGGGGACCTTGTAGCTCTGCTGACCTATCTTTGCAGCAGCGGCACCTAGCGGTGGCAGCGGCGGTGTCCTTCGCTGGCAGCAAGCGGCGTGTGGTGCTGAAACTTTGGAGCACTGGTGACTGGCGTCGGTAGCAGCGGCACAAACCATTAGTAGCAAGGGAGGCCGGGCGGTGAGAACAGTGGCGGCCTTCCCTGGCAGCAAGCGACACATGGTGCTGAACCTTTTGCAACACCCACGACCGACATCGTTAGCAGCATCTGTCACTCTTGGCACCAGGGGCCCCATTCCTTTGCAGCAAGTGGCTGTTGCGCTACACCCTTGGAGCACCGACGACCAGCATTCGTAGACACAACGGCCGCCGTTGGTAGCAGGGGTGGCCGTCCTTTGTAGCAACTAGCAACGATACCTTGAAGTAGCAGCCGAGGGAGAGAGATTTGGGGTAGTGCCTCTAAAAGCTTCACGGAATTGCGGATGTGGGCGCAGGGAAGTGGTGTCGGGGCTCGAATCAAGTGGGTCGGAGGCGGCGCGGGCTGCGCCGGCCAGCTGCGGGCAGGGTGCTGGAGGAAGGTGTGATCCTGAGCTAAGGGGTGTCCCTCACTTTTAAAGATTATTCGTGATTTTAAAATTCGTTAATGATTTCAAAAGACTTCGTGAAATTTTGAAAATTGTTCATGAATTCAAAATTTCCGTTCTTTTGATAAATTTTGTTCAAGATGTTTTGAATGTTAATGATATTTAAATGGTTCGGATTTTTAAATTTCACGATAAAGAAATGTTCAAGTTTTTAGAATAAAAAATGAAATGGAAACAACAAGAAAAAAGGAAAAAAGAATACAAAAAGAAAACCAAAAATAACAAAGGAGAAACCAATAGGGGGAGACAATAACTTAATGGGCTAATAGTCCCAGACCTGGATGCGTAGGCGTGTGGCGTGCCTTTTTATTCCCCTGCAATGTCTGGTTTAGTGGAATTTTTCTTCTTATTTCTAGGGGCAAACTAGGGCACTTTATAATGAGAGACAATTATAGCCCAAATGGAACATCTCAGATGCATGTTCTATGTAATTTAGAAGAAAATCTCGGTTAATTCGGTGCAACTCGAAAAAAATTCAGTTGCAACCCATGGGTAAGTGGAAAATTTAGGGTTGTACTTAGTGTGAGTAGAAATATCTTAGTTGTAACTGAAAAAACTTAGTTGTAATCCACATGCAACTCGAAAAATCTCAGTTGTAAACCATGTGTAATAGGAAAATCTCGATCTAGTTGAACAAATCTCAGTTGCAATCCATTTGCAACTTGAAAGATCTCAATAACAACACATGTGTATCTGTAAAATCTTATCTGCAACGCAGGTGAAACCATAATGCCTTGAGTTGCAACAAGTGTACAACTACAAAAATCTCAGTCCCAACTGAAAAAATATCGCTTTGTAGGAAGTAAGTAGGTGGGAGTCTCCTGTAATGTCATTAGTGGCTCCTATATCAATATTCCAAGATGTGGATTGGGTTTGGGAAGTGTGAGCCAGGTAGAATTCCATACCTTGAGTAGTGACAAGAAGGCATTAGCTTTGGATTGGGTCTTCATTAGCTTTCCTTGTTAATAGCTCATCTCTATAGTCATGTTAACCCTATTGATCCCCACACATGTGTTTAGTTGTAGGTTCTCATCACCCTTTTTTACCTTCTCCTTCAATACATGTTTCTTATTGGATTTTATCCACTTTTGACATGGCCTTTTCGTTTGGTCTTTTAATTTGGTATCCACTTTTCTAAACCATCCACCATAAGCCTTTTGAGTGTGTCTCGTGTGTTGCATTGACCTCGCTAAGGCATTCATTCAATACTATCTAAACGTTGAGATATGGTAGAAATTTTATATCACATTTTGCCACCACCTTTCACTCGATCTTGTGAAGTATGTATAGGAAAGTGAAGAAAGAACTGATGGTGACACACACTTTGAGAATGAAGACCAATGCGTTGACCGGCATACAAAATGGAGAGTTAAGCAAGGCATCCGTGAAATATTTGAGAGGATTGAAACAAAAATTAATGACAAATTTGATGACATCCACAATTAATTCATCTTAATAAGAGGCCAAATGGAGGAGATTCAAGATGCTATCACCAATATTGGAAACCAGTGTGGACATCACTCAAGATCTTCAAGCACGTCCCGCACTCGCTCCTCCAGTCGCCATACTGAGTAGCCCCACTCTAACTCCTAGCATGGTGAACCCCACAACCATATTGGGGAACGAAAACCCATCACCGACATGAAGAAGCGTTTGATCCTCAAGTTCACACCAACCTCTTCAAGCAAGACCACCTTGGCATCATGCTCATGATGACCATCCGCAACAAGAAGATGAAGATCATCGACACCCTTGAGAAGTTCTTGCACCCCATCCAATAAAGAAATTATTCAATTCAACCTCGCAACAACATCAATAGTGACGAGGAGTCTCAGCGGCCACCTAATGATCGAACCATAATCTAGTTAACTTTCATGCAAGGCATGGATATAATGAATGGGATCCTAGTGATTATGATGGTGAGGAAGATCCGAATGATAGGCGGGGCAATCACCATGCTTAACCACACCACCGGCACCCACAAGCAATGAATGCCAATGATGAAGATCGAATGCGTCAAAGGTAAATATACAACACGGAGGGTAGGCCCTGTCGTTTATAAATGTTGAGGGACATGCCTAATCGCCGCGCTTGTGCTAACACGGAAAAGAAACAAGTTAGGTATGACTGCATCGAGGAAAGTGCATAAGCGGCGCTTTTTTTGGTTTGGCATATCATCATCCGTCGAGCTAGCGCTAGCACGGCAGCTACGTGTTAACATCGCGACTCATTTGAGGCCAGCGCAACCTAAGTTTCGGACATGTGTGAGATGATGACACAAAATCACTGCCTAGTATGGTATTTGTCAATGGATGATTTGGTGTATAGCAATAAAACTAAATTGATAATTAATATTGCACATTTTATATAATATAAATCACATCTATAAAATAATAGAAAACTGATCATCAACAGAAACTCATAATACACGGAAACTCATAGCACATGATAGTATTACACATAGTTTAGATGCAAGCACTTCACTCGAATTTAGTTCACATAGATCTCTAAAAACTAACTAATTAATTTATAACAACCGACTTAGATTTTTTTGATGTCAAAATGATAGTGCCCTCATTTTCACGCTTTGCACGAATTTATCAGATGGTCACATTGTCACCTGTGATCTTCGATCATGTCCACGTCTTCATGAATACGAGAAATGAGAAACATGCAGGAAAAACGGAATTAAAAGTAGTACATACAAAGAAATAAACAATTCACATGAATAGTGTGTATGCAGCAACATGAGTTGAATTCAAAAAAGAGACCATGTTTTCTTTGGAGATGTTGTTCTTTTTGATGGTGCAGATGTAGTAAGATATTGTTGGTTCGTATCTTCTAAATATCCTCCTCAGATTTCTCCTTGTTGATCTAGTCATGTTGACGCTATTGCCAAACCGATAGCGATGGTCGTACTTGTCAAGAGATCGGGCATATGATTCTGAAATGAAATTATTTGATAATTTTTTTTCAGGAAGACGCGAGATTGCACGCCTTTTTATAGATAGAAGGGGAAAACATAGAGTCCACAACAGAGGGTACCTGAAGGAAAAATAACAAAACAACTGCTCATAAGAATCCCACTAGTTTCCACCTCTCCGCTTGCGCGACAATGGCATCGAGAAGCTTGGCGATTGGCATCGCTTTATCTTTGAAGACCCTAGCGTTTATCTCGAGCCAAATCGAACGGAGGACGAGGAGGACAATCGACCTAACTTTGGCCTTCTGTTTGGATGGACAACTCTGGGTAGCACGCAACCACCAGTCCACCATGTCCGGATCATGCCCAGGTGCGAGATCTGGCCACCCCAATCCCGACATGACCTCAAACCAAATCTCATGAGAGAACGAGCATTGGAGGAGAAGATGCTCGATCTTCTATGAATCCTGCAAGCAAAGGAGTCAAGTATCCAAGTTAGAGAGGCCGTGATGCCTCCTCCTGTCCTAGATGGCTTCATGTAGAGGCCAGCTGGCACGGCCTTCAAAGAAAGCTAGATAAGCGGATTTTGCAGAGAAGGTTCTAGACGGGGTCAGATCCACTAAAAAACGTCAGGAACGTCCGCCAAGTGAGGCATGACCCAAATCTCATGCCAGAGGGACAAGAATTGGATCATAACTGGGACCGAAAGGCCGACAACAAGGTCCAGGATCCACGAGTTGTCCTGGAGGCCTTGGGCCACCGACCGCTTGCATCGAATCTTGGGGTCCACAAATGCCAACATGAGAGGGGCAATCGATTGGACGTCGCGGTCATGAATCCACCTGTCCGTCCAGAAAAGGCAGGAGTTGTCGTTCCCCAGCCGAATCCTGACAGAGGCATTGAACATGGATTGGCAAGCCGTAGAGCAGGGGCTCTCCAGTTGGGTCCAAGGCCTATCAATGGAGACCCTACAGATCCACAACCATTTCATCCAGAGGGCTTCATTCAAGAGTTGAAGATTGCAGATACCTAGTCCCCCAAACTTGACCGGGGTGCAGACCTGCTCCCAGGCGAAAGGACAAACTCCACCTTTGGCTGAGGCCTTGGAACACCACATGAATCCATGACAGAACTTCTCAAGGGCCTCAATCATCCACTTCGGCAGATCAATAGCCAATGATGAAGATGGACAAGTCCATAAGGACCGCCTTCACCAAGACCAGTCTACCGGACACGTCGAGCATAGAGTCTTTCCAAGTGGGGAAGCGATGAGCCACCTTATCCACATAGGGCTGAAGCTGCTACCTAGTCAGTCTGGAAGTGGAAAGAGGCAGCCCAAGGTAGGTGCAAGGGAACTCCACCACCTGGCAGGGGATAATCGCATGGAAAGCATCCACATCCTGACAGCGGATGAGGGTAGCCGAACTCTTGGCAAAATTCACCCTCATCCCAGACGCATCCCCAAAGAGCTGGAAGATGTTCCGCACGACGGAGAATTCCAGCCCGGTAGGCCGGATAAACAAAGCCACACCGTCCGCGAACAAAGAGAGCCTGAACTTCACCCTAAAGTTGGTCAAGGGCTGGATAAGGTGGCGCTCCTCCGGAGAGCAAAATAGAGCCACCAAAGTGTCCATGACGATGACACATAACAAAGGGGAGAGAGGGTCCCCTGCCACAATCCATGCTTGTGCCACACCCGCTCAGTGGCATTCCTGTTAATTAGGATCTTAGAACTAGAGGAGGATAGAATGGAGAAAATCCACGCACACCAAATATCCCTGAATCTACGTGCCCAGAAGACCTCGACAAGGGAAGGCCACGAAACCGAGTCAAAAGCTCGGGCGAGGTCCATTTTGAGGAAGATGGAGGGTTCCTTCCTTCAGTGAAGGGACCGGATCACACTCTGGACCTGCATGTAATTATCCAGAATCGAGCGTCCACGGATGAATGCGCTCTGGTTAATAACCATTAGAAGAAGTTCGGAGAAGATCTTGCCAAAGCTATGAACACGACTAATAAGGCAAAAGTCACGAATCTCCACCATGTCCTCTTTTTGGGAAGCAGCACAATGAGTGCTTGGTTAAGAGAGCTTAACCCCCAGTCCCGACAAAAGAAAAGAAAATTAAGGGCGTCCACAATCGTATCTTTGATTGTGCACCAGCACGCCTGGTAGAAGTTTATCGAGAAGCTGTCCGGCCCTAGTGCCTTATTGATGGGCAAAGACTTAATGACCCCCCGCACATCCTGCACAGTCCACGGGTGTTCAAGTACCGCAAGGTCAGGCTTGGTGAGGCCCAAGCCATCGAGATCGATCGAGCATCCACGACACTCCATAGAACCCAGCTGGCGGTCAAAAAACTCGAACGCAATCTGTTCCATTTGGACTTGGTCCAAGGTGAGCCCCTATTATCCACAAAGCTTCCAAATTGCATTCTTTTTGCGGCGCAAAGAGGCATGGATGTGAAAGAATTTTGTGTTGGCATCCCCTTATTTAAGCCACAACAACCTAGAGCGCATTCGGGTAATCGTGCGCTCGAGCGAACAAAGCCCAAGGCATTTGATCTTGAGCTTTTTCCGTAGCCACGTCTCCTCCTCCGAAATTTTCCTGGACTCACGGGCCGTATCAAGGCGGAGGATGAGCTCGTGCGCCATGGCCAGCTGAAGCTTGATGTTTCCCAAGATTTCTCGCCCCACCGCCTGAGCCTGGCGGCCACCGCCTTGAGCTTTAGGTCTAAGGTGGAAAGGGGGTTGGAGTCCACTCCACACGAAGTCCACAGCCTGTCGACCTCTTCCTTGAAACCTGGAAACTTAGTCCAGAAGGACTCAAACTGAAATCGGCGCTTGGAAGTGATGTTGCACGACGTGGTCATCAAGAGGGGGGAGTGATCTGAGATGGAGGAAGATAGCTCAGTGAGCAAATTGTCCGGGTGCGCAAGCTCCCAATCCACCGACGAAAACCAACGATCCGACCGCTTGAGGGTGGGATCTGCACGTTTATTACTCCACGTGAAAGACCGACCAACAAGATTGGCGTCTTTGAGGCGGAGATAGTTAATAACATGTCTAAATTTGGACATGAGGCGCCGGTTAAGCCCCCCTTTATTTTTGTCCCCGACATCCACAATAAGATTAAAGTCACCTACCACCACCCACATCCCAGGAAAAGCCACTGTCACTCCCCTTAGCTCGATGAGAAAGGCCTCCTTCTCAGCCTCCACCGAAGGCTCGTAGACCGATGTGAACCACCACTTGTCCCCCGTGGCCGAACAAGAGCAAGAAGAAGCTTGGATGCGGTCTGATTGCCAAGCCAAAATAATTCCACCACATGTACCCAAAGACGGTAAATACTCAAACCCGTCGAAGCGGGGCCCTAGGATTGCCATAACATCATATGAAGTTACAAAACTGAGTTTGGTTTCAAGATTGCCATAACATCATATGAAGTTACAAAACTGAGTTTGGTTTCAAGACCAGATCAAGTCTCACCACTTTTCCTCGCATGGTAGAGGGAACGTGCGGTCAAGAACTAGGTACCTTGTCAAGGTTGTTCTCCACAATAGACATTCCTAACCTATAGAGTTCAACAAAGTTTCCTTATGATCTTAGAATAGAAATTGTAACATACAGATCCCATTAATATCAACCGGATTTAATCATCGGATAACTAATAAACAAATATGTAAGGACAAACTGTGGCCAAGAACTAGGTATACTGGGGAGGTTTGTGTGGTCCGACGGTCGAGGGCTCTAGAGAGATGTATGTTATCAACAAGTGAAACAAAAGGATCATGAAGAACCCGTGCATCGTCATGCAATTCTATTATTGGACCGACATCCGCACCTATTGAATATATATTGTGCTACCGTTTCCAAACAGTTGCACCCTAACCCATAGAAACTAGGTCTTTCACCGAGAGAAGGTAAGGCCACATATATCTCAAATGGGTAACAGTGAGAATAACTTATAAGAGACAAGTAACTCTAGTATTGTTAAAAGAAATCATTGCAAAAGTTCCATATAGCCGAACTCAGATCGAAAACTCCAGCATGAATTTGAGATTTATTTTATTTGGTAACAACTCACTAAACAATACAAGCAAAAGGGAAACTAATAAGAAGATGTTGAATTACTTCGTCTATGTCACATAAACAATTTTTTTTAGGAATGTAGCATGGATGTTGATAATGTTCATATACATATATTTAACCAAGAAGAGGCTGGATTAGTCGAACTCCAACTGAACTGGATTCGTAGAAAATTCAGTCTCCATGAACCATTGGATTATCCACTTGTCACCAGTTAAGGTCCATCTAAAACCGTTGTTCAGCCGGACTTCAGACATAATATTTGCACCAAAATGTCTCTCCGTTATGCAATGCTAAATGAGGATGTATATTGTTGGAAAAAATGCGGTTTAATAACTGAATATATATGGGTGGTCGCAAATGCTAGTACTGACTGCATGCATGGATCACCATTTCTACCCAATCTTTAGACGAAGAGATTCGTTAAAATGAGAAGCTAGGTACCTATAGTACCCCCAGGCTGGTTACATCGATCGGGTAAAACAACCATGCATGGGAAGATCAAAACATGAAACACAAGTAAAGATGATGTTTTGTCAGAAAAAAGAAGAACCAGGATATATAAACTCTCCTCCCATCCAATGGCTAATGAAAGACTCCCTACCTAGAGAGATGAGAGAGACGTACTATACAGAGATCTAGAGATGCAGCGGGGAGTGAGATGAAAGAAATAAAAATGGTGCATGTGCATGGTGTCCACCTTTATTCCCCTAACCTCCCTGAGAGATAGAGATGGAGAGAGATCTAGGGGGAGGAGCGGGGGGAAGAATTAGCAGGGAAGAGAGACCGGCCACCTAGGCATTGGAGAAAGCAAAGCAGAAAAAAAAGGCAAGCTAAAGGCGAAGGGGGAGAATCAGATTCCCCTGAACATGCCATGCGCGTACCAAGAAATTCAGGCAGGATCTTGGACCATTCCATGTTCCATGACGGGCGATGATCAAACAAAACCCTAGCAAAGCAGCCAGAGGCTCCCCCCCTTTCGCTTTTTGTGCCAGTTTTGCCTCCCCTTGTGCTTTTCGGTTGGGCACACCCATATAATTCCCCATCATCATGCCCCTTGGCCTAGCTCCTTTAGTTTATGCATCATCATGCATCGGTCTACGCAATCAATGGATAATGTGTTGTTCATCATATATATATATGCATGGTTTTGTGAGCTAGGTAGCTAGTCGCATCAGATCGATTGTACTTCTCCAATTTCATGCATCATATATATTGAACATAAGCTACCAATCATTGACATGTACAGATATGCAGGTACATACCTTGCAGAGACACCTGCTGGTAATTATAAACTACGTCCCGGCCATATCAAATCCGAACAAGAAAGAACTTTTGTTCACTATAAGTTCATGACATGCACACTTTCACATTTTTGTATTTTTTTTGATAAGTTACAAGAATATATAGGTTCATATAAATGCATTTCCGCCGTTAGCATGAAACTGAACCTTGTATACTACCTTCTACAGGAAAAGTGCCATGATCAATCTAGAGGCCAGGGGATACCCTCTTTTTCGAAAAACAAACCTTCTATAGGGAAACTATGTATATTAGAAAGCATTGCACTTTTGTACATCCTACATAGTCCATAAGTCCACACACATATATACCTATATTCCTTTTGCTACTTTCTCGAGCTTGCATCATGCTCTCATGTGCTGGGGGATTCGATTCCAGGACTGAAATATTGAACTATCATACGGTCTCTCTTATCAGCTTACCATTGGGCATTTAATCTACACAATCTTTTCATGGGTTGATACTTTATTATATCCCTTGCATAAATAAATATTGCCTTGACCATGACCTTGCAAATGCTGAAGACTACAAACTGGTATGTATATTGTCATAACACATGCACTCTAGTTTCTTTCTCTCTCACTTTAAGTTGGATATCTACATCTTTGCATCATACAACCATAAAATAGAAAAAGAAATAGGGTAAAGGACATATTACGACATTTATGCACATTTCCAAATATAATTCAGTATTTTGATTCTACAATACACTTTCCCTAATTCCTTAATTACAGATCAAATTCTCTGAAGACTTAGCATATACTCAAAGACAAAAATGGGCATCAGATTTAAGTTGCTTGGATGATTACTACTTTTATATGCTCGATCTTAAAATTTATCATGCATATAGATCGATGAAAATAGTTTAGACGGAAGTACATAGGAATATGCGCTTACAAGGTACACCTGGAAATTAAATTCAAAAGAAACTACACAGAAAGTAGATGAGATACAAATTAAGAGAACCAATCTAGAATAAGGTAGAAAGAGCACTTGGCAGACATAAATCATTCAGAGGTTGATGATCAACAAGATATCAGTATCAATGTAGAAGTAGAACATTGGTACCCACAAAATGCACGAAAAGACTCAATCAGGAAGAGCTAATTAAGATAACATAAGGGAATCCCAGCATGCATGCATGCAGACTACACTTAGATACTAATTAAAAACAAAGAAATACTACAAAGGTAGTGATCAAACACTTGCAGAAAAATAAAATAAAGGTTTAAATCTCGTATGCATTGATATCCCCCCTCCCCCTCTCTAGAGATCTCGATCGCCGTCGAGTTCTTGTAACACATATCCTGAAGATTTTATACATACCCCGGCCCCATTTCTCACCATGCATTAGTCTAGCTCGATCTTGAAGCTCACAAGAACGATCGAGGTTACCTATCTAATTGCCAGCTGCATTGCTAGCGCTTGAATAGAAATTGTAGCCGCCGCCGTTGAGGACTGTCCCGTACATGCCCCGGCTGCTTGGGTAATCCTGCTGCTGCTGCTGCTGCTGCTGTTCGTGGTCTCTCTTGGCCGCCGGCGTCGCTTGGTGGTGAAACTGGTGGTCTCCTCCGTGCTCGCCATTGCCACGGCCGCCGCCGCTCTGGAGCCCTAGGTGGAACATGCCCTGCATCGCCGCCATTGTGGAGGGTGGCGGATTCCCGGCCATCTGGTGGTCCATGGCGTGCAGGAACGGGAAGCTCTGCATCTGCGCTGCCGCCCACTGCTCCATGCCGTTGCCCTGGTGGTGGTGACCGTTGCCGTCGGAAGCGTAGGCTCCGTTGTCCGCGAAGAGCAGCCTGGCGGGAAAGCTGAGGCCGAGGCTAGCCGGGTCGAAGCCGTCGGTGAACCGGCCGTGCGGCGGCGCGCTGTTGCTGAACATTGAGTACTGCATCCCAGGCGGCACGGCCGCGGTGGCGCTGCCGGTGCAAGCAGTGGCACTGCTGGGCGTCGTGGACGTCGCGGACGACGTCCCTGCCCCTGCCGCCGCAGCTCCGGCGGCCGTAGACTTGGGCTTGGTGCTGCGCTTGGCGTGGCGGCGGTACCCGCCGCCGACCGGGACGTTGCGGAGCGCCCCGCCGCGTGTCCAGTAGCGGCGGCAGGCGCGGCAGAAGTGGCGGGGCTGGGTGAGGGAGTAGTTGTTGAAGTAGCAGAACTTGGTGTTGGTGGAGTCGCAGCGCGGGCAGTTGAGCCCCGGCTCCGGCTGCGGCACCCTCGCCAGCCGCGCCCGCTCCGACATCGACATGGGTTTGTTCGGCCCGCCATCCCCATCCCCTTCACCACCGCCACCGCCTCCTCCACCACCACCACCTCCGGCGGCCGTAGTCATTGACCCGTCCTGGGAAGGATGGTTGTTGTTGCCGCCTCCTCCGCCAGCGGTACCACCAGCACCAGCAA
Organism: Avena sativa; assembly: GCA_916181665.1. Classification (NCBI taxonomy): domain Eukaryota; kingdom Viridiplantae; phylum Streptophyta; class Magnoliopsida; order Poales; family Poaceae; genus Avena; species Avena sativa. Next base: position 453,732,120 of record OV702296.1, on the reverse strand, counting down.
CAGATGATGGCGTAATAGTAATATTGTTACTCGCTAGTTGCTGCAGCTGCAAATTAAACAGATCAGGGATTAAGCATCAGCAAAGATCGATGTATGGTACAGTATATTCCAAGATACATGGTGCAGGATATTGTCAATCAGCAAACCCTAGCTAGCATATATACCTGACCTCGTTTTCTCATGCCTGAACAAAATCTTGGGAGAATGAATAATACTAATATTGACCAGAAGAAGAAATAATACCTGCAGCTGATTGTGGTTGGTGTTCCAGCAGCTGGATGAATCTAGGAAGGCAGGAGGGAAGATCATGGTGTGTATGTGATCTAGAGAGAGAGGGAGCGAGTTGTTGTGAGAGGTTGGAGATCGAGATAGTGGGAGGAAGAGTCTTGGCAGCAGCTCAGCTCTGGGGAAATGGAATCAGTGGAGGTACTACCAAGGAAAGGAATGGAATGGAAGCTAGAGAGACAGGGAGGGTCTGGCTAGCTCTTGACTGCTTTGGGAGAGAGCTACTCCCAAAGAAAGAAGAGAGAGAAAAAGCCAGGTTGCAGCAGCACCAAGAGATGAGAGAGAGAAAGGAGAGCTTCTCTCTCTAGCTTGTGGAGATTTGGAGGAAGAGGGTGAGAGAGAGAGGGGGGAGGACATCATCTTGTTGTTGTTCTCCTTTATTTCCACACTTTTGCTTTTTTCCTTGGTGAGTGCTGACGCAGCTGAGAGTGCTACCCCATGCTGATCAGCTGATGCATGCAGATCCTTACAGGCTACAGTCTTGCAATTATTAGTGTACTGATTACTTGATTAGCCAGCTGGGTTAATTTCCAACCGCATGATTCTGCAGTGCTCAGTTTGTGGTTGCTGAAACATATATGTTGTGGTGTACTTTTTTTATATGTTACATGAAGATACACACATTGGAATAGGAAAAAAGCGGGTGGAGCGAATGAGGTCATGGTAATTCTCACCCCTTACGCCAAACATAACATATATTATCGTACTAATTATACTTTGGTATTTTGATTGAACACAAGCTAGACACTCACTTTGTTTTGAGACTCTTAACACGTTTCAAAGTCATATATAGACAACTATAATAAAATTTTCACTGGGACTATGGTGGATTAGTATCCTAAGCAAAATAATGAAGGAAAATATTGAAGGGGAATAAAAATGGAATAAACTTATAAGTAGTACAGAAAATAATAAAATTGTTGAAAAACATAAAGGAACATGAAAGAATATTATTTTTGCAAAATAATCAAAATTTAACTATAAGGCTTCTAGATTTTTCTTGTTCCAATTTATTTTTATGCTTTCAAGACTGGGTTGTAACATGCAACCATACTTCTTGGAGCGGTATCAAAGTAGAAAATGTCACTCCTAGGTATCAACTTAGGTGTGCTTAAGTGTTGGTTGTTGGCATAACCATCGCTTTGGTCCTAGGCGGTGAAAAGAGTTTTCAATGTGGAAATGATGTTTCATTTACAAGGAATTATGTTTCCGGGACAAGAAATCAATCTTCTCGGCAAGGATTTGACCTTCTAAGCAAGGATTCATCCACCGCGCCGGGGATTTGACATGATTCATCCAGTGGTCGAGTTTCTCCAACCTCTAGCTGGTTGTCATCACTTCAATATGGGAGAGGGGAAGAGCGGGAGAGCTATGAGGGGAAGGAGCACTAAATCTTTTGTCTACTTATATTTTAGGAAATAAACTTTCTATCAGTTGTGCATGTTTGTGCTTTTAGTACCCGATCTATAGATGCATTTGTGCTAATGGGCTAGGTCATCCCATATTTTAAATTGTCTTTCTTCTTCCTAATAAGTTTCACAACACAACCCATATCCGAGTTTTCTTCACATTACAGACATTCCATACAATGTTTGTCCATATCGCCTAGGGACTAGTGGCGAATCTACCAGGTAGCCGTGATCGCAAGTTATGTTCGAAAAAAAGTGAACGACAGTAACTAATGGTTTGAAAGTTGAGAGTTCTCTTGGATGCCTAGCGAGGAGAAACCCGTCGTTTGGAGAAGAAAGGCCGAGCCAGACGAAATTGGGTCCTTACGGCTACTATGTGGGCTGTGGCCTGAACTAGGCAAAAGTGAAGTATTTCAAATGACAAGAACAGAGCTATTGTTACACGAAGATTTCTCAACTACACGGACCTACTCAGAGAAAACCACTAAAATGGATTTATTACTTTTCCAATAAAGCGCACTTTATTACTTAATAGGTTTAAGCATTGCACATGGCCTCTACAAATAGAATTCTTTCCTAACTTTTCAGTCCTAGCATTTTTTTAATGCAAAATACATTGGGGAAGGCCCCCACTATGCTATTTTCATTTATATATAAACCAAACAAAATATGGCAATTACAAATGGTGAGGGGTATCAGGGAAGGTATTGAAATAAATCTATCCAGTCTCACATCCCTACCTTAAGGCTAGGCTTAACTCTATGCCTGGTCTCATGGATAGAGTTTTTGGAAAAGGGAGTAACAAGTATCTAAGTTTATTTGATCATCATCGTAGATGATTTTTTATTGGATTCCACAATCTCCAGCATCCAGCAATCATTTCCACATTGAATAAAAAATATAGCATAGATTCCCTAGTTCCTTCATCACAAAAGATATATCATAATGTTCAGTCTATCCTGAAGCGTAAGCTAAAAGAAGAACTTATGTTTTGGGAGGCATGGGGACTTCCAAATCCATTTAAATGCTTTAGGGGCATGATGTGCTTTAATAAGGGCCAAATAGACATTCTTAGTAGAATACTCCCCTTCCCATGGGAAGGACCAAGTATTTGTTCTCCTGCGATTCATTGATATTATTGATCTTTGAAGAAACTTCTGCGAGTTGATCTTCAACAACCATTGATAGTGGTAGATGTTACATTTCATAGAAGTCCTCATTAATTTCCTTAGCTTTACTGATAGTAATTAGCTTGTTCTTAGCTAAGGAATGAAGGTTGGGAAATTGATCAGCTAGAGAAAGACCATGCCGCTTATCACACCACAGTAGTATGTTGCTTCCTTTTTCTGGGGAGCAAGTGATCATGTTTTTAAAATCATTAAGGCAAGTTATACAACTTCTCCACCAAAATGATCCTCTCTGCTGGTGCATCTAAGGTAGATTTCCTTGTATATAGTAAGATTTCCATAATAGTACAACCCAAGGAAGATCATGGCAGTTATAGAATCTGAATAGATTTTTCATCGGTAATGCCTTGTTTTGCTCTCGTAGACTAAGAACCTGAAGTCCACCAGCTGCTTTCGTTTTACATATTGTATCCCAATGAAATATACATTTGACTTTCTTCTCAATAACTTTTCGATGCCATAGGAATGTTCTTGTTGATTTTTCAATGTGTTCAAGATGTGTATAATGTAATTTAAGGGAACGCATAATGAAATTTTTCATGGTTGAGATAATAGATTTTATGACCATGAGTCTAGAGAAATGGGAGAGTAGGTTAGATAATCCAGCTAGGCTTCTATCTATCTTGTTGACCATTGGTGTTCAGTCTTCTACTCTAGGCTTTGTAGTCCCCATTGGAAGGCCTAAGTATGTGAAATGCATTGATTCATATTTGCAGCGAAGGAGGCCAGCTAGTTCTTGACATCTTGTACTAGAGATATCTATAGGCACAATGGAGTTTTTGTGGTAATTGACCGTTAACCAAATGGCCTTGGTAAAATCCCCTAAGATTTTTCTTGAAGCTACCAAGTTAGATTGGATCTGCCGACATAATTAGAAGAGTAGCATCTACATATTGCATAATTGGGTAGCTTTTACCAAACGATTCATCTATTGGCTGGGCAAGAGTACAATTCTGCCAACCCTCATTGACAATTATCTGGAGTAGTTCTGTAGTAGCAACAAATAGTAATGGGGATAAAGGGTCTCCCTGCTTGACTCCTTTCATACAGATAATATTTTTCCCAAGAATCCTATTGAGGATGATGGAAGTTGATGCACTATAGAGAATATTGCTAATCCATGTTATAAATCTTTTTACAAATACAAACTTCCTTAACATGCTAATTATTACACTATATTCCACCATTTTAAAAGCCTTTGTAAAGCCCAATTTAATGATGATGATTTCTTTCTTTGATTTGTGAAAGATGTGGGGATATTCAAAGACCGATGATAGATAGTCCTATATGGTTCTTGATTTAATAAAGCCATACTAATTTTGCTCAATATAGGAAAGATTTTTCTTTGGACTATGTTTGCAATCAATTTAGTAGTAAGCTTGAGGGACAGGCTTACTGGTGAGGTTGGTCTGAAATTAGCGGCACACAGGGGATTATAGTTTTTGGGTATCGGGGCAATGTAGGCAGTGTTGATCCTTTTTAGATCCAGATTTCCCATGTAGAAAATATTGGACAAACTATATAATTAATATTTAATAATATGCCAATACCTCTTCATAAATAGACCATTAAATCCATCAGGTCCAGGTACCTTATCATTAGACATAAGCTTGATGACTTCAACAATTTCGTCATTGGAAACAAGAGTTTCAATCTCACCTAAATCTTGAGGAGTGATCATGTTATCTAAGTCAAACATCATCTCAATATATTCACTTTGTCCTAGTATTTTCTTGAAGGCATTCCAAAGAATTGCAGCTGTCTATTCATGATCACTGAAGTCCATTCCATCATCATTTTTCAGAAAAGAGATGTAGTTATGCCTGTAATTTCTGATGGCTAGTGTATGAAATTATTTAGTATTCTCATTCCCCAGCTTACCCAATCTGATATTTTCTCTTTTGCTCTAATAAATTATTTTGGCTTCTAACAGTTTGGCTTCATGTGTTTTAAGAGAGATTTTCTAAACTTTCTTTCCACATTAGAGAGATCTCTATGTTCTTCTAGCCCATCCAACAATGCAAGAACAAAACTATAGTTGTCAATAATGAAATTAAACTTTGACATATTCTCCCGAATTACCAACAGATGGTTGAAAGGGAAATTGATTTAACCTTCTAGAGAAGAATTTCCACAAATAAACAATGTCAAATTCTCTTCTTTTGATAAAACACAGAACACTATCTCCAATAAAGTATGGACTATGTCCAACAACAAAATCTCTATAAGTGAACGTAGTAAATCTAATAAGAGTTGTTCCTATCACACACTTCTACGTACTATGAACCTGAATATTCAAACCATGGAGATGCTCACCAATGGTTTTCATGGCTGCAAGGTGCTCTACATATGGCCTAGTCATCAGCAAAGAGGGAGAAATCTCCCCCATGAACACATAGTTGTGCTTCGTACAAAGAGGTCTAGGAGGGATTGCAGTCATGCCAAGAGGAACATGGGGAGTTGGATCGCATGGGTAGTTTGCCATTTGCGAGGAGGGAGGGCTAGATGTTTTTTTTGGGACTATGGTGTCATCAGAGAGTAATGGAGAAGGCGAGGAGGCAGGGGACTCGATGAATATATGATGTGATTCTATTGCAACAATAGTGTTTTTGCGATAAATGACCAAGTTGTTGGGTCTAGATAGGAATGGATAAACAATGTGGCCATAATTGTAGAAGCGACGACAACTTACTTTGTTCCGACAAGATTTCACCTGATAGCCTTCAACAAGACATTTCTTTTTTGAGGGGAACTTTGGCACGACATTTACTGCAGTAGATGGGCCTAGAATACATGGGCTGGTTAGGTGGGATCATTTTTTGTCCATCAAAACGTTGGGTTGGGATGTTTGAATTTGAAGATCGAATATACCGTTGCCGAGCTAGGGAGTCTAGATCCAATCAACACCATGAGCAAGTTTTTCAGACGAATTTCTAATAACCTCAACGTATCTTGTATATTTCCAATGGGAATAGTGTTGACACCGGACTGTAAATTATTTGGAGGAGTAAGACTAGTTGAGGGCCGAGAGTTACCTCGAACATGTACGGGGTCATTAAGCTTTCTCATGGCACAACGTCACAAGAATTCCATAGTCCATGACACCGTGAGCTTTATATCATTTCAAAGACATACCACAAATGAAGTCGATATCTCGGTGTTAAAAGGAAAATTAATACGGATGTGAATGTTAAGCGTCTCTTTCATCCTTAATTTTTGCTTGTATCTCTTACCATCCTTGCCTAATTAAATTGTAGAAATTCCTTTCTGTAGCTTAATGATCCTATATCACAGTAGCAAAAACATAGTACTACCTCCGTTTCAAAGCTTATAATTTTTTTAAAAGTCAAACTACATGAACTTCGACCAAGTTTTTTGAATTAATCATTAACATGCACAATACAAAATTAGTATAGTTAGATATACATACGGATATATATATTTTCATATTATATCTATATAGTATTAAAATTATTAATATCTTTTTCTAATCGTTCGGTCAAACTTGAACCATGCTATACACACGACGCTTCACACACGATTCGCATACGATGTCTCCTCTGCACTGTCGATGAAGCCGCTCGGTCAGTCCGACCCATCCGATTTCGGTGTCGTAGGCGATTGGACGCAACGCGTCGTCCGCTCAGCAGTTTCGATCAAACTTTGCACAGCTTGACTTCTCAAAACAAACCTTATTCATTGAATGCAGGGAATAATAGCTTAGCCTAGCCATTTGAGGACACCCTCCATTTTGCCCTAGATTCTCCACTCCTAGGGATGCCTGGACGACGTTTAAACACTATTTAATGTTAAATGCATAACTTAGGCCTTGCACTATTTTGACCTCAACGAGAATCTGGGGTTAGTTAGACTAGCCCTAATAGGGGTATCATAGGTGGTATCATGCATTATATACGCAGAATGTTTATGTGTCACCGCAATTAATGATAAAAAGATTGTGTTGGATCATAGGTAGATACCGTATCATAGCACATGAAACTAGAACAAATATCTCAAATAAATCTTGTATATAATTTTACCTTAAGATTCTACAAAATAATAAATACACTAAGACTATGATATTACTTTATAATACTATGCATTGTGGGGATGATATCATATACTAGTATCATATATAAGATACTACTATATGATAGTCCCCATTGTGATTAGTCTTATGACTTTGTCAATCTTGAGTACCCACGACACTGGTGGCTAGTAGGCTCCATGACACTGGGGTCATGGTGATGGTGATGATGTGCATGTGTTTGTGCATCTATGTTGTACTAACTCGTTGCTTCCAAATAGTATTAGGGTCAACGTGACAAGGACCAAAGTTGTCTAATTTTTAAATCTAGGGATCAAAAACTAAGACCAACACGGTTGTCGTCAATTGAGGTAGGTAGCTGTGAGGGTTGTGTGCATGTTCTAACTAGGGATCGAAACGAAGACCAAATTTAATTCCCACATGCATGATCAGGAAATTCAACGGTGTTATATACTGTATTGGTTGTGTGCATGTTCAGCAATCGTACCTCGAAGGTCGTCAGCGTGAACACATAAACGTTCAATTGAAGCCAGGTGGTTTGCTGGCTAGTACAGCCACTGTTCGTCCGTGCTATGACAATTAACTGCGATGCCTCTACGACTGCCGGACTTAAGTACGGCCATCGAACACGAGGAAATTATGGTAACAAGAGCTTTCTTTTTCATGCACTGTTCATAGGCAAAGTCGGGAACAAAATTTCTCTCCCTTTTTCTGTCGTGTCGTCAACAATTAGTTAATGCACGCGACATCAATCACCGTCAATGATACTATATATATGCACGAACGTATTGATAGCTACTACTCACTCTGTTTCAAAATATAAGATGTTTTACTTTGTGAAATGAGTGTATCTATATCCTTTTTAGTGCATAGGTCCACTCCAAACTTACATAAACCTACACACTAAAGAGATCTTGATACACTACTTTCAGAAAACTTAAACATCTTATATTTTGAAACAGAGTGAGTACCTATTATTAAAGTCTCCACTCACGATTTCTTCCCCGCGCTACCATGTTTGTAAGACTTACTGTGCTCCTAGTTGGTACTTAATTAAACATGTGTTGACCATAAATATATTGTCTAGTTTTTTTCCATTAAATTGGTATTCTGGTATAACTTTTTTATGTTATCATAGCCGCGCATGTGAGCACATTGGTGTTGAATATAAATATATTGTCTAGTTTCATTCCATTGGTGTTAATTATACATACATATATGGAGCACCAAACAAGTGAGCACATGCTTCATGTCAGTTCTAGTTACTAGTACATGATAATATGGACCATACCAACGGTCCGGCTCCTCTACAATCCTGTTGTTACTGTAAGGATGTTTTAGTTCTCACAATCAACAGTCCACTGCAATCCAAAGGCACTCATTCATCTCACTGTCAGTGTTTCGAGGAACCCATAGACAGCGTGGCGATGATCCTCGGGCTTCTTGCACAGATCGGACCGTTTTGTTGGCAGTGGGGCAGCGCAGGTGAAGCCGGTGCGCATGACCAGTGGCGGAGCTAGACCAAACTCAATCGGGGTGCACAACCTAGAAATATGTGCTGATTTGGCTCACCTGGGTGCACTAATCATGTATTACAGGGGTGCACACACTAGTTTTGGAGATGATTTCAAGGTTAAATTATTTTTTACCCTTGCATGTGCACCCCCTTGGATGCATACAGCTCCGCCACTGCGCATGACGAGTGCCGCCGGTCCCTCAGAGCTCGCACTGCTACCGGCTTCATTGGAATTGGAACTGCATCAAGCCAGATATCTCCTCCGCTGCTAGTTAACCAACTTGTTTTCTCCTCCATGCTCCATTAACAATCATATCTCTACAGGAAACAGATGATATGCTGACGGCCAGAAGCCATCGGCATAACCTAGATTGCCGTCGTCATAGGGCTATGCCGTCAGCGTAACACGGCGTCGACATAGGCCAGGTTGCCATCAAGGTAGGAAAGTCGTCAGCATAGCAGCTACGCTGATGGCAGCATAGGATAGATGGACCCCACCTAGACGGCTAACGATAGTTTGGATAAGTCGTAGACTTAGTTTTTTTTTCAAAAAAATCATTTTTTCATTTTTTTTGAATTGTTTGTCTCGTTAATATCACATGCTAAGTACGCTTAATCTCAAGTTAAATGGCTTTTCTCGAGACGATATGAAAATATAGCGTGCTAATAACGCGCTATTTTACAAAATAGAATTTTCTAAAAATTAAAAAATATAACAGGTATATCATGAATATCAAGGATTTCAGCATCTAATGAATTGTCTAGAGTAATACTTGTACATGCATAATCAATTTTGGCGCTATCCAAGTTGGAGGAGAACTGACAGGGATGAATCTAGGTGCAGCGTCGGGTACTGCAGCAGGATGCGGCGGATTGACGCGATCACTTAAGTTTAACAATCAAAAATTTCATCATATGTTTGTTTACTCAACATATTCATCATATGCTCTCTTACTCCACACCCGCTACCAAAAAAATAATGTCCTATACTTGAAATAGCGCTAACGCTATGATATTTTAGCGCGATATAGCAAGCTATTTAAAAAATAGCGTCATAGCGAGCAAAATCTTGAAACAATAGCGTGGACTCTCCAAATACGCTATACCACGCTAAATAGCGTGCTATTTTTTCCTTTGTGTACTATAAGATTTTCCAAATAAAATTCTTCTAATAGTGTCCAAATCTTCAAAAAACCATATCAACAAATACCTTTTGAATTTGAGGAATCTAAAAAATTGGTAAACGAACGTAGGTGGTTGAAATTGGATGTAACTTTTTGTGTAGATCTATTTTCATATAAATTGTTTTTGATCCGAGGTGATATGCAAAAAGTTATTGTTGTTTTACCGAGACATAGAATTGTTTTTTGCAAAAAATGTCCACATTCATGTTTGTTAATTTTTCTACAAACTAGACCACATTACCCAACTACATGTCAAAGAATTTTAAAATTTGAAGTTTTTACCATTTTATTTTAACTAGTAAGGTGGGTCTCACAAATATGAGGGCACTATCTTTAGTGTGTGTAATAATAATAACCAGTAAGAAAATCAGTTGATATATGTACATGTGTATTTATATTATGTTTCAGAAAATGATACATATCTAATACCAACTCAAATTATTCTAAATAAAATGCCACTTGTGTGGAACTTTTTAAAGTTTGTGCGTGGATGATTGTGATGGCATCCAAAAATAACTTATTAATGACAACATGTGTTGTTTCTACATTGCATTAGATAAACACATTGAATAAGTTCACTCCGCAAAATGAATATGTTTATGTAGTGTTGGCTTGTTATGTCAATGCGAAAGAATTCAGATTATAAATTTTTTGACATGTGAAAGAATTCAGATTATAGCTGCGAGTACATAAGAGAAAATATTATCGATAATTTTTCTCAACAATATTTTTAGTGTAGGTATTTCTCTAGTGGTGTCGTAGTTTCATTGAGCCTCCACCTCCATAAACATGTGGTCCTTGTTCTCTCTTTTTGGTTGACATGAAATTGAGCTAAACAATTATGGATGGTGGTTCCATCAGTCACAAAATTATTTTTATAATAGTCAAATATACTTCATCATTGAACTGCAATAACCCATTTTTGTCTACTTTCGTTATTTTAGGAAACTTGCATAAATTCATATTATCACAACAACCAATAAAATTTGAAGTAATTCATGTTTTCCTACAAGCTTTAAATTTTCAAGCACTATTTCTCGTGTACTCCATGATCAATACTCAAATGAATAGTTGTAAACTTGGTTCAACATATGTATCCATTGGTTTCAAATGGTATGAAAAATTAAACATTTAGTTTAGGAGTTTTACGCTCCACGTCCTATAGTGGAGACATGGACACACACCGGACCATGTTACTTCGGTGTTTTTGCTCAATCTATCATTGAACCATACGTCTCCTTATGTGCACACACACTTCATGATTTACTCGGCTCATGATTCATCGAACAAGTGCGTGCAATCACATAATTATTTTTATATTATAATGGTGTGTATATCAGTAGTATTAACGTGTTGTTTGTTGACTAAATAATAATTAGAGCCTACCGCACAATACTTGATGCTTTTTTTGTTCAATTAGATAACACACGCTTAATCTAAGAAAATAAACATATTCTGATGGTTCTGATTTATTCTTGGTAATATTTCGTTTTCTATGGACTTAAATATTCAAATGTACTTTCAATTTTACAGTTTTCAGTCAAAATTTTAGACGATGTCGTTTAAAAAGAATTTATTCTCTACAGTTTCTTTTAACTTTTGTCAGGCACTAAAAAGTGAATTTAAGTACACGCTTAAGCCCAAGGTTTCATAATTTATGATAATTAAGTTTCTAGGATAAACAATTATAATTTTGTTTTAATATTTTGTATGAGTTTTACCACGTCCTAGTGGAAACATGGACACATACCAATCCATGTTACGTTTGAGTTTTTTGTTGAAACTGTTCTTGAACCAGACGTCTCCTTATGTGCACACATACTTCATGATTTACTCGGCTCATGATGTATCAAACATGTGCATGTAATCACATATTTTTTTCATGTAGCAACTAAATGCACACTTTATTGTTCGGCATAAATAAATAAATAAATAACATTACAATTATGGTCCGGTTCAAAATATGTATCCATCAACTGCGGGACGTATGACTGGTGTGTATATCATCGGTATTAATGTGTTGTTTGTTGATTATATAATAATTACGACCCACCAAACAATCCTTGATTTTTGTTTCTCAATTAGATAACACATGCTTAATCAAAGAAAAAATAAACGCTTTCAGATGGCAATGATTTATTTCTTGGTAATATTTTGATTTGATGTTTTACATTTATTTGTTAAAAATTAGAAGGTGTCATAAAAAAGAATTAAACTTCTACGGTTTCTTTTAACTACTAACGCGATGGGAGGTGAATTTAAGTGCATGTGTGAGGCACGGGTTTCCTGGTTTAGGACAATTAAGTTTCTAGGATGGAAATATAATTTTTTAGTTTGAACTTCCGTAGGAGTTTAAGGCTGGTCATAGTGGGAGTAGTGTATGAGGCTGGTCATAGTGGTAATATCATACTACTAGTATCATGCATATGATACTACTGTATGATACTATCTCCATAGTGCATGGTATCATATGTTAGTATCATACTAGTACTATATTTAATGATTTGTAGAATGCAAAATTGTGTACAAGATTTATTTGCATGAGGATTTTCTAGTTTTACGTGCTATGATACAGTATCTATCTATGATACTCTAACCATCTCTTTCTTCATTAATTGTTGTGTCACATCAGATTTTTGCCAACATGGCATGCATGATACTAGCTATGATACTCCCACTGATACTACCTCTCTAGTGGTTAGTATCATCTAGTATTATCATAGTACCAATGTATTTAATTTTTTCTACAATCTCAATGCAATTATGTGTATGAGATGTATTGGTCATTAAACTACCTAGTTTCACGAGCTATGATACAGTATTATATTATGATACTACTAACACCTCTATCTTCATTAATTGTGGTGTCACATCAGATTTTTATCAAGATAGCATGCATGATACTCCTTATGATACTCCCACTAGGGCTAGCCTAACCTACCACGTCCTAGTGGAGACACGGACACATGCCACACGGCTGGTCCATGTTAAGTTCGCGTGTTTTTGCTTAAACTGTCCTTGAACGACACTCTCCTTATGTCCAAAAGAAATAATGATTTACTCGGCTCATGATGTATCGAACATGTGTGTGTAATAATCACATGTTTATTTTTCTATTTTATTACATGTAAAAACTAAATTTGCACTTTATTGGTTGGTATAAATAAATAACATTACAATTTATAGCCTTCACAACTTAAAGTCCGGTTTTCAATGACATGACCTATAATAATAACCATTATGAATGGTCCGTCTTGGCCACACGTGTTTATTCTTTTTGAAGTCTGTATAAACAGCACGTCTCCTAATTGTGCACAGACTTTTTTTACGTGTTCATGGACAATACGTCTAGCTAACTGGACGTGTGTAGACCGACACAACTCGTTACATATCAAAATGTTACATAACAATATGTTGAGTATTTGTTAAATCATAACCGCATATTATTCATCTAACTGTCTACATAATTTAGGTGATGTGGATCAACCTGGTGTTTTGAAAAACAACCTTATATTGTTTTTAGTATATACTAATACATAGATTATTCTAAGACTAAAAAGATGATTGGGGGTGCCGGGGGGCTGGGGGTGAAAGTAAAAAACAAATACTAGGACGACGGGGGTAGGTGTGACGCCGTCATTTCTCCATTCGTCCGTGTCCACGTCTCAACCCTTACGCCGCCGACCTTTCTACGCCTACGTCAAGGGCTGGCGTCGACCCATCCTGTCCTACGCCGACGGTTTAAGTGGCCCGACGGCCGTTCTGCTGGGCTGCCCGGCTTGTGCCCTATGTTGACTGCCCCGACTAAAAGCCATGGGTGTAGGGTTTGGCTGTCAGCCCTTTGATTACTTCGTGCAGTGTATATAGGGCGCTCGGTCTTTCATAAAGTACAACAACAATGGCTCCTCGTTATATTGTAATCCAGAAGTACAGCCTCTCTACGAGGCGGGCGGGCTGCGGATTCACCTTTGAGGTCCGTTGCTTTTTGTCAATAAACAACGGAATTTAAGGGGACTTATTTTTTCATCAGAAGAACCTTTAGATTAGAGTGGACGGAAGATCTAAGAACTACAGCATCTGTACAGTACCTACGGAAGTGCAGAGGAGCTCAACCCACGTATACTAAGACTAAAAGTATTACAGTACTTACAAAGACATCTCACCTAGTAAAGGCGCTTAATTAATTCTACCCGTAGCATCTGCATAGTTGGAAAAAGACTGTACTGGACCGCAAAGCAACTACGGTAGTGAATACGCAACTGGAGCTTAATAAAACTAAAAATAGTCAGCTAAGGACATCTTAGCAATCCAACGGGTTTAAATTTTTAGCTACATAGTAGTACGTCTGTTTATGAATAAGGCGTGTATTGTAACATTCTAAAATTCTGTTGATATTTTAGAATGTTAAATTAATAAAGTAAGTTGACCTGAGTGTTTTGACTTTGTTAAAAAAACCAAAGGAAAATAAACTTCTAAAGAGTTGTCTTAATTTTTCCAACCTAGCAGTTAAAATAGTTTTACGTGAGTGGATTAATATGACTATTCACCCTGAATGTGTTTCATTTTAACCATTTGGATCCGGTAGTGACATTTAACATGTGTTTATCCAACCATGCTTCAATAATTAAAAAGAGGATTTAAATTAAGTTCTCCAATTATGGTATAGTAGTATTTAACATGTCATATTTAACTTTTGAAGTCTCTGCTTGAATTGGTGGAATCTCTGTAAATGTTTTCCATCATTTGTTTCAAAAGAGGGAAGATAACATAACTTTATCAATTTTTCCTATGTTAAAATTGTTATTTTATGTTCTCTACTTGAACATATTAATTGGTCATATTTTTGTATTATTTGAATTAACTGATGAAATAAATGAAACCCAAAAAATTATTTTTGCATATATTGCTTAAGTAGCCATATTAGGACAAAACACCTAAAATGATTTGTGTAAAACATATATTAGGTTGAAATAGTGTTCCCTAAATCTAATAATACTATTTTCATACTAGAAATTTTCATGAAATTGTATGATACATGTTTTCTTAAAACTATCTTGTATAGCAGTGGCGGAGATAGCAGGATTTTGTTAATACATCCCTTGTTTTCTACCTAAAACACCTTAAATTTTCTGAAATTCTGTATTTCAGCCCTCCTCAACAATTTGCAAGAGGCAAAATCTTTGATTGGCCCCCTCAAACTTATTTTCTGCCTCTGTCATTGCCGTATAGACATAATAGCATTGTCTTAATAAAAGTGATGTTCAATGTTTTATGTGGAAATTAATCTATCTTATTGTTTTATGTCGAATAAACGAGTTTTACAAATTTATGAGAACTTATTTGACTTGAATTAGAGCTATAAAACTCCTTTTCCGAAAGAAACAAAAGGAAGAGAAAAAGAAAGTAGAAAACGGGTAAGAAAACGAACTGGGCCGGCCCAGCAGCCCAGGGAGGCTGACTTCCCAGCAGCAGGCACGATTGTGGCAGGACCGGTTGGTCGGGTTGCAATGAAAACCGTGTTGTTTTCCTCCTTTCCAAACCGTTGTCTATTTAACCACCTTTATCTTGAGATATAAAACTCCAAATTTGGATACTGTATGTTTTTTTATAAACGATAACAACTCTGAACCCCACCTACTACCGACCTACACCCCTATACAAAGCCCTCAAGATGGCATGATCTTAGTTCCCTTTTGGAAATCCTGAAATTCCATAGGCCCTAAATCTTATTTCATTTTTTGAGCCATCCAAACTTCGTTGTTTGCCTTCGGACTGTACAATAAAGTTGAATATTTCATCAAGATCTTTCAATCCCGTCAATTCTCACCCCTGTTCATCCACCATCAATAGAGAATTTCGCATCACAATTTTTTACATCTGACAAACTAAATCTTACATCTTAGTGTCCAATGCACCTGGTAACCTCTAGAAACTATTGTCATGGGTTGCATCAGCTTTGTTTATGCAAATACAATAGCATGCCATTGTTTAAGCTGTGTCTATTTGCCCCCCATGATTGATCAGGCACTGATTTGCATCTATCATACAATTAAACTATTCTAGGTTTCATGCATCTATCCACCAAACGTGCGGTGCCCACACAACTGGGTGCTCAGCTCCAGCGGCCGGCCCATCCCGCCTGTCCCCCGTGGGCAGGCGCGACAGGCAGAGATATACTGCCATTACTAGGAAGTCCTCTTGTCGGAGGAGCAGAACGATCCTGGCTGGGATCCCGACAACACGCTGGTGTGGGACATGTTCTTTGAGGCCCAGCACTAGGCCCGCCTCGAAGACTACGATGTCAATGGCCCCCCACCAGCGGACAACAACCTCGAAGGGAGGACCCGGTGGTGGAGCGCCCCAGGCCGGACGCTAGCCTAGGTCCTCGAGTCCATCGCCGCCGGCAACAACCCACCGCTGACGCCTCCTCCTCGGCAGAGGCCACGCTACTCGGACCAACACTACAAGAAGACCCCCCTACAGCAACGTATTTATCTGTATCTAAATGTCTAAATAGGCGTTGCTAGCGCCTATACCAACGGATAATGATGCGTTGCGTTTTTGGGCGTTGCTAGGGTATAATGCAACGCATATAGGTCTGTTGGTAACAAGGGCGTTGCTAGGTAGCAACGCAAATAAGTAAAGGTGGGCAACACTCACATATGTTGGTGCTTGGACTGCCCGATCAAAATCCATATTGCTATTTAACAGATATAATTGAATATTTACAACACTTGCGAACGGTGGTCCATATATTACATGCATATAATATAAATTTTATTGCAAATATCTTTAATTAGATCTATCCAGTGCTTTCAAGACATACGTGAAGTCAGGAAAAACAATATAACCATATAGAGAAGAAAAATATCATATATTGGACAAACATCGTTACATTACAACGAGGAACACATAATCAATATCACCATACAGAGAAGAAAAACATAACATATGTTGGACAAACATCGTTGCATTACAAGAGGAACAACATCCAACGTGTTACATTATATAAATATTTGGATAACTAAAGTAAATTCTCCAGATGCAATAGCATTTTCCTCCTTCCTTTCAACTTGTCACCCATATATCATCATCAATTTATCTTTTGAATCTACAAAAAAAAGTAAAATTGTTAACACAAGTTTGGAATAAATAACATCACATGATGCAAGTAGCAATACAGTAAGAGTCACGTACAAAGGTTGAAGGCCATGCAATTTTTGTTCCTTCCGCATTACCAAGAATGGTGCAGTTCTTCCGTTTTCGTATCAACTCTTCAGTTTTCACAAGTGCTGCATCGACATGTACAGCCCAGAATTGGTTTGTTATTTCAGCACCATCAAGTTTGTATTTTGGATCACAGCATACAATTGTAGCAAGAGCAACATCCTTGTTTCCGCTTAATAGGCTCTTCAAGAATACTTTAGTGCCTACCTGTTAGACAGACATAAATTTTGTATTGGTCTGCTAATGAGCATCATCCAGAAAGAAAAATAGAACATATATTTTATCAAAAAAAAGATGTAACAAGAATCAAACTAATGTAAGAAACATATCATTCACATCAAGTGAAGCTGGCATAACACAGCTGAACATGAGGAAATAATTTATAGAGAACAAATTATTTTCACATAATC
The DNA here is from genome assembly GCA_916181665.1 of Avena sativa. Classification (NCBI taxonomy): domain Eukaryota; kingdom Viridiplantae; phylum Streptophyta; class Magnoliopsida; order Poales; family Poaceae; genus Avena; species Avena sativa. Next base: position 453,714,854 of record OV702296.1, on the reverse strand, counting down.
ATGTATGCAATAAAGTTGGGCACTCTTACCGCCATTGAACCATGACCACACCAACTTAGTGAACCACTTTGTTGTTTCTACAAAGATACCATGTCGAATGTTAGTGACCAATGCAAAAATATATTATAAATAATATATTTAGGAGTTTGAGTTTACATTAGAAAGCACAACCGAATTAGCCCCTTTTGAGTTCTTGTTCTGGACATCATACTGATAGAAGTAACATCATAAAAATAAGCATTAGAGTATAAAGTTCGAACATAGATCTAAGTTTGATGATGCAAAGATACCTTGTCTGAAGTTGACACTCTAGTTACTCTTTGTTTCTCGCTGTGTTGGGGGATTGTTCTCTTGTTCTAGATTGTAATGCAACAATACCAACAAAAATGTTATACTTCAAAGGTCATAATGGTAGTAAGTTCCAAACAACAAGAGTGAACTAACATTCCATGCAGCAATACTTTTCTCCCCTTGTCGTGCATTGCCATTTTGAACCAACGTTTCTTTGTTCTATGATCAAGGAATACATCACAAGGTTTAGAAGAATAGAAGTGAGACATTATATTGCAAAAAAATTAAGCATAACAGTTTGATCATCAACAATAATATGTTCTAAAAAATAATTAACAAGTAAACCTTATCTTGAGCAGCAGGTTTATTTGATGAGTGCAGGTCCAGATCATGGAAACCACTCTGCTTGATCTGTAGTGAAAGGTAAGATAAATCAATAGTTCAATAAATTTGCGATTAGAATGTAAACCACATCTCCATATATAGAGTACCATCAAATTATTTGGCTCCTCAACCATTGGGAGTTGTTTACTAGGAGAAGTACCATATACTCTCTACAAACAGGTAAAGAAAATTAAAAGGTAAGAATATTTATAGTAGTGAATTTTGAGAAATTTATTATTTGATTCAAAATATACATACTTTCCTTTGGGGATTATTTCCATCTATAGGAGGATCATCTTGTAGTGGAGGCACGAGATCCGAACTTCTCTGTCATAGACCATGAAATTAGTTCTAAAAACAAATGATGGCAAAGTTTCTCTAAATTTACCTGATTTTGTTCTCTTTCCATGTTTCTTATCTTCTCTTTTAACTCCAGAGTTACCGCATCTTGATTCCTGGCATGTTGTCCTAATTTTTCCAACTCAAGGCGAAAAGATAGCATAGCTTCATTTGGTATATCCTCCAATGAACTGAAATGTGTATTCTGGAAGCGACGAGAAGTTGACACATCAAATACTTTGTTTGGATTAGGAACTAGTCCCAAACCATGTACATGACCAGACTTGTCATCTCCTAACACTCTATTCAGTGCATCTCCTTTCCATGCAGTCTTTCCTTGGCTAGTGTCTGCTAACTCTGGCTGTTTCTCTAAGATATCCTTCAACTCTTCCTAAACACAAGACGGAGTAAGTAAAAGCAATATATGAAATAGCATCATAAAGTAAGAATGGTTGAGAGTTGAGAAAATACCACATGTTCATTAATGTTCTTGTTATTCTTGCTTCTAGGCTTATGTGTATGGACGTACAAGACAGCCCTATGAGGATATTTCTTCTCGGGATCTTGTTCTCTCTAATAATACATGATTAAATTATTGAAGGAGTTGGTGACAACTTTACATCATATGAACAGAACACATATGAATATAGTTATATAAAGGTGTACCAATTCTTCTCTCATTCGAGGAAAGCTCTTTGTTCCAGCTGTATGTGTGGACTTCCTCTTTCCACAGTTTTCCCTATTTTGAGCACTTATATCCTACCAAAGAACAAATGGAAAGTATGCGTATATCTTTGTAATTTTGTGGATAAGCTAATTCTATAGAGGCAAATGCAAATGATAAACCAAATAAATGTCTATGTACCTTTGCTTTCTGGGTTGTCCAATTGTTCACTAGAGATCTCCACTGATCCGGACTCACAGATTTTGGACAATTGTGGTAATTTACTTCAATGCTCTTATTCTCATGAAAATTCTGTGCTTTCAGATCTGACTTATGTTGTCTCCATCGGTCTCTAATTGTTTTTAATATATATTGTTCCAATCGAGCAGGATAAAGGAACCTCATCTACATAATAATTAGAAAATAATAGATTAACTAAAATTTAAGGCAAAATATAAGAATCTAGTAAAAGATAGTCCATGTACTACAATTTACCTTTACTTGATCAAGTATAGCCTTTAAGTTTTTCTGTTCATTAGTTATTTTATCTCTTTCTCCTATCAGCAATCTCCAGTCCTTGTAGGACAAACTACACAAGGATCCATTCCTAGCAATCGTGCCAAGAAAATTTCCAAGATGATTAGCTTCTTTTCCAATTGGTTGATCTAAATCATTGCACTTAACCACAATTCTTTTCCCAATTGGAAGGTTCCAAATATCTTTAAGCTTTCTCTTCTTGCGCCCTTTTGTTCCTGTGGTTATAGCTGGCCAAGGTTACATTAACACAAAAAATGGTTTGCATGAAAATATTTGACTAAGAATTATCTCATATGAGGATTGATGATTTTCTGTTAGAATGAATAAGGAGTAGCTTCAAAATTACCTTCATCATTATTATCATCATCATCACAATCTGTGATGCCTTCTTCAACATTACTTGTTATTACTTGGAGATCGGATGATTCTGTAACTTGTTGATTACGAATCTGCTGTTCGATCTGTTCCTCCACCAAATATTCTTCATTGGATTCGACAACATGCATATTTTTCCTCGTCATATCTGATGCACCATGAAAATCATAACACAAAGTTAAACACCGTATAGTCATACAAGTTGTCTGTTAAATGAAAATTTACCATGTATCGCCTTACTCCATGATAAAGTTAGAATGCAATTTGATATTACAGATCATAGAGACGGTAGATAATTTTGGGTTTCAAAATTACTGGTTTTGTTTGTAAGCTTCAACGAAAAAATTCTATGCACTATAGATATCATAGACCTACTAAGATGAAAAAAATCAGACCCTGCAACGAATTTCCCGCCCACATCTCTGTCTGCCCCTTCGCCGGTGGCCTCTGCCACAACGACTTCACCGTCAGGTGGCGACACGGCGGTGCTGGCCACCTGGCGTCCCTCATCTTAGCTCTCGTGCTTCTCCATCTCTTCTCTAACCCTGACGCAGATCTACTAGACCGCAAGAATCTGAGGTGGAAATCCATCCATGCCGTATTCAAGAACTGCGGGTTAGTATTATGGTCTACTTGATCTAACTATTTGTATGCGCAAACACTACTGTTTCGTCACTAGGTTGCTAGCTCATTTTTATGGACCGAGTTTGCTAGCTCATTTTTGATGGATCGAGTGCAAGCCTGTCAATTTTCCAAGCTTTCAGATACTGAGACAAGGATGGATGCTGAAGGATGAATCACTGCTGCTTGTACAGATGTATTAACAGGGTTCTATCTGAATTTCTTCTATAGTATTTTTTCCTGCGAGAGAGGACCAGTTTGGTCTTGTACCACAAGGTAGACGATTAAACTAGCAGGTAAATTGATTAAGGCTGGCAGCAAATCAAGTGTATGTTCCTTCGTAGTATTGAGATGAAAAAAGAGTACAAGTAATCATTGAGAAATACTCAAACGTCCATCCTTAGATACGATCAGAGATTAGAGAGAGGAGGGCACTGACCTGAAGAATTCGCAGGGTCCGTACCAAGGCCGTCCGGTTGTGCCTGCGATGTTGATGGAAATTAAGTTAGTATATGAATGGGAAGAGGGGCCATCTGAAGAGGAGGGCGGCTTACCTGATGAACTTGTTGGGGGTGCTGCCCACACCGGCCTGCTGTTCCTAGGAGATCCATGGGAATTGACTTAGGTAGATCTGGGGTATGGATTATTAAAAGAGAAGGAACCGGAAGAGAGATAACCAACCAGATGAACTCCAAGGGGATCCTGCTGCCACACGGATGAACTCCAAGGGGATCTTGCTGCGGTGCTGCCACACCGACGAACTCAGATGGGATCCTGCTGCCACCGGCGGCCGTGCATATGCCCACCTGTGCGAACATAAATAAGGAACCGTTCTTTATGCGCTGATTTTGAGGATAGTTAGCTCGTGTAGTTCTGTTCCGTTCGGAGTTTTACTTGCTGGCTTCCTATGAAAGGTGGGGTCGTCGTACAATTAGCGCGGGTAACTAATTTTTTTAATAGATTATGGGCTATTTGGAGGGAAAGAATGGAGGGAAATAGCTCTAAAAAGAGAATGGAGGGAAATAAAAAGTGGAGGTAGAAAACGAGCGAAAATATGCGGGATCTCGAAAACAAGTTGTCTCGGTCGTATTCCTAGAAAATAAGTTGTCACTCAAACGTCATATATGCCAATTTTAAAATATTATCTATAAATTTCATAAGAGCACCTTAACTCGTTTGGGGTTTTCAGGTCCAATTCCGACACTATATAGCACCAGACAGATATAACCTTCAGCCCGAGAACGGTGTTCAGTTTCCGACTCGCGTTCCTAGACCGAGTTCTCGTATTTGGCCAAAATTTTGAACAAATACTGTAAAAATTAGACAATTATAGACGATTTTATTAAAATATATGCAAGTTCGTACATATTATGTCAGATTCGAAGATATATCAGAATTTTGACCGCAGTAGGCTAAGAAAAACTTAAAAGAACATCGAAATAAATACTAAATGATGTTGATGCCGATGCCGTTGGGAGCGCCGTTCACATGCCGAAGTGGCGATAGAACGACGTGTACTCAGCGTCATGGGTGTCGTCGTTGTCGCTCGGCGGTTGCGGTGAACGAGAGCTGCCCTGGCCGGCTTCGTTGCAGCGCCACGGCTGCGATGAGGGCCCAACCTTGTCTTCGGCATTGTCGTCGAGGACGATGAGCGGCGCGACTTGGTAGGCGCGCTGCCGGCGAGGCCGCGTACGGTCTGGCTCATGTAGACGCGGGATGCGATTGACCTCCCGCTTCACCGGACGGAGCGGTGTGGGGCACAACGATTGGGCTGGCGCCAAGCCGGATGAGCACGACAAGTACAGAGACGAGGGAGGAAGCCCGGGACCTCAAACCCGACAAGATAGTGGCTTGGAAGATCCAGCTCCGCCTCGCCGCCATGCGTCCTAACGACTCATCAAGGAAGCGCCACATCGGCTCACGTGGCTAGCTCCTCAAAACCGAGGAGGAGATTGCCCGCAGCCGCCCCATCGGCGCCAAGAAGCGCGCCGCACTCCGGTGGGTGAGTTCGCCGCACATGCCGACGTCGCTCCTCCCCTACGCCCCTACGTGGTACAGGGGAACCGCCTCGGAGGCGGCCTCGTCGCGGCCATGGCCCCCGTCTCCGTCGAGCTCAAGCTCCTCCGGGTATCGCAATTACGTGACACCCGGAGAGAGCGGCAGCTCCGACGAGAGCGACAGCGCCTCGGTGGCCCCGCGCGATTTTGCGGACTCTGACGAGGTGGAGCAGCGCGAGCCGGTGCGCCTTCAGCTCGGAGCGCGCGCACCTGCACGAGACCACCATGGAGAAGATGGAGCTCGTCGAGGTGCTCCGGCTCATCGAGCGCCAGGAGGCGGAGGAACGCGCGGTAGAGCGCCTCTGGCGCCAAGAGGCGGAGAAGGCCAAGGAGGCGGCGGAGCCTCCGGTGATCCACCTCGACTAGATTTAGCGGGCAATCACAGATTTAGCACCCCGAACTCGGATGCTATAAGGTTAACCATATCAGCGAGGAAGAGGGTGGGTCACGTGGACTTCGTGGTTTGTCGGACAAAAGCCCGTGTGGTGCCGGCAGCTACGACACTGGTTTGTCGGACAAAGCATGTGTGGTGCCGACAGCGACGACACTTCTCTCCAGGAACGCCAGGCCAATCTTGCAGGGGCAGTAGCGTTTGGCAGCGGCACGTGGTCGGCGGATCCAGGAAGCTTACCATGGTGGTGGTCGGCAGGCCGGATTGGCTCGACGGAGGTTCTCTAGCGCGCGGAGACCTCGACTGCACATGACTTGGGGGACTATCATGCGATGTTTTTTTAGATAGAATTCTAAAAAAAATCTACTTATTAAATTCAAATTGTTGCTAATTTTGCAATACATGTATTTATGGATTTCCCCTTATTCGAAAATACATGTACCATCAAAAAGAGAAAGGTTTGATCACGATTTCAGAAAATAATAGGGGTATATACACATTGTGACAAATATTAGGTTCAACTACTCTCACGCACAACTACAAATATGCTTTGTTCGACTGGGAAGAAAATGAAATCTCTAAATAGCAAATAGCTTTTAAAATAAACAATAATGGCATCATCATGTTAATTGATTCCAGGCTTTCAGATCCACTTCACTTCATGATCCAATGAACCTGCAGGTAGAAGCAAGAGTCCAATTAAATAATAAATTAATCTAAAAACAACTTGTGCCCAACTCACAATTTAAATAGAAGATGTAATTGCTTCTATAATTAATCAACTACTGAATTAATTAACTACTGAAGAAAATATAGCAATTGAATCACACAACACGCAATAAGCTAACCTTTATTGAGGTATTGCTTCATCAGGTACTGTTTCATCAGGAGGTGACACTGTTGGAGCATCTACGATAGCTCCCTCTATGTCTCTTCTTTTCCAAGTTTTTTTTTTGATGGGAAATATCAAAAAGCTCCAAGAACTTGCTGACATGATAAGGTTCAGTTTCTACATCATTCCACTCTTCACCCATTTCAAACTCATCTCGAGGCTTCATCTTCAAAACAACTGACCATCCATGATAAAGATGATCATCCACGTAGAATACTTGGTCGACTTGATTGGCAAACACAAAAGGTTCATCACATGCCTTTTTACCAGTGTGAATTTGGTGCGAAAAATTTACAAGTCTACAACCATACTTATCTATTTGCACACCTTTTCCTTCGGTAGGATCAACCCATTCACACTACTGACCCATAAAAGAATATTTTCTCCCATGTGGCAACCGCTTGGTCCATGCATTTGCACCACAAGGTGGACATGCGAATTCTCCATGCACCATATATGAAGCCAACATTCCTAAGGCTGGTAAGTCATTTATGGTCCACAACACGGCTGCTTTCAGAGTAAAAGTATCATTTTTGGATGCATCATAGGTGGAAATACCATTCAAAAATAGATCTTTCAAATCTTCTAAAAGGGGTTGCAGAAAGACATGAATCTTATCTCCAGGGCTCTTAGGTCCAGGAATTATTAAAGACAACGAAAGGTAAGATTCCTTCATGCATAGCCATGGGGGCAGGTTATACATGACTAAGACAACTGGCCAACAACTATAGCTAGACCTCAGCATCCCATATGGATTAAATCCATCAGTAGCTAGGCCAAACCGAATGTTACGAGAATCAGATGCAAATCCCATTTTTTCATCAAAATGTTTCCATGCCTTGGAATCAGCTGGATGACGAAGCACGCCATCCTTGGTGCGCTCTTCATCATGCCATCGTGCTAAAGCTGTTGTTTCTTTGCACATGAACAATCTTTTCAGCCTCTCCTTGATTGGGAAGTATCTTAATACTTTGCTTGGGGTTGCTTTCTTTCTTTCCTTTTTGGTTAACTTGGTTTCAGGTTGTTTATCTTTCCATCTAGAAGCCTTGCAGATAGAGCAAAAATCATCATTTGCTTTGTCTTTCCAGAACAACTGGCAGTTATTTGGGCATGCATGAATTTTTTCATAACCAAGGCCAAACTTTGAAACAATCTTCTTAGACTCATAAAAATTCTGGGGAAGTTCCTTTCCATTCGGAATAGCCATGTGCAGAATATCAAGTAGATCTCCAAATGATTTATCAGACCATTTGTTCATTGATTTTATATTAAATAAGAGCACAAGTAAGGATAACTGAGATAGTTCACATTCTGGCCATAAAGGTTTCTGCGATTCTTTAATCAATTTGTAAAAAAATTCTGCTTCTATATTTGGTCCATGTGGAAGTGGATCTGGAAAATCTATACCGTCTCTCATAGGCACATCATCATAGACTTGCCTAAGTGCATCATTAATTAATTGGTCCATATTAGCATTCATTCCTTCATTGCAAGGCTGTGGTTGCTGATCTGGTTGTTCTGATATAGACTCACCATGAAAAGCCCATTTGTCATAACTCTGAAGTATACCATTGCACACCAAGTGGTCACGGACATCATCTCTTGATAGTAAAACAGTGTGCACGCAATCTCCACATGGACAAAATATCCGTGTATCTTCCAGCTTATCTTTATATGCAAATTCTAGAAATCTATCTACACCAGCTAAATGTTCTGTAGTTCCTCTAGGATAACGCAATAACAACTTGATTGCTTGTAAATTCATTTTACACTGCATAAATATATCAGTAACATGTATGAGTTTCATGTGTAGTTCATTTTAGTGCAGTTTATTTGAGAACATAAATTCCAAATTTGGTGTCCCGTTGTGTTGTGCGACCATATCCAAGTAGATACCATCCACTAGAAAACTATAAGCTATCTAGTTAAAACAGGAGAACAATTATGTAACTTACAATATGCAAGTTTCTCTAGAAGCCTTATTTAGCAACCTGATTAATTCTATAATATAGAAACCTATCATCTTGCACATGTACTGTTTAATGAAAATATATGGAGAAGAATGGGGCATACCGGAAAGAACTTGTCCAAATCATGAAACATAGTAGTCTAACTACCCCGATTGATTCAGTTAAGATGGAGAAAATAAATCTTGACATGTACAACTTTGCATGAAATGTTAAGGTAGTCAGTAGTGAGGATAATACAAGTAAAATTCGAGAATTGAGAGAAACGTCTCCTGACATGTACGAGGCTTAAATTGGGGAGTATGGATGAGCATTAGAGATTTTATCCAATGTAATTCAGAGTACAATTCATTATTCATGGTTTCATGTCTTATAATGAAGGCATATTCTAGAAGCGAAGATATAGGGCTGTTTAATGACTCCCAGGACACCTGGTTTTCCCCTACACCATTCAAACTTTTTACTAATATTCAGCAAAATAGTGGCTGCTGAACCATAGGTCATATACGGGAAGTATATTTAGAAAAGAATTAACTGCCTGTTCTTTGATAGAACACCAGAACACCACACATAATTGTTAGATTGATTCAAAGAAAACAAGCCCAGTGATATTTCCAATACAGCTGCTCAACCCAACGCCTGAATCTGGAGTAGCAGGGACAACACGTACTTACCCAATATGAAATTAAATTATGCATCCTATATGAAATTTGATACTAATTTGGTTCACCCAGTTGTGGAATCCTTAATCCACCACCACATCAATTTCAAATTGGGTAAGAGACGATGGATCGAGTGAGGATGGTACTGGCCTGAATACCTGATGAACTTGTTCCTAAACTGTCGACACCTGCCTCATGTGCCTGGGATGAGACCCCTGCGAGTTAGACCAGGGTTAGAGGGACTGGGAGAAAGATGATGAATCAGGGGGGACGCACTTCTGACCTGATTACTTGCAGGGGTGATGTCCACACCGCCCGAGTTTGAAGAGAGGGGATCAGGAGAGGATGGCGCAGACTCGATGAAGTTGTAGCGGCACTGCCGCCATCGGACGGATGTGGATGCAACGATCGATGAATCGGAATATTAGGTATTGGGAGATATCAGCCCTGATGAACTCGGTCAGATCCTGGGATGCCTACCTGCCGTACGTTAGAGAGGTCGGAGTTGTCGGGACTTGATCTACCTGACGTGGGGATATAGAGAAGAAGAATTCTAACTATAGGAATAAGATGACAGGTATATAAAATTAAGTGTTTTGGAAACTGTACAAGAAAATGTGGAAGTTGAGTTGGCCAGAGGGTAGATTCCCCATACGTACTTGAAGGTCAAGGTCAAGGGTTCTATTCTCGTATAAGTTATATTTTCTCTCATATTTTTTCTGATTTTTAAAAACATTGGTCCGTTGCATAGAAAAAACTGCCAGGTCATAAATTTGCAACGACGATAGGATTCTAGTCATAGAAAAAGTTGCAACACATATAACACAACGCATTATATCGGTTGCTGTATGTACAGTGAAGAACGGATACTGACTACAACACGTTGTATCTGTTGTTGTATGTAAAGTGGAGCACGGATATGGCCAGCAACACATGTATTTGTATCTATGAAAAAGAATTGCAACAAATATTTGAATCGTTGCAGACTATGTATTGCATTAAGGGTGGTTCTCTTGTAGTGCAATGGTGGGCACCACGCCACGCCGCCCGCTCTTCCTCCACGTCTTCCTCGTCGAGGTCTTCGTCGCCTTCGGCCCGCTTCTCCCCGTACTCCACACCGTCGTCGCGCTTCTCGTCTATCCTCGCGCCGATGAAGAATGAGTACGAGGAGGCTCCTCCGTCACGCCGGCGCCCTGACAGCGCTACAGTTAGAGGCCGGCGCGAGCGATCACCTTCCCATGGCCGCATGCGCCTCGCTGCGCCCCAGCACCAGGTGAAGAAGGAGTGGCCGTCGCCGCCGGAGTACTAGGCGGTAGACCTCCAGCTGAAGATCGACGAGGACCCGGAGGAGTTCCCGGGCGAGCGTGTCGTCGAGCGCGCCTCCTTCAAGGCCGTTCCACCAACGCCGGACGCGTTCGCGAAATCTTGGTCCACGGACGAGTACCGACATGAAGAGGCTGAGCGAGCGCGCCGCCTCGGCCTGTTCATCGACCTCGAGGGCGACGACGACGGGCCCGACTGCTTGAGCTGGGGCGGCGATCCGGGCCAGGGCTGCAACACCATGCCGCCGCCAAAGCAGGAGCCCAGCGATGACAACGACTACGCAACGACGATGTACCGTCGCCTTGAACTAGGAGGTCATGGCCGGGGCCGCCACTAGGGTTTAGGTTTTTAAATTTTTTTGTACAAACATGTTTGAACTGCAGTGATATCAACGTGTTTTCGTATTTTCAAGAATTTTCAAATATTTGAATATTTTGTATGGGGGCACGGCTAGGAAGCAGTGAACACATTCGGCGCCCCCCATACCAAAATCAGGCCGTGCCGGACGCCGTATGGGGATGGGCGCGGGGGGGGGGGGGGGGGGGGACGAGTGGAGATGCTCTAAGTACTAAGATAGATAATGAATACATTGACTATCTCAGTGAGCTAGATGTCGGGGTGACTCCAATGAGTTCACAAAAATGTGTGTTTGGCTCAATTACAAACGAATAAATGAAAAAAAATATTGAGTCATCTCCTAATTTTGTTCTTTCATGTACCCACAAATAATAAGTTTTTGAGGACCCCTATTAATGGGTAAAACATCATATATTTAGTGATACAGATGAGCACATGACCACCATCTTATACACATAATTAGACAACGTCGGCATGACTCACTTGAAGAGCTTTGGGATTGACAAAGATACCAACCGACTCGCTACTTATAAGGACGCCAACTCCTATATGGACGAGTTCAACGCAATAATATTTTATATTTTGTTCATGTGCAAAGCATTGCACGAACTTAGGCCATTCGGCTGGTTGTACAAAGATACCACAACGGGAAAAAGTTTTGGGCTACAGAAAACTGGTATGTTACAAAAATATTTGTGTTCAGTTCACAAGTAGTTTTGTTGTGGTCCATTAGGTCATATGTTCGTCTATATACAATTACAAGGACATCGTGTGAAAAAGATATTTTGATCAAGCTATAAAACTAATTACACATAGATGAATGGGTCCGACGAGACAACCATGCTACCACTTAAAGTATAGCACAGAAAATAGAGATAAATAATTTTGAGATGGTATATGTTTTATTCTCTAGAGAATGTTTAGTTATCCTTTCTATAATGTTGTGTGTTTTCGATGTGTTTACAAATTATACATAGGATCATACAAACGGAATTTCAAGGATGCACACAATCAATTAATAAAATGGAAAAGGAATGACAACCAACTGTCCATTCCTAGAAAGCATCAGCATGGATCACCGTTGATCTTCAACTCAAATACCTCTTTTGACAACATCCAAACAACACCATTTTTCTCCAAAGCAAAGTTTCCAAACAGAAACACCACACACGACTCTCCGTTATTTCAACCAATCATTGAAGGGTATATCAAGGAGTTCCAGTCATACAATATGGCTATATAACCATATTTTTGTACTGAAATACGATAAATATTTGTAATATTATTAATTTATTTTCCAAACATAGAGACGCCCTCGCATTTGCAAGGGCCACCATGCTAGTTGTGTTGTCCTCCCCCATGAAATCCAGGGATCGTTGAGCCCCAGGCTGCCTCTTAGTCATGATCACCCCCATATCCTTCCTTATCAGCGCTGGCGGATCCGAGGTAGCAGCTTTACCATCCCCGAGATTGACTTTCGTCGGGCTACCCTCTGTAGCTTCAGTAGAAGTCGTTTTCCTGTTCTCTTGGACTCCACGTCCCCCTCGACCTAGCCCGCGGTCGCGGCCCGCATCGCGCCTGTCAAGACCCACACCCCCGCGCCCACCACGGCCACCAGCAATTTCTCCAGCACCTGGTGTCTGTCCTATCCTTTGCAAGTCAGGTGGCAATTGAGATTTTCTTGTATCAAATAGGCTTCTAATTGACTTTTTTCATATGCAAGCCAGTTTCCAACCGAAGAACATTTTTGAAAATTTTGCATCCAAATTTTTCCTAGGTTGAAATTGCTAGTGAGTTAAATGTTATAGATGAGAAAAAAACAGTCTTGAATTGTCTTGAAAAATAATATAGAAGCATCTCAACTGGGAAAACAAAAAGAGCCCATCAACAAATGGACCGGGCAGCTAATCCGGACAAAAGAAAAGGCCTAACAGGCCACCATGTGCGTGTGTGCATCGTGAAAAGGAGAACGCCAGACTATCAGGATCCAATGCGTGCACGCATCGTAATCGACGAGGGGATTAAAAGATTATGGGAATTAACTTTGCTGACACGGCTGACTGAGAGTTTGTCTAATGCTCAGTGAGCTGAGCCTTAAAGAGACCCTTAACTTAATCAAGTGACTAGAGAGACTTTAGCTTAACTGAACATTGGAACATAATGCGTTGTTTTGCTAACAGTGATCGATCAGCAATTATCCTGTTTAGCACGAGTACGTTCTTCGTAAATTTGTTGATGAACTAACTGTTCATCATGCTTAACTGAGTTTTTTTTTTCAATTGCAAGAGGGGTTTTAACTGGATATATTGTTAGTTGCAAGTGGGGTTACAACTGAAGTTAGGTTTTTCGGTTACAAGAGGGTTTGTGACTGGATATATATTCTGTTGCCATTTAGGTTGCAATTGAGATATTTCAGTTGCAAGAGGGTTGTAATTGGATATGTTTTACCATTTGTAGGTCAGGTTACAATTGATATCTTCTAGTATCAAATAGGATTGTAACTGAGTTTTCTCAGATGCAAGCGAGGTTCCAACCGAGGAAAAACATTTAAAAAAATCAATTTCACGTCTTATTTTTTTCTAGGATAAAATTGCAAGTGAGTTAAATGTTATATATGAGAAAAAAACATTTGTTGAATTGTCTTGAAAAATAAGATAGAAGCATCTCAACTGGGAAAACAAAAAAAGTCCATCAACAAATGGATCAGCGAGCTAATCCAGAAAATAGAAAAGGTCTAACAGGCCACCACGTGCGTACGTGCATCGTGAAAAGGAAAAAGGCATCGTAATCGACCAGGGGATTAAAAGATGATTATCGGAATTACTGTAGGAAAAGGATACTGGGGATCGAACGAAACCATCCCCGCGCCGTTGCTCGCTCGCTCGCTCGCTCCCGGACGCAGAGTCGCAGGCCACCACGGGCTTTCCGCTCCCCTCAGCTTCTTTCTCCTTCATCGACGCGCGCTGCCGTTTTTTCCCTCCCGTCCTTCACTGCTGACGCGCCGCCGCCCGTCCGCCTCTGCAATTCCGGCTGCCGCGCCGCCACCCGCCAGTGCAGCTCCGGTTGCCGCCCCGCCATCCGTCCCTGCAGCTCGCCCATCGCCGGCCTCCACACAAGCACGTCAGGGCCACGCCATGGGTGCCTCTCAATCGCGCCGCCGTGACCGCGAGGGCTCCCACCTCCGCACGACCCGCACCGTCTCCTAGTGTTCCCGCCAGCGAGCCCTTACCCTACCCCCAACTCCTCCGGAAACGAGCCGGCCGCAGGTGCTCCGGCCGGGGCTGTCGACGACAACCCTCTCCCCATGAGACCCGTCTGCTCCACCGCTTCCTATAGCACCGTCCATCTCTGTAGCCTTTGCTACGGTCATTTGCTACCTACGCGACAGTCATTGCTACACATGCGGCACTGGGCACTGCTACCTGCGGCGAGCGGCCTCTCGTGTGCTACAAACGTTCCTTGTTTTTGCTAAAATAGTACAAATTACAACGTCTTCGATGTATAGTCTCCGACAAAGTTGTTTTTTTTTGCTACATTTTTGCTACATCTTTTTTCTAGTTTTGCTACAACGTGTAAAGTTTTTGTTACAATGTTTTCGGCAAGGTCTCCCGGCGAAAGTATCCGGCGAAGTCGTTTTTGCTACATTAGAACAAACTTTTTCTACAAAGTGTCCGACGAGATCTCCGGCGAAACTCTAGCGAGATCTCCGACGAAACTCCGGCGAGGTATTCGACGAGATCCGGCGAGGTGCAGATGGCGGCAGCATCGATCTCCATAGGGCAGAGACGGCGGCGTGCTGGTCCAGGCCCTCAATCTCCCTGAATAAGGCCTCCGCTTTCCTCTTTGCTGGTCCGATTTCTCCGCATCTCCACCTCCTCTCGGCCGGCCATGGCGGCAGGGGAGAGGATGTTGGATGTGGGGCTCCTCGTGGCCGGCAGGGAGGTTGGAGTGCTGCTCCTGCTTTGGTGCTCCGGCGTGGCACCAAGTGGGCGTTGAAGGACGGCTCCATCAAGCTTCAGTGGAAGAAGAAAATGGGCTGCTTCTAGAGGGTGTGCTCCTTGAATAACTACGTCGGTCTCGCTTCGGTGGTGCCAAGTTGCTGTGCAGCGGACGCTCTCCTGGTCGGCTGTGGTAGCGGGGGGAGGGGCGAAGTGGCGCTTGGTGTGGTGCGGTGTTCCTCTTGGCCGACCGTGGCGGCGAGGAGGAGGAGCAATGCGGCGCAACTATCTCGGCATCGTGCAGTGGGTGTCTAAATAATGTTTTCGTCCGGGTTCTTCTCTGGGCCGCTCTTCTTTGCCCGCCTCCTCCCACCCGTGGCAGGTATGGTGACTATGGCGGGCTTGTTTGCACTGATGGTGCCGGTGAAGAACCTTCTGTTGCAGGATTCTTCTGCTCCTCATGTCTTCTTCGTCCTCCAGTTGTCACAATGGTTGCGGTAAATGGGGGCGATGACTGGGTAAGCAACAGCATTAGGCGGCCGTGGAGTTGGGATGCAATTTTCTTGAGCTTCACCTCGGCGGCGGGTTTCAGCCGTCCGACATTCAAGGCCAATGTTACTTGGTCTATCCATAAGCAACTGAAGGGTTTCGGCCAATTTTCAACCTCCTTTGCGAGGCCCCTTTCGAGGTTAGCTGCCGCATACCTCGTCTGCGCGAGAGCAAGTGGTTTCGTCCCCGCCCCCGCGCATGACGGCGTCGTGCCTGACCTCCGACTCGGTGGTGAAGAAGAGGAAGGACCGGTTTGGTTTGTATTTTCTTTTAGTGAGGTCTTTTCTACAAATGCTAGGGACCTATGTATTATTTATTTTATGGGGTCCTTTGTAATCCTTTGTAACTTTCACCACTTGGTTCATATGTGATGCTTCCAGTCCCTTCGGGGCACTCCGTTCCAAAAAAAAAAAAACTAACTATTCATCATGTTTATTTGCAATCTGAAGTGGCATCATGCTTATTAGCATCCAGACCCAAAAAAAACTAAAATGAATCTAGAGAAAAACGAGTAAAATACATAACCACCTCATCCAATGTTTCATGGTTGTTTCGCGGAGCTCCCTCGCCGCCGTTCAGCCACGCACCGCTGAAGATTAGATTTCAGCGAGGACTCCATGAGTGCGAACCGGCCGCGCCGTTGGCGCCGACCATGGCGCGGAGTACTGGACTACTGGTGCATACCGTCAGGCACGGCCGTGGTGGCGCTGCCGGTGCAAGTAGAAGTAGTAGCAGCGGTGGCACTGCCGGTGCAAGTAGAAGTAGTAGCAGCGCTGGGCGCCGTGGACGTGGCGGACCGGGACGACATCCCTCCTGCTGCTCCCGTGGTGTCCATGGGCTTGGCGCCGCGCTTGGACTTGCGGCTCCCGCCACCGACCGGGATGTTACGGAGATCTCCGCCGCGTGTCCAGTAGTGGCGGCAGGCACGGCAGAAGTGACGGGGTTGGGAGAAGGAGCAGTTGTTGAAGTAGCAGAACTTGGTGTTGGTGGAGTCGCAGCGCGGACACTTGAGCCCTGGCTCCGGCTGCGGCTCCCGCGCCAGCTGCAACACCGAGACCGGCTTGTTCGGCCAACCGACAAGGTCTCCTTCACTACCGCCTCCTCCTCCACCAGCCGTGGCCATTGATCCGACCTGAGGATGAGGATTGTTGTTGGCTTCTCCTCCTCCACCACCAGCAGGCGAGGGGGGAGTAGTGATATGGGTATTAATGGCTAGTTGCTGCAGCTGCAAACTGGAGCATATAAGGAATTAAGCATGCATCAGCCAAGATGTATATAGCGTATATGGTGCAAGAGTATATCTCCAATCAGCAAACCGTAGCTAGCATATATACTCCCTCTTGTGTGTGAACATCTTCTTTGACTGAATATATAATTAAGTCCTCCAAACCACTCCAAAAACAAGGTCGCTCCCCTCCTGACCCCTCCTGACCTAACCTCCCGGGTCACTCCCGCTGGGTGATCCCGTAGGTCCTCCATCGCCGCCTTCCAGCCTCCCGCTCCCCGATCCCGCTGTTGCCGCCGTCTCCGGCGGTGGTGGCGGCGGCCGTCCTGCTGAAGGCGGAGGGCAGGAGGGGACGCGCCCCGTTTTGCGCTGAGGCGGAGGGGCATGGTGGCGGCGCGGCCACGCAGGGCGGTTCAGCCGGTGCAGCTGCGGCCTAAGTTTCCGGCGGGACGGCGAAGAAGAGGCGGTGGAGTGCTGCTGTTGCAATCAACGGTTGCCAGCGCGCGATGCGATTCTTCTCCTGGGCTGCGGTCTGGTCCTCCTGGATTGCAATCTGGTCCTCCTAGATTGCGATCTAGGCTAGAGGAGGCCGAATTGGGCATCTGATGCGATCTTTGCAAAAGTGCCTTCCGGCTGCCTTCTTTTTTGCTGCCTTCTTGCTGGATCTTGACGGACAGCGTGGGGGTTGCGAGTGATGCGAATAAGGGTGGAGGTCCTGGGGTTCCTTTCGGTGCGAAGACGGAGATCTGCTTGCTGCCTGCGCTTGATGATCTGTCTGGAGTGGCGAGTTCCGGAAGGCTCCGCCGGCGAACTCCCATGGACGACTATGCCTAGAGATT
Source organism: Avena sativa (assembly GCA_916181665.1). NCBI lineage: Eukaryota > Viridiplantae > Streptophyta > Magnoliopsida > Poales > Poaceae > Avena > Avena sativa. The sequence goes on along the minus strand of OV702296.1, from coordinate 453,697,443 downwards.
GCTGAACCGGACTGAATTCGGTCAAGCGTACCCATGTTTTTTCTAGCCGTTTGGTTTCACGGAAGCGTTGCGAAGCTTTGGTATCTGTTACCATCATGTGTCATGTCTACGACGGTCCATGGTGAAGTCAGATACGGATAATGTCAGGAAAGCTGACATCAGTGTAGCGATGGTGATTTGAGTCTTTGTGGCGACGAGGAACTGGCTGCATGATCTGTGACTCGTAGCAGCGACTGTTTATGGGGGCGACAATACAGGAGTTCCCAGTCTTACCTTGCATGGTGAAAATCGAAGGTCTGGCCTTAATTGTTTATGTCCGGCAATAGCCTTGTTAAACGCATTGTTTTACGAGTGAGGAATTTCTCCAGGGTGAAAACCTATGATCTTAGATCTAGCGACGACGGTGCTTGTGCACTGTTTCTTTCTTGAAGGCGTCGCTATTGGAGCGGTTGGACTTCTGGTGTTGTTCTGGTGATGTTAGTGTCGTTGCTTCGAGGAATCGATCTTCGTAGCGGGATTTTTCTTTTTTTTTAATTTTTTTCTGGGCTAATGTGCATCCGTAAGGCCGCTAGGGCATGCGTTATTGCAGAGGCTAGGTGTAATTGATATCTCTTGATATTAATATATACTATTTAAAAAAAATTAAGTCGGTAGAAGAACAGTTTGATATGCATACCTGCAGCTCGTTGGGGTTGGTGTTCCCGCAGCTGGATTAATCTAGAGAGAGTCGTTGGGAGGTCTTTGGCCAAGTTGAGAGATAGTGTCTGCAGCAGGGTCATAATAATTAGTAAACGTAAGCAAAGGGGGGCCAGACAAAGTGAGTGGGGGAAAACACGGTAATCCAGCGTGATTCCAGTCAAACACAACCTAGGTTGTGGACCTAATTAATTTGTCTTTTTCATTGAACTCTAGCATGGCTCGGACTTTGTTCCTTTGTTTTTAGAGACCGGCCCGCGTTTGGATCTCAGGATTGCAAACGAAGAGCATTCATGTGATATTTTTCTTAATTATTTTGGAGGAGGTCTAACCTGGTGGAAAAGTTCATTTTTACTTTTTAAATGCATCTTTCTTCTTACGGTAATCAAGTAACACCCAGTCTCAAAATTATTGCATTTTTCATATGGTTTATCCAAAGTCTTCCTTCCCCCCCAACTCCATTATTTCTCTTTCTAGTAGGATTCGAGATGTCGCGGTATTCTAATCATATGTCTTTTTTTGTTTTGACATTTTCATAATGTTGCATTCCCAATGGCCAATGGGCCAAAATATACAGGATATGTGACAAAAACAAGTGAAAAGTAATAACAATCTTCAAATGTGGATGTATACCATAATTTGAATATACTATATTAAATCTATTAACTTCTGAATTTTTTAGTGAGTTCCGTTTTAATCCATATACTCCAATTTTTAGATGTTTGGTGATTTGATCACTGATCTTGTGTAATATGCCTAAAAACATGGTAGTGGTTTCAGGCATATACACATGTGTGCAAACGCAAGACAGATGGGCAAATAAACATGGGAAGTACCTACCTATACAAATGATGAATGAACATTGAAGTTGTGTGCTATCACATTTCCACCCAGAAATGCCATGAGCGAGTAGGCACTTTCACCACTCAACTTGGCAAACATTACATCCAAATCGAGAGAAACTTTTGGTTGACTGACCAAGAAACCAAGCACGAAGCAAACAAGTGCAAGACCAGCAATGCATGTATTTAATGTTCTAGCCATCTTATATCCTAGAATGGGCACAAGAAGAACCATATGTGTATAAGAACTTGAGAAGGTTCCAGCCATCTTCGAGTACAAGGTTGAACCCCATTGCTATTCCTAAAATTTGATATAGCCAATCCTCACCATCAGACCATCAGAATTTTAAAAGTTGGGAACCAGTCAAATCACATGCTTTTCTTATGAATCTAAAAGCCAATGCTATAAATGCCATAATTTTTGTTTTATCAACGGACCAACATAATCAACAAATTCAGAGACAGAAAATATTTGTAATCCAGCACAAGTATTGCAGTACTACATCTATGAACATGGAACTAGTGCATTGACAGTAATGCATGGAACTAGTACCCCAACTCCGGTACTCCTTGTCATACAAGGAGTAGTATGATTGAAGACTGAACATAGAACTGAAAATTCAGTAAATTCAATAACTGCTCCTAAATTGGGAGTACTTTGGGACATCCCATCCTAAATTACACGAGAGTATGTCAGTTGATCAAAACCCTGATCTTCTGGTTATAATAAGAAGTTAATTATTGAGAAAATAAGATATCATGAAAGGTGACTTAGAATATTCTGCTATAAGGAGTACATATTTAACTGCTATAAGGAGTACATATTCCAATGTTTGTTTGAGAATGCAGACATATGTGGATGAAAATTATTGTTACAAAAAACAAGGAAATGAAAACACAGTCAGTAACAAAGAGCAAACAGGACCAGGATATCAAGTGCACGCATCAAGGGCTATATATGCTCAAGTGTTCTTGGCATGACTGCCTATGTGTGTGCGTGGTACATTTTGACCCTCGGAAATAGTTTAAACTTACTGTACGATCATCAGGTTGCATTACCCCTTTCTATGCTCCTCAAAAAGTGAAACAGGGTTTGGGGTTCACAACCTTTATTCTGACTGGCTCAAACAAAGAGTTTAACAATTATTGCAACATTTGGACATAACTCTCAATTTCTCTTCCATTTGCTAGCGAGCCAATTCAAAACAATGCTCTTAATTTGGAGTACTAGTTCAATTATTACTCCTAGAATTCCTATGGGCTCCTTTGATTTGCAGGAAACATGTAGGAAATGCATAGGGATAGGAAATTTTTCATAGATGCCACTATTCACTCTTTTGATTCATAGGAATGACACAATGGAAAACTAGAGGAAAATTTCCTCCAGAGCTCACTTTCAAGGCAAAACGTCAAGGAAATGAAAAATTCACTCACACCTCATTCTTTGAATCCTATGCACAAGGAAAGAGGAAAGTTTTGCACCTGCCATCCTTTCCTATTCCTTTGATTCTCCTTTCCTATGAATCAAAGAGGCCCTATTAGAGGAAAAACTGCATCTGGTTCAGTTACACTCTGTAGAAAAATGCCCCTAGAAAAATCGTAGAAAAAAGGTAACCGAAAAATACCTATCAGAAGCCTTATCTCTGATCGTATAGCTGGTATTTGCAGAATTCCTAGATCTCAAAATGTAGCTAGTCACTTGTTAGCACAATTTGGTAGATTAAATAACCATTCTGCACAATGGCTTGGGTCAGGACCAGAATCTATTCTGGATTCTCTCATTAGGGACTGTAACAACATTGTCATTTGATTAATACAATTCCTTTACCCCACAAAAAAAAAAACCCTATCAGAGCAGCCTTTGCACATCGGTACATACAGAGAGACATGACACAAAAGCTGTTCACTCAGATTGAAATATCGGTGCTGATGTAAGGGAGAAATAATATAAGAGAGAGCAGCAGAGAGAGCGCTACCTCAAGGAGCAGTTTCTGCTTCTTCGCTGCTCCAGCGTCGCTGCACGCAAAACAAGTGCCGGCACGTAAAAATTTCATCTTTCACCTTGTGGTCGCTGGCGCAGTCACTGCAGGAAACGGTCCTTACAGGCCGTCGGCTCAGGCCCATAAGCCGTCGGCATAGACCTTGCCTGACGGTCGCAGCGTGGCCGTCGGCGTAGCCCACGCAGGCCCCACTATGCACCGGCCTGAACGACTGACGCCGTTTCGTCTACGGCGTCCCTACGACGACGGCTACAGCATTGACCTATACCACCACGTGGCGGGACTAGGTCAAGCGTCCACACTTCTACGCCGACGTGAATGCCATCGGCACAGTCCGGACGTGCCAGCATTGACCCTACGTGGAAGCACCATGCCAAACTACGCCGACGCCGTCGGTGTAGTTTTACATGATGTGCTGACCGCACAGCCATCGACATAGCGCAGACGCCGTTGTCGTGCCGTCACGGACCGGCCTCCTGGGCCCACGCCCGGCCGATCTACGCCGATGGGTCCGTCGGCCCACCGTAGTCTACGCCGACTACCCTCGTTTGTCTACTACGCCGACGGCTATCCTAGGCCGATGACCCGTTTGCTGGCCCGTCTAGCTCCGGTCGCTACGCCGACAGCACCGACAAAAGGCCGTCGGCGCCTTGAACGTTTCCTGTAGTAAGTGGGGGTCGAAAGGAAGAGGAGATTCCTCCTGGGAGCAGGGCCGCGGCAAGGATCTAGATAAAGATTCCAGCATGGGGGGCTAGAGGATGATTCCGGTGGCGACGTGGAGGGGCCGTGACGCAGAGCGACATAGGGGAATGAGCAAGGGTTGGGGATGAGCGACGTGAGCGGGACGGTCCGTGCGAGGGTAAAACAGGAAACTCCGCGTCAAAAATTTCAACGTGGAATGCTTAAACGTCTTACAAAAGTGAACGGAGGGTCTACAAACTTAGAAAAAGTCAAGTCAATTATTTTGTTTGAGAAAGAGAGAGTATGAATCAAGAGAAAAATGAGTAAAATACATAACCACCACCGTCCATTGTTTCATCTTTGTTTCGCGAGGTTCCTTCTTAGCCACACAACGCTGAAGATTACTCCAGGGAGATTCTAGAAGACACCATGAGTGCGAACTGGCCGCTCTGTTGGCGCCGAACATGGCGCGTAGTACAGGACTACGGGTGCATCCCGGCAGGCACGGCCACGGTGGCGCTGCCGGTGCAAGCAGTAGCAGTGCTGGACGTCGTGGACGTGGGGGACGACATCTCTCCTGCTGCTCCCGCGGCGGCCATGGGCTTGGCGCCGCGCTTGGAATGGCGGCGCTCACCACCGACCGGGAAGTTACGGAGAGCTCCGCCCCGTGTCCAGTAGCGGCGGCATGCCCGGCAGAAGTGGCGGGGCTGAGTGAGGGAGTAGTTGTTGAAGTAGCAGAACTTAGTGTTGGTGGAGTCGCAGCGCGGACACTTGAGCGCCGGCTCTGGCTGCCGCACCGGCGCCAGCTGCGCACGCTCCAAGATCGACATCAGCCTTTTCTGCATGCCATCGTCGTCTCCCTCAACACCATGTCCTCCTCCACCTCCTGCTCCAGCAGCCGTGGCCATTGATCCGTCCTGAGGATGAGGATTGTTGTTGGCTCCTCCACCACCGTACCACCAGCGGGTGAGGAGGTAGTAGTAATATGGGTATTACTCGCTGGTTGCTGCAGCTGCAAATTGATGCATATCAGGAATTAAGCATGCATCAGCCAAGATGTATATGGAGTATATGATGCAAGAGTACATCTCCAATCAGCAAACCGTAGCTAGCATATATATACTCCATCTTGTGTGTAAACATCTTCTTTGTCTGAATATATAATTAAGTAGCTAGAAGCACAATTTAGTATGCATACCTGCAGCTGGTTGGGGTTGGTGTTCCCAGCAGCTGGATTAATCTAGAGAGAGTCGTTGGGAGGTCTTGGGCCAAATTGAGAGATAGTGCCTGCAGCAGGGTCATTAATAATTCAGTAAAGAGAAAAACGTCAGTTTGGTCTATGAAGTTGCCGTGGATGTGCGTTTTGGTCACAAACTTGCAAATTGTGAATTCCGGATCATGAAGTAGCCACGCGCGAGCATTCTAGTCAGACCATGACGGCGCTGTCGAAACAGCCGTTAAGACAGCAAAGTCACACGTGTGGGGCATCTCTGAAGGGTTTCGCAGCATAGTAAATCAAAATTTTCTACGAAAGCGAACAGAGGGAAAGCCAAGATCTAATCTAGAAGATACAAACAACGAGAGAGATTGGATTAGATCTACAAACAACGAGTACTTGATACCTGTTCCTTGGTTTTTCGCACTATCCACATCCGGGAGGCCTTATGGACCCCCCTGAGCCAGAGCTTGATTCATTTCTATTTCTTGGGGCCACAAACTAGTTTGGGGTTTTATTACTATCCTGTACTTATGCCATGTTTTACTGCTTTATTTACGATTGTGCATGGAGCACCTGTACTGTTTAGGATCGTGACACGTTTTTGCTGTATCGACAAGCCCAGTCACACTTTCGGGTTCCCAGTCGTTTATAGCCGTCCACACAAACCCTGGGTTCGTTCCGGAGCCGGCCAACTTCGTTGCGGATAGCTTAGTGGGGTGGCCCCCTGAAATATTTTATGAATCCAGTGATCGCTTGGTCGTGAATGCCTCGTTGGGTTTTGAGTTGGTTTTTCCGAGGTTGATCGAGTGTGTGTTGCTATTTGTGCACCCCTGCAGGGTAAAACTTTCTGAAAGCCGTGTCCGCGGTTATGGACGACTTGGAGCACAGTATCTCGATCATATACAACCATAACTAAAGTGGTGCTATAAATTTGACTTAATATGTGACTAGTAATCAACTTCACTACAATGGAATGGATAATAAAAATGCCAACAACTGGTGGATCTGTGGTGATCCGTGTCATACTATACCTGCCTAGTAAGTATTGCAACTCCAATGGAATGTGATAAAAGTGCCAACAACTGCTTGGTTTTGGGATTCCTCAGGACAATTATTGAAGGGTTTCGCAGCATAGTAAATCAAAATTTTCTACGGAAGCGAACAGAGGGAAAGCCAAGATCTAATCTAGGAGATGCAAACAACGAGAGAGATTGGATTAGATCTTCATACCCTTGAAGATTCGCACAGCGGAACGTTCGTCGGAACGTGGGTGATGTAGTTGTACTCGCTTCTCCTCCTCGCGATCCGATCCGATCTAGCACCACAAGTGGCGGTGCCTCCGTGAGATGCACACGTGCAGCACCTCGACGTCTCCTCCTTCCTCGGACCAGCAAGTAGGGTGGAGAGATGGATTGGATCTACAACACGACGGCGTGATGTATATGGTGGAGAATTTCTGCAGCAGGGCTTCGCCTACAAATAGTCGGGAGGGAGAGTGGAAGGCAGCAGGGCTACTAGAGCTTTGGAGGAAGGTGTGTGTGTAAAGGGGGAGGGGGCGCACCAGCCCTCTATATATAGAGGGGGTGGTGGCGGCCAGCCCTAACCCCTCCTCCAAGCCTATCTCTAGTTTAAACGATTTAAACTCTCTCCTTATCTAGATAACCCTATCTCTAGTTTAAACGAATTTAAACTTATCTAGGATCGGCTGGGCCCTATGGGGCCTTGTGCCCCTGGCCCAATGCGGCCAGGACACTCCCTCATAGGCCCATGCTCCCTCCCGGAAGGTGGGACCACGTTGGCCCCCTTCCGGAAGGTTCTAGAAGCTTCCGGTACAATACCGATTAATCCGGAACAATTCCGAACTCCAAAAACAGCACTGCCTTATATGAATCTTATTCTCCGGACCATTCCGGAACCTCTCGTGATGTCCCGGATCCCATCCGAGACTCCGAACAAAAACTCATAAACCAAGTGTCCAATCTATCCTAGCGTCGAGACACGTTAAGTGTGTGACCCTGCGGGTTCGAGAATATGCAGACATGATCTTCTATCAATAATCAACAGCGGGGTCTGGGCACCCATATTGACTCCCACACATTCATCGATGATCATATCGGATGAACCACGATGCCAGGATTCAATCAATCCCATATATATATTCCCTTCGTCTCGCGATATTTTACTTGCCCGAGATTCGATCGTCGGTATCATCATACCTAGTTCAATCTCGTTCACAGCAAGTACTTTACTCGTTCCGTAATCCAATATCACTTTGTGATTAACTCCTTAACCACATGCTTGCAAGCGGTGTTGATATCGATTACCGAGTGGGCCCGAAGTATATCTCTCCGACTTGGGAGGGACAAATCCCATCTCGATACATACAACCCAACAGATACTTTCCGATCACCTGAGAGACACCTTTATGATCACCCTCTCATAGGATGACGTTTGATGACCTCAAAGCTTTCTTCCGATACCAGGGAGTTGTATTATCTCATGGTCTAAGGAATACAATATTTGACATAGGAAAAGCTTCGCAAAGGTGAACACAATGACACGATCTAATTGCTTCGCTTAGTTTGGGTCTGTCCACCATATCATTCTCCCAATGATATGATCTCATTATTAATCGACAACTCATGTCCATGGCTAGGAAACCTTAACCATCATTAATCAATGAGCTAGTCCATATAGGCGTACTAGGGACACGGTGTTGTTCACAAACCACACAAGTATTAAAGTTTCCGCTTAATACAATTCTAGCATGGAATATAAACTTTATCATGAACAAGAATTATAATAATAACATCTTTATTATTGCCTCTAGGGCATAATTCCAACAGTCTCCCACTTGCACTAGAGTCAATAATCTAGTTTACATTTGGCAACAATCTCACACCCATGGCACTGAGGTGCTGATCATGTTTTACACGTGGAAGAGGTTTAGTCAATGGATCTGCGACATTCAGATCTGTATGTACTTTGCTGATCTTCAGATCTCCATCTGCTATATAATCTCGGATTATATGAAACTTGCGGTTGATATGCTTGGTCTTTGGATGATATCTTGGTTCCTTAGCGAGTGCTATGGCGCCAGTGTTGTCACACAATATCTCCAGTGGGTCCAATGCACTTGGAACCACGCCAAGCTCAGTGATGAAGTTTCTGATCCAAACTCCTTCACTTGACGCTTCTGCAGCAGCCATGTATTCCGCTTCTACTGTAGATCCCGCGATCACGCTTTGCTTGCAGCTTCTCCAGCTCACAGCTCCTCCATTCAAAATATACACGTATCCTGTCTGAGATTTATGATCATCCTTGTCGGTGTCGAAACTAGCATCGACGTAACCTTTTACGACGAGCTGTTCATCACCCCCATAGACTAAGAACATTTCTTTAGTCCTATTTAGGTACCTTAGGATGTTCTTCACGGCTGTCCAGTGTTCCACTCCTGGATCACTTTGATATCTGCTCGTCAAACTAAGAGCATTGGACACATCCGGTCTAGTACACAGCATGGCATACATGATGAAACCTATGGCCGAGGCATAAGGCACTTTGCTCATAGCTTCCCTATCATTTACCGTAGCTGGACACTGAGCCTTGCTCAATATCTTACCTGACAACATAGGCACTGAACCTTTCAATGCCTTATCCATTCTGAACCTTTTCAGAACTTTGTCTAGGTATGTACTCTGGCTTAAAGCTATCAGGCGTCTTTGTCTATCTCTATAGATTTTGATGCCCAATATATAAGCAGCTTCACCTAGGTCTTTCATTGAAAAACACTTGTTCAAATAACTCTTCACATCGTTAAGCATGCTGATGTCATTTCCAATAATCAATATGTCATCCACATATAGTACCAGAAACGTCACCGAGCTCCCACTCACTTTCTTGTAGATGCAAGCTTCGTAGCAATTTGGAACAAATCCAAAGCTCTTGATCACTTGATCAAAACGAAGGTTCCAACTCCGAGATGCTTGCTTCAGTCCATAAATGGAACGCTGAAGTTTGCATACTTTATCAGCATCCTTAGGATCGACAAAACCTTCGGGTTGCATCATATACAACTCTTCATCAATGTTGCCATTGAGGAAAGCAGTCTTGACATCCATTTGCCATATTTCATAATCATGAAACGCAGCAATTGCTAATAAAATCCGAATGGACTTAAACATCGCTACGGGAGAGAAAGTCTCATCGTAGTCAACACCTTGAACTTGTCGAAAACCATTTGCTACAAGCCGTGCTTTATAGACGGTAACATTACCATCTGCGTCCGTTTTCTTCTTGAAGATCCATTTGCACTCAACGGCCTTTCGGTCGCTAGGAGGGTCCACCAAAGTCCATACTTGGTTTTCGCTCATGGATCCCAATTCGGATTTCATGGCTTCTAGCCATTTCTCAGAGTCTGGGCTCATCATCGCTTCCTCATAGTTCGTAGGTTCACTGTCTTCTACTAACAAGACAGTCAAGACAGGGTTGCCGTACCACTCAGGAGGGGCACGCGACCTTGTCGACCTGCGACGTTCAGTAGCAGCATCATCCGAAGCTTCATGATCCTTGTCATTTGCTTCCTCTATTGTTGGTGCAGGCGGCACTGGAACAATTTCAGGTGCTGCGCTACTCTCCAATTCAAGAGAAGGTTCAATAACCTCGTCTAGCTCTACTTTCCTCCCACTCACTTCTTTCGAGAGAAACTCCTTCTCAAGAAAGGAACCGTTCTTTGCGACAAACACTTTGCCTTCGGTTCTGTGATAGAAGGTATACCCAATAGTTTCCTTAGGGTATCCTATGAAGACGCATTTCTCCGCTTTGGGTTCGAGCTTGTCCGGCATCAACTTCTTGACGTAAGCTTCGCATCCCCAAACTTTAAGAAACGACAACTTAGGTTTAGCACCAAACCACAGTTCATACGGTGTCGTCTCAACGGATTTAGATGGAGCCCTATTTAAAGTGAATGCAGCGGTTTCTAATGCATAACCCCAAAATGATAACGGCAAATCAGTAAGAGACATCATCGATTGGACCATATCTAATAGGGTTCGATTCCGGCGTTCAGACACACCATTGCGCTGTGGTGTTCCGGGTGGCGTGAGTTGTGAAACGATTCCACTTGCTTTGAGATGCGTGAGAAAATCATAACTCAAATATTTGCCCCCACGATCGGATCGTAGAAACTTAATCTTTCTGTTACGATGGTTCTCCACTTCATTCTGAAATTCTTTGAACTTTTCAAACGTTTCAGATTTATGTTTCATTAAATAGATATACCCATATCTACTTAAGTCATCGGTAAAAGTGAGAAAATAGCGATATCCACCGCGCGTCGAAACACTCATCGGTCCGCATATATCGGTATGTATGATTTCCAACAAGTCCGTTGCTCGCTCCATCATACCGGAGAACGGGGTTTTGATCATCTTGCCCATGAGGCATGGTTCGCATGTGTCAAATGATTCAAAATCAAGAGACTCCAAAAGTCCATCAGAATGGAGTTTCTTCATGCGCTTTACACCAATATGACCTAGACGACAGTGCCACAAATAAGTAGTATTATCACTATCTACTTTGCATCTCTTAGCCTCAATGTTATGGATGTGTGTTTCATCCATTTCGAGATTTAGAAGAAATAAACCATTCACAAGAGGTGCATGACCATAAAAGATGTTAATCATATAAATAGAACAACCATTATTCTCCGATTTAAATGAATAACCGTCTTGCATTAAACACGATCCAGAAATAATGTTCATGCTCAACGCAGGCACATAATAACATTTATTAAGGTTTAAAACTAATCCCGAAGGTAAAACTAAGGAGAGCGTGCCGACGGCCATCACATCAACTCTTGATCCGTTGCCAACGCGCATCGTCACCTCATCCCTCGCAAGCCGCCGTCTATTCCGTAGCTCCTGTTTCGAGTTACAAATATTAGCAACTGAACCGGTATCAAATACCCAGGCACTACAACGAGGGCTAGTAAGGAAAACATCAATAACATGTATATCAAATATACCTTTGATGGTGCCAGCCTTCTTGTCCGCTAAGTACTTCGGACAGTTGCGCTTCCAGTGACCCTTGTCCTTGCAATAGAAGCACTCAGTGTCCGGCTTGGGACCAGACTTGAGCTTCTTCTCAGCAGGGGCAACGCGCTTGCCGCCGCCTTTCTTGAAGGGCTTCTTCGCACCTTTACCTTTCTTAAAGGAGGGCTTGTTGACCATCAACACATGATTATCCTTCTTGATGTCCACCTCCGCAGCCTTCAGCTTTGCGAAGAGCTCGGTGATCGTATCAGTGGAACCAATCTGATTATGAGTCACTACAAAACTTTTGTAGCTGGGAGGGAGTGATTGCAGAACCCTGTCAATCTTGAGCTCCTATGGAATCTTGCAGTCCAGTTGCTCAAGGCGTTGAGTGTAGCCCGACATCTTAATGGCGTGCTCACTAACGGAACTCCCTTCCTCCATCTTGCAGTTAAAGAACTTCTCAGAGATCTCATATCTCTCAGAACGGGCCTGAGTCTGAAACATGGTTTTCAGCTCTTCGAGAATCTCAAAGGGCCCGGGATAGTTTTCAAAACGATTTTGAAGTTCCGGTTCCATAGCAAACAACATGGTGCTCTTAATCACACCATAATCATCTTTGCGCGACTGATAGACAGCTTTCTCATCAGCCGGCGCAGTTATAGCAGGGGCGTCACCTAACGCTTTCTCAAGGACATAGTCCTTTTGACCGCCAGAGAGAATGATTCTCAGATTGCAGAACCAATTGGTGAAGTTAGACCCATTGTTCTTAAGCTTTTCTTTCTCAGCAAAAACGTTGAAGTTGAAGTTGGACTTGGCCATGTGATCTACAGTATTTGCAAGTACAACTTAGACTATGTTCATGATAAATAGTTCAACTTAATCAAATTACTAGATGAACTCCCACTAAATTCAACATCCCTCAAGTTGTTTAGTGAACACGATCCAAATTCACCACACCTAATCCGATCATCACGAGAAGAGATGTGGTTTCAATGGTGGACAACGAAGTGTCGATCATATCATTCATATGACTCATGCTTAACCTTTCGGTTCTTGTGTTCCGAGGCCATGTCTGTACATGCTAGGCTCGTCAAGCTAGACCCAAGTATTTCCGTGTGTGCAAAACTGGCTTGCACCCGTTGTATGTGAGCGTATAGTCTATAGCACCCGATCATCATGTGATGCTTGGACACGACGAACTTTCGCAACGGTGCATACTTGGGGAGAACATAGTTTTTATCTTGATCTTTAAGTGAGGAATCATCTTATAATGCTACCGTCGCGATCTAAGCATGATAAGATACATAAAAGGATAAACATCACATGCATATAACTTTATGTGACATGGTATAGCCAATCTTCGCGCAATGATCTCCATCTTGTGCATTCCGGCATGATCTCCATCACTCCATCATGATTGCCTCCACCACGAATAGCAACTACAACTATTGCTAACTACTTAGCGATAAAGTAAAGCTATTACATGGCGTATAAGAAGTTGACTCGCAGGTCATACACAATTATAAAGACAACCATATGGCTCCTGCCGGTTGTGTACTCATCGACATGCAAGTCGTGAAACATTAAAAAACATGATCATCGCATACAATATACATATCACATCTTGGGCCATACCATATCACAGAAAACACTCCCTGCAAAAACAAGTTAGACGCCTCTACTTTGTTGTTGCATGTTTTACGTGGCTTATGGGAGTAGATGCTAAGAACGATTCTTACCTACGGAAAGCCACAATGGTGATATTATGGTTGCAAAACTCCGGTGTTAATCCCATGACAACTATAGTGATAGAAACTGACATCCACCAGCCGCATGTGTGGTACAAGCCACACGTCAAGTGCGGAGCCGGTCTCGCGAACGACGTCGCGTAAGGTTGGCCTGGACCGCTTCAATCTCACTATCCCGCGTCATAAGAAGAACACAAACAAGAGGCTTGCAACAGAAAACATCAACGCCCGCAACAACCATGTTGCGTTCTACTCGTGAATCACATCTACGCATAGATCTAGCTCTGATACCACTGAAGGGTTTCGCAGCATAGTAAATCAAAATTTTCTACGGAAGCGAACAGAGGGAAAGCCAAGACCTAATCTAGGAGATGCAAACAACGAGAGAGATTGGATTAGATCTTCATACCCTTGAAGATTCGCACAGCGGAACGTTCGTCGGAACGTGGGTGATGTAGTCGTACTCGCTTCTCCTCCTCGCGATCCGATCCGATCTAGCACCACAAGTGGCGGTGCCTCCGTGAGATGCACACGTGCAGCACCTCGACGTCTCCTCCTTCCTCAGACCAGCAAGTAGGGTGGAGAGATGGATTGGATCTACAGCACGACGGCGTGGTGTATATGGTGGAGAATTTCTGCAGCAGGGCTTCGCCTACAAACAGTCGGGAGGGAGAGAGGAAGGCATCAGGGCTACTAGAGCTTTGGAGGAAGGTGTGTGTAGGGGGGAGGGGGCGCACCAGCCCTCTATATATAGAGGGGGTGGTGGCGGCCAGCCCTAGCCCCTCCTCCAAGCCTATCTCTAGTTTAAACGACTTAAACTATCCCCTTATCTAGAAATTCTATCCCTAGATTTAAACGAGTTAAATCTTATCTAGAATCGGCTAGGCCCTATGGGGCCTTGTGCCCCTGGCCCAATGCGGCCAGGACACTCCCTCATAGGCCCATGCCCCCTCCCGGAAGGTGGGACCACGTTGGCCCCCTTCCGGAAGGTTCTAGAAGCTTCCGGTACAATACCGATTAATCCGGAACAATTCCGAACTCCAAAAACTGCACTGCCTTATATGAATCTTATTCTCCGGACCATTCCGGAACCTCTCGTGATGTCCCGGATCCCATCCGAGACTCCGAACAAAAACTCATAAACCAAGTATCCAATCTATCCTAGCGTCGAGACACGTTAAGTGTGTGACCCTGCGGGTTCGAGAATATGTAGACATGATCTTCTATCAATAATCAACAGTGGGGTCTGGGCACCCATATTGACTCCCACACATTCATGGATGATCATACCGGATGAACCACGATGCCAGGATTCAATCAATCCCATATATATATTCCCTTCGTCTCGCGATATTTTACTTGCCCGAGATTCGATCGTCGGTATCATCATACCTAGTTCAATCTCGTTCACAGCAAGTACTTTACTCGTTCCGTAATCCAATATCACTTTGTGATTAACTCCTTAACCACATGCTTGCAAGCGGTGTTGATATCGATTACCGAGTGGGCCCGAAGTATATCTCTCCGACTTGGGAGGGACAAATCCCATCTCGATACATACAACCCAACAGATACTTTCCGATCACCTGAGAGACACCTTTATGATCACCCTCTCATAGGATGACGTTTGATGACCTCAAAGCTTTCTTCCGATACCAGGGAGTTGTATTATCTCATGGTCTAAGGAATACAATATTTGACATAGGAAAAGCTTCGCAAAGGTGAACACAATGACACGATCTAATTGCTTCGCTTAGTTTGGGTCTGTCCACCATATCATTCTCCCAATGATATGTTCTCATTATTAATCGACAACTCATGTCCATGGCTAGGAAACCTTAACCATCATTAATCAATGAGCTAGTCCATAGAGGGGTACTAGGGACACGGTGTTGTTCACAAACCACACAAGTATTAAAGTTTCCGCTTAATACAATTCTAGCATGGAATATAAACTTTATCATGAACAAGAATTATAATAATAACATCTTTATTATTGCCTCTAGGGCATAATTCCAACAATCTCTAGCTGTAATGCCGCGGAAAACCCCTTGATCATTTTTGCTGCTAGATTAAATTCAATCATGTAATGGATATTTGGAGCAGGTTTAAATTCAGTTATTTAATGGATATTTCTAGCATATTTAAATTCGGTTAGATTTCAGTGTTGTGATTTATATTTCAAGCATTTTAAATTCAATGATGTAACATCAGGCTGTAGATAAATAGCAGGTATGACCATATAAATGTTTGCATGGTCTACTCGTAGATAGTAGATAGTACATAGATATTTCAAGCATTTGATAAATTTGATATGCAAATGTTTATCTTTTTTACCTGGGTTGCTCAGGTTAGGGACGGAATAATGAGCTGGGAGGGTGCTTTTTGCATATTATCCCGTCACCTGCCTTAACACAACAACACCGACATGCCACGTCATCAAGTTTTGGCATGGTTTTGACGGTGCCGTCACGGACTGACCAGAATGCATATGCGTGGCAACTTCGTGATCCGGAATTCACGATTTGCAAGTTTGTGACCAAAACTTAACAACCATGGCAACTTCATAGATCAAATTAGCGTTTTTCTCTTAAGTAAACGTAAGCAAATGGGGCCAAACAAAGTGAGTGGGGGGAAAACACGGTAATCTACCCTGATGCCAGTCAAACACAACCTAAGATTGTGGACCTAATTAATTTGTCTTTTTCATTGAACTCTAGCATGGCTCCGACTTTGTTCCCTTGTTTTTAGAGACCGGCATGCGTTCCAAGTCCAAGTTCAACCAACAACCAAAACCAATTGTGTTTTTCACATAAACTATTGTGCATTATAATCCTAATTAAAATTTCATCTTCTTAGCCTTTGGATCTCAGGATTGCACACGAAGAACTTTCATGCGATATTTTTCCTAATTAGTTTGGAGGAGGTCTAACCTGGTGGAATCGTTGAGTTTGAATTTTTCGATGCGCCTTGCATCTCACTCTAATCAAGTGACATCCGGTCACAAAATTAATTCATATTTCTTATTGTTTCTCCAAAGGCTTTATTCCCCAATTCAATTATTTCTCTTTCTAGTAGGATTCGAGATGTCGTGGTATTCTAATTATGTGTTGTTTTTGTTCCAACATTTTCATAATGCTGCATTCCAAAGGGACCCACAAATAAATGACATGTGATACAAAACAATTAAAAAGTAATAATAGTCTTGAAATGTGAATGTACACCATAATTTGAATAGACTATATTAAATCTATTAACTTCTGAATTTCTTACCGAGTTCCGTTTTAATCGATATACTGTAATTTTCGACATTTGGTGATTTGATCACTGATCTAGTGTACTATGCATAAAAACATTCTAGTGGTTTCATGCACATACCAGTTGAGACAGAGGAAAAAAGAAAACTAAACAATAAATAAATAAAGTTATTTGGAATAATGAAGGAAACTATTAGGGGAAATTGTAAGAATGGAATAAATTTATAAATACTATGGAAATACTTAATTGTGGAAAAAAATTCTTTGGCATGGGGGGAGAGAGAGGAAAAGAGAGAAAGCGATGCGAAGGAAGAGCCAAAAACTTTCTTTCAACTTCTATTGTAGGGAAATTATAGATGCATGTGGATTAATATAAGGGTGCCCTCTTTAGTTCAACAAAATGAACTAACTTCTCCAATGAAATCCTTATTTTGGAGAAGTTAGTTCACGGTTTTTACTAAAGATGATAGATGGTACCCTAAGAGCATATCTAGTGGATTGTCTAAATTTGGTAGTCTCTATCTCCATATAGACACTGGTGTAAAAAGATTCTCATTTAGAGAATCACAACTTTTTATTGGCTAGTCTAAATTTAGTAGTCTATATTTCCAACAGCTACACCTTCCAACGGCTACATTTCCAAGGGCTACATTCTCAATGGCTATATTCCAGTTATATATATACCACCTCTTCCACCTTTTATCCAACATTTCTAGTTGTTCCTTCTCTCGTTTCTCCCCCAATTTCCTCTGTCTTCTCTCACAATAGAATGATGAGTGGAAACATTTCCTCTTTGGATATGCTCGTGGATTCATCGTTGTCTTAATCTGGCGACGACGAACTCATTCTTGCAGCCTTCGCGGAGCGTGAGGAGGAAGAGCAGGGAAACAGTCGACGCCATGGGGGTTCCAAGCATGGATGCCAGACAATCGATCGAGCAAGAGATGCAGGGTTTGTTTTACTCTGGAATGACCACTTCAAAGAAAATCCTCGCTATCCCAAAAACTTATTTTGGCGAAGGATCGTAACAATACATTACTTTATGTTTGCATGTTTTTCACCTCTATATGTTATTTAAAATTTTACGCACAGGTTTAGTATGTCCCGTAATTTGTTCAATTACATAGTTGAAACTATAACTCAACATGATAACAATGGTTATTTTACAAAAAAAAGAAGTACTTGTGGACTACTTGGGTTACGTCCATTGCAAAAGATAACCGCGGCAATGCGGATGCTAATTTATGCGGCAATGCGGATGGTGCCGATGAGTACATCCAGTCTGGAGAAGCTACTAATTTAGAGGCTTGCAAGAAGTTTGTGCTCAAAGTTTAGGGTTTAGGGTTTCAGGCACAAACCTGAGATCTCCAAATGAGAAGATACCGCTAGATTACTTGCAATAGCAAAGGAAAGAGGATTTCCTGGTATGTTAGGGAGTATAGATTGTATGCACTGGACTTGGAAAAAATGCCCAAAAAATGGCATGCCATGTTTAAAGGTCATGTCAAAGATCCCACAATGATCTTGGAAGCAATTGCTTCACAAGATCTTTGGATTTTACATGTTTTATTTAGTTTACCGGGGTCTAACAATGATCTGAATGTTCTTGAATGTTCTTCTGTGTTTACAAAGCTAGCTAAAGGTGAAGCTCCAGAAGTGAATTCTACCATCAGGGGTCATCAGTACACATTGGGGTATTATCTTACATATGACATATATCCACGATGGGCAACATTTGTAAAGACCATACCATCTCCACAAACAAGAGAGAAGAAACATTTTTCCAAAAAACAAGAGGCACCATAAGGAGTACGTTCTTGGCAAATTTGTTGATGA
The DNA here is from genome assembly GCA_916181665.1 of Avena sativa. Taxonomy (NCBI): domain Eukaryota; kingdom Viridiplantae; phylum Streptophyta; class Magnoliopsida; order Poales; family Poaceae; genus Avena; species Avena sativa. Next base: position 453,679,129 of record OV702296.1, on the reverse strand, counting down.
ACTAACTGCTCATCATGTTTATTTGCAATCTGAAGTGGCATCATGCTTATTAGCATCCAGGAGAAAAAACTAAAATGAATCCAGAGAAAAATGAGTAAAATACATAACCACCCCATCCAATGTTTCATCTTTGTTTCGTGGGGCTCGAGTTTCCCTCGCCACCGCTCAGCCACGCACCTCTGAAGATTAGATTTCAGAGGACACCGTGAGTGCGAATTGGCCGTGCTGTTGGCGCCGAACATGGCGCGTAGTACAGGACGACTACTGCTGCATTCCGGCAGCCACGGCCGTGGTGGCAATGTCGGTGCAAGTAGTAGCAGTGCTAGACGTCATGGACGTGGTGGACGACATCTCTCCTGCCTCTCCTGAGGCGGGCTCGGCCGTGGCGCCACGCTTGGAGTGGCGGCGCTCGCCACCGACCGGGAAGTTACGGAGAGCTCCGCCGCGTGTCCAGTAGCGGCGGCAGGCGCGGCAGAAGTGACGGGGTTGTGAGAGGGAGTAGTTGTTGAAGTAGCAGAACTTGGTGTTGGTGGAGTCGCAGCGCGGACACTTGAGCGCCGGCTCCAGCTGCTGCGCCGGCGCCAGCGGCGCACGCTCCCAGAACGACATCAGCTTGTTCGGCACACCATCGCCATCTCCTTCAACAGCATGTCCTGCTCCACCTCCCGCTCCAGCGGCCATGGCCATTGCTGATCCCTCCTGAGGATGTGGATTGGTGTTGGCTCCTCCTCCTCCACAACCACCAGCAGGCGCGCGATAGTAGTTGTGATATTGGTATTACTGGACTGGCTAGTTGCTGCAGCTGCAAATTGAAACAGATCAGCCAAGATGTATATGGAGTATATCTCCAATCAGGAAACCGTAGCTAGCATATATAATCCCTCTTGTGTGTGAACATCTTCTTGACCGAATATATAATTAAGTAGCTAGAAGAACAATTTAATATGCACACTTGCTCAGCTAGTTGGGGTTGGTGCTCCAGCAGCTGGATGAATCTAGGAAGGCAGGAGGCAACATCATGGTGTGTATGTGATCTAGAGAGAGTTGTTGGGACTTGGAAGGTCGTTGGGAGGTTGAGAGATAGTGGAAGAAGCAGGGGAAATGGAGTCAGAGGAGGTCGTACTACCAAGGAAAGAAACGGAATTATTGGAATGGTAGCTAGAGGAGTGAGAAAAGGGAGAAGGAGACAGAGAGTAGTAGCAGAGATAAATTAGTGTCCAGAGCTTATCGACACATAAAGGATATGCACACGGAGGTGGCAATTCGGCTCGTAGGTGCAAATACACCTGTTATGAGAAAATATAATTTGTAATATAAAAAAATCGAAAAAACATTGTACATATACATTTGAACATTTTATGCTGGTTCACAAGTTTTTGGGATGAAAGAATATTTTATATGTCATGTATAAAAAATAACAAAAAATGTCACGTGAATAGCCACGTGATATTTTTTGTCTTTACCAACATAAAATGTTCGAATGTAAATGTAGATTTTTTTTGAATTCTTTAACATTTCGAAATATGTTTTCTCACAATAGGTGCATTTGCCCGAAGTGAATATCCATATGCACACAGCCAAAAAGAAATAGAAAAAGGTCTCTCTCGCGGGCTCGCCTTCTCTCTTGCTTTTTGTGATTTGGAGCAATATAAACAGTTTCTATCGAATCACCATCTCGCTGAACCGAAACGTCACCCTCTCCTCTCGCCTCCCTCCAAGGCGACGGGAGAGCAAACCCTAGCCGCCGGGCCGCCGCCACCCTCCATCTCTTGCCCCGCACCTCGTCGCCTCCCGAGGCCCCGCCAACGAAGCTGGGTGGCGCCGATGACAGGGACGGCGGGGATCTAGGACCTCTCGCGTCCCTAAGCGACGTGCAGGAGGGAGGCCTTGCAGCGGGTTCCTGGAGGATGGCGGGCGAGCGGCGGCACGGTCTGGTGGTTCGATGGCGCAGTGGAGCAGTGCTGGTGGTGGCGTGGTCGGCCGCGGCGGTGGGGCAACCTTGGCTGGCGGTGGCGGGTCGGGCCCGTTCTGCCCTCACTGCAGGCTGCGGTCGTCCCCAGCTTCTACGTGGGCTGCGGTCGTCGGCATGGTGGGACTGCTCACCGGTGCTTGTCCTGCTCGCGGATGGGGAGGAGCTGGTGCTCTGCTAGCGGGCGTGGTTGGTGTGGCGGACGACGCAGGTGGGGCGTGCCCGGCGACGGGTGGAGCGGGCTGAGTGCGGCTATGGCGTGGTGGTGGCGTGCGTCACCAGAGCGCGGTGGTGCTGGCGGCGCGGCTGCCATTGGCGGAAGGCCGGGTCCGTTATGGGCTTCGTTTGCGCCTAGAGGGCAGTGGTGGCGCGTGAAGGCCCAACTCTGGGTCATCGAAGTTGCTGCGGTGGAGGTGGTGCTGCAGATGGTTCTCGCGGCGGTGATCGGGAGAAGTTTTGCTCCGATGTTGCATCCTCTCGTCCTCTACGAGAGATGAATGGCGCCATGTGTTGCATCCTTCCTGGCGTCGGAGTTATGGCAAGGGCGAAGGATGGTGCTATGCGGAGGATGGCGGTGGCTGTGGTCTTTGATCCCGCTTGCGGTGGCGGCTGCCCGGGTTCTCTTCTTTCTCCCGGGCAACGGTAATGATCCGGACGGCAGCTTTGGTTGCAGGGACGGGGATCCTAGGCGTGGCAGCGTGTGGGATGCTGGGTCTGGCTGCCCCTTCCGGAGGCTTCGGCGGCGGACGTGTAACACCCTCAAATCGGCCCTATGCAAGTTTTAGCCCTTTCCGCCAAACCCGCATAGAAACGATTCAAGGACGCCCACCAGGCACTTTCGTGCGGGTGGAAAACGAAGTAATACCATTACACAACAGTCATCGATGTGACCCACAGAACAGATATATATACAACACGACTCCACGAGTCAAAAATACAGATATACAATACAAAGATCCAAATCACATTGAAAACGTTACAACGTCCAAGTACGGACAAGATGTAAATTGGGCTAAGAGCCCTGAAGGATAACCAATGACGTCCATAACCCTGCCCAGGCCAAGCCGGAAGGGTAACCCTGCTAACGACGTCGATCTCAAACCTGCTAGAACAAAAGGGGTGCCGACAAAGGGCAAAGGGAAAAGAGGAGCGTCAGTACTGAGGCCAGTACATGGCGAGGCTAGAATTCGGCGGCTCTCGCCTACATAGGTATGGTGGGCTGAAGCGGCAGCGCAGCGGCACTAAACCACCTATAGAGACTCGAAACAACTAGCGGTTATCAGAGAGGGATAAGAAAGACCTATTCGGATCCAACCTGAAACTAACACCAAACAAACCCATCCTGGTATTTCCCCCTCGAGAACAAACGAGGAAGTCGGACCGAGGAACTCACACAGTTGGCAATTTTACTCATTCCGTTATATTTGCAGCACTTACTAATCACATATAGATAGCATGAGTCATCCTGAAGCATAAGTAGTGGGCAGTTTTAGTTAACATTCCGTTGTAGTTGGAGCATTTACTAGCCAGATATAATTGTTGGAATTATGCCCTAGAGGCAATAATAAAGATGTTATTATTATAATTCTTGTTCATGATAAAGTTTATATTCCATGCTAGAATTGTATTAAGCGGAAACTTTAATACTTGTGTGGTTTGTGAACAACACAGTGTCCCTAGTACGCCTCTATGGACTAGCTCATTGATCAATGATGGTTAAGGTTTCCTAACCATAGACATGAGTTGTCAATTGATAATGAGATCATATCATTGGGAGAATTATATGGTGGACAGACCCAAACTAAGCGAAGCAATTAGATCGTGTCATTGTGTTCACCTTTGCGAAGCTTTTCCTATGTCAAATATTGTATTCCTTAGACCATGAGATAATACAACTCCCTGGTATCGGAAGAAAGCTTTGAGGTCATCAAACGTCATCCTATGAGAGGGTGATCATAAAGGTGTCTCTCAGGTGATCGGAAAGTATCTGTTGGGTTGTATGTATCGAGATGGGATTTGTCCCTCCCAAGTCGGAGAGATATACTTCGGGCCCACTCGGTAATCGATATCAACACCGCTTGCAAGCATGTGGTTAAGGAGTTAATCACAAAGTGATATTGGATTATGGAACGAGTAAAGTACTTGCTGTGAACGAGATTGAACTAGGTATGATGATACCGACGATCGAATCTCGGGCAAGTAAAATATCGCGAGACGAAGGGAATATATATATGGGATTGATTGAATCCTGGCATCGTGGTTCATCCGATATGATCATCGATGAATGTGTGGGAGTCAATATGGGTGCCCAGACCCCGCTGTTGATTATTGATAGAAGATCATGTCTGCATATTCTCGAACCCGCAGGGTCACACACTTAACGTGTCTCGACGCTAGGATAGATTGGATACTTGGTTTATGAGTTTTTGTTCGGAGTCTCGGATGGGATCCAGGACATCACGAGAGGTTCCGGAATGGTCCGGAGAATAAGATTCATATAAGGCAGTGCAGTTTTTGGAGTTCGGAATTGTTCCGGATTAATCGGTATTGTACCGGAAGCTTCTAGAACCTTCCGGAAGGGGGCCAACGTGGTCCCACCTTCCGGGAGGGAGCATGGGCCTATGAGGGAGTGTCCTGGCCGCATTGGGCCAGGGGCAGAAGGCCCCATAGGGCCCAGCCGATCCTAGATAAGTTTAAATTCGTTTAAACTAGAGATAGGGTTATCTAGATAAGGGGAGAGTTTAAATCGTTTAAACTAGAGATAGGCTTGGAGGAGGGGCTAGGGCTGGCCGCCACCACCCCCTCTATATATAGAGGGCTGGTGCGCCCCCTCCCCCTTTACACACACACCTTCCTCCAAAGCTCTAGTAGCCCTGCTGCCTTCCACTCTCCCTCCCGACTGTTTGTAGGCGAAGCCCTGCTGCAGAAATTCTCCACCATATACACCACGCCGTCGTGCTGTAGATCCAATCCATCTCTCCACCCTACTTGCTGGTCCGAGGAAGGAGGAGACGTCGAGGTGCTGCACGTGTGCATCTCACGGAGGCACCGCCACTTGTGGTGCTAGATCGGATCGGATCGCGAGGATGAGAAGCGAGTACGACTACATCACCCACGTTCCGACGAATGTTCCGCTGTGCGAATCTTCAAGGGTATGAAGATCTAATCCAATCTCTCTCGTTGTTTGCATCTCCTAGATTAGATCTTGGCTTTCCCTCTGTTCGCTTCCGTAGAAATTTTTGATTTACTATGCTGCGAAACCCCTTCAGTGGTATCAGAGCTAGATCTATGCGTAGATGTGATTCACGAGTAGAACGCAACATGGTTGTTGCGGGCGTTGATGTTTTCTGTTGCAAGCCTCTTGTTTGTGTTCTTCTTATGACGCGGGATAGTGAGATTGAAGCGGTCCAGGCCAACCTTACGCGACGTCGTTCGCGAGACCGGCTCCGCACTTGACGTGTGGCTTGTACCACACATGCGGCTGGTGGATGTCAGTTTCTCTCACTATAGTTGTCATGGGATTAACACCGGAGTTTGGCAACCATAATATCACCGTTGTGGCTTTCCGTAGGTAAGAATCGTTCTTAGCATCTACTCCCATAAGCCACGTAAAACATGCAACAACAATGTAGAGGCGTCTAACTTGTTTTTGCAGGGAGTGTTTTCTGTGATATGGTATGGCCCAAGATGTGATGTGTATATTGTATGCGATGATCATGTTTTGTAATGTTTCACGACTTGCATGTCGATGAGTACACAACCGGCAGGAGCCATATGGTTGTCTTTATAATGGTGTATGACCTGCGAGTCAACTTCTTATACGCCATGTAATAGCTTTACTTTATCGCTCAGTAGTTCGCAATAGTTGTAGTTGCTATTCGTGGTGGAGGCAATCATGGTGAAGTGATGGAGATCATGCCAGAACGCACAAGATGGAGATCATTGCGCGAAGATTGGCTATACCATGTCACATAAAGTTATATGCATGTGATGTTTATCCTTTTATGTATCTTATCATGCTTAGATCGCGACGGTAGCATTATAAGATGATTCCTCACTTAAAGATCAAGATAAAACGGTGTTCTCCCCAAGTATGCACCGTTGCGAAAGTTCGTCGTGTCCAAGCATCACGTGATGATCGGGTGCTATAGACTCTACGCTCACATACAACGGGTGCAAGCCAGTTTTGCACACGCGGAAATACTTGGGTCTAGCTTGACGAGCCTAGCATGTACAGACATGGCCTCGGAACACAAGAACCGAAAGGTTAAGCATGAGTCATATGAATGATATGATCGACACTTCGTTGTCCACCATTGAAACCACATCTCTTCTCGTGATGATCGGATTAGGTGCGGTGAATTTGGATCGTGTTCACTAAACAACTTGAGGGATGTTGAATTTAGTGGGAGTTCATCTAGTAATTTGATTAAGTTGAACTATTTATCATGAACATAGTCTAAGTTGTACTTGCAAATACTGTAGATCACATGGCCAAGTCCAACTTCAACTTCAACATTTTTGCTGAGAAAGAAAAGCTTAGAAACAATGGGTCTAACTTCACCAACTGGTTCCGCAATCTGAGAATCATTCTGTCTGGCGGACAAAAGGACTATGTCCTTGAGAAAGCGTTAGGTAACCCCCCTGCTGCAACTGCGCCGGCTGATGAGAAAGCTGTCTATCAGTCGCGCAAAGATGATTATGGTGTGATTAAGAGCACCATGTTGTTTGCTATGGAACCGGAACTTCAAAATCGTTTTGAAAACTATCCCGGGCCCTTTGAGATTCTCGAAGAGCTGAAAACCATGTTTCAGACTCAGGCCCGTTCTGAGAGATATGAGATCTCTGAGAAGTTCTTTAACTGCAAGATGGAGGAAGGGAGTTCCGTTAGTGAGCACGCCATTAAGATGTCGGGCTACACTCAACGCCTTGAGAAACTGGACTGCAAGATTCCAGAGGAGCTCAAGATTGACAGGGTTCTGCAATCACTCCCTCCCAGCTACAAAAGTTTTGTAGTGACTCATAATCAGATTGGTTCCACTGATACGATCACCGAGCTCTTCGCAAAGCTGAAGGCTGCGGAGGTGGACATCAAGAAGGATAATCATGTGTTGATGGTCAACAAGCCCTCCTTTAAGAAAGGTAAAGGTGCGAAGAAGCCCTTCAAGAAAGGCGGCGGCAAGCGCGTTGCCCCTGCTGAGAAGAAGCTCAAGTCTGGTCCCAAGCCGGACACTGAGTGCTTCTATTGCAAGGACAAGGGTCACTGGAAGCGCAACTGTCCGAAGTACTTAGCGGACAAGAAGGCTGGCACCATCAAAGGTATATTTGATATACATGTTATTGATGTTTTCCTTACTAGCCCTCGTTGTAGTGCCTGGGTATTTGATACCGGTTCAGTTGCTAATATTTGTAACTCGAAACAGGAGCTACGGAATAGACGGCGGCTTGCGAGGGATGAGGTGACGATGCGCGTTGGCAACGGATCAAGAGTTGATGTGATGGCCGTCGGCACGCTCTCCTTAGTTTTACCTTCGGGATTAGTTTTAAACCTTAATAAATGTTATTATGTGCCTGCGTTGAGCATGAACATTATTTCTGGATCGTGTTTAATGCAAGACGGTTATTCATTTAAATCGGAGAATAATGGTTGTTCTATTTATATGAGTAACATCTTTTATGGTCATGCACCTCTTGTGAATGGTTTATTTCTTCTAAATCTCGAAATGGATGAAACACACATCCATAACATTGAGGCTAAGAGATGCAAAGTAGATAGTGATAATACTACTTATTTGTGGCACTGTCGTCTAGGTCATATTGGTGTAAAGCGCATGAAGAAACTCCATTCTGATGGACTTTTGGAGTCTCTTGATTTTGAATCATTTGACACATGCGAACCATGCCTCATGGGCAAGATGATCAAAACCCCGTTCTCCGGTATGATGGAGCGAGCAACGGACTTGTTGGAAATCATACATACCGATGTATGCGGACCGATGAGTGTTTCGACGCGCGGTGGATATCGCTATTTTCTCACTTTCACCGATGACTTAAGTAGATATGGGTATATCTATTTAATGAAACATAAATCTGAAACGTTTGAAAAGTTCAAAGAATTTCAGAATGAAGTGGAGAACCATCGTAACAGAAAGATTAAGTTTCTACGATCCAATCGTGGGGGCGAATATTTGAGTTATGATTTTCTCACGCATCTCAAAGCAAGTGGAATCGTTTCACAACTCACGCCACCCGGAACACCACAGCGCAATGGTGTGTCTGAACGCCGGAATCGAACCCTATTAGATATGGTCCGATCGATGATGTCTCTTACTGATTTGCCGTTATCATTTTGGGGTTATGCATTAGAAACCGCTGCATTCACTTTAAATAGGGCTCCATCTAAATCCGTTGAGACGACACCGTATGAACTGTGGTTTGGTGCTAAACCTAAGTTGTCGTTTCTTAAAGTTTGGGGATGCAAAGCTTACGTCAAGAAGTTGATGCCGGACAAGCTCGAACCCAAAGCGGAGAAATGCGTCTTCATAGGATACCCTAAGGAAACTATTGGGTATACCTTCTATCACAGAACCGAAGGCAAAGTGTTTGTCGCAAAGAATGGTTCCTTTCTTGAGAAGGAGTTTCTCTCGAAAGAAGTGAGTGGGAGGAAAGTAGAGCTAGACGAGGTTATTGAACCTTCTCTTGAATTGGAGAGTAGCGCAGCACCTGAAATTGTTCCAGTGCCGCCTGCACCAACAATAGAGGAAGCAAATGACAAGGATCATGAAGCTTCGGATGATGCTGCTACTGAACGTCGCAGGTCGACAAGGTCGCGTGCCCCTCCTGAGTGGTACGGCAACCCTGTCTTGACTGTCTTGTTAGTAGAAGACAGTGAACCTACGAACTATGAGGAAGCGATGATGAGCCCAGACTCTGAGAAATGGCTAGAAGCCATGAAATCCGAATTGGGATCCATGAGCGAAAACCAAGTATGGACTTTGGTGGACCCTCCTAGCGACCGAAAGGCCGTTGAGTGCAAATGGATCTTCAAGAAGAAAACGGACGCAGATGGTAATGTTACCGTCTATAAAGCACGGCTTGTCGCAAATGGTTTTCGACAAGTTCAAGGTGTTGACTACGATGAGACTTTCTCTCCCGTAGCGATGTTTAAGTCCATTCGGATTTTATTAGCAATTGCTGCGTTTCATGATTATGAAATATGGCAAATGGATGTCAAGACTGCTTTCCTCAATGGCAACATTGATGAAGAGTTGTATATGATGCAACCCGAAGGTTTTGTCGATCCTAAGGATGCTGATAAAGTATGCAAACTTCAGCGTTCCATTTATGGATTGAAGCAAGCATCTCGGAGTTGGAACCTTCGTTTTGATCAAGTGATCAAGAGCTTTGGATTTGTTCCAAATTGCTACGAAGCTTGCATCTACAAGAAAGTGAGTGGGAGCTCGGTGACGTTTCTGGTACTATATGTGGATGACATATTGATTATTGGAAATGACATCAGCATGCTTAACGATGTGAAGAGTTATTTGAACAAGTGTTTTTCAATGAAAGACCTAGGTGAAGCTGCTTATATATTGGGCATCAAAATCTATAGAGATAGACAAAGACGCCTGATAGCTTTAAGCCAGAGTACATACCTAGACAAAGTTCTGAAAAGGTTCAGAATGGATAAGGCATTGAAAGGTTCAGTGCCTATGTTGTCAGGTAAGATATTGAGCAAGGCTCAGTGTCCAGCTACGGTAAATGATAGGGAAGCTATGAGCAAAGTGCCTTATGCCTCGGCCATAGGTTTCATCATGTATGCCATGCTGTGTACTAGACCGGATGTGTCCAATGCTCTTAGTTTGACGAGCAGATATCAAAGTGATCCAGGAGTGGAACACTGGACAGCCGTGAAGAACATCCTAAGGTACCTAAATAGGACTAAAGAAATGTTCTTAGTCTATGGGGGTGATGAACAGCTCGTCGTAAAAAGGTTACGTCGATGCTAGTTTCGACACCGACAAGGATGATCATAAATCTCAGACAGGATACGTGTATATTTTGAATGGAGGAGCTGTGAGCTGGAGAAGCTGCAAGCAAAGCGTGATCGCGGGATCTACAGTAGAAGCGGAATACATGGCTGCTGCAGAAGCGTCAAGTGAAGGAGTTTGGATCAGAAACTTCATCACTGAGCTTGGCGTGGTTCCAAGTGCATTGGACCCACTGGAGATATTGTGTGACAACACTGGCGCCATAGCACTCGCTAAGGAACCAAGATATCATCCAAAGACCAAGCATATCAACCGCAAGTTTCATATAATCCGAGATTATATAGCAGATGGAGATCTGAAGATCAGCAAAGTACATACAGATCTGAATGTCGCAGATCCATTGACTAAACCTCTTCCACGTGTAAAACATGATCAGCACCTCAGTGCCATGGGTGTGAGATTGTTGCCAAATGTAAACTAGATTATTGACTCTAGTGCAAGTGGGAGACTGTTGGAATTATGCCCTAGAGGCAATAATAAAGATGTTATTATTATAATTCTTGTTCATGATAAAGTTTATATTCCATGCTAGAATTGTATTAAGCGGAAACTTTAATACTTGTGTGGTTTGTGAACAACACCGTGTCCCTAGTACGCCTCTATGGACTAGCTCATTGATTAATGATGGTTAAGGTTTCCTAGCCATGGACATGAGTTGTCGATTAATAATGAGATCATATCATTGGGAGAATGATATGGTGGACAGACCCAAACTAAGCGAAGCAATTAGATCGTGTCATTGTGTTCACCTTTGCGAAGCTTTTCCTATGTCAAATATTGTATTCCTTAGACCATGAGATAATACAACTCCCTGGTATCGGAAGAAAGCTTTGAGGTCATCAAACGTCATCCTATGAGAGGGTGATCATAAAGGTGTCTCTCAGGTGATCGGAAAGTATCTGTTGGGTTGTATGTATCGAGATGGGATTTGTCCCTCCCAAGTCGGAGAGATATACTTCGGGCCCACTCGGTAATCGATATCAACACCGCTTGCAAGCATGTGGTTAAGGAGTTAATCACAAAGTGATATTGGATTACGGAACGAGTAAAGTACTTGCTGTGAACGAGATTGAACTAGGTATGATGATACCGACGATCGAATCTCGGGCAAGTAAAATATCGCGAGACGAAGGGAATATATATATGGGATTGATTGAATCCTGGCATCGTGGTTCATCCGATATGATCATCGATGAATGTGTGGGAGTCAATATGGGTGCCCAGACCCCGCTGTTGATTATTGATAGAAGATCATGTCTGCATATTCTCGAACCCGCAGGGTCACACACTTAACGTGTCTCGACGCTAGGATAGATTGGACACTTGGTTTATGAGTTTTTGTTCGGAGTCTCGGATGGGATCCGGGACATCACGAGAGGTTCCGGAATGGTCCGGAGAATAAGATTCATATAAGGCAGTGCTGTTTTTGGAGTTCGGAATTGTTCCGGATTAATCGGTATTGTATCGGAAGCTTCTAGAACCTTCCGGAAGGGGGCCAACGTGGTCCCACCTTCCGGGAGGGAGCATGGGCCTATGAGGGAGTGTCCTGGACGCATTGGGCCAGGGGCACAAGGCCCCATAGGGCCCAGCCGATCCTAGATAAGTTTAAATTCGTTTAAACTAGAGATAGGGTTATCTAGATAAGGGGAGAGTTTAAATCGTTTAAACTAGAGATAGGCTTGGAGGAGGGGCTAGGGCTGGCCGCCACCACCCCCTCTATATATAGAGGGCTGGTGCGCCCCCTCCCCCTTTACACACACACCTTCCTCCAAAGCTCTAGTAGCCCTGCTGCCTTCCACTCTCCCTCCCGACTGTTTGTAGGCGAAGCCCTGCTGCAGAAATTCTCCACCATATACACCACGCCGTCGTGCTGTAGATCCAATCCATCTCTCCACCCTACTTGCTGGTCCGAGGAAGGAGGAGACGTCGAGGTGCTGCACGTGTGCATCTCACGGAGGCACCGCCACTTGTGGTGCTAGATCGGATCGGATCGCGAGGAGGAGAAGCGAGTACGACTACATCACCCACGTTCCGACGAACGTTCCGCTGTGCGAATCTTCAAGGGTATGAAGATCTAATCCAATCTCTCTCGTTGTTTGCATCTCCTAGATTAGATCTTGGCTTTCCCTCTGTTCGCTTCCGTAGAAAATTTTGATTTACTATGCTGCAAAACCCTTCAATAATTGTCCTGAGGAATCCCAAAACCAAGCAGTTGTTGGCACTTTTATCACATTCCATTGGAGTTGCAATACTTACTAGGCAGGTATAGTATGACACGGATCACCACAGATCCACCAGTTGTTGGAATTTTTATTATCCATTCCATTGTAGTGAAGTTGATTACTAGTCACATATTAAGTCAAATGTATAGCACCACTTTAGTTATGGTTGTATATGATCGAGATACTGTGCTCCAAGTCGTCCATAACCGCGGACACGGCTTTCAGAAAGTTTTACCCTGCAGGGGTGCACAAATAGCAACACACACTCGATCAACCTCGGAAAAACCAACTCAAAACCCAACGAGGCATTCACGACCAAGCGATCACTGGATTCATAAAATATTTCAGGGGGCCACCCCACTAAGCTATCTGCAACGAAGTTGGCCGGCTCCGGAACGAACCCAGGGTTTGTGTGGACGGCTATAAACGACTGGGAACCCGAAAGTGTGACTGGGCTTGTCGATACAGCAAAAACGTGTCACGATCCTAAACAGTACAGGTGCTCCATGCACAATCGTAAATAAAGCAGTAAAACATGGCATAAGTACAGGATAGTAATAAAACCCCAAACTAGTTTGTGGCCCCAAGAAATAGAAATGAATCAAGCTCTGGCTCAGGAGGGTCCATAAGGCCTCCCGGATGTGGATAGTGCGAAAAACCAAGGAACAGGTATCAAGTACTCGGGGTCCTACGGGACACAGGTGAGCATGAAGAACCAAATAGCAGATATTGCTCACCGGTGCCACTTTCATTAGTTATCCCATTACTACTCAGGTTAAGTTGTTTAGGTACCTCGTTATCCATCAGACACTCACATACCCTACACATGCTGTTCTACGACCCGCATGGCTTAAACAACTCCTGTAGTAATGGCTCATGGGATGGAGGAACAAGCTATGCATTCCTTGTTCTGTATTGCAGCATGCATCATATAAATATCAAGTGAACATCAAGTGTTATGAGAGCAAACCGGACTAAAAACTTAATAAAATGCTTTATTCTTGTACCCCACACCTCACCCATGCCATGCTACTTTATTGCCATGTAAATTGTGCATCATTCATCATGGCATGTTTGTTTGCTTGCCGCATTTTAATTCATATGCTTGTGCACTTTATTGACCCCGAGTACTTGATACCTGTTCCTTGATTTTTCGCACTATCCACATCCGGGAGGCCTTATGGACCCCCCCTGAGCCAGAGCTTGATCCATTTCTATTTCTTGGGGCCACAAACTAGTTTGGGGTTTTATTACTATCCTGTACTTATGCCATGTTTTACTGCTTTATTTACGATTGTGTATGGAGCACCTGTACTGTTTAGGATCGTGACACGTTTTCGCTGTATCGACAAGCCCAGTCACACTTTCGGGTTCCCAGTCGTTTACAGCCGTTCACACAAACCCTGGGTCCGTTCCGGAGCCGGCCAACTTCGTTGCGGGTAGCTTAGTGGGGTGCCCCCCTGAAATATTTTATGAATCCAGTGATCGCTTTGTCGTGAATGCCTCGTTGGGTTTTGAGTTGGTTTTTCCGAGGTTGATCGAGTGTGTGTTGCTATTTGTGCACCCCTGCAGGGTAAAACTTTCTGAAAGCCGTGTCCGCGGTTATGGACGACTTGGAGCACAGTATCTCGATCATAGACAAGTAAAACTAAAGTACCGATTTTAATTTGACTAAGTACTTGACTAGTAAATAGTGCAATACTCATGGAATGGCTAATAAAACTGCCAACGGATGGGTTGTTCGTCCGCTTTCTCGTTGGTAAGCGAGAAGGAGGATGGATCTGTTGATTATACTGTCATAACTGTTATTACTAATTAACGGACATCCGTCTATCATTGGTTAGGCGGATGGTTAGCGAGTATCTATAGGCTTGTTAGTTATTACCTTTTGCTGCAATTGCGTCACCCCAGGTATATGTCCCCTTTAGAGGCATAAAGACTTGCTGAGTATCCCTAGGGTCTCACACGATAAATTGTTTGATTCAGATAAACAGGTGTACTCGCAAGATGGATACTGGGTGGAGGAGACGGATAATGTTGGCAACGATCACTCGGTGTAGAGATTCCGGGAACGGGGATCCGTGAGATCTGTGGGCGGGATGTGTTTATTTATATGGCATCTTATGCCGATTTGCTTCTTATCCGTACTCGGATCTTGTTTTCCGCTTCCGCCTGATACTCTGATGTTTGATGTATGAGGACATATCCTAAACTATATTATCTATCTAGTACATTTGGATCTTGCCGTATGACGTTGCAATATTTTCATTTCTTTTAGATGGAATGGCTCTGAGGACTGTTGTATGTGGCTTGCATACATACTCACTTGTGTATATAGTTGATCCCTTCGCCTGCCGATTACGCCGCTCGTTCTTGTCCCGATGTTCTGAAAGTGGTTAGGACGGCCAAAAGGTCTACCTGTGAGTGGCCCCTGGGCCCCACCGTACTACTTTAACCACTTTCGCTCATCCAGACATGTAACTAAGAGCGTAATTCACCGAGGTAGTTACAGGACGCCATGATGTGGTTCGGTGTGGTGGTTCGGCCGGTCCTTGTGTGGCGGGCGCATGGGTGGTGACTCATTGCTAGGCAAAAGCCTTGTCCTGGCGGTTGGCTGGGACCGACGTCGGCGACGCCCTTGGGCGCCGCGTACTTCTTGAAGTCTTCGTCGAAGCGGTGTGCTCGCTCCTCTATCCGGGTTCTCCGGGGGAAACCCTCGATCCCTTGCGGGTTCGGGTGAGTGTGGCGCTCTTGCGTCGTTTTACCTCTTGAGGCCTCGCTTTGGATGTTCCGCCGGCTGGAGGGACCTGTGGAGTGTGTTGGTGGTTGGCGTTGGTGTTTTCTTCTTCGGCTAGAAGGAGCGCAGCCCGGGGTTGGCGTGGATGTTGGAGCGGCGGCTCCGGTCTTTGCCTCCACCTTGTTGCGTTGAGGTGTCTGTGTTTAGGTGTTGACCTTGTTCGCTTGGGCATCTTGGTCGACGACCTGTGTGGAGCGTGGCCTCGGGGCAACGTGTTGTGTCGAGTTGTATCGGTTTTTGGCCAGTTTTTCTCATAAACTGTCCATTTGTTTTCTACTAAATCAATGAAAAGGCAACTCTTTTGTCTCGTTTAAAAAAAGATTTGGAGCAATATACGGGGACAGAGGACATTATCTTGTTGTTGTTTTCCTTTATTGCACGGTTTCCTTTTTCGTTGGTGAGTGTAGACGGGGTTGAGAATGCTACCCCATGCTGATCGGCTGATGCATTCGGAGCCTTACCAGCTACCGTTTTTCAAATATCAATGTACCGATGATTAGCCAGCTGCTAAATTTGCCACCACCATAATTATTCATAGCAGTAAAGCTGAGTTTGTAGTTGCTAAAACATGTTGTGTTTTGCTTATTTTATAGGCTATATTTTTTATAGTTAGACATATAGA
Source organism: Avena sativa (assembly GCA_916181665.1). Taxonomy (NCBI): domain Eukaryota; kingdom Viridiplantae; phylum Streptophyta; class Magnoliopsida; order Poales; family Poaceae; genus Avena; species Avena sativa. The sequence continues at coordinate 453,663,468 of OV702296.1, read as the reverse complement.
AGTAAGCAAAGCGGGAAAAACAAATACTGATAATAATAAAATAAAAAGAAAGTGAATGGGGGCAAACGCGGTTATGGGTAATCCACCGTGATACCATACACAAGCTAGATTATGGTCCTAACTAATTTGGTGTTTTCAATGAACTCTAGCCTTGGCACACACATTGTTTTAGAGACTGCTACGCGTTATGAAAGTTAACCAACAACCAAAACCTCCAATGGGATAGGTCAAGGCCATGCGCTTATTTGTCGTTCTTATTCCTACCATGTTTGACACTACAACCATATATACTTAGTTGTTAGCATAAAACTACCACAATTCGAGCCAAATTCCGAAAAACTATCACTTTACGTTTTCACAGAAAAAATCTACCGGATTTGGATTCGGTTCTCTCAAAAAACACTAATGTTGCTCTGAACACGAATTGACAGGAGATCTAACCACTGGGGCCTATTTGTCAAGGCTGAGTTGGCATCATTAGTTGACGTGGAGTGGGTCCCACATGCCACGCTAATTAAAAAATCTAAAAAATATCCCCATCTAGCCCTCTTCTCTTCCTCACCTAGCCACCGGCCCGCTCCGGTCAACCAAACCAAGGTTGCCGCCCGCCGTCGCGCCCCACGCCGTCCGCCGTCGTGCCCCACGCCACCCGCCGTCATGCCCCACGCCCCCCGCCGTCGAAACCCCAGGTCGCCCCTGCAGTCGCGCGCTAGGGCGCCCCCGCTGGACCCTGCCGCACCGCCGAGCCGGCCCTTGCCGCGTCGCCGAGCCAGCCCTTGGCGCGCCGCCGCCGGCGGCCATTCTACCGGTGTCGTGGCCCTGCGCCTCCCCTCGTCTTGGAGCAGGGGACCTTGGCCATGAGCAAGGGCGAGAACATGGTATGGTGGCGTCGCCCATGGCCTGGAGGCGAGGCGTTCTCAGATACATACGACCCCTCGCTGGTGGCGGTTATGGAGTCGAGCTGCTCCAGCGCGTGCGAGACGGAGCGCGTACATTTTTTTTATTTAGCTGACATGTGGGACCGACTTCAATTCAGTAAATTTTGCCACCTCAGTCTAGACAAAACGGATCCCACCTCTCAGTTTGTGTGTCAATTCGCGTTCAATTTGAGTTTAGTGTTTTTTGAGAGAACCGACTCAAAATCCGGTAGATTTTTGCTACGAAAACATAAAGTGGTAGTTTTTCGGAATTTTGCTCGAATTGTGATAGTTTTATGCTAACAACTCCATATATACTATACTGTCACGTGTTCGTACCAAACGACTAGGCAAATAACCTAAGTGAGCTAGCGGCTGTTTAGTTGCAAGACAAACTAGATCATGTTGGCGCGTGTTGTCGCGCCTGTCTATTAGAAATCTGAATGTTAGAAAATAGTAAATCTATTTTTAATTCAAATTGAGAAGTTTGATATACTATAACTTAAGTAAGTTTATAATGTAATTTAGAGACACTTTAACTTAGTAATACAAAATTTATATTATATTATATTTTAGTGTTAATTTAAAAACTGTCGTTATTATGTATAACGTGATGGATTCAGACTCTGTACCCTATTAACAGGGATCAAATCGGTCAGATAGGACCTGCCCTAGTTCATAAAGGTGACCGACACTAATTTAAGTCTATTTTGTATCGTATTGCAAGTGAATGTAATACTCGTGACCTCTTCTAAAACTTCATAGCAGAATAGTGTTGCATGGGGTCAACCACCCGACCTCATCCTGTGGCTTTTCCTTGTGTATTTTTTTCAACTTCAATCACCGTCGCTAGTAGAGGATAATTGCATTGAGCTGGCCCGGGGTCGCTAGCATTTTTTGTTTTCTAGGGAACCAACATTGGTGGCAGCGGACCCCCGTTTTACTCTCAACTCTGTCCAATTACCGGATTCATGGGCTCTAATTGGTTTTTGGGCCCAAATCATCATAATAAGTATATTTGATGTCCAGAGTGGCGGCCCTAGGGACAATTCAGCCCAGTGCGGGATTGAAGTGCATCCAACGGACAAGAATAGCCAGAAAGCCAAATCCGATGGCCAAAATTGCCGAGGCATGAGAGGGCTCCCTCTTGTCTCAGTTTTAATATCCCTATCCCTAATAACTTAAGCCTAGCACTTTTCTTACCTTCTAAGAACAAAAGTTTGGTTGAATGGCTAGGAGGGTGCATGTTGTACCCCAGGCCCCAGCCCATTGGGGATCAAAACGTTAGCTTTGCCTCTGTGCGTGTCAAGTTAAAACATGATTATTGGTTTAGTGGAAGGGTTTATTCGTGTCTAGACAAGTCATTTTCAATTTGGCAGATAATCGGACATGGTCCAATCTAAACAAACATGTGTTATATGTTGATCCAAATTCTACAAAGTAGAGGCCAACTTCTGACGGAGCGGAGCGAGGCCCGTCGCCGGAGGCTTGGGCCGATCCACCATCCCCCGTCTCAGCTTGCCAATCAGATCCCTCTCCTGTTGCTATTGGAGAGGAGGGAGTTCGTGTGCAGGTGGAGCACCTGCAGAAAACTGTTGATAATAATGCTGTTGTTGATGATACTCATGAGGAAAATATTGATGATGATGTTGTTCAACACTCACCTACTATTTTGCAGCAGCCATAGGAATCTATTGCTGCTGATAGACCGAGGCGTAACAGAGTTCCACCTCGTCGTTTAATTGAAGAGTGTAATCTTGCTCATTATGCTTTGAGTTGTGCTGAACAGGTGGAGCATGGTACTGAACCAGCTACATACAATGAGGCTATTGCATCCGTTGACCGCGAGAAGTGGGTTTCTGCTATGCAAGAAGAGATGCAATCGCTTGATAAGAATGGCACATTGGAAGTTGTGCGCTTGCCTAAACAGAAGAAGGCTGTCCACTGTAAGTGGATATACAAGAGAAAGGAATGTTTGTCTCCTAATGAGCCTCCAAGGTTTAAGGCAAGGTTAGTAGCAAAAGGTTTTAGCCAGATTCCAGGTATTGACTATAATGATGTTTTGTCTCCGGTTGTGAAACATAGCTCTATTCGTACTTTCTTTGGTATTGTTGCTATGCATGATCTTGAGCTTGAGCAGCTAGATGTAAAGACTGCTTTTCTGCATGGTGAACTGGAGGAGGATATTTACATGGACCAACCTGAAGGGTTCATAGTTCCTGAAAAAGAGGATTTTGTGTGCAAATTGAAGAGATCGCTTTATGGTTTGAAGCAATCTCCAAGACAGTGGTATAAAAGGTTTGATTCATTTATGATCTCACGAGGTTTTAAGAGATCTCAGTTTGATAGCTGTGTTTATATAAAGTTTGTTAATGGGTCACCTATTTACCTGCTGTTATATATTGATGATATGTTAATTGCTGCCAAGAGCATGAAAGAAATCACTACTTTAAAGGCACACCTAAGTAGTGAATTTGAGATGAAAGATCTTGGTGCTGCTAAGAAAATCCTAGGTATGGAAATTAAACGGGATAGAAAATCTAGGTTGTTGTTTCTTAGTCAGCAAAGTTACGTTGAGAAAGTTCTTCAACGTTTTAATATGCATGATGCAAAGTCAGTTAGTACTCCTGTTGCTCCTCACTTTAAATTGTCAGCATTGCAATCCTAGTTCTGATGAATATATTGAGTACATGTCTCGAGTTCCTTATTCTAGTATTGTTGGTTCCTTGATGTATGCCATGGTTTGTTCTTGCCCTGATTTATCATATGCTATGAGTTTGGTGAGTCGTTACATGGCTAATCCTGGTAAAGAACATTGGAAAGTTGTTCAGTGGATTTTCAGGTACCTCCGTGGCACATCCAACGCTTGCTTGAAGTTTGACAAGACTGATGAGGGACTCGCAGGCTATGTGGATTCAAATTTTGCTGCCGACTTGGATAAGAGGAGGTCCCTCACAGGTTATGTGTTCACGGTAGGTGGATGTGCCGTGAGTTGGAAGGCAACGCTGAACCAGTTGTTGCTTTATCTACAACCGAAGCAGAATATATGGTTGTTGCTGAAGCTTGCAAAGAGTCTGTTTGGTTGAAAGGTTTGTATGCTAAGCTTTGTCAGGATGATTCTTGCATTAACCTGTTCTGTGACAGTCAAAGTGCTATTTACCTTACTAAGGATCAGATGTTCCATGAGAGAACAAATCACATTGATATCAAGTACCATTATGTTCGTGATGTTGTTGCACAAGGTACACTGAAGGTATGCAAGATAAGCACTCATGATAATCCTGCTGATATGATGACAAAGCCTCTTCCTGTTGCTAAGTTTGAGTCATGCTCAAGCTTAGTTGGTATAACTGCTTAGCCCAAGTGGCTATTGGCGCCGAAAGTGTTTTCTTTGTTTGTTTAGGGAGATGATTACCGTTGATGCTACAAGAAGAAATTTGTCTCAAGGTGGAGTTTGTTATATGTTGATCCAAATTCTACAAAGTAGAGGCCAACTTCTGACGGAGCGGAGCGAGGCCCGTCGCCGGAGGCTTGGGCCGATGCGGGGGGTTATGGGGGGCGATAGCCCCCCGCGGTACGGATCGTTGATGACCTAGGTTACCACCGCTATATATACTTCTTGTAAGCCGCCGGCTGGGATAAGTTGCATCTGTGAAATCCCCGGCGTTGTGTAAACACTCTCCGTTATAGTGAAGTTTCGCTGGCTGGCGCCCGTGGTTTTTCCCCTCTCTTGGTTGGAGAGGGTTTTCCACGTTAAATTTGTATCCCCTTGCTGTGATTTTGTTTTCGTTCTTCGTTATTTACAAGTCGCAAATCTAACAACATGTGTAAGCCCTCATTGCACACAGTTAACACGGCTATGCCCTCGGTGCACATATATAGTTAATTGTGCATCCTCGTTGCGATTGTAGCGTCTGCTATGATGTGCTATGCACTTCTCCCTCTGTGCATGAAAGGCAATACAGAACCATAAGAATTAATTTTTTGCTCGGTTTTGAATATATTTACAACTTCTATGACGACTAATATGCCCATGCATGCCAGATTGACTTATTCAGGCAGAAGCAAGTATATGGTCAGGAACCTAGTATAGAAATCCAGGGATAGATTGGGATGTAGAGAGCAGCAGAAGAAAAACAAAATACATCTATCTTAGGGTGCTGATTCCTTCTGTAGCTGGTCCCACGAGCCAGCCCAGTGCCCACCACCACGAATCCACGATCCCCCGTCTCAGCTTCCGGCCCGTGAACGCACAGCGTCACTGGTCCAGGACGAGGATCGATGTTATCGGTGGCGATCGTGCCAAACAGGTAAAGCCCAAAAGAACTCTCCGGTTTCTCTCGAGCTTAATTCCACGGAGAAACGAATCGATAGTGCAATTCCAGAAACTCGGCCTGGCAGTTTCCCAATCTCGGTATGTCCATCTACCCTCAGGTTCAGTAGAATCCTATTATATAACTAAGGCCGACTTCTTTTCAGCTTATAGAACAGATTCTAGGCCCAGAATCGCATAAGCCCAAAAGAATGAGTTTGATTCTGTCCAGCTTTTTTCCACCGCAAATCGCAGATAGCACGTAAAATCAGAATCGGCCTTGCACCTGCTTCTGAGGAGATTCCCGAGCTTCTCCCGTTTAGGCTGAAACGGTATCCGCAGCTGCCCCTATTGTTGATTCTATTTACATCACAATGCCACCGCGTAGAATAATTGTAGAAGTAAAAAAAACTGATTCGCTCGCACGCAGAAAAGGGAGTCCCTGCGCCGCCGACGCCGCCACCGCCTCCCGCCGCCGTTGAGCCTGCCCCCAACTTGCTGGTCCGTCGCCGACGGCCGCCACCGCCTCCCGCCGCCGCCGCCATTGAGCCCGCCCTCAACTTGCTGGTTCGTCGCTGACAGCCGCCACCGGCAGGCGCTGCCCCACCCGCAACCTCGTCCGCCGCCCAGATGCCCGCGCCTGACGCGACCGTCGCCAAGGACCACAACCGCCAGCGCGTCCTCGCTCATGTCTTCCGTCTCGAGCTCAAGCATGTGCGCGTGGAGCAGGTGCTCGATGCGATGGCGACCCGCGTAGAGCTTCTGCCAAGGTCGAGCTTGTGCGCGAGTACCCGTTTCTACTAGTACAATAGTACAAGTTAATGTTGATACAAGTTCCAAATTCCAAAAAATTGTATACTAAAAACAAGCCAAAACAGTTTCTGCTAGTACAGTTTCTTTATTTATTTTTAGCTCATTATATACTTTCTCCGACTCAATTTAGTTGACTTAGATTTGTCTAGATTCAATTGTATCTAGACATGATTTAGTATTATTAGATAAATTCGTATCTTTGACAAATTTGAGTCAACTAATTTGGATGGAAGGGAGTACTAAAATCAAGCATATATAGGGTATTATCCACTTAATTAGATCACATATGAAATTTAGGGGTGTTAGCGACATTTCACCACTCAACCTATCAAACAAGCCAAATGTCTAGAAGCCAAAAAGAATGAAAGGAACATGATTCTACACGATTCTCTCAACCACAGCTTCTCCCCACAATTTTCCAAAATCACAAGCTGAAAATGGGCCAGTCCATGCGTTTCTTCTACACCAATGTTTGTGTTCTCATGTTTTCATCTTTCTCACAGAGTCACAGGATGCATGCACATTTCCTTTGAAGAAATTCGCCCCGTTTATACCTACACCAGGGAACCTATCTTTGGAAGTCTTGAGGTATGGAGACGTTGACCTATCTCTGCCTTTTATTCAAACAGTGTTATGTCATGTAGATGCAATAGGAGAAATTGTTCAAGCAAATAAGACATTTGAAGGGAGATTCATATAATAAAAAATAATACAAGAGTAGGTTTTACTCGAAGATTTTCTATAATGGCTTTACTGCTTCTTCCAGTGGTTGATTATCCAATCCCTACTGTGGTTTGTTTTCATTGTCCGCCTTGCAGGTGCCTCCATCGGTCCATAAGGCAGTTGGCAACAAGTACAGATGTGTTTGTGTTCTGCCGGATATTACATGGCTCAACCTTTAGTCAGTACTTCTACTGTATTTATAGTTGGATGGTGTAAAACAACAGATCCTTTTCTTTAGATCTTGATACTTCTGCAATTTCAAACAACCTTTTGCATCATGGTGATCCGACAATGCCTGCAACCCTGTTTGGTATTCCCTCCGTTTTAAAATATAAGATGTTTTAGCTTTGTGAAGTTGATGAATCTAGAGCCCTTTTAGTGTGTAGGTTCACTCCGAACCTCTCTGAACCTACATACTAAAAGGAGGTCTAGATACATTAGCTTCACAAAATTAAAACATCTTATATTTTGAAACGGAGCGAGTACATACTTCTTCTGTTTCTTGAATATATGGTCTTGCTTGAGTCAATACATGCTCAACCCAATCTAAAAGTGAACTTGACTGAGCTAATGAAGAGTAGCACACATGTATAGTGGAGATGATGCAGTGGGTCAAAAACTCATGGCAGAGGATATTTCTTATTAAAACGTCCGACTTTGCTACTATTGCCATACAAAGCAGCTATGTACGCGACTAAAAGGCAACTAGGTATGCCAATTTTTCTTTCTATAGCCTATATCTATTTATGAAAAGTTTAACCCATATCTATTTATGAAAGTCTGATCTTAGGTGTGAAGCATGTTATGCATTCCCATGCAATTCAGTTTTAATTTGCTTACTAGCATAATTGTGTTTTTTCTTGTAGGATATTTTCTGCTGAACCTATGGATTATGTGATTGTGATTCTCAAAAAGAGAAAGATGTAGTAAACATGGTACACCATCATTTATAGACGGTGTCAGATTCCGCATGTTTTAAGCTCATGATGTATAAGCAACTGCAATCACTAGCTACTCTAATTTGTGTAGTTGTTCTCTAAAGTTAGTTCTGAAATCTTCCATGCATTCAGATGTGTTATCTTCTTTACCTTGAGAGATATTGTATTTCCCTTTTCCATGTATTAATTTTGTTTGGACTTGCACATTCTATCATTTCGGATGCTTTATACTTCCTTTATATTTATGGATATCAGAATATGCTTCTTTGATTTGTAAATATCTTGAGTGAATTGGACACTCTTAATATGAATGTTCGCATGTGAGAATAGACTAGAAAGAAGCCTATGCTCAGCGAAATTCAAGATTTTTTTCTCTTATTGTAGATCACATTTGTAGTCAATTTCAAAGCAGATTTGTTACTACACACTGAAACCAGTGTAATGCTCCTCAAAGTAGTCAGATGAACACGTACGCTGGTGACATTTGACTGCATCAAATGCATGTTGGATGCACTTTTATGTGCCTATACTCTGCAACGTGTCACCCAACATTTAAGCTCATGACCTTTTTTTCTTCACATCGAATCCTTTCTGAATTTCCCGCCGCAACGGCGCGGGGTATTTTCTAGTTTAAGCTAGAATGCCACTCCACTTCACGAAACGGTTGGCCACCGAAATAAATAAAAAACTGGGTAACCCATCGCACCCTCCCGGTCATTAGCGCACTCCCCGTTGGGATTCATCGCCGCTGCCGCCACCGCCCCCCGCCAGTCGCAGCCGCCACCGCCCATCCACTTCTCGTAGCCATGTCCCGCCCATAGTAGGACGGCGTACCACACGGAAGAGCTTCGATCTGTGGTAGCCAGTGCCCACCCAGCTCGACGACCACCCTGCTGCCAACGGTAGCTAGCTCAAATTCTGACATAGTTTAATTCTGAGCTCACCCAGCTCGATGTATGATATCCCGTTAATGTGGATTGCTATGCTAGTGATTTACGACATAATTTAATTCTAGGTACTTTCATGGATAATGAGCTCTAACGCGTTGCTATACATCTAGATGGAAAAACCAAATAACATATCTAATTTTAGGGTATTCTAGATGGATAATGAGCCCTGCAATTATACAAAAAGGACCCCCAGAAGACCGCCGGAAACGCGACAAGTCCTTCTGGCACCAGCCCCCAACACCGACGAACTCCCGCGACGAGCGGCAAGCCGGAGCACTGCCGGTATCCAGTCGAGGCAGAAGAAGCAGCAGGGAGCGACTGCCCTACAGTCATTTGGTCCGGCAGGACCACGGAACAGGCCGCTAAAGCCGTCGAAGAGAAGCTCCCACTCATCATCTCCGCCAAGGACCGCACCGGAAGCCAACACCTGCAAGGAAAGCCGCCATGGCCCATTTCTTCACCTTTCCGGAGAAGAGCGAGCCTTGTCGTCCGTATATGTGGGTGTGGCGTAGACCCATGGTGGTGCCGAGCGACCGCTCTAGACGATGCTTAGGAAGAGACGGATCGTCGGGATGCAGAGAGTGGACCAAATGGGCCCACGATCTCCGGGAGCATCCTCGGCGAGGTTTCTGTTCGGTGGTCCGGAGGTGTCACGGTGGTTGGGTATAAGGCTGGATATAAGCTAGCTCGGTCCGGGCTTGCTCCGAGACACAATTTGGATCACTAGAAATTAGCTTGTCTCGACGTAGAGGTCCCATATATAAAGACAAGTTATCTAGACGTACCGGCGCCAGACCTGTCCAGTTTACGAAGGCTGGTGGCATTTCACTAAATGGATGATTTATAGTCATAACTTCTGGGCGTGAACTAGTGACATATCATAATCATATCGGTCTACCACACCCCAATAGTTGGAGGCCTTATTTTAAAACTAATATTTGATGAAATCGTACCAATTTTTGCTACTACTGTAATTTTAGAAAAACATGCTACGCCACCCGTCCCGTAAAGGATGTCGGAGGGGTCATTTTACAAAAACAACCTTGCGAAAATCCCGACAAACCTCGAGGTCCACGCTCTTGCTCTCTCTCTCTCTCTTCCTCTTCCCTAGTCGTCGCCACCCGACGCCCCCTCGCCGCCCGCTGCTTTGCTGCACCGCCCCTCTCCTCGCCCCACGCTGTCGCAGCCTTGCTTCCCCCGGGCCACATTAAGACCTCCCTCTCCCTCTCGCGCGTCCTCGCCGCCTCCGTCTTTGTCCCACACCTGTCCAGTTTTTCCTCTAGTCGAAGATGTGATTTTTGCTCACTCCAGCGGCAAGATATTTAGCGGCGCTGCTAGATCTGCAGTGTTGGTGGCCGGACGGAGCTAAGAGATTGGGGACCCCTTCACCAACGCCACCGTATCATCCCTCGCGGCAGGGGGCACCAGCGCGTACGGCGTCGACTCGGTGACAGGTACCGTGCTCTGTGTTGAATAAGTTTCAGTTTCGTCAGTTAAGTGTCTAGGTGTCGATAGGTTCAGTTTCGTCAGAGTTTTCTTCGTTGTGTTGGTCTGGACGATGACGCGTTCTATGCGCTCACGTCCTAGTCTTTAGGAAAGCCGTGTGCTCAATCCAAGTCGTGGGATGGCACGACTTAGTCGGGATCGTGGCGATCGCCACGGCGAAGCTTTGTATTCCTGCAGAATAAAAGGAAGAGAAAGACCAGAAAAGCAGCAAGGTGAGCGCTGCACAAAAACAACCCTGTGTTCATCTTCTTCCTCCTCTAGCTCGATCGTGTGCGTGTAGGGGTAGAGCTGACAAGTGGTATCAGAGCCACGTTGGTGAATGCCGAAGGGAGGGATGCCGAAGGACGGAGGTGACCCGTCCAAGAAGACCGTCGAGGAGGCGGCTGCGAACGCGGGCAAGCTCCAGCTCGGATCGCCGCCGGTGGCATCGACGCAGCGCGCGCTCGCCGCTCCGCGCTCAGGGCGCGACATGGCCAGCGGCTCGGGCACGACGTGGCCCGTGCTCACCAGGACCAACTACAACTCGTGGTCCCTCCTCATGAAGGTGATCCTGCATGTTCGACACCTGTGGGATGCGATCGAGAGCGGGACCGACGACTACGACGATGATCGGTCGGCCATGGAGGCGATCCTCCGCGCGGTGCCGCCGGAGATGATCCCCATGCTCGCCGTCAAGAAGACGGCAAAGGAGGCCTGAGACGCGATCGCGACGATCCGCGTCGGCGCCGAGCGGGTGCGCGAGTCCAAGGCGCAAAACCTGCGCAAGGAGTACGAGGCGATCCGTTTCAAGCCCGGTGAGACTGTCGATGAATTTGGCATGCGCTTGAAGGAGCTGGTTCATCAGATGGAGGTCCTCGGCGATCCGGTGGATGACAAGAACGTCATCCTCAAATACCTGCGCGGCGTGCCAAAACAATTAAAGCAGATGGCTCGCTCCATTGAGGGCCTGCTCGACCTCTCAAAGATTTCGATCGAGGAACTCACCGGGCGCCTCAAGGTCTGCGAGGAAGACGACGAGGACGAGGCCGTAGGCGCCACCAACGGCAACCAACTGCTGCTCACGGAGGAGCAGTGGCGCGCGCGTATGAAGGAGGACGACTCGTCGGGGAGTGGCGGCGGTGGCAGAAACCGCTGTGACAAAGCACGTGGCCACGATGGCGCGTGCGACAAGCCGCGGGGTGGCAACGGCGGCGCTGCCCGCGGCGACAAGTGCCGTTACTGCGGAAAGCTCGGGCACTGGGCCCGAGACTGCCGTAAGAAAAAGCGCGAAGAGGCTCACTTCGTCAAGGAAGGGGACGATGACGAGCCTGCGGCGCTTCTCGCGGCACAGCTGAACCTCACCGGCAATGCGCCGAAGCTGGACGGCGGCCTCGTGTTCCTGAACGAGGAGCGGGCAAACGTGCGGATCGGCGACGAGAGGGAGCCGATCGACATACCTTGGTACCTCGACAGCGGCGCCTCAAATCACATGACGGGCAGCCGCGACGCTTTCGCCGACCTGGACACCAAGATCGTCGGCACCATGCGATTCGGCGACAACTCCATCGTCGACATCCGCGGGCGCGGCACGGTGGTGATCACGGTGCGCGGCGACGAGCACCGCGCCCTGACTGACGTGTATTTTATTCCCAGGCTTAAGACAAGCATCGTCAGTCTGGGGCAGCTCAATGAGAATGGCTGCCCCTCCTCGATCCGCGGCGGCTTCATGTCGGTGTGGGATCGGAGGAATTGTCTTCTCGCGAAGGTGCCGTGATCGCCAAATCGTCTCTACAAGATCAAGCTGCAGATCGTACAGCCGGCGTGCCTGTCTGCGCGTCATGGCGACACGGACTGGACCTGGCACGAGCGCCTCGGACACCAGAACTTCGGGGCCCTCCGCACCATGTCTCGCAGCGGCATGGTTCGAGGCCTGCCAGAGATTGGGCACGTCGACCAGCTGTGCGACGCGTGCTTGGCAGGGAAGCAGAAGCGCGCGTCCTTTCCTCAAGTGGCAAAGTTCCGAGCGACGACGCGCCTCGAGCTCATCCACGCCGATCTCTGTGGGCCTATCTCGCCGGCGACTCCGGGCGGGAAGCGCTACTTCCTCCTCATGGTGGACGACTACAGCCGCTACATGTGGCTAGTGCTGCTCTCCTCCAAGGACGAAGCAGAAGCGGCGATCAGGCGCGTCAAGGCTGCAGCGGAGGTCCAGAGCGGGTGCATGCTACGCACGCTGCGCACCGATCGGGGAGGGGAATTCACCTCCCGCTCTTTCGACGAGTTCTGCGCCGACAATGGCGTCCAGCGCCACCTCACCGCTCCGTACACACCGCAGCACAATGGCGTCGTCGAGCGGCGAAATCAGACGGTGGTGGCCACCGCCAGGAGCATGCTCAAGGGGATAGGTGTTCCCAGCATGTTTTGGGGGGGAGGCAGTGACGACGCCGGTCTATCTGCTGAACCGCTCCTTCACGCGCGCGGTGGACGGCAAAACTCCGTACGAGCTGTGGCACGGGACACCACCGAGCCTGCACCACCTGCGCGTCTTCGGATGCGTCGTCCACGTCAAAACGGTGCATCCACACCTCAAGAAGCTGGAGGACAGGAGCACGAAGATGGTCCTGCTTGGCTACGAGCCAGGCACCAAGGCGTGGAGGGTGTTCGACCCGCTGTCGAAGTGGGTTCATGTGACCAGAGACGCCGTCTTCGATGAGGCAGCATCGTGGAACTGGGAGGATGGAGGCGTGGAGTCACTGAATGGCGATTTCGACATCACGTACATGCCAGCGTCCAAGGTCCTGCGTGGCTCTGCCAGTGCGTCAGAGCACGCACCGGCCGCGCGCGGCGAAGCTTCAGATCAGGCCGCACACGGGGAGACGTCACCTGCCACACCGCCACCGATGGGGACTCCTACCGCGCCCACATCCGCTGGGCCATCTACACCACAACGTGCAGGGGTGGAGTTCGTCACGCCAGCGACCGCTAACACTCCGACCGCGGAGGACCGCGACACTCCTGTGTGCAGGTACAGAACAGTGGCGAACATTGACGAGGAGCTCGAGCAGGACCTGCTCCTTGCAGAAGTTATTCCAAAGAGTCCACCATACCTACCTATTAGCTTATGCCATTCCAAGTATATTCATGTTTTTGTTTACCTTCCAAATTAAACTTGTTAAGAGAAAACTAGTGATTAAAGCTCTTACGAACTTGATGGCACACTTTACTTTTTTTGCATCGAATAAACTTGAACCATTGGGTCCTTCTTTGTTGCTTATATGCTTTCGCTTTATAAGTTAAAATTAGCAGAACCATGTATCAGGGGGAACGCTTTCAACATTGCACTTGTACTTTGTACCCCGTTGATATCATGTTCTTTTACTTATGGATCTCGGCGGTGTGAAATAAAAGTGAAACTTGTAAGATCATGGAGTTTGTATGTGTGTTAGAGAAACGCCTGGGCCGCTAGCCTAAGCCATGTCTAATCATGGTGGAAACTTGTAGCATTACCATAATGAGCACTCTATGAAGCATCCTCAATAAAAACCTATGCAAATAGCAAATAAAAAGATCGCTGAGATGCTCATTGTCTGCTTGCCTTGTCACTTTGACTATGGGATAGCTCCTGTATCATGTGCAAGGGGTACCCCGTTGGCGGTTCTTTGTGATACATATGTACTTACAATGACAAGAGCTTACTTGTGACTAAAGTTGAGTACCATGAGGATCGATCTTCGTAAGTAAGGGGCATGAGATTTCGGTTTATAACTTGTCAAGCATATCCTCTTAGTTGTGTCACTTTAACCTTAATCACCTTAAAGATGCTTATGATAGGGGCAATGAGAGCTGAAAGCTATAAGTACCATAATTTTTGGAAGCTCTTTATGAGACTTGAATCCCTACTTCCTTTCATAACAAGACCTTTCTTCCACCATTATATTGAGTCTCCAACTTCTATCTTTATGCACCTTCTTTGAGAGCATAGTGGCCATTCTTAGTTCTATGTGCATTGTCCCAAGACTAGTTGATTGATCCATAACTTGTTATTGCTTGTTTTAAACTATTGTATCTAGTCACTCTTATGAACTTTGAAGGTGTCCTATGCATTTATATTTGCTACTCTATGAGGGACAAGCTGAATACTATTATGCTATGTTTTCTTTATGTGAAACAAACAAACGTCTTGCAAAGCATTGTTATTCATGAATCTTTTGTTTGTGCCTTTTCATATTGCATCATAGTTTCTTTGCTTATTGCTAGAACTTTGTCTTTCATGTTATGATTGAAGTACTATGATCCCAGCTTTGAATATTTTACAAATACTTTGATCAAGTATTTGATGGTGCATGTCACCTCAAAAATTATTCTTTCTTTTTATCACTTACCAACTCGAGGACGAGCAGGAGTTAAGCTTGGGGATGTTGATACATTGCAAATGTATCTATAATTTTTGATGTTCCATGCTTGGTTTTATCCACTTTCTTGTGTTTTTTTCACACTTTGGAGTACTTTTCATATGATTTCTTGGACTAACCTATTAACAAGAGCCACAGTGCCAGCTGCTTGTTTTCTGTTGTTTTTGGTTCCAGGAAAGTCAGAAAATGAATATTCTCGGAATTGGATGGGACAAAAGCCAAAGCGCCTATTTTTCCGGAAGTCATCAAGTGCCAGAATACGAGACGGAGAGGGGCCAGGGGGCCACCACACCACCTGGCCGCGCGGTCAGGCCTGGCCCATGCTAGGGGGTGGTGTGGCCGCTCCCGGCACTCCCTCGGCCTCCCCTTCCGCCTATAAGATGCCCTCGGGACGAAAATCCTAAGTACCCGATCAAAAATCCACGAAAGAGTCTGTAGCCGCCATCATCTCCATCCCTAGATCGGGAGGGATCTGAAGCTCTTCCCGGCACCCTGCCGGAGAGGGGAATTCACCCTGGAGGCCTTCTTCATCACCATGCAAGCCTCCAGTGTGATGCATGAGTAGTTCATCCTTGGACTACGGATCCATGTAGTAGCTAGATGGCTGGTTCTCCTCCTTTGTGCTTACATGTCTAGATCTTGTGAGCTCCGTTCATGATCAAGATCATCTATTTGTAATTCTACATGTTGTGTTTGCGGGGATCCGATGGATATTGAGATGCTATTTCAGATTGATTATTGATTCTATCATGTCTTTGTTATTTGTGATCTTGCATGCTTTCCGTTGTTAGTAGCTATCTTGGCCAAGTAGATGTTAGCAACTCTAAGAGTTAGTATTTATGCTCGATAGTGGGTTCATGCCTCTGGTAATCTGGGGAAGTGACAGAAATCTCTAAGGTACTAGATGTGTTGTTGCTACTAGGGAGAAAACAACAATCCTTTGTTCATAGAACAATCGTATTGTTTACTTTACACGCAGTTCGTAAAGCAATAATCTGTTGCTTACAACTTAATACTGGAGGGGGTTCGGATGATAACCTAAAGGTGGATTATTAGTCATAGATGCAGTTGGATGACGGTCTATGTATTATGTTGTAATGCCCAATCGAATCTCAAAGGAGTCAAGATGATTAGTATATGCATGTATTGCTTTCTCGATGTTTGTCAATTGTCCCGCTGTAATTTGTTCACCCAGCATGTTATTTATCTAAGGAGAGCCACCTCTAGTGAACTATGGATCCCGGACCTCTTTCTTTACATACAATCTATAAACTGTTTACCGCTTTGTGTTTACTTTCTGCAAACTTTTACTTCTTTCCATTCGATACGTTTAATCCTTTGTTTTCCACAAAACACGGTGAGATTGACAACCTCATCGCAAGTTGGGGACAAAGTTCTGTGGTTGTGTTGTGCAGGTCTCCACATTGCTACTAGCACCGGTAGTGTGCCCTGCCAAAGCTCAGCTAGTAACACCTTTGGGGTGTTTCCTTGCTCCTACTGGTTCGATTAAACCTTGGTTTCATAACTGAGGGAAACTTGCTGCTGTGCTCATCACACCTTCCTCTTGGGGTTCCCAACAAGCTCTACATCAACCACACACCAACACTTTTCTGGGTGCCGTGCATTGAGCCATCATGCCTCGGCCACCTGCATCGCGAAAAGAAATGTTATGCGTAGCAAGTAGGAAGATGACGGGAAATAAATGCAGGGTGTTCCATGTGTATACATACCATCTTCCCCTTGAAGCGGTCAAAGTTGCTGTTTCCCGCGCAGTGTGTTCCACCATCGCCTCGGTTATCCGCGTTCCGCCTTGACAAGGCTTAAAAACTCCTCGTCTGCTCTAAGCCACCTCTTCCTAATAAGCTCCTCCCATGCTATCTCCGTACGAGGGTAGACCGGTGGACCTCTCTACTTGTTTTGGTTTGTTTAGGACATATGTACATGGAGAGCAAAGGTTGGGCCAACTTTGCCACATTCTAGGCACTGGTTGTGATGCGGAGGGAGTTTGCACGTACAGATCCAGGATTTTACTAAGTGTTAACGCATGTCCGGGAAGGGGGTCACGCCTAGGGCCTACACATGGCACCTACGAACCTTGCACCACTCTCACACACATATCCTAGGGGCACATGCAAGTTTTCATGTGATTCCGACGCTCCGACGGTTTTCCTGTAGCGAAACCCTAGATCGGGGGCCTCTGATCGTCTACCCCTATAGCTTTCTCCGTACGAGGGTAGCCCGGTTGGTCTCTCTACTTGTTTTGGTTTGTTTAGGACATATGTGCATGGAGAGCCAAGGTTGGGCCAACTTTGGCACATTCTAGGCCCCGATTCTGACGCGATGGGAGTTTCCACGTACGAATCGAGGATTTTACTAAGTGTTAACGCATGTCCGGGAAGGGGGTCACACCTGGGGCCTACACATGGCACCTACCAACCTTGTACCACTCTCACACACATATGCTAGGGGCACATGCAAGTTTTCATGTGATTCCGATGCTCCGACGGTCTTCCTCCGGCGAAACCCTAGACCGGGGGCTATAGCTATCTCCGTACGAGGGTAGCCTGATGGAACTCTCTACTTGTTTTGGTTTGTTTAGGACATATGTACATGGAGAGCAAAGGTTGGGCCAACTTTGCCACATTCTAGGCCCCTGTTGTGATGCAGCGGGAGTTTCTACGTACAGATCCAGGATTTTACTAAGTGTTAACGCATGTCCAGGAAGGGGGTCACACCTGGGGCCTACACATGGCACCTACCAACCTTGCACCACTCTCACACACATATTCTAGGGGCACATGCAAGTTTTCATGTGATTCCGACGCTCCGGTGGTCTTCCTCCGGCGAAACCCTAGATCGGGGGCCCCGGATCCTCTACCCCTGTAGCTATCTCCGTACGAGGGTAGCCCGGTGGACCTCTCTACTTGTTTTGGTTTGTTTAGGACAAATCTTGACAAATCGTGTGAAAAAAGAGGATTAACTCGAGCACGGGAAGGAGTGTGGCCAAATCTGCATTATATAATTAAGTATATCAAAAACCATTACAAAACATCATAAATACAGAAGTGACCAAATTAATACAAGTTTATCACATTAAAACCAAAGTAAAATAGTGACCAAATGTTATTATTGCAAAAATTACTCCCAAACTAAACCCACAAATTCCTCTACTTCTAGAGCATGAAATGAGCTAAACTAGTAATGAAAGATGAAAGGATGAAGTTGCTTACCTTTTAGAACTCTTGGATAGATGGGGCGCCGCCAAATCTTGACAAATCTTGTGAAAAAATAGGGATGAACTCGAGCTCAATGGAGGAAACAGAGAAGGGAAGTAGCTTGAAAATGGAGTGTGGTTCGGGCAGGGAGGAAGATGATATAGGAATCACATTAGTCCCGTTTAGAGACACTAGCCGGGACTAAAGTTCAATCTTTAGACCCGGTTGGAGAAAACAACCGGTACTAAAGGGTCTGGCACCGGCCCCATCCTGCCGGAAACCCTATAGTCCTGGTTGGAGCCTCCAACCGAGGTTAAAGGTCCTGTTTGAACTAGGACTAGAAGTCACCGGGCCATGCGGCGGTTTCTAGCCATTGGGATCGGAGTATTAGTCCCGGTTCCAAACACAACCGGGACTAATGCTCCAAACCAAAGGCCTATTTTCTACTAGTGTTCCCTGTTCCAAAATATAAGATGTTATATTTTTTGTAAACGAATATAGTGTAGGTTGATTCGTAGCTCTAAGGCCAACTCCAACGGCCCCCTGCAAAACGGACATGCCTTTTGACCGTTTGGTCCATTTGAGGGGCGGGGTGCATAGGCCCCAGGACGATGTCCGCCCTGGCATGGCTGGTGCACCCAACGGTGCCCCCATCAGTTCGGCCCTTTTTTCCTAAAGCAACCAATTTGAACCAAATTTAAAAGAGGACCAGCAGAGTATGAAAACAGGACATATGGTTCATACATGTACGTAAACATAAATAGAGCGAGCAATCTATGCATTTAGCTCATATATCATCTTCCTCTTCTCGAACCAACTCCATTGAATTGGGTCCATTTCGGTGAGATCTGTAGTCATGATCCGATTTTCTTCGGCGAGTCGCTTTAGCTCTACCTTCTCCTTCCTAGCATGGCCGTTGATCTCTTATATCTCAAGATGCTTTGACTGGATTTCATAGTAGTTCTTTGCTGCATCTTATCTCTCCTTGTGTTTCCTCTCTTCCCCCTTATCGATGGACACCTCCTTCTTGGCGATCATGCCTTTCAACGTCTCCTGGATGGCAACTGGCGAAGCTTCACGTTTGAGCTCTTCTTGAAGATGTTCCTCCCTCTCGGCCTTTTGGTTGTCGGCCCTTCCTCGTTGATGATGATTCCGATGCTTGTACCCTTTGCACTTCCCGCATAGAGCTCTTTCCACTTCTCGCAATCTTTGAGCTTGGTCCAACAATGGCCTAGTGTGAAAGGTTTCTTCTCGTGGCAAGTCTTGAAGTGCTTCAATGCTTGCCATACCTAAACCAACAAGTTCAAGTTCATGTTTGAATGCTATATAGACATGTAAAGCTCGTATGAACGAGAACATATAGATATGTAGCAACATACCATGTTTCCAACTCCAATGTCGCTCATGGGCCTTGACTTAACATGGTTATAAGAGGCACAAAACTTTGTGCATTGCTCGGAGATGACTGCCCACTTGTTCGTAAGTGGGTTCTCATTGCGATCACTCGCAAACGGATGCTCATCGAAATGTTTTTGCTCATGGAAATCCTTCCATATTCGGTTCCAAAATAACCCACCCTTTTGTTCCGCACTGGTTATTGGATCTTGCCAAATTTCCATCCATGCCTCGCAAAGCATCTCGTTCTCGAGGGTTGTGTATGATCCGCTCCTTCGGCTACCTCCTTGTGTTTGCCGGACTAGTTCATTACCAAACAAAAGCTCGTTGTCAATAGAGATACCATCTTCCTGGGTACCAAGGATGGGATCCTGAAAGGGCGTCTCGTTGGATCATAAACACCCACGAGAAAAGAACAAGGACTAGGGAAAAGATACCTGCGTCGGAGTGGGAGTCGGATTTGGGGTCGGAGTTGGGGCCAGCGTTTCATCAAACAACTTGCGGGGAATGGGCATGCTGCCGGTAGGGATGCTCCTCCCGGTCTTGCTGCTGCATGAAGAGTTGACGCCGACATGTGCCGCGTTCAGGTCGAAGGTAAGCAAATCCAGCGACGAGTCGCCGATCATCTCCCCCTCCCCCCTTGATGGTCGCCGCTTCGAGAGGAGGTGGTTTGTTCGCAGATGCGGCCAAGCTCGATGTTCCCGTGGCGAAGGCAGATAGCTGCTTCTCCTTTATCAGGAGCAAAGTGGCAGCCTGCGCAGCGAGGGCCTTAGCGTTGAACTTGGCCTAGACAGCCGCGGCGGGCTCAAGGGCGCCGTCCCTTTCCTGAGCGGCTTGGGCATCTGCAATGCGCTTTCGGGCCTTCTCTCTACGGTCAACCCTCTTCCTTGACTCCTCTTTCCGTTGGTCGTCTGTCAATTCTTTTTTCACTTGTATGATGCTAGCGGCAGCAACAGCTTTGCCGGCTGCTTTTGAAGGACTAGCAGCTGCCGGTTGCGGCAACTCAACAATCGGTGGCGACAGATCAGAGGCCTGAGCAGAGGCGGCCGGAGGCTGAGCAGCTCGTGGAGGCACGAACGGCCCATGGCTAGGGAGGGCAGGTGTCGGGGAGGACGGTGGCAGTGCGTCCATGTCAGTGTGTGCTAGGGATTGGTGGTGATAGTGGTGGAGACCAGTGCCGATGGGTCTCTGGCTAGCGGGGCCGTTCAGGACACCACACGGACGCGTGGGTAGTCCATGTCCCAGCAAACTGAGCTCAATTTTTGGCCCGATTTGTGCCGAAACGGATATGGTCGAACTGTTCTCTCTATTTGCGGTTGCATATTGGACCGTGACCTCGGTTTGAAAGGATAGGATCAGATACGCGCGGGTCCGTTTAGTGGGAGTTGGCCTAAGCAAAGGACGGCCCGAAGCGGCCACGTCGCCTGGAATGAGTGCTAATAATAACTAGAAGGAAAAAGTCCAAAACAAACCTTGAACTTATAATTGAAAGACAAATCGAACCCTGAACTCTGAATCACTGAAATTGGCACACTGAAATCTCGAATCCCGGTCTATTTTGAACCCTGGGTCTGTTTGGGTCACCGGGAAATAACAATCCCGACCAGGATAGCATTCTAGTTTCACTGACAATACGGGCCTACATGTCATATCCATCCTCCTCATCCTCTAGCTCTCTAAATTTCCCCAACCTCCTAGCTGATGACCGAGATGGACACCGCCCGCGGCGCAGTAGGTGACCTATCCGGCACCACCGCGACTCCCTCCACTCGCTCGCTATCTCTCGTTTTGTTCCATCCTCTCTGGCGCGCTCGGAGCTCTGCGCCTCTTCCAAGACAAACTTCTTCCACCACCTGCAGCGTCACCTGCTTCGCCAGGCCACGGCGGCAGAAAAAGCATGGACTCGTCTCTGATGGATCAATCGATAGATTCTCCCCTGACTGAATTGATCCAGCAAATCTAGCTAGATGGGTATTATCTGTACGCTAGCTCTAATGGATCGATTGATTTATTATTTCCGTCAGTGGGTGGCAAGCTTGCTAGCTTAAATATATCGATCAATTTTTTATTTTCGTCAATCGATGACCAATTGCTAGTTCGGCTGTCAGATCTGCAAGCAGGGCCAACCCATGCGTCTGCCACCGCTAGGGCTCCTAGGAGGCTCACAGTGCAAGCCAAGCACCATCGATCTGGTTACGCGTGTGCTCTGTCCTTGCTCCTTTGTCTCACATGTGCCCCTTGCTCTGCCCCAGCACAAGCCGGCCATCCTGATGATGCGGCAGAGCATAATCTAAGGGGGACTTCCTGCGGTGGCGCGGCTCTGTCCTTTCTTGGATCGTTCTTGCATTGGAGGTGGAAGATGATTATGGCACGATGGGTCCACTTTGTCAGCCAGAGAAAAAATATTTAGTTCGGAATTTTTTATTTGTTGCGTAAAAAACAGACCCAAGGTTTAAAATAGACCGAGATTCAAGATTTCAGTGTGCCAATTTCAGGGATTCAGAGTTCAGGGTTTAATTTGTGTTTTGATTACAAGTTCAAGGTTTGTTTTGGACTTTTTCCTAACTAGAATGGCAGTGCGACGACGCGAGGGAAGACTCAGCGAAGACCAGACAAAGACTGCAAATAGAGTTAAAGCGATGATTGATTAAGTGTCAGCCTACTAATAAGGGGTTAACGCGAGGCCGAGCTCCAGCCGAGGAAGAACGATCCCTCCACAGTACTGAGAGTGAGACCAAGGCCGGCTGCTCGCTGCAGATCAACCGAAGAAATCTTTCCCGCCAGCGCCGGGTACATCCTTCACTCTATTTTGCTTTTTTTTTTTTCTGTTTGCTGCGGCCGGCGGCCGGCGAGGGAGGCAGATCCGGCGGGGTTTCTGCGGAGCGGCGCAAGATCCGGGTATATCGCGATTCTGCGGCCCGCCTGCTCCGCCGTCCGCCTGCTCCACTGCCCGGCGATTCAGAGGGGAGAAGTTATCGGGTTCTTTGGGGGTTTCTTCAGGCGAATCTTTTTTCGGTTATGATTTGTTTGCGCATGATGGGCATGGGGTTCAATTACTCGCGTCCTGTTAATTCGGGCTTTGTTCATTGACTGATTCCCATGAATTAGCACCTGATCTGATGCTAAAGCTTTTTTTTTCTCAATTCCCGAGCATCAGAATTCCTGTTTAAAGATCCATTCTCAGGGAGCTAGCTTATGCATCGCTAAATTCCTGTTAATTCAGGCACTTCCACCTTCGTTTTCTCCTCACTTCTCCTGATGAACTGTTGCTAGCTGCTGTAATAGGATTTAAGTGTAGATCACAACTTTTATTTCTTTGCATTTTCATCTCTGATTTTGAATGAGACTAGAAACTTTATCATTTATACTCCCACCAGTAATTCAGATATCACATCTTCCTTAATTAGGCACCACGTTATGCCTATTTTGTTTCATGATCTCAAGGAAGGCTTGCACTTGAGCAATACATGCTACTTTCTAAACAAATCTTACATGGCGTTGCACAAAATTATATCTTTTCCTGCGGTGTTGGCTGCTCATCGTGAAGAGAAGTTGTCTCAGGCCATGGTAACAGAGAGGAAATCAAGCATTGGCTGCCTAAGTCCAAATCTCGTGACACCTAATATTGACCCCAAGTACTCCTCAGTCCTGAGTGGTGGATTCAGGTGATACCAGTATCGCGGTATTGTCTGTCTCTACTCAGTGACTTACCAATCTTCACGGTTTCTGCAAGCTGCGAGCACTATGTTTACATATAAGCTTCCTTAAGTCAGTCTTGTAGTCTGCAGCTGCAATAGTTTATTCTACCCAATTACCATGAGTCTCATCCTTAAATTTGGTCCGCGACTGGATTCTTGATGCTTAACATTGAAATAGAGTGGCCGGCGCACTTTTGGTGCAGACGTATACACATATTATTTAGTCATTCTTATAGTCTGTAGCTGCAATAGATTTTTTACACAATTACCTTCAGTCTCATCCTTAACTTTTGTTCGTGACTGGATTCTTGATGCTTAACATGTAAATAGAGTGGCGATCGCACCTTTGGTGCAGACACATATGTATGACAAGCGGCTGCTTGCCATGGTTATTCTGATTGATGCATAATAGGCTGTGTGCATTGATTCCCATAAACTATCACCCGATTTGATGCTACCTTGTCTTTTTTTCAACTTGCAAGGATCAATGTTGTGAAGAAAACTAATTTTGTCGTGAGAATCGTCTTTGTTGTTAACAATAATTTATATACTGCATAATTAGTAACAACAATGGTTCTCAGATATGTTCTCAACTCATCAGGATCAGGCATATAACTATCAAAGGTTGCTGCACTCGGAGATGATCTGATTATTGTGATAATAAGAGAGCAATTGATGGGTGCATTCAAGGCGACACAAACATACGAACCATGTTTTGATCAATAAGGTACTTCTAGTTCCTGATGATGCCTAGTAAAGATCTTCCATTTGGTGGTACAACTGGTTTATAGAGTTGTGAGAAGAATCATTGCTAGCTACGGTAATAAAAAATCAGATTTTAATGTAGACCATAACTTAATTCCCTTGCATTTTCAACTCTGTTTTGAATGAGTAAAGTTACTCCCACAAGCAATTCAGCTAAACGTTGATCACATCTTCTTAAGGTACCACAATGCATATTTTGATTGATGTCTAAAGCAAGCCCTGCACTTGAACAGTATATGTTATCTTCCAAACAATCGAGCATTGTGTCTATTCTTTCCTGTAGTCTTCCCTGCTCCTTGAACATGGAGAGAAGTTGTCTCAGGTGATCAGGTGGTGACCATAGAAGAATACAATATTAGCTTCTTAAGTTTAAAGCTCAAGTCACCTAATATCGATCTGAAGTACTCCTGAGTGGCTTCAGTGGGTGACACAGGTATGGTTATATAGTTTACTCTTTGTCTTTTTGTCTTCAAATTATGATGTTTACTTTGTCAATTTTCAATGTTTATGGCTTCTTCAAGCACTACGGTCATATTTACAAACAGTATGGTCATGATTAGAATCTGCAGCTGCAATAGTTGAGTATACAATTACATTGAATCTCTCATCCTTAATTTTTCTTTGAGGTCTGGTCATGAGCATTTGGGAAACCTCTTATGAAATTTATAAACCAATTTTGTTACGTTTTACAGGAATATGACCCTATCAACCATGGCAGTGAGTGCTTCCACGGGTGTGATGAACTCCCTCCTTGGGAAGCTTACTACCCTGATGGGGGATGAGTATCGGAAGCTTAAAGGCGTGCAGAATAAGGTGGCGTCCCTTCATGAAGAGTTCAGTAGCATGAATGCTCTTCTTGTGAAGCTGGCAGAGATGGACGAGCTTGATGCTCAGGCTAAGGTGTGGAGAGACCAAGTGAGAGACATGTCCTATGATATTGAAGATTGCATCGATGACTTCATGCATGACCTTGAAGTAAAAGGTGCAACCACTGGGTTTCTCAAGAAGACTGCTGAACGCTTTAAAAAGCTCAAGATGCGTCATCAAATCGCCAACAAGATTAAGGGGATCGAGGCTCGTGCACTTGAGGTGCATGAGCGGCGCATAAGGTACAAGCTTGATGAGTACAACCCTACATCCAACATTGTCCATATTGATCCACGAGCGCTTGCCATTTTTGTGGATGCGGCTGGTCTAGTTGGTATTGATACCCCCAGGGATGAGCTTACTGAGTTGTTGATGGATCAAGGTCAAGAGCTGAAGGTGGGTTCTATTGTGGGATTTGGAGGTCTCGGAAAGACCACACTTGCCAGTGAAGTGTGCCGCAAGATCGAAGGGCAATTTACTTGTCATGCATTTTTATCGGTATCTCTAAAGCCTGATATACCAAGGCTTCTCCAGAACTTATTACTGAAGCTTACTAGGCAACAGTCTGCTGAATGTAGTAGCTTGGATGATGTGATTAGGAATATCAGAGAGTATTTATTGCCTCAGAGGTATTGTTTTATTATGTGTATTTTATTGTAGCAATATACACTTCATGCTTTTTACCAATATATTTAGCAAGTAATAATGATTTTATTTGCACTCCATACTACTAATACATTTGCATTATGAGCACTAATTTTATCTTCACACGGTTAAGTTAGTTGGATGTTAGGCCTCGGACAAATGTTTCACTTTTCTAGTGGAGGACATACTATCTTTGCTTACTTTCTAGCTCAACTTACATGATGAACTGACGAGGACAAGGAAACAAAAGTTATTACATATATTGCAAAACAACTTCTAAAACTTGCATTTGTATCTACTTATCATGGAAGATTCAAAGGTTGTTATGGTTTATACAATGTAGTTTAGGTAGATCTAATCAGTAGTACATGTTATCATGGTGCATGGTGTAGACATGTACACACATAATTTATGGTTTAGGCAATAGGACTATAATTTCCCAGGTATTAACTAAACTTTATTTGTTCTCGATGTGATATGATTTGCAGGTACTTTATTATAATTGATGGTTTATGGGATACATTAGCATGGAATATTATTAAATGTGCTTTTCCAGAAAATAATAATGGCAGTAGAGTGCTAACAACTACAAGGATTCATTCTATTGCTGCTGCTTGTTGCTCTAGAAGCAAAGGATGTGTTTACAAGATGAAATCTCTTGATGACCATGATTCAAGAAGAATGTTTTTTAGCAGAATATTTGGTTCAGAAGATTCCTGCCCAACTGATTTTGAAGTCGTTTCAAATGATATTCTGAAAAAATGTGGTGGTATCCCACTTGCTATTATTAGTATATCTAGCCTTCTAGCTGATCAACCAAAGCCAACATTTGAGTATGTAAGGAAGTCTCTTGGATCCATGTTTGATGGAAATCCTACTCTTGATCAGATGAGGCAAATTTTGGAGCTTAGCTTCAGAAACCTTCCTAACCATCTTAAGACATGTTTGCTCTATCTTGGTATGTATCCAGAGGACCATGTGATATACAAGGCTGATTTGTTGAGGCAATGGATAGCAGAGGGTTTCGTGTGTGCAATCCCTGGGCTAGATGCAGAGGATGTTGCACTAAGCTACTTCAATGAGCTTATTAACAGAAGCATGATCCATCCCGTGGGTACTGACCATAATGGAGAGGTGTTGAGCTGCAGAGTACATGATATAATGCTAGATGTCATCAGATCCAAGATTGAAGAAGGTAATTTTATTTCCGTGCTAAATGACCCGGAAGTTGTGTTAGGGATGCACAGAAATATTCGGAGAGCTTCACTCCAATGCTCCGATAAAGAGTGCACAGTGACATCGGCAATGGTCAATGGGTCATTATCAAAAGTTCGGTCAGTCTATGTTTTCGGAGGGTTTTCTTGCCAATCTCTGATGTTGCTGAAATATGTCCGAGTTCTACACCTAGATATCAGCAGAAATGATGTGCTAGATCTCACTGGTATATCTAGGTTGTTTCTGTTGAGATACTTAAGGGTGGTCGATGGTTGGGTTGAGCTACCTAGCCAAATTGGTAAGCTACAACAATTGCAGACTATTGATCTAAGAAATTCTGTGTCCAAGCTTCCATCTGATATTGCTAGTTTGCCTCGGCTGCTGCATCTCATTGTTCGCGCAGATACAGTTTTTCCCGATGGCATTTGCAGATTGAGACATGTGCGAACTATAGAGGTTTTCGATTTGTGGGAGAACTCGGTGGAGAATATCGAAGGCCTAGGCGAGATGTCCAGCCTAAGAGATTTTGAGTTCCAATGGTCGGGAAAGGACTTGGTTGAAGGGGCGAGGCGTATGGACGTCTTGCGCTCTTCTCTAGAAAGAATCAGCGGCAGCCTCATGACCCTTGGGATGCGTTATGGTGGTTTGTTTTTGGATGGCTGGAGCACATTTTCCTCTCCACCTATCCATCTTCGAAAGATGTGGATGAGGGGTTGCGTGTTTTTGACGATCCCCAACTGGTTTGGTCAACTCCGCGATCTTCAAACCTTGCATTTCAGGGTCAGGGGGGCAGGGTTGAAGGATGATGGTGTTGCTATACTTGCAGGGCTGCCATCACTTGTCTATCTTGGGTTAGACGCAGTAGAACCTGTAGAAGAACGGGTGCACATCCCTGGCAGCGGCATGGCATTCCGAGCTCTCAAAGTGTTTGAATTCTGCTGTTACCATAACGTGCTGCTGACCTTCGAAGCAGGTTCTATGCCTATGCTCAAGGAGCTTCATTTAAGTTTAGAACCGAGTGGTTGCGAGAGTGGCGGGTCTGCGGAGTGTCCAGTAGATGGCATTGAGCACTTGCCAGCTAGCCTCAGAGAAGTCCAGTTAAGGATCTACGGTGAAATACAAGAGGCTGTGAGGTCTTGGTTGAAGGTCGCATTTGAGGAGCATCATCCCAGCGCTTCCTTGGAAATCTGGTGATTCTCGTCTCAGCTGCCACTTCCTGCGGCATCTAAACCTTGCACTCTTACCTGTTTGTTTGAACCATTTATTGATTATTAGTGTCCGTGTGGAAGTTGGATCCATGTACTCCAGTATGGAACCCTCCTAAGTTTGTGGGTGAACCTTTTGGAGCTTGTGCGTTTAATTCAACCATGGCTGTTGTCCGCTTATCTGTTATGTGTTGCGATCATGCACTCTGTGGTTGTTGGTGTCGTAAAAGCAAGCTAATCAAGCGAGATGTTGTGCTTGGTATGACGGTTTTGTTTCTCCGGAAAAAAAAAAAGTATGCTTGAACTATTTCAGCATCTACACTGGAGTCTGTCATGTGCTACGCTAGCTTCTGCACTGGGTTTTTTGCCGGAGCTAGCGGAGGAGTCTAGTAGCAGAATATCTATTGCAAATCAAGCCGGATACTGTGCTTGTATGCTGATTTTTGTTTCCTGGAGAAATGCGTACTGCTGTTCCTGCAAAACTAAATAGGCATGAAACTAAATGCTGATTTTTGCACGCTGCTGCATTCAAACCACAGCATGAAAGTACAGTACCACAACAAAAATAAACGAACGAAGAAAAGCTTGCTTGGATCAAACTTGCCCTCTACTATGAGGCATCTTCTAGCATTCAAACCACAGCAAGAGAGCGAAGGGAAACGCAAAAGCTCATATACTGTTTTGTTCAAGTCATCTGACGAGACAATACCAAAACTCCGTAATACGGCACTCAAACTCTCAGAGCCTCGGCTCGGCCTGGGATGCACTCGAGACTGAACTCCAGCTAGCTACCCCGCCATCAGATCAACTCAGTTCTCCTTGTGAGTGCTGTGCTGTTGTCGCGTCCTCCGTCGGCGGAAGCGTCTGCGATGAAAAAATCAAGGGAGGTGAGCGGGCAGGCATTACGTCGAACAGGTCGCGTGCGTGTGCAGGGTGGGGGGCGAGGCAAGCCGAGCGGGACCATGTCGGGCTTGTAAATGTTGTGCACTATGGAGGCCCCGGCGAGGAGGGAGACAACCACCACCACCGCCAGCGAGGGCGTCCCTGTCGGCACCCGGCCGCCGCCGAACTTCTTGACGCCGCCGCCGCTGTTCATCCTCTGCTACAGATCCTCACACAAGATTCTAACGGAGTCCAGCAAGATGACTATATGGGCTCACTTATGCACATATATCAGCTCTGCAGGCCGCTGGGGATGGGCTTCGGCCGAGTGAATTGGCTGGTCACGATTGTACTTTGGTTGCTCTAGAGAAAAGAAAAGGAAACGTCACTGTCTGTGTTTTGTTCAATTTCTCCCAGACAATATCTTTGTTCATCGAATTCTATTATTTTCAATCTGCATCCAACAATCGATCATGTCATCCTTAGGACATAACAAAGATGAATAGTTTTTGGGTATGGCTACACGTATGTCGACCTAGATCTGGCTTATACCGAGGTTAGTTCCGACCAGGTGGTCCATCCCTAATTACTTGGCCATGTAGCACCAGATACTTCCCGAAAACGGCAAGCGGGAACTCGCGCATCCCGCGCATGGGAATTGGCCCTACCAGCTGGGTTGTACCAGCGAAAAATCACGCCGCACCAACTTTTCTACGACTCTCCTCCCCCGATCTCGTTCGAGCCCCCATGGAAATCGACTAGACAGCTAGAAACAAACATCGCCTCCCTCCCCTCCTCCCCCACCAGGCACCTACTAAAATAATCACTAGTTACATCGTCGGGATTCCCTTCTCTTCCAGTAGGAGAAAGAAGGAAGCTCTTTTCCCCTGTAAGTCGCATGACCTGTGTTCTCCACTCCCCCAATCCTCCTCCTCCTCTTCTTTTTTTGCAGCAGTTTTGACAACAACTGTGACTCCTGAAACCTTCCTCTTTGCATAGTTGCATGGCCAGGAAGAACACATGTAGATGTAACTAGTAAAAAATTAATCTAGCATGGATAACATCCTATCATGGAGCCCCAGAAAAAAAAGATAACATCCTACCATGGAGCCCCAGAATAAAAAAAAGATAAAGTAACATCCTACCATGGTGCCCCAGAAAAAGGATAACATCCTAGCATGGATAACATCCTATCGGTGCAAGTAGATAGCTGTGGCGCCCGCAAAAACCACTACTAAAAAACCGCGTTGTTTTTGTGCATTGCATCATCATGACCGTATGCTCATATCATCATGTCACATTGCATTTGAGCATCGTCATCATCTTGCATGGTTTGTCTCAAAACTATTACGAAAAGCCTACTTTGTTTTCTAAATATACCCCGTCTTTAATTCAAATCAAAAACACCGGGCTTGTCTGGAATACTTTGTTTTGTCTATCAAAGGTTTGCAAAAGCCTCGTTTTTAATAAATAAAATATTTAAATTATTTTTGGGAGGCAGCCAGCCAGGCCCGAAAGCCCAGCCGGCCACCTCTAGATAAAAATCCTATCTAACCCAGATCCCCCCAAACCCTTTTCTACCTAAACCTAGCCTACTCACCCTTCCTCCACCTCACCCCATCTAATCCCCTTCATCCACCTCACACAGCCACCTCACCCCCTCCTTTCCCGCCTTGCACGCCGCCCCAGCGCGCGCCTGCCACACCCATCCCCTGGCCCCAGCCAAACTCCCGCCCGACCGTTTCTCCCCTGGGACCTGATCCCCAGGCCCCATGCCACCTACCCCCACCACCTGGCCCCACCTGGCCCCGTCGCCCCGCTCCTGACGCGAGGTTGCTCCCTACCTACCCCGCTTCCTCGCCAGGATCCCCGCCGCCTTCCCCGCTCGACGCATCCCTTCTCCCCCACCTTCCCGTCCTCGACCCCGTATCCTCCCTCCCCGGGCTCGCTACCCATCCCTGCCGCCGCCTACCTCGAGCCCCTCCCGAGCAGCCGCTCGTGAGCTCCCCTCCGCCCAGAGCTGGTGCCCGCCGCCACACCCTGTTCGCCGCCGCTCAGCTCGCCCTGTTCCGCGCGCCCCGTCCCGTCTCCTCGCTCCCTGTCCCAGCGAGCGCTGCCGCCTCTCGCCTCTGTCCCGCCGCCATCGCCCAGGTCGCTGTCGACCGCGCCAAGGCCGTCTCCGGCGCCGCCCTGGATCTCGGTCGCTGTCGTACCTCCCCGTCCTGCCGCCCACCAGGTTTCCTGCCTCTCTATAGGCCGCGAGCCGTGCCGCACGCGCCTCTGTGCTCCCCTCCTCTGCGACCGGGAGGCCACCTCCTGCGCCATGGCCCACGCGACCCGCGAGCACCGCGTCGACCAGGCATCCCCGCCTCCAAGCCGAGCTGCCGCATCTGGCAGCCATTGCAGGCCCCTTCTACTCCGGCCGCCCATCCTGCTGCTCGACCCGGCCTTACCACAACACCGCGCGCCGTCTTGGCCCTCCTGCTCGTCCTTGGCTGCACGTGCGCCACTTCTCCGACCCGCCGCTGCATCCCGAGTGCCGCCTCTCCCTGCGACCGCCTCCAAGTCACAGCACAGCCATATTACAAATACTAGTGGTGTGGCGATGCAAAGATGTACCGAGAACCACCTGCAGGGACATTCGTATGATCCCAACGAGGACCGTCCCCATGCGTCAAGATCTTCTCAAGACCGCGGCATCCAACAAGCCCATCATCGACACCACAACACCGAGATCCCGGCTTCCGCCAAGATCTTCCGAAGACCAAGCCTCGGCACGCCAAAGACCTCCGCCGGGAACGCCAAGACCGTCTACCCCGAAGGCCATGGATCCGATGCCCAAGGACCGGACGCCTAGTTCTTCATCCCGAACGCCGAGACCGGCCGATACGCGGACCCGACAAGATCTTCACGACGACAAGATCGACCCCGACCAGGGCAAACCCGATGACCCTCCGACGCCAAACCAAGTCCTTCGACAACCTCCGAAGACCGATCCCGCCAAGACCGAACCCGAGCACCCTCGGCACCCAAGAGCGCCGAACCCTATGTGTGACCCCTTTCTGAGCCCCTATTTTTATAAATGAAATACAAACTTGTTGCATATTAAATTTTTCATCTCGCATGCATATCATGTGGGTTGGGGGCATTATGCCGATTCACCTCATAATTAAATATGGAGTGTTTATGCGGGATATCTTCGTCTCATTTCGGACTCCATTTAAATTGGTGTAGCGAACCGATGTCATGTTTCACCCTGTTAATACAACATTTAAATTGCGGGGGTTCTAAATAACTTGAACCGTTTACTTAATTGTCGGGACCCCGGTTCCGCTTAATACTGCCTAAATGCACCGCATCTGCATCATATCATGATCATGCCGGATCTTCTGCCGTGGTATTAAATATTGCATCCGGTGTTTCTTCTAGTCTTTGCTTCTTCGCGGATTACGCCGATGAGTGGATGCGAGTACTGACAAGTTCTCCGGATATGTACCTTCGACAGTGTTTCCCAGGCGAGCATCTCTCCCCCTTCTACCTATTTTGCATTTATAGTCTTTATTTCCTCCTGTTGATCTATTGCTATCCGTGTCGTGATGCTTTAGTTTCCGTGCACCAGTTACATCCCGTGCAGCCTCTATATTGCCATGGACACCTCCTAATACCTGTGTTTGGTAGATAGCTGGCCTTGCGAGTCGTAGTTGCTTGCTCAGGTGCGATCTCGTGATGTCAAGTATCACGGTTGTTGGAATGTTGGCAGATGTTTATGGTGGAGTTGATCATGACTTTAAATACAACTATTAAAATGCTAGATATAACTAATGCAGAGGCATCGGTGGGCAATAGATGTTATTTGGTTCTTCCACGCTCACTTGTGTCCCGTAGGACCCCGAGTACTTGATACTTGTTCCTTGATTTTTCGCACTATCCACATCCGGGAGGTCGTGGACCCCCCTGAGCCAGAGCTTGATTCATTTCTATTTCTTGGGGCCACAAACTAGTTTGGAGTTTTATTACTATCCTGTACTTATGCCATGCTTTACCGCTTTATTTAAGATTGTGCGTGGAGCACCTGTACTGTTTAGGATTGCGGAGTGTTTTTGCGGTATCGACAAGCCCAGTCACACTTTCGGGTTCCCAGTCGTTTATAGCCATTGGCGCAAACCTTGGGTCCGTCTCGGAGCCGGCCAACTTCGTTGCGGGTAGCTTAATGGGGTGGCCCCCTGAAATATTTCTGAATCCTGTGATCGCTTTGTCGTGAATGCCTCGTTGGGTTTTGATTTGGTTTTTCCGAGGTTGATCGAGTGTGTGTTGCTATTTGTGCACCCCTGCAGGGTAAATCTTTCTAAAAGCCGTGTCCGCGGTTATGGACGACTTGGAGCAGAGTATCTCGATCATAGACAAGCATAACTAAAGTAGTGCTATAAATTTGACTTAATATATATGACTAGTAATCAGCTCCACTATAACGGAATGGATATTAAAATGCCAACCAATGCTGGATCTGGGATGTTTGTTATATCTGCCTAGTAAGTATGGCAACTCCAATGGAATGTGATAAAAGTGCCAACAACTGCTAGGTTTTGGGATTTCTCAGGACAACTATATCTGACTAGTAAATGTTCCAACCACCACAGAATGGTTAATTAGAACTGCCCACTACTTATGCTTCAGGATGACTCATGCTATCTATATCTAATTAGTAAGTGCTATAACTATAACAAAATGAATAAACTGTCAACTGTGTGAGTTCCTCGGTTTGACTTCCTCGTTTGGTCTCGAGGGGGAATACCAGGATGGGTTTGTTTGGTTATAGCTTCAGGTTGGATCCGAATAGGTCTTTCTTATCCCTCTCTGATAACCGCCAGATGTCTCAAGTCTCTATAGGTTGTTTAGTGCCGCTGCGCTGCCGCTCCAGCCCACCATACCTATGTAGGCGAGAGCCGCCGAATTCTAGCCTCGCCGTGTACTGGCCTCAGTACCGACGCTCCTCTTTCTCCTTTGCCCTTTGTCGGCACCCCTTTTGTTTTAGCAGGTTTGAGATCGACGTCGTTAGCAGGGTTATCCTTCCGGCTTGGCCTGGGCAGGGTTATGGACGCCATTGGTTATTCTTCAGGGCTCTTAGCCCCATTTGCATCTTGTCCGTACTCGGATGTTGTATTGGTTTCAAGGTGATTTGGATCTTGTACTGTATATATGTATTCTTGACTCATGGAGTCATGTTGTATATATCTGTTCTGTGGGTCCCATCGAGGACTGTTGTATAATGGTATTACTTCGTTTTTCACCCGCACGAAAGTGCCTGGTGGGCGTCCTTGAATCGTTTCTATGCGGGTTTGGCGGGAAGCGCTAAAACTTGCATAGGGCCGATTTGAGGGTGTTACAATAGCAAGCAGTAAAAAGGATATACAGAGACGAGGCATATAGTGGTAAACATCTTGGAACACACAAAAAGGGCTAGATGGGAACAAAGAAATCCGCAGTGTTTTTTTAAAGCCTGTACTAGTTTTTTCATCCCAATAAGGGTTCATATCTTGGGTGCGGTATCATTCTTCCTTCTTGGTAGGGTAGAACATATAGAGAGCGGTGTAATGGAGCCCGAGCTCCATGGAGCTCGGTAATTCAAATTCAAACTCAAACACAAATTCAAATTTTAAGATTCAAAAATAGGGGAAACATATCGGCATGTAGGTAAAGTTATGCACTACGTGCGTCCTAAAACATTGGGTAGAAATACATTGTATTTTGGTCTCAGCAAAAAAGTAAAATTTTCATATCTGAGATGTAAATAGTATACATAGGAAATTTGACAAAATTGTCTTTTTTTCTACGCCGAAAATACAGGGGGTTTTATTTGAAACTTTGTAGATGTGTAGTACCAAACGTTGGCTACATGCCGGTATTTGTTTCAAAAAAAATTGAAGCTTTTTTGAGAAGCCCAAAAATCAGCCAAATTGAATTGGAGGAGGGGGATAAAGAGCGCGGTGTCGCTCGGCGCGCTGACACGCGCATTCGAGAACATATAGCCATATATCTTCCACCTTTTTTGCAATGTATCTTCCACCTTCCTATGTAACATGAATCTGCAGTTACGGGTAGAGAAAAGTTAGTAGAAAGGAACTAGCTCTGTGTTATGTAATTTGAAGTAAAAGTAACTTTGTAGTAAAATTAATATTGTGTTCTGTAATTTCTGTGGGTTTGAAAAAAAAATGTACTTCACTAATAAAAGTTTCTTTGTGCTCTCTAATTTTAGGAGTGAATAAAAAAAATGCCAAAAGGTTTTGAGTGGCGGATTGGAGGGACCGATCTGAACCTGCCAGCAGATTTAGACGAAGAGACTGTTGTTCAGGCTGATGGGTCTGGGACATTGGATGGCCCTAATGTTTGGGGTGATGGTGCTGGAACATCAGCTGGTCCTCCTAATACTGAGGTGCCAGATGTGCAAATGGGGCTAGATGTTACTTCTGATGTACATACAGGTGTGACGCTTTTTAGTGAGGATAGTGGCGCACTACTAGGAAATTGTTTATCCATGGGTTTAATGATACTAGGCACGGGCAAGTGCGTGCGCCATAGATAAATATCTGTATACACCTAGAGGACATGCACCACAAATAACACAACTATCTATGGCGCACGGAAGTTATATGCGCCACGGATAAGACTGAGGCATCCATGTCTGTCACTTATGGATGACCGCTGACTTGGCCGTGGGGCATGTAACTATCGTGTTCCACTGATAGTTGTGTTATCTGTGGCGCAACGTTGCTACATGCGTCACGGATAGTCCATGACCATCCATAAGTGGCAGATATAGATGGTGCCAACTTATCTATGGCGCATGGATATGTGATACGCCACATGTAAGTTTTCAAAAATTCTGCTCCCAACCCCCGATCACCTTTTTAGTTTTGCAAAAAATAAAGGAAAATAAAAAACACTTCAAAAAATAAAATCTTTTCACATGTAGGCTGTGGTCTAGTTTGTAGGAAAATTAATAAACATGAATTTCAACTTTTTTATAAAAAAGGTCATGGCACGGTAAAACGGCCATAAATTTTGCATACGATGTCGAAAAAAATCTTTAATATATCAAATTGACGAGCACAAATTCTACATTCGCTCGCTTACAAAAAAGACAAAAACGGTATAATAAAAATAATTAAAATGCCATAGATGAATACCATGAAATGCTAGACATGTATAACATAAAAAATCATTGATAAATAACAGAAATTAATGTCATGAAATGGTTAATAATCAAAATGACATGGATCCATATTACTAAAAGAAAATCCATAGGAAAATAATAATAGTTGCCATATATATTGGAATTAAACAAACGTGTGATAAACGCACTAAAAGCTTAAAGACGCAACATAACAAACCAATAAGAGTGCAAATCAAACAAAAGAGTTGCCTGTGGTGGAACTGGAACAAATTTGATTGTTGCAGCTTATTCCACTGCAGCCTTCCCACGCGGAGACCCTCACACCTTAGCAGGGACCTCTGCAGGCTTCTCTGGCTTTATAATCACAGGAGGTTTCATCTTTGTTCACTGGGTGCATCTTAGCAGTGGTTCGGGCGGGACTACATATAATAGCCATACAAAAACATAAGTATAAACTAATTTGTATAACAAGGAAGGCTAATGTTTATAAAACTGAAATAAAATGCATGACCCTCATAACAATATTGTAGATATATAATGGAACTATAAAATGCCATATATGACTCACATAAAATGTCAATGTATATTATGAATAAATGCTAGGAAAATATATAGCATACATGCTAACATCATCAGCAGTTTTTGCACTTGCCGGTGCAATTTTAATCTTGAGCTCGTCGGTGACAAGGGTATTGATAACCTTGCTCTGCACTGCATGGCTAACAACTTTCTGCTTCCCGCGACACACGAGTTCGTACTTATCAGCGGCTTGTCATCGTGTTCGGTTTCATTGTCTTCATCTGCAGCAGCAGCTATACGCCGTCTGAATCGTCAGGATCTTTGCTTTGATCATCAGGGGCACCTCATGCCAGTTATTCCCCATCAATCTCGTCAACCAACTCTTCAATCATGACGTCTTCATCGATGTCATGCCCCATGTACCTCCCACGTGTAACATGTGAACGTGTTGGAGCTCCATTAGTGAAACAGAAGAACTACTGGGAAAGAGTCTCACTATCAGTTGGGGTCATTCCAGTCAACGATTGCACAAGACTACCAAGAAGAAATGTCAAAAATTACACACCAACTATAAGCCTTAAAAATACATAAAAGGGATGGAAAACATATAAAAGGGTAAGAAAGTAGAACATGACGTGCATCAGATGGGACATTGACATCCATCCACTTATTGAAACCTTCTATGCCACCAAAGTAACTGTAATTCAATGCACACTCGCTTACTAACTGCAATCCAGAAGAAAAAAAGGTCATTAAGACATGAGTATCCATGCATACTCACAAAAGAAAATACCATCACCCATATTAAGAGTAAAAGTAGCCACCCGGAATAGAATGGAATTTCTAGGCAGACATAACATAAATTAGAATACATATTATGCTCCACATGACATAATACAATAAATAATGTGATGCAGTTGCAACCTATGTTAACTACACATGACATACAAAATAAACATAAAAAAGATAAGGAATGAAAAAAAAGAGGAGGATAACATACAAGATTAAAAATAGCATTAAAACAGAAAAATGCCCTTAGGACACAATAATAGTAAAGATGCCACACTAATTAGACTATAGTTCCTAGGCACACAAAGAATAAAACGATAATACCTATTTGGTCATTTTAGTCCAAAATCAAAAAATGACATATTCCTTATGAGATAAAACTAAAAAGTTGGCAACATATTTTAACTGTATACGCTAGGTAAAGTAAACACAAATGACCAGGGCGGAATAGAATAAAAGTTCTATAACAAAGCAAATAACAGAACTAACATGAAAACAACTCATACCTCAAGTGTGCCATACACTTTTCCATCTTCCTTTAGTTTAGCTATCAAACCCTTGCAATCCGCTCATTTTCCAAGCTTCGCAAGCAAACTTCTCCCTTGGGATGTTAAATGAGAAACTATCAATACTCACATGGTCAAGGTAACCTTAGCTAAAAAAGGGACATGAAAAGAACAAGAAGATGTCAGAAGTAGATATGGATTAGCAAGTAAAACAAGCATAATGCATACACACCATAAGATGCAAATGGTTGCCCTTATTAAATTTCATAGAAACAAGTGCAGCATTCAGCTTGTTAGACTATAACTTGCAGAAGTTCATATTACGGGTTTCTTTGTACCTAGCCTACACAATAGTAAAATTTCCATTACAGTTACACCTAAAGTGACATTAGGGGCAAACAACTCAAATAAATCAAAATGGAAAGGACAAAAAGCGCAAAAGAGAAAGGGATATACCATCACAGGGTAAACCATGTTGCTAAGTCTTTACGACATCGTTGGAGCTAAGAAAGAACATATAAGGTACATGAGATACATCATCTTGAACTTAGGCCCATGTGTGTTCATTTTGGATAGCTATTCCCATAGATATGTAACCTTGGGTTGGAGACCACCAAGATCAGGAAACAACAATGCAAACATATTTTTCTCTATGGTTCGACCAATGCCGTACGGTACAGGGATGGGGCCTCTCGGTACACCCAATGTGCAAAATACTGATAACTCATCAAGCCTTATCCTCCGGCAGCCTGGGATCACCAAAATCTGGCTACCGGGATCGTACCGATGACCAAGCCAAGAACATAAATTTTTATCCAGATTGGGACAAGTGATGTGATTCATGGACCTGAAACCCATCTAGGCTTTTGTTTGTCAGTGAACTCATTGTACAGTAAGACCAGCGAAGCCGGTGATGCCATGTTCCACTTCTTATCTTGTAAAAGATAAGATTTAGCTTGTTTAGCAATTTTTTAGAATCTCATATGTCAAAAAGAAAATAAAGTTATGGCTAAAAGAAGCTTTTTTATTGCTGAAAAAATGGAGACCACTTATCTGTGGCGCACCCTATTGTGGTGCGCCATGGATAAGAATGGATGGACTTCAAATATTTCCCAGCCCTCTCTCCTCCCCTTCTCCTTCTCCTTCTCTTCTCCTCCTCCCCTCCTCCTTCCCTTCTTCTCTCCTCCCTTATCCTTTTTCTCCTTCTCTTCTCTTCTTCTTTCCTCTTCTACTATTCTCCCTCTCCTTCTCCTTCTCTTCCCCTCCCCTTCTTCTCCCCTCCTTCTCCTCCTCTACTCAACTCTCCTCTCCTCTCCTTCTTCTCCCTCCCTTTTCTACTTCTACTTGACCTTCTCCTTCTCCTCCACCACGTGTCCTCTCTCCGGCCGCCATGCTGTCTTCGAGCTCCTCCCTGCCTCAAGCTCTTGTCCCCGAGTACTTCCTAACGGTGCGACCACGACCTCCTGCACCTCCCTGCGGTGGTAGGTTATGGCCACAACAAGGTGATGATGGCGAGAGGTGACGGAGGCAACACCGACGGCGCCAGATCCCGCTTTGTTTTTTGAATTTTCAAAAATTTATCTGTGGTGCACCATACACCCATGCGCCACAGTTAAATTTTCATATCCCGCCTTATTTTTTGAATTTTGAAATACTTATTCATGGCGCACCGTACCCCCATGCGCCACAGCTAACTGGACTTATCCGTGATGCATCTCCACATGCGCCACTGATAAAAAATATCAGTGTTGTGATGATAGTGGCGCACAAACCATGCGCCACGGATAGGATATGCCGTGCACCACTGATAGGCTTTTTTGTAGTACTAGCAGTGAGGAGAAGGTTCAGTATACTCTAGAGGGGTTTGTACCAAAAACTCCATTCGTCTTATGTAAACGTCTGTAGCAGCAATGCTATGACGTGTAAAACTTTTAGTCTCCTCATGGTTTCACATTCCAAGTAAAGTTGTAGTATTCCTCTGGCCCATTAGTTCTCAACATCATTTATTGGTATGTTCACGAGTGCATAACACATCCCCGATTAACATATTAAAAATAGTGGCATGATTTCCCTATAAAAGAGCTGAAGTTTTTGAAACACAAAAGAAAGAAAAAGATGCTTTGAGAGCCTTGAAATTTTGACATGGGAGTAGATGAGTTGTTCTTGAATTAAATATTTTGATGCCAACTTGAGTACTCTTAATTGGATAAATGAATAAGAACAAAAAGTTTTCATCTCTCAATAACGAGAGGCACCAAAAGAATTTGTCTCACATTCCTAGGTAAACTTTAGACACTTGCTTGGGCATATAATTTATTTGCTAACAAGATATATGTGGTTAGGAAGTGGACTCTGTGCAATCTTGTGAATACTTGTATTATCATATTTAAGATTGCAGGGATTGAGAAGAAAATAATTTGACACCACTTCACACTTATGAGTTCCCTTACTTTCAGTCTCGAATGTCCGCTATTATTCCTTATTTCCTTGTCACTCAAGGGCGAGCAACATCTAAGCTTGGGGGAGTTGATAGCTATGAGATTCGACACATTTTTATGGCTTTTATTGGTGGTTTTCTCCCGGATTTGATATTTTTCTGGTTTACCTAACGCTAATACTTCGGTATCAAAGAAAACTTTGTTTTTAATATGTGTTCTAGGTTCTGAACGTCAACAGAAGGATTTATCTAGAGAAATACAATATTCTAGAGAAAACAAGCAAGTCCCACTTTGGAAGCTCGTGAGGGGAGTTCGCAGAAGCTCTAACGAGCAACTATACTGCGGGAATATTTTTCTAGCTGTATAGTTTCCGTCGTATAGTTGCCGCCGCCTCTATCTTATCAAAAGGGACAACTTCCGTGAAGGGAACAGGGACGAAAACACAATGTAGCAGCCGCCACACTATCCAAAAGGGAGAAAGAAGAGATCCAGAGAAGAAGGAGAATACATTCTTCATCTCGCTCTACGATCTTTGACCTCCTAGCCAATACACCCCATAGCCACTACTTGGACTTGAGAGAGAGGGATCTCCACCTTGCAAGACTAGGGTTTGAGATTGTTTCTTCCCATCTTGAATTGTGTTGGATATTTTTCTATTCTTATTGTGGATCTCCACGGTAATACCGAGACGAATTCCCTTTATTCAATTATATTGATGATATGTTCTTCTCTCATGTGTGAGTAATTCCTTTGGGCATGGGAGATGTAGGGGACTGGTGAGATGTGATGTGCCTTCATATATTTTCCATTAATTTGTGATTGATTCTAAATACTATAATATGTGTGTTTGACTATCTATGGGATGCTTAATGTTTTTTGTCCAATTAAGAGCCCAGACAACATGATACCTTGTTCTACACGGATAGGATCTTGTACGCTAGTGGACCGACGACCCTCGGGTGACACGGGGATATCAATGGAAAGCTAGTTGACTCAAGGATAACGAGTAACCACTGTGCTTATTGCATTAGTGCGATCCAAGGAGCTTAATCACTAAGCAACCTGAAGGGTCTTAATCGTCTAGTGTCTGACCATGCTTTTGATAGCAGGCTAGTAGGACTATTGAAGTTGGGATGAAATCTACCAAGAGAAGTTCCGGCTAATTATGGGTTGCTCGCCTACACATATATTTATAAGATTACAATTGTTACATTTACCACTCGTCCACCTGGCACAATCACTATCACCATGAACTGAATATCCTCACGCCTTCTTTCATCATCTACAGCAAACCGCAAACAAGCAAAGCCGTTTTTTACTTTTATGCTTCATATTTCTGAAGTTTTACATTTTTAGTTCTATTTACATCTACCACATTTAATAAAAAATCTCATTCTTATTTCAACACTTGTAGTCAATTCACTCGAAGATCTGTGACAACTTCTGGTGTGACAGAGACTTCACCAATAAACACTTACCTTTGGGCTCCCTATGGGATCGATATCTGAGCTTCGAAACTAGCTACAAACGATCTGTGCACTTGCAGTCATCAGCTACCGGCTTAGCTACCATGACCGCCTCAACCTCTAAGGATTTTGCCGGCTCGCTACTAGCTGGTTCCTCTTGAATTTCTTCGAGCTGCATTGTTCTCCCACTGACTCCTCAACTAAGAAACTCTTTCTCAAGGAAGACTCCGTTCTGAGCGACAAACACTTTGCCCTCTTCTCGATTGTAGAAGTAGTAGCCCAAGGTTTCCCTCAGATACCCCACGAAAATACACTTATTCGACTTGGTCGTAAGCTTGTCTGACTGAAGTTGCTTGAAAAATGCTTCACAACCCCAAATCTTAAGAAAAGACAAACTCGGCTTCTTACCAGTCCACATCTCATGGCGTGTCTTATCTACCAACTTTGATGGTACTCTGTTTAGTGTGAACGCTGCACTTTATAGACAATAACCCCAAAATGATAAAGGTAGATTTGTCCGACTCATCATTGATCATACCATGTCAAATAGGGCCCGATTCCGCCATTTCGACACACCGTTTCTCTGTGTTGTTCCTGGCGTAGTGAGCCGGGGAACTATTCCTCAACTCTTCTGATGGTCATCAAACTCATGGCTCACGTATTCGCCCCCTCTGTCCGATAGAAGAAAATTTATTTTCTTGTCGGGTTGATTCTGTACTTCATTCTGGAATTCTTTGAACCTTTCAAAGGCTTCCGACTTATGTTTCAGCAAGTAGATATATCCATACCTACTCAAATCATCAGTGAAGGTAATGAAGTACTCATAGCCACCTGGCATGCTCATTGGACCACATACAAGTCGAACAAAGTTAGAAGTCCATCATTATGGAGCTTCTTCATGCATTTCCAACTTATATGACCAAGACAACATCACCAAAAGTAAGTCATAGTCAGATCATTTGGTTTTAACCTTTTAACATTTATGTTATAGACCGACTCACCATCAATATTCAAAATAAATAACCCATCTTGAACGGGTGCAAAGCTGTGAAACATGTCATTCAAACATAAAGAATAACCATTATTCTTAATATTCGACTCATAGCCTTGTCTCATCAAACATGAGGCAGAAATGATGTTCCAACTAAGCACTGGAACATAATAACAACTATTCAGTTCCATTAAGAATCCGAAAGGTAAATGAAGTTGCATCGTGCCGACTTCCAATGCAGCGACCCTCGCCTTATTGCTGACTCAAATGTCAACCTCGCCTTTTGCCATGCTCCTAGTTCTTACCAGTCCCTGGAACGAGTTGCAGATGTGAATAACCGGTCCGGTATCATATACCCAAGAACTATTAGGTGCATCAACAAGATAGATAAATATAACATTGCAAACAAGCATACCTGAGTCGGAAGTCACAACTCCACTCTTGGCTTTGTCAACCAGATACTAGTTGCAATTCCTCTTCCAGTGGACATCCGCCTTGCAGTAGAAGCAAGTGGATCCGACTAAAGGAGATGGCTTAGTCCCCGAGGAAGCGCTTGGGACCGGGTCCTAAGCCTTGCCTCCCGACTTTGCCTTCTTCTTAGTCCAAGAACTTTTCTTGAACTTAGCCTTATTCTGCACCATCAACACTTGACTAGCGCCTTTCTTGAGATCCGCCTTTGCCTGCTTGAGCATCCCATGTAATTTAGTGAGCTTGTTATCCATACCATGCATGTGGTAGTTCGATATGATCTTATCATATGCACTAGGAAGAGAGTTCAGAATTATATTCATAGCGAACTCTTCGCTAATGGGGTAGCATAGCCTTTCCAAAGACTACATATAACCAACCATCTTGATCACATGCGGACTCAGTGGATCACCACCCTTAAGCTTGCAACTCAGCAAAGCCTGAGAGACTTGATACCTCTCGGTATTTGCCTGAGCGTAGAACATACTTTTGAGGATTTCGATCATATCGTAGGCCTCAACATTCTTGAACTGCTGCTGCAAGTCCAGTTCCATGTGAGCAAGCATAAGACAGATAATTTCCATGGATTCATCCTGAATCCGACAGTAGGCATTGGTGGCAGCGATAGTCGCATTCTCATTCAGCTCATCTCGAAGTGGACTGTCTAGGACATGGTCCATATTTTCTTGTTTGAGTACAATTCTTAGATTTCATATTAGTTGGTGAAATTAGTTCCATTAAGCTTATCTTTCTCTAGGATCATTCTCAACACAAAACTGGACATCTGAGGGAGACTGCTACTAGGTGCCATTGATCTACAACAGAAAGTAGGCAAAAATACTTAAGACATGTATCATAAAAGAGCAAGCATATTAAACATCTTAATACTTATGCTCCCACTTGAACCAACACCCTTTCGATGGTTACTAAGTATTTTTTTTAAATTCCCATCATCATCATCATCATCATCTCTTTCTTCCAATTCATCAAGGTTGTTGTCCTTATCACTTGAGGGTACAAACATAGACATTTACACCCCTTCTATCTCATAATGAGATGTACAAGTTGGGCCTGGCCTCAATGGATTCACCTTCTTTGAAAACAAATCAGGTCCAGCCACTCCTTAACATCAATGTCATTTTATTCTTCATCATCTTCAAAGTTTCTTGCACATCTGTATCCCCTTCCTAGTGCAGGAAGGGGTCATCTCTTTGATTTTTTTTGTTTCTTACGCTTCTCCATTATTTCAGCAACCTCAGGAGATACTACGTTTTCTCTTTTTACCTCTTGAATTTCCGAATTAGTTCTACTTACTCTTGAACATTTATTTTGTGTTCTCATGGTCTATATTG
Source organism: Avena sativa (assembly GCA_916181665.1). Classification (NCBI taxonomy): domain Eukaryota; kingdom Viridiplantae; phylum Streptophyta; class Magnoliopsida; order Poales; family Poaceae; genus Avena; species Avena sativa. The sequence goes on along the minus strand of OV702296.1, from coordinate 453,619,331 downwards.
ACTTGGATAAATAATTTTTTTCTCTATCACAGATGACATCAACATGACCAAATGTTTTTCCTTCTGAAAATTGCAGCTGTTGTGAGCCAAGATAGAGCACATCTGAAAAGTCATCAGCCACTGGACCAATCTCTTCATCATCTGAATTTTTGCTGATATCATGTGTGTTAACTGAAAACTTCACTACCTCGGGCTTTACTTCATCTTCTCGTTCCTTATTGTTAAATTCAGCTAGCGATATTGTATTCTTCTTAAAAAGAGTAATATTCAGAACCTGGTCATCTTCATATATGTCAAGGATCTCCTCTACATTGGCCATGTTGTCAATAACCTCCATCTCCTTATGTCCTTTCCCCTTTTCCCTAAAATAGTACATGATATCCTTGATTACATACCCATGATCACCAATAAGGGGCTAGTTGGTTCACGGTACCAAAGTTCGCTGGCGGGTGCATCATGGGGTCTGACTTGATTGGAATCTCGCGGAGGGGCCATAGTAGATTCGCCAATTATAGGGGCCAAATGGGGGTCAATACAAATCTAACGGTCAAATGGTTGTTTGAACCAGACGAAAAATGGTTGAACTCAAATACCGCTGTTAGGTCAGCTCTTCTTGGCATGTCCTGTCAGTATTCCCCGTTATCATTTGTGATCGTAGACTAGTTTACCCCTGCGTGGACCAGATCTATTTCTTTGCTCTGCTCTACTCTTCTCTCCTGCTCCCCTCCCCATAACCTTTGCTCAGCTCCGGCTTCTCATCTCAGATCGGAGCTCGCACTCGCCCTCCTTTCTTCCCCTCCATGTCCAGTCAACCTCCCACGCCCCTAATTGAAGCTCGTAGCCGTCACCATCGCATCGTCCGCCGTATCAGAGATTCACGTCCCTGGACTAGCATCTCGCCTCTGGCTGGTCCTTCTCGCGTGACGGAGTGCGTCCCGTCGGGCGATCCTAGCTGGCGACCGGCCTCGGGTGGTTGCGTGTTGTCGCGCATCCCAGGAATGGTAACCCTGGCACAACAGTTCAATGACCATGCTCTCATGGCCAATGTGCTGGGCATCCATCCCGCCGTGTCACCGACAAACTTGCTATCGGCTTTTATGTCTTGTTTTGGGATTATACGAAACATGGTCAAGATTGAGATATGCACGCCGCCATTCGATTTTTTTGTCCAGTTCGAGCATAGCTCAGACACTGAGCGCGTTCTGCATTCTTCCTGTTCTTTCGAGTGCTGCGGGGAGAAAATGAGCTTCATGCGTTGGCATTGCGCCCGTGGGTTGGATGATCGCTTGGGGCAGCTTCGTTTCTTCCCTTAACTAGGATTTCGCGGCGTCCCATTGGATGCTTGGGAGCCGGAGGCCCTCAAGCAGGTCGTCAGTAGCCTTGGCGGTGAGCTGGAGGAGATCGTGCCACCGAGAGACAAATGGATCATCAAGGTAAAGGCGTGGCTGAAAGATCCTGACGCAATCCTAAGATGTATGAGGTGCAGATTCCAAGCAAGGAAGGGCGGCAGCTTTGCTGGAAGCACCCGTTCATCATCCACCTAGAGGAGGTTCTAGAATCGACACATGGCATTCAGGACCCCGAAGAGGCGGCTAGAAAGCGTCCTCGTCGCCTGCAGTGTTGGCCTAGAAGGATCGAGGGCACAGGACCACCACCGTTTCGTGATGGCGCACACATTTTCGGTGGGGGAACTAGGCATGGACATGCTGGTGGTTCTGATTTCCCTTGAGTGAAGACAGAGCTCTAGTGAATTATTGTAATAGTTTGAATCGATGTAGTATGTGTGGGTAATGAATTTGAAGTATGTGTGTCTAATGCATCTATATTGAATACCGTGATTTATTATTTCTATGAATAACCAAGGACAACCTCATGAAAATAGGGTGGGCTGGAAATGAGCAATGTCAATTATGTGGATGCCAGGAAAATGTAGTTCATCTCCTCTTCAAGTACAAGATAGCTAGATTATTATGCCAAGTGATGGGGCGATCCGAAAGACAATAATTGATTCTTGTTTCAAACGGAGATTACATGATGATCCTTATAACACTGTCTACTGGTTTTGTAACACGGTGTACTAAAGGATCATTTTGCAGATAATAGAAGACAAATGAAAAATGGTTTACATCATAGACAACAGATGTAAAATCTGTACACAAACTGTTGTCTGAATTTTATCTGTTTGGGATAAATGGTAGTTAACTGGATTTAACCACGAGTAGTAATTGAAGAAAATAGATTCTTGATACTATTTGTTTACGTTAGACTACTTCCGTACAAAAGGGTCTGATATCTGCACAAAAGTAGGCTAAACTTCCTACTAGTTTATAGAACAATGCGTCAACATTTCATCTACAAAGCTATTCTTCAGTCTGAACTTAACTATTCTATATTAAAGAAACTGCAGAAAAGTTAGCTGGCCAATTTCCTTGAGAGGACATAAGTTAGATCATTTAACCCCAACTGATCTTTTTCCTTCCGACCAAACTACAAGAAACCTGCATCGTTCATGCACGGCCGCTTTGCTTGCGTCAGTCCCAGTTCAGTAAGACCATTCGCGCCGCCGCAACGATTTATTCGAACGTGAAATTCGGAATCTCCTTGTAGGGATCATAGATCCATGTACTCGAACCTGAATTCCGACGTTGAGTTGTTGCCCATCGTCGGCTCCGGCTGTCGAACAATCCAACAGGCTAAGTGTAGACGTTTGGTCACCACCGCGGTATGGCCTCCGACTTTGCGTTGGATGGAGCGTCTTTGCCGTAGACGGCTTGTTCCTAGCCCACCACTGCGGTAAGGTCGCCCGCGCGCGTAGCGTGAACGCGAGAGTTCCTAGACCTTGGCGCTGCGTTGTTCGAGGGTTTGTACCCTCGGCATGCTCCCATAAACGATTTGACACGTACCTTTTTCCCCTACGTAGAGCACGACATAATGCCGCCCCGCGCTTTCTCCACAGTGCTCTCTTGGCTCTGCTCGTCGTTCCCGCCGACGACGACGCTGTCATCGCCCCCACAGCCGATGCAGCACATTCGGCGAAATCATCTGCCTGGCAGGGCAATCAGAGACCGGCCTTGAAGTAGAGCTTCATGGCCTGGCTTAGAGGGCCCAAATACCCTAGTTTCGGCGGCGGTTGCTTACGTGGGGCCATGTTACCCTAGGTGGTGCATCATGGCGGAGCTGCGCAAGGGAACTGTGGTTTGTCGTAGAAGGTGAGTGATAGACTGACAGTAGGTGTGGACTCCGGGCACGCGTAAAAATAATCATCTCCTATTTTCTGAGAGGGTAATAATCTAACACTCGTTGCATTAACCGCTCAATCTTTATTTCTCTTCACAGCATAAGAGTGTGAATCTATTAAAAAGATCGGTCGTGGCTATACACCTGGTTAGGCAATGTACCAGGACAGGTAGGAGACCACACAAACCGGGTTCCATTTTAAAAATATATACGACTGTGTCCTTATGTGTATACGATATTATTTCTATACCACTATGTACCACCGAATTGTAGCAACACTATCAGAAACCGGGGATGATGACGTGGCATGTTTTCTTTTTTAAAAGGCATCAGAAACAGGGAATGACGATGTGGCATGTTTTCTGACTGGCGGCCCCACCTCCTCCAGCCCACCGTCGATGGCACGCATCCCAGGTTCGCGGACTAGTGCCACCCACCAACACATTATTGTGCAATTTTTCATGTTTGTTACTCCTAGCTCCGCTCCGCTCCTCTGGTCCTGCCGCCGCCACTCGGTTCAGTTGTCCACCACCCTCGTCCTCCCCTTTGGCCATCGTCCTCCCGCCCTCCCCTCCCTGCCATCCCCTCCCCTCCCTTCCCTCCCTTGCCCTGTCTCCTTGCTGCTATCCACCGCCCAGGCATGTCCGGAAACAAAAACCGAGAGTCGGGTGTTGGGTTAGAGGCCCAACGATGCTGGTGATCCGGATCCCGCTCGAAAATGGATCCTGCGCGTCTTGAGAACACTGACATGGGTCTTGCGCGGCTGGAGAGCACAAAATCTCCTTCAAGTATGGAGAGCACAGAGGAGAACGAAACAGGGGAAGAGGAAGTGGCTGCAAAGCTTTGGAGGTCTAGGGCCTGGAGAAGGTGCCGTACGTCATCATTGAAGGATAAGAACTGAAATTCTCTTTCCGCGTACCCTAATTAGCATTTTTAGTCCCGTGGTGATGTCAAGGATATGTGTTGGTAACCGCAGGACGTCTGTACAGCTTGTTCTTGAGCATGATGCTTTGTCAAGAGAGCACGAAGACACTGAAATGTGCGGCGGTGCGGATGATTTTTTGCTCGAAGATGTTGATGATGATGAGTAAGCATATCCAGACGTGACTGCTGACCCTAATAAGATGGAGAGTAGAAAATATTTGGTTGATTCGAACATTGAGCCCGATAATAACAATTTTTATTTACAGAGACATCATTTAAGGACCAACAAAATAAAGACATTATTTTATAATTCCAAATAAACATCATAAGGAAGCAATGGTTGTTGGAATTCTTTTGGGAATAGCATGCAATATTTCTTGGAGAGTAGGCAATGACCAAAGAAATCTGGTCGTAGAGAGGTATGCTCAAAAAATGGAAGGCGATGAGTTGGATGATTCTAGATGCAAGTACTTTTCCTAGGTAGGATCGCAAGTTACGACTATGTACCGACATATTTTCTTTTGGAAGTACTAATATTCTTGGAAAGCCAGGTACCAAAAATGGTAGGAAAGAAACAATGATACGATTCAAACTTACCAAAACATTTGGCGGCACCGCCATCTACGGGTTCATAAATACAGACATCTGCCCCGACGCAAATCATCAAAGTTTTCGTCTGTTTGCGCCGACACACCAATCCACCATCGATCCATGGCGATGAACCAGCAGGTGCCGCGGTCGCCCATGGGGTCCAAGCCGGTGAGCCTCATGTTCCGCCTCTGCGTCACGGTGCTGGCCGCGGCGTCGGGCATCGTCATGGCCGCCTCCAGCGAATGCACCGCCCCCAGCTCCGGCTCCGGAGACGCCACCGTCGTCACTTTCACCTACGCCCGCTTCGGCGCCTTCGTGTTCTTCGTCGGGAGCACCATCGCGGCCGCCATCCTCGAGGCCGCAGGGATCTACCTGGAACACATCTCGACCGCCGGTCACGCCACGACATCTGCCACCGCCGACGACTACGAACTTGTGACCGAGAAGGAGTACCAAGAGCATCAGGGGATTGGCGCCGCCGGGATCGCGCTCACCGCTGTGGACGCAGTCGTGCTTGCACTGCTCTTCTCGGCGACGGGCGCAGCCTACGGGACGACGGCAACGGATATCTTCCGCGACCAGATCGGCTCGTGCGTGCAGTTCGCCGTGGAGGTGGAGCGGGCCAAGATCCTATCCCTCGGCGCCTGCATTGCCTTCTTCATAGCCGCCGTCTTCCGTCCGAGGATGGTGTAATCTCTCAACGCTCGTACGCATGTTAGGTGGCACCAGTAACCGATCTTATTATTATTAGCTTTTGAACTACATCTACTCATCTATTTCATATTATAACATGTATTGGCAAACTAATTTGATTTGCCAAAACGTTTTATAATATGAAAAAGAGGGAGTACTTATCAAGGTTTATGCATTAGTCTTTGTCATGAAATTAGGGCCAGATTTGTTGCAATTTGAGACTTTTTTACATATATGACTCGATTTTCTATCATAGGGTACGGATATATGCGCCATCCCAAAATCAACTATTGCTGTTCCAAGATCCGTGATATGTGAGGTTTGTTAGTGGTAAGCGTTTTGACTGCTTTAACATGTGAGGTTTTGGCTTAGAAAGAAAACAGTGTGAGAATCGGTAATCCTGGGAGAACGATCGTTGCCCTTAGGTCGATCGGTTACGCATTTATATAGTTGGGATAACCCCAAGTGTCAAGTACAAGGACTCTACGTATACGATGTGATGTACTACACCATCACGTATACGTATTCAATTACATATCTAATACCCCCTTAATCTAGACCTAGGAGAGGTTTAGATTACGCTGGAACTCATCTAACTTCTTAGTACACAAAGTTTTGGTGAAATCATCAGCTATTTGATTCTTCCTAGAGATAAACCTAACATCCAGCTACTTGCTAGCAACCCTTTCTCTGACAAAATTGAAATCAATCTCAACATGTTTGGTGCGAGCATGAAACACTGGATTTGCACAAAGATATGTTGCACCAAGATTATCACACCATAAGCATGGTTTCTCCTGAAGTGAAACACCAAGTTCTCGAACAAGTGTTTCAACCCAAATAAGCTCAGCAGTTGCATTGGCAAGGGATTTATATTCTGCCTCTGTACTAGAGCGAGACATAGTAGGTTGTTTCCTAGCACTCCATGAAATAAGATTGGGCCCAAAAAATATAGCAAAACCTCCAGTAGAACATTGATCATCAAGATCACCAACCCAATCTGCATCTAAATAGGCACTAAGAAGAGTGGAAGACGATCTCTGAAAAGTTAGACCAACCTGTCTGGTGCCATGAACATATCGCAAAATCCTTTTTATAGCAGTCCAATGAGTAGTAGGAGGAGCATGAAGATACTGACAAACCTTATTGGCCGAAAAAGACAGATCGGGTCTAGTTAGTGTCAAATATTGAATAGCACCTACAATGCTCCTGTATCGAGTCATATCCTCAGAGCCAAGAGGAGTTCCATCAGTCAACGCCAATGTCTCAGTAGTGGAAAGAGGTGTAGGACACGGTGAGCAAGTACTCATGCCAACACGTTCAAATAGTTCCATAGCATATTTTCCTTGATGTAAAACTAAACCATTGGATTGAGAAGAAACTTCCAAACCAAGAAAATAATGCAGGTCTCCAAGATCCTTAAGAGCAAATACTCAGAACTGAGATTATGAAGAAGTGCTGAAATGGCCTGATCTGATGAACTAGTAACAATAATATCATCAACATAAATGAGCATGAAGACTGTGATACCTGACTTATTATACAAAAAAAGTGAGGTATCAGCCTTAGATGGAGTGAAGCCAAGAGTATGCAACTTGGAACTAAGGTGAGAATACCACGGCCGATGCGCCTATTTCAGTCCATACAGAGCTTTGTCAACTCGGCATATGTAATTTGGATTAGCGAAAGACTCAAAACCTGGTGGTTGTCGCATATAAACCTCCTCTTTCAGAACACCATGTAAAAACGCGTTCTTTACATCTAGCTGCCTTAAGCTCCATCCTCGAGACACAAATATAGATAGAACAAGTCTGATAGTAGCAATTTGAACAACAGGACTGAAAGTATCTTCATAGTCTATGACATACCTTTGTTTAAATCCTTTGGCAACGAGACGAGCCTTGTACCTATCAATAGTACCATCAGCAAGTTTCTTGATTCTATACACCCATTTGCAGCCAATTATATTTTTGTTAGAACTTGGGGGCACAAGATGCCAGGTGTTGTTAGAAATAAGAGCATCATATTCTTCCTGCATAGCTTGCTTCCAATTATTGTCACTGAGAGCCTCTTTAACATTTGTTGGTTCTCCTGTAGATGTAAGTAGAGCATACCCGACTGTACCATCTTTGTAAATTTTCGGATTTTGAATACCTTTTTGAAGCCTAGTTTGAACACCAAAAGAAGGAGGTGAAATCTATATGATACATTGTAAACGTATCTATAATTTTTGATGTTTCATGCTTATTTAGTATCTACTTTCTTATGTTTTGTCTATATTTGGAGATACTTTTATGCATTTTCTGAAACTAACCTATTAACAAGATGCCACAGTGCCAGTTGCCTGTTTTCTGCTGTTTTTGGTTTCAGAAAAGCTGAAAAATAAATATTCTCGAAATTGGACCGGACAAAAGCCAAAGTCGATATTTTACCGGAAGACTCACAGAGCCAGAAGACGAGACGGAGAGGGGCCAGGGCTGGCCACACCATAGGGTGGCGCGGGTCCCCCTTGGCCGCGCCACCAGGGGGCGTAGGCCCCTGGTCCACCCTCAGACATCGCCCTTTCGCCTATAAGAAGCCTTCGATGCAGAAACCCTAAATAATCCAGGAGAAAGCCATGAAAACCTCCACAGCACCGCCGCCACCAAAGGGGAGATTCGGGGGACAGAAAGTCTCTGTTCCGGTATCCTGCCGGGACGGGGAAGTGTCCCCAGAGCCATCTCCATCAACTCCACCGCCATTTCCATCGCCATGCTGACTCCCATGATGAGGAGGGAGTAGTTCTTTCTCGAGGCTAAGGGCTCTACCGGTAGCTATGTGTTCATCTCTCTCTCTATGCGTGATCGGCTCGTGCGTGCAGTTTGCTGTGGAGGTGGAGCGGGCCAAGATCCTATCCCTCGGGACCTGCATTGCCTTCTTCATAGCCGCCGTCTTCCGTCCGAGGATGGTGTAATCTCTATACGCACGTAGGCATGTTATACTGCACCATGTGCAATAGGTAAGTAGTAATACCCATAAGAAAAATACATCTACTCATATTATAAGAGGTATTGGCAAACTAATTTGATTTGCCAAAACGTTTTATAATATGAAAAAGAGGGGGTACTTATCAAGGTTTATGCATTAGTCTTTGTCATGAAATTAAGGCCAGATTTGTTGCAATTTGAGACTTTTTTACATATATCGATTTTCTATCATGGGGTACGGATATGCGCCATCCCAAAATCAACTATTGTTGTTCCAAGATCCGTGATACATAGGCTTGTTTGTGGTAAGCGTTTTGACTGCATTAACATGTGAGGTTTTGGTTTAAAAGGAAAATAGAGGAAGTACCTATCGAGCACGAGAAGTATGGACGAAAATTTACTTCATTATCAGATATTAAGATCTTTGGTTGTTGTACATCAGAATCATGTATATACGGGTACTGTAGGATCCTTTCGAGCATGACATTCCTAACTCTAGATACCTAGCTAGGTGCCACGATGAAACAAATTAGCGCGTCAAGATCAAAATCCCTATCAGCAAACAAAGCATATAAGCCTTTTGATTGTCGATGGAACGAGCTGATGGTGGTCCTGCAGCAAACACTGAATTATTACTAATCACTACATGTACGTGCGTTCAATGCGATTAATCAAATTGCATTGCTTGCATCCCTTATAACTATTGTCATTGTTAACACCTAAAATTTTTATATTGTTAACACCTACCAAGCTACTGTACACATATCAATTCTAATCAGCAGTTGCATCTAAGATCTTCTAACCTACAGCTAACCTCATAATTAAGCGACACGGCACATTGGTATACATTGTTTTCTTGGCACCATATACAAATTGAATTGAAGTACCCGGATGGATACTAAATTACTAAGATTTGTATAGTGCCGAAGAAAATACTACGGTCTACTGATGCCACCGGTAGATTAGCAGGAGTGAGAGCACGACCAATCATCCGACCTCCTCCTCTTCTCCCTACCCTTCGTTATAATTCTCCCTCTACTTCGAGGGAGTACTTATCAAGGTTTATGCATTAGTCTTTATATCGTGAAATTAAACTAGATCTGTTCCAATATTTGAGACTTTCTTTACATATATGCGTGGATTTTCTATCATGGGATACATATATGCACCCTCCCAAAGTCAACTATTGTTGTTCCAAGATCCGTGATACATAGGCTTGTTAGCGGTAAGCGTTTACTGCATTAACATGTGAGGTTTTGGCTTAAAAAGGAACAGAAGAAGTACCTATCGAGCACGAGAAGTACTGACCAAATTTTACTTCATTGTCATATATCAAGATCTTGGCTCTGGTGCGTATGTCTTGATGAGAATATTGTAGGATCCTTGGAGCATGACCAGCTAGGCGATAATCCCTCTACTTATAATCCCTAATCCCTCTACTTGTAACGATTCTGCAATCCCTAATCCCTCTACTTGTAAAAATTCTGCAATCCCTAATGATCTATGTCATCCTAATCCCTCTACTTCTTCTCATAGTTAATGTTGATGTGGAGGAGCAATGAAAGCTTAAAATTACTCACCGGCTGAGGCTGGAGCCGAAGACGTGGAGATCTTGAGGAGGAGGAGGAGGAGGAGGAGGAGGAGGAGGAGGAGGCGGATCGGTTGCGGAATGGCAGAGGCAAGCCGAGGGGCGGAGCTGCCGACAATTTTTCCTTAGCAGGACACACGGGTTTGGTAGACTGAGCGGGCAGCCTCCGTCAAAATTGTGCAGGCCGTCCGTGACACTGTTTATTCTATTTAGATGGACACGGACTCAAAGACTAACGGACTCCCGTGTCCACCTGCACGGTGATTGGGGACCCGGTGCAAGACTGTAAAGTTGTCCTTTTGTACATAACTAATTGTAGAAGAAACACATGATTATATTCCAATATCAACTTAAAAATCATAGTAAAAGAATAGTGGCAACTAAAATCGGATGTATAACAAGAATTTTTTTTCTAATACCTAACACACACATTACTGAACAAAAACTAGTACTCATGTTCTTACAGAAAATAGCTTATGTAGAATTGGGGAATTGATTAAAGGAGCACTAGGTGGAGCCAAACCAAATGAAGTAAACAAGGTGAACCGGTGTGATTTGTTGAAGGATGAAGAAAATTTACCAAACATTGGAAATTGAACTGAGTTATTCCTTAGGGAATCAACATACTAGAATCTTCTCCATTAATACCGTCCACGCGGCCACAAATCACAATGGCAGGACGGAGCGCCACCGGTGACTTGAGGAAGGAGAACAAGAGGTGAGTTGAGAGAGAGAACAAATGGGTCCACGGACCTACAGACTTAAGAACACGAGCAGATAACTCCTCGGCCCACACACAACGACAGAGAATAGCTCCACAACCAGCGGCAATACATCGGCAGATGGCTTCAAAACATCCGCTCACCAGGCTTAAGCCTTTAGTTAATGTCAAAAATTGTTTTGTACTGCTACTGTACTAGCATTGAACAAACTCATGTGCAGCTGTCTGGACCTTTTACACACGCACAGACTTAGACTTCCACAAAGACAAATGCACTTGGAATTTGATCCAATTCTACTCGCCGATTGCCCTGCCCTGAAATGGAGGGAAAATGCTTATTCGAACATGTGCCTCGCCACATTTTTTTTTGAAATGGAGAGCGAAGCCTTGCCACTGCATCAAGGGATGCACATGGTCTTTATTTATCTATAATAACTGAATAGTTCATCCTCACTAACTAATTCTCTTGACATGCAGCATATCCACCTCAGCTAGCTGCCACATCACCCAACTAACCTCCACGTCAATAGGTTGCCATGTCGCTGTGCTACCGTTACCACACCGCCTTTTGACTCTTTGGTTCCCCTTCTTAATTTCCCCCATACGACTCCTCCAATATAGAAACTGTCGACCGAATGTCTTCCATATCCTGCGAATTATGATAATCTGCAGCTCGCCCCATGGAGGGGATCGTCCACATTAGTCATCATCCACCGCTGGGAAAGATCGAAACCGCAACACTAGATCAATGCCTGTGCTGATCAATAGTTATCATCCACCGCTGGGCAAGGTCAGCACCACCAGCGATCAAGCTTGCTCTGGTACATGGATTTCTGGGTCTAGGTTCCGTGTGCCAACAAGTGGCGGGTGAATCAGTTCGTTGTTTATAGTGATTATGTCTCCATGTGCAAGTATGTCTCTCCCTCCGTTGGTGACTCTTCTGCGCTTCTCTCCTTGAAAAATATGTTATGAGTTGTTTGCCCTTATTTCTTCTTGCAGATTGCATCAATTTTACCTCTACACCCTGGACATTCTGCTGATTAGGGTGCATCCGAGTCTTGAATAATTTTTCCAGTGTGGCAGCGTCTGCAACGTATGATTTTGTCGCTCTTCTTTTCTTAGATGGAGCTGCAGTTTCTCTCATCACTGCACAACAGTGGGAAAAACTGTCGGATGCATTTTGTTGGTCGTTTTCATTCCACTGAACACTAAGATGTCCATAATCTATGCTGTCGCTAGCATCCTACACGGCTTGAGATCCACAGAATTCATGCCCTTACCACCAAAGTAAGATTAGTCCTCTTATTTAATTACAAAACTTATGGATATCATTTGATCTATCTCTTATCTTAATGCCGCATTCGGCAACTAACACATTACATTTGCTTTGCTAGGTGCTTGATAGAACTGGCCCTCGAACTGAACTGATGGGATGATCCTCCCTGTTCTCTGATTTTTGTGTGTCCATTGTAAATGCTTTGCTAAATTCACAATATTCTGAAATGCGACCACTCACAGCTTCGTTTCAAGCCAATGTTGTCTTGGCAGCCTAATGTATTCCTGTTTGGATTGCCGGCCACACCATCAGTCTGAAGCTGCTCTCTAACAGGCTCTATCTACGCACTGGTACAGCCATATAGATTGTGCCGCCATCTACTGTTAGCATATTTGAAAAATGAAAAATTTACAGCTGTGCTCTAAGCACTTACTCTTTATTTTCTTCTTGCAGGTTATGGTCAGAAGAGCAACTACAAAACAAGTGTTTCCGTTGTGTTATTGTGCACAGTGATTTGTGTTGATTTTGTACCACCGATCCGTGTTGTCCAACAAGATTTATTATTTAGTCCGCTCAACTGAAGTCACACCATGGAGGTTCTTCAGAAATGCATTCTTCCTTGACTATGTGTAGTTGTGCAGGTACTTGCTACTAGAGCTATATAATATCATAATTTTTACTATACACTTGGTTAAACTTTAGGTTGTTTAACTTCCAAAAATATGATATGCCTTCTTTTTAGAAATGGAGGTAGTACATTGTAAATTGATGGATTAGTTGATGAAATTTTAGTCCTGGGATGCTTCAAAATATCACTTCAATTCCATTTTGTCCAATTATTCTCTTTTCTTTGACTTTGTACTTCTCAGCAATTCAATTTATGGTATTTGTGCATCCCGCTGCAACGTGCGGGGTATCATCTAGTTATTAGAACAACAAAGTCTGGTAAAAACCATTACAAAGATCATACAACAAAAACCACCGAAACAAAACACCAAGCATAACGATAACTGTATTGCCATCTCCACAACGAGACCTAGCAAACTCCCAGCTTCCCCATTCAAGCTAGGAGGCCAGATCAGTCCAGACTATCCACAAAATGGTGCCCATGCATCAGTCCGGATGTCGCTGCCTGCACTATCTTCCGTAAAATCATCTTCAGCACGTAGATCGATGCTTCGACTCTTGCCACACTAGCCACTCACACTACCGCGGTGCCAAGTAGCACCACCTCCCTGCGCACTATCTAAAAAGCACGTTGTGGTCGCCATTGGTACCCCACAACACCATGCCACCATGCCACCATGTACCACCAGCCAACACAGCTTGAAGTCTCTGGAGGATCAGTCGTGCGTAGCACCTACCGCACATGCATGACTCAGCGTAGCACCTGTCTATCGGGCATGACTTGACTTTGTCGCCGAAGCTCCGTGCAAGACAAAGCCGCTCCACCATGGTCCCCACGCGAGAAACAAGCGGAGACTGACACCCAGCCACCAAGCCGCCCACATGCCCATCCAGACACTGAATGTCTCCAAAGATGATGCCTCGCCACATGATCTATCACAGACCTTTTCTGTTGGTTCAAAATGATACTCTCTCTTTTTTATTGATAGGGGGTTTACATTGAGGAAAGGAGAGATGGGTGGGTCCCTTTTACCGTATGGACTGTCTTTCTTGGGCACATTTCCGTGTCCCAAACCCAACAATGCTTGCTGCCATAAAATTCCAATAACTCCACGTAAATAATTAACACACGTGTGTCCACCAAAATTAAAACATGAAGCGCTAACCACCATCATGGTTACCTTGTTTGGCACATAGAATGGACAGGTTTGTATGATATGAAAAAGGCGCCGACATGTGGTCAACATCATGCAGGATGCGCCAATACACAAACCCATCGACAATTTAGCTGCACATATTTTACCACTTCCTAGTAAAACGTTTTTTAAAGTAGGTAAAAGAAGGTTTTGTTATAAATGCGACAAGAAGATAACGAAGAACGAAAACAAAATCATAGCAAGGGACACATATTTAACGTGGAAAAACCTCTACAACAAAGAGAGGGAAAATCACGGACGCCAGCCGGCGAAACTTCACTATATCGGGAAGTGTTTACATAACACCGGGGATTTTTACGGATGCAACTTATCCCAGCCGGCGGTTTACAAGAGGTATATATAACGATGGAAACCTAGGTCTTCAACGATCCGTACCAAGCCTCTGGCGACGGGCCTCGCTCCGCTCGTCAGAAGTTAGCCTCCCTAATGAAGTTGGATCATACTTTAACAAACTTCAGCTTGAGACAAATTCCTTCTTGTAGCATCAACAATAACCATCTCCCAGAACAAACAAAGAAAATACTTTCGGTGCAAAAAGGCACTTGGGCTAATCAGTTAAACCAACTAAGTTCGTGCAAAGCTCAAACTTAGCAACAGGAACAGGTTAGGTCATCATATTCGTAGAATTATCATGAGTGTTGATCTTGCATACTTTTAGTTTACCTTGAGCTACAATGTCTCTAAAAAATTACTTGACATCAATGTGCTTATTCCTCTCATGGAACATCTGATCTTTTGTAAGGTATATGACACTTTGAGTGTCACAAAAAAAGTAATGCAAGAATTATCTCTACAAAGCTCAACAAATAAACCATTCAACCAAATAGATTCTTTTCAAGCTTCAGCAATAGTCACGTATTCAGCTTCAGTAGTAGATTGTGCAACAATAGCCTGCAATATAGCCTTCTAGATAACAGCACAACCACCAACATTAAATACATAACCTGTGAGGGATCTTCTCTTATCCAAATCGGCAGCAAAATCTGAATTCACATAGCTAGCCAATGAGTCCATCACCGGTCCTACCAAACTTCAAACAAGAATTGGAAGTGCCAAGAAGGTACCTAAAAACCCACTGACCAACCTTCCAATATTCTTTACTAGGATTAGCCATGTATCGGCCCAAGCTTTCAGCGATGGGTCTCGCTCCGCTCGTTAGAAGTTAGCATCTTTAATGAATTTGGATCATACTATAACATGTTCAACTTTGGTGGCATTCTGAGGTGTACAGTTCAAATTCCTAACCTCTTGTGTCACCAATTTACTAAGCTTGTTAGTCTTTTAGCAAAAAGATAAGGCATCATTCTTCCATACATACATGAGTTTGTGTAAGAAGGGCGCTAACATGTGGTCAATGTCGTGTTGTGCCCATTCACAGGCCCACAATTCGTGGTGCATATTATTTTGTAGATAAGAGAGTTGAAATATTGGTGGCATTCTCAGTTGTACAATGGAAAAAATCTAACCTATCATGTGACCAATTTGCTAAAGTTATTAGTAGTTTTTTCTTAAGAATAAGAGTAAATTCCACCTTTTACCCCCTAGTTCCATAAATTTGACACCAATTGACCCATCTAACATTTTGTTATCCGTATTACCCTATTTAGCAAAAGTTTTGACAGGTTTTACCCCTTTTAAAAAAGAGAGCCATCTGCTAGGTGAGTCCGTCTATTAGATACACATGGCCAATCGGTATGATAGCTGAGACGCGCTCGATTTTTATACATGGTCATCGATTATTGAACACGGTCATTAGGGTGTACATACGCACTATTTTGATGCAGCAATCGATGGTAGGGACTTGTCAAGGTGATGGCTAGCGATCTCAGAGACAGTAACACGAGACCAAGTGATTTTTTTTAATGTTGGAGCCGTGTGTTTAGCCAATGGCAACAACATGGTATAACACTACTACTCGGAATGTAATCTAACTCAACTCTGATACACAATTACACGAACATTGACATGCGACATAGTTGGTGTCATGATTATTTTCACTGGTGGGTGGTTATGGACAGATTTTTCTGCGTTCAGGGTTTCTACAGGTAAAGGAAAAAATGGAGAAAAAATTCTGACTGCACCCACATGAAAAAACACATGCAAAAAATCTCGCAGAGGGTAAAAACTACTCCCTCTGATCCATATTAGTTGACTTGGGTTTGTGTAGATTTGGATGCATCTAGACATGTTTTAGTGTTAGATACATCCGAATCTAGACAAACTCAAGTCAACTAATATGGGTCGGAGGAAGTAGCAAAATTTTCGCTAAATGGGGTAATACAGATGAAAAAATATCAAATAGGGTAATTAGTGTCAAAAATATCAAACTACGGGGTAAAAATTGGAATTTACTCTAAGAATAAAGCCACTTCTATGGATCAACACTTTAAACTACACATTGAGCTGCCTGAAAACGAATGATGGCGTAAACTTTAGAAAATTCAGAAAACTTGCAATGAGAATAATGCCAAATAGGAGTAGGTAGGATTATACCTAAGGAAATAAAAGGGCAGGAGCGATGAAAAAGTAAAAAAGGTCATGTCACTACCAAAACAAAAGTAGAACAATAGAAAAAATGGACAAGAAAATATCAAGAGAGAGTGGGATATTAAATTACGGGATGGGGTGGGAGATCATGTCATTCTCAGACGATTCGCTACTTTTGTCCAACTTGAATTATTATGCTGAGAGAATATAATCAAGTGTGCTACATACATGTCGACCGTTGATTTGACCTGTTGCAACTCAGGGGACGACGACAGTGAAAGGTAAGCTACGAACAATAAATTAAGTATACACAGGACAAATTCATCCATAATCAGAATATATAGGATTAAGAAGAAGATCGTTGCGTGTATGGTTGTGCAGTTTGTGCTGCGTCATACATCTGCAAGGCTGCAAATCGTACCGGCCTCTATGGCCAAATAGTAGACCACGGTGTATTCTTTGACACTATACAACTGTTACTATTTTAGTATCCAGCTGTGCATTTCATTATCAATTTGTATATGGTTCCAAGAAAATATTTGTATACAAATGCGATGGTTTGATTCATTATTATCATGTTAATTACTAATTAGATGTAGTCATCACTAGGTGGTCCATTAACCTATTTGTAATTTCTATTATTTTTAGGACTCTTTGTACTGCTGTTGATTATTATTAATAGATCGGTGGAATTTTAAAAAACAAAAAACCCATAGCAACGCATGGTCATTCAGCTAGTATAAGTAAATTTCTGCGTACGCCAAGCCACCAACTGATACTTTTGTTGAGGCTTGAGAGACGCATGGGCAAAAATTGCACTGATAAATATCTGCGGCAAATTAAATAATTAGCCACCATATTTATAAGTATTTATATTGCACCCTACATGACATGTCATTTCCGGATGATTCACCGGTTGATCCAACTTGAGTTATTTTGCTGGTAGAGTACAGACCACACACACGCGCACCCCTAGTCGACCAATTGGACGATGACAACGAAATATAATTTAAGCTACATATATTTAGGGCAATTAAGAGTTGCTATCCACGTGGACTTGAAACTTGTCGAGTTGACAATGATCGATCGATGGGGTCAACATTAGACCAAGAATTAGAATAGGAACAAGAAGAAGAGGTCAAACTCTTGGTTCTGATGCATCTCACACCTGCACCTGTGGCATATAGCATGAGGCTTGTGTACACGCACGTACGCCAGCTTGATATTTTCTTTGACCTTACGGTGTTATGTTAATATGGAAATAAATCTGTATCTATCGAGCCTCATGTATGGTTCCAAAGAAGAATTGGTAGACTGATAGTGGATGATGACACGTCTTAATTTGCAGGTTAATTAGGTTAGCACATATTGGATGCAAATGCTGCACTCCTGCCTGGTGTGGTCGATCGAGTATGGTGGGTAGGTGTCAATGATATAGATTTTTCTCTAGCATGTTTCTCTTGTCACCAAAATAGACGATGTCACTAGTTGCCATGTCAACCAATGGGTAGGTGTACGATCTAGTTGCGTAAGAAATAAACTGAATTTGGAAGGTACTCCCTCCGTTTAGAAATATAAGATGTTTTAGCTTTGTAAATCGAATGTATCTATACGTCTTCTAGTGTATAAGTTTGTAGAGGGATTTGACTGCCTTCTGTACTGTAGTCCGGGTATGACAGAAAGAAGCCCAACAAGAAAAGATGATGAAGCCCAACAAGACAAAACAACAATAACAAAACAATCAGACAAGACAAACCCGGGTTCTGGGGAACAAACGGGCCAAAAGGCTTGTGCTGACGTCAATCGACTGAGAACGTCGACCTTGTGGCATTTAATTCAACACGCACTCAACAATGTTGGTGCGCCTCAATCAAGCGAGATGTTGTGCTTGTATACTGTACCGATTTTTGTTTCCTGCAAAAGTAAATCGGATGCTGTAACGGAGTAAAGCGACACTATAATGTGGCCTCTCGCGTATGGAGATGCGTCAGCTCTGCAAGCATGAAAGTACAGTACCAAGAAATGCTTTGCTTGGAACAAACTTGCCATTTATGAAAGTACAGCACAAGGGAAACGCAGAAGCTCATACTATTGTTTTGTTCGAGTCATCTAATCATACAGAACAAATAACTCCAATATATATGACAGCAAAACTCTCGAGCCTTGGCGCCGGCGCAGCATGCTCTCTGAGAATGACGTCCCGCTAGCTAGCCCGCTATCGGATGAACTCAGTTCTCCTTGCCACTGCTGCTGCTGCCGCCTCCCCCGTCGGCGGTCTCCACCGGCGGGAGCGTCTGCAGGATCAAAAACAAAGGGAGGTGAGCGGGTAGGCATTGCGTCGAACAGGTTGCGTGTGTTGTGGGGCAGGCAGGGGGGCGAGGCTACCCAGGCTCACCATGTCGGGCTTGTAGATGTTGTGCACGATGGAGGCTCCGGCGAGGAGGGAGACGACGACCACCACCGATGACCACGCCAGCGAAGGGGTCCCCGTCGGCACCCGCCCGCCGCCGAACTTCTTGCCGCCGCCGTTCATCCTCCCAGCAGCGAAGACGCCGAAATCTTCTGGGTCGTTTTCGTTTGGCTCCTGGGCTCGCTTCTGAAGATTCTAACGGCGTCCAGCAAGAAGACTCATCTATGGGCTCACTTCTCAAGATGCTTCAGCTCTGCGCTGCGCTCTGCTGTGGCTGGGCTTGGACATAATGGGCTCGTTACGATTCTTGTTCCGTTCTTCATTAGAACAATAAAAACAAATCATTCAAATATGTCATGTGCTTTGTTCGCTTTTTTCCCGAGATAGTATTTTGTTGATAGAATTCTAATTATTTTTTTCAAATCTTCATTCACAATCGACCATATATCATTGTTGGGTCTTACTATTTTTTTTAATATATCACTCCGGTGAAATATCTGGATCGGTGTGTAGTGACCACGTGACAAGCCTAAGAAAAAACTCTTCGGCTTGTCCGCGTCATCTGGGCGGGCGACTTGTTCTCCCCTTTCCAACCCTGCTAGCCCTCTCCTCCCTCGCTTCTATCGGCAGGAGCCACCAAGTGGTGCCGACTTTGGTGGTCCCCCCTTACCCGCATGCTTGGGACCTGCACGGGGCAGCGTTGATTGGTGGCGGTACTTCCTATTGACCTAGCGGTGGCAGATCGTCGTGGGGGTCCTGGCAGTGCAGACGGAGGATCGGCCTAGTGCGGAGCTCTAAAGGGTGGCGTCGGACGACGGTACACACATCCACAACGGCCACACCACACACGTATATATTAGACATCCTAACTTGATGCAGATGATAGTGCCAGCGAAACTATTTGTCATGATTGTACGTTACCGAGCACATGGCAAACATGGATAGCACCCACCAGAGGGCTCTCCCATCGGAGTCATTTCGGAAATAAGAGAATTTTCGAAAGCCCGCTGTTTTTTTCCCATAAAGTATTATATATCTTGGCTCCTTTTCCATTCAACAATAGATCATTGCACTTTAGTTTTATTTACGGATAATTAGCATTGCTAGACCCTCCGAATAACACACAAAATTCTAAAACAAATCTTTTTATAAGTTAGTATCCCATTTTTTATGGGATCTAGGCCGCAACCATATAGTAAATAGTAGTCCTCATTTTTTCTATCGTAAGCTTCGAAATAATATCATCAAATTTATTGGCTTTTTGTCAACTTTCCTACCTTTTCCTCCAACTAAACCTAGCATAGCTCATATATTTGTAGAGAAGATGGCGCAGTTTTGTATGTTTGTACCAAACACATATACTTATTAATAACTATATTTTGTCAATTCATGATCATAGCTATAAAATTTATATAGATTTTTTATCACATTGGACATGGAAATAATATTTAAACCAAATAATCTCAGATGTGCGGAAATAAGAGAAACCAAAAACACATGTCTTCGGATTAACTATTGTCACTTTCAAGAATATAATGTCTATTTTTATGTGTATATATATTAGTTACCTTAATAGCGACCTCTAAATTATATGGTATGCAAGTATCTTGATAGGGGTTTCTAACTTACACGATTGTGTGTACTCAGATATGAAATCCTAAGTATATATAGTTTTTAAGAGGGTCTTGTGCGGAATCATTGCCATGTTGGTCAATTTTTTTTGGCTCACATGTGTCTTACATATAACAGTGACTTTAATAATCTATTGATAATGTGTATCTACTATATACTTAGAACTGATGGGAAATGTCTAACAAAAATAAGAGGAACAAGCCTCCGCGTGCATAGCCTTTATGAATGAAAGTTCCAAACTTGGGAAATAAACATTTATTGGACTAAAAAATAATCATGTATCCATCTCGACACATAAGACATCGGTTAACAAGATTTTTATTGATAGAGGACACATGATGCATGTTATTCCGGTGCACAATCTTCCCCGAAGTAAACTTTAGATTAGCCTAGAAACGCCATGAAAAAAACATCTGAGTCATTGCCCATCGCCACGGAGGAAGTCCCTGTGACTGGATATGAAGAAAACATGAAAATATCAGAACAAACATGTACATTGACACTCGTATCAATCCACAAATCAAAAGAATGACAAACTGAATGGATATAATAGGAAATATATGGTACCCAACATCTTTCATTTCAGTATCACCAATGAAAATATTAGTGGTCTTGCCGCTCTTCCCCTGATAACTCTTGTCAAAACGCTTATGGGAACTAGGACCCCAGTGATCAGGATCATTGCACACATGACAATCATCTTTCTTCTTATCAGTCTTCTTCTTAAAATTGGTGTTTTGATGCATTCTTCTTCCTATCAATTTTTTGTTGCCATCATATTTGCTCTTGTTCTTAAACTTATGAGACTATAAATTGTTATTTTATACCAAGTTGGCACTAGAAGCTCCCTCAACACCTCGAGCACATGTGTATTTTGCACTTGGCATCTCTTCCATATCAAGAGTCCTAGTGAGACCCGAAATGAAAATATCTTGTCTCTTATGTTTCAGAAAAGTAGCAAACTTCCTCCACGGGGAAGGAAGATTGGCAATGATGCCTCATGCCACAAACTCACACATGTCAATTTCTCAAGTTGCTTGACAAGTGACTGTATCTCGTGAGTCTGTTCAACTACGGAGGGCTCATCAGTCACCTTGTAGTCAAAGTATTATTCCATGACTTACAACTCATAGCTAGCATCCGAGACCTTAAATTTAGCCTCAAGTGCATCCCACATAGCATTGCCACTATCAAGTGACGCCTATGGATAAGCAATATTATCGCCAAGAACACTCAAAAGAGCAGCCTTAAATAGGGCATCCATTTTCTAAATATCTGCCTCTTGAATAGGAGTGAGCTCTCCCTCGAATTTGCCAAGAGTGGCAGTATAGCAGCTGATGGTTTGAAACTAGAGAATTGCTCTCACACGCCATATTTTATAGTGCATAGCCTCAAAGAAAGCCACTTGGAGTAAATTGCGTATAATAAGTTTTTTTTGGATTGTTGAAAATATGAGCAATTTATTAAAAGACTTAATCCATAAAAAATAGTAGATAAAATATGACTAAAAATATAGGAATAAAAGTAGTCATGCATCTAATAGATAGATTGCAAGTAGCAACTCTAAACAAATTGCTACACATACTAATATATAACATAATTTGCAGTAGATAAAACATGATCTGAACAAAATGGAAGATTGCATACGATACAGAAGAGGAACAACTCTTGTCAATAAGGTGGTATCGACGTTGGCGTTGATGTCAGCCATGTCGTCGAAGAGGTTGTTGACTTCTGGGTAGAAGTCGCCAGCGTCCGTGAATAAGTATGTGATGAAGCCAGTAGTCGGGCAACATCGGTCCCTAAAAATCTTATCGCTATTCTCCCATCCAGAACTCAAAACAACGGTGCTTCGGAGGCCTCCTATCTCGTATCGAGGTGCACGTTGCAAGATGGGATGGGGAAGACCTGACGACTGCGCAAGAGGCGTAGGTGAACAGGCAGTGCATGGAGATGAAACAAAGAGATGGAAGTCTAATGCAGTGGTCGAAGCCGAACATCCATCAGTCTATATTCATTCTCCACTAAGTTTGCATTAGAACTCCACTAGCGCAGACCATTCATGTTCTAATCCACGAAAAGAAAGCAACAAGTATATGAGACATAGGTAGACACGGCGCGACGAGGCATGGCGAGATGAACGCTGGAGGAGGAGTGCGTGTGTACGTCTCTCATACTCTCATGCTTGTACAAGTGATAGTGGAGTCTCTCTCGTAAGGACGTCCAACTCTCACTCAACTAGCAACGTGGATCTAAAATTTAGTCTCACCTCCATGAGTGAATATGCCAAGTAGGCCTCTGAGATTTCAGGAATTATTAAAATGGGCTAAATGTACTATGCCTTATTTAGTCACAATTACAACAATGAATTTGAGAAAATTCATCTAACTTGTAGTAGAATAACTACAAATAAGAATAGCTAGGAATAATCTACCTGACGAGATACAAGGGCGGGAGCAATGGAATAGTAGAAAAGGTCCTGTTATTAACGAAAACATAAAACCATAGAAAAAGTGGAGAAGAAAATATCAAGGAAGAGTGGGATATTAGATTAAGGGAGAGAGATCATGTCATTTTCGGAAGATCCTCCATTTTGATCTAACTTGAATTATTATGCAGATAGAATATAATGAATTATGCTACACCGTTGATTTGACCTGTTGCAACTCATGGGACGATGACAATGAAAGGTAAGCTACCAACAATTAATCAAGTATACACGGGGACAAATTCATCCATAAATCAGAATAGGAACAAGAGAAGAAGACATGTCATGTATGATTGTGCAGTTGTGGACCGCGGTCTTTTTGTTTGACACTATGCAAGTGTTACTAGTTTAGTATCCATCTGTGCACTTCATTGTCAATTTGTATATGGTGCCAAGAAAATGTTTGTGTACAAATGCGACGTGTTGATTCATTATCACGTTATTAATTGTAGGTTAGAAACTCTTAGATGCAACTGCTAACATGTCTTGTCTCGGAAATAGATCTTTCTCCAACATGCTGCATGTCACCAAATTAGCTGCTGTCATTAGTTGCCAAGTCTACCACCAGTATTGTATTGTATTGTAAATACTTTTCATGATGTATCTAACAACATAAGTATTGTATTGTAAATATTATTTTATTAAACTTGATCAGACTTTACACCAACTGATACTTTGATTGAGGCTAGATAGACGGCAGAGCACTCCCCGGCTGTTCACGTGACCACCCTGGGAGAAACAATTTTTTGTTGCAGAAATGCACTGATAAATATCTGTGTCCAATTATGTAAGCAACCACCTTATTTATAAGTATTATGTTGCACTCTACATGATATGTCATTTTCGGATGATTCGTCGATTGATCCAACTTGAATTATTGTGCGGGTACAATACAAACCACACACACGCATAGTCGACCAATGGGTGATTTGACGTGTCGCAACTCATGGGACGACGACAACGAAATATAATTTAAGCTAATTTTTTGGAAATTATGAGTTTCTGATCCACGTCGACTTTGAACTTGTCATGTTGTCGACGATGATCGATGGGGTCAGAATTAGAATAGGAACAAGAAGAAGAGGTTAAACTGTTGGTCGTGCTGCCTCTCACGCGTGCACCGGTGGCATATAGCACGGCACGTGTACACACACGTACGCCAGCCTGATATTTTCATTGACCTTACAATGTTATTTTTATATTCAATTGAATTTGTATCTATCGAGTCATATATGGTTTCAAAAGAAGAAATAATAGACTAATAGTGGACGATCACTACACGTCTTGATTTGTAGGTTAGTTGGGTTAGCACATCTTGGATGCAACTGCTGCGCTACTGCCTGGTGTGGCCGATCGATCGAGTGTGGTTGTCAGCGATATAGCTAGATCTTTCTCAAACACGTTTATATATCTTCTTGTGTGACACAAAAATAATCAAGTTGCTGTCACTAGTTGCCACGTACGACTACAAGAATTGATTTAGGACCTGAGCGTGTACATGACTAGATAGCTAGAACAAGATCGACAGTATATCTGTCGATGGACATGAGTTGGTAGTTGCGTAAGGACCTGACGGAGTACGATTTTGAGGTGAGTAGATGAACGATTAGTTTGTCAGCCCATTCATCGTCGTTTTTCTCGTCAGGTTTGTTAGTTAGATAGGTTCAACTGGTAGATGACATGGAGTTCTTAGTAATTCAGTGTGGGTTTGGGGAGTTAACCAAGACACTAGCTACGAATTTGTTGCAGGACCATCAGCTTTGTAAACTTTGGACCATCAGCTCATTCTAAAGGCACTATGGAAACCTAATGGAATAAACGCATGAAAGCTACACGTATGGAACTGCCCAGCCCACCACGAGGCAGTATGGGCACTAGAGCCCAGCTAGCTTAGCTAGTGGAGAAATAATTCCACAGAAGATACTATATGCTTTGTTTTTTGATAAGTTTTTTTTTTGCGGGGTTTTAATAAGGTTTTTGATATTGACGCGCCGAATTTTTTGTCCCCCGCCTAGCTAGACAACGCTAGTTTATTTTCCTTTTTTTTTAAAAGACACACATTTATTCATAATCCTCAATAGCAGTACCACGAACCCCCAAAATAATAAAAATTGCAAACATGTTATTCGACCGCCTAGCGATGACCACAAGCACTCGAGCGAGCTGAACGCATGCTTCCTTCCTCGCCCCTCCTACGGTGGAGCTGGGCAAAACTTCTCATTGTACAACTTGTTGCAGTAGACAAACTAAAAGTTGGCTTACTAAGTCCCAAAGGAGCAGCGCACGAGAGCAACAATTGCTGTCAATGAGGAGAACACTAGATCAATAGGAGTACCGACCAAAACCAGCGAGATCCGACGAGGACACACCTCCAAACGCCCTCCGACAACGCTAGATGCACCGCTGGGACATGGCAGGGGTTAGACGAGAAATACTTTATTCCATCTTCAAGGAGCCGCTGCCGCCACCATGTCTTTGCGTGTAGGACACAACCCATAAATAAACTGAAAAAGTAAGAAAAAGGAGCCCTTCCACCGACAATTATCGGGATCTAGCCCTAAGGCTATAGGAGGCGAGGCGGGTGGGTGGTGGCGCCGACACGAGGCTGATGCAGATCTACGAGGCGTACCTAGATACGCTAGTTAGCTAGCTTTAGTTGGGCATGTCATGCTAAGTGAATCCGTGATGCCTGACCCTATTCCCGATCGGATGGAATATATGCGATGATTCTAATTATAAGTGATGTGTCAATGTGCTTGTTCAAATAACTCCTGATCTTATTCTCGATTGGATGGAATATACTCCTTCAGAATGAAACAAAGGATGTCGTTTTGTATGTCCTATGAATAGGACTACTTTGATTCAAAGGAAAATCCATAGGGCTTTTTGACGATTGAATCATCTTTCTACATAGTTCATTTGATTCGTAGTAATGGAATCATATCCTTATGGAGTTTTCTATGGATTACTTGTCACTCTATTTTGGAGGCTAATTCTCATCCTCTTAAACCCCATGCTACCATTTATTGTTTTTCACGTGGTGTCGAATATTTTTATCCAAATTAATGAAGTTTTATGATCCTATGTAATTCAAGAGGACATTGTACATGTCCTATTCTTGTGTTTTGCCTCCATTAATTTTGTGTTTTTCCTATTCTTGTGTTTCGAGAATCTTGCAAATCAGGGAGTGCCTTGTACATGTCCTATTGTATCTGGTTAAGATGATCAATGATTTTTCCATACGACCCCCGAAAACAGGGCCAGAAATAACAGTACAACAGTGATTCGATGATTCTGACGTACAAGTGATGTTTATTATGCTTGTTAAATTTAGCCCGGATGTATTCTCGATCAGTCGCATCTCAACGAGTCCCTTCTTTTCCACACGTGTTGATTAATTCCCTTGTTTGTTGTATGCATTAGGACTCCCTTGATTCAAAGTAAAAACCATAGTGTTTTTTGATGATATAATCATCTTTGCGTGTATAGTTCATTTGATTCGTAAAAATGGAATCATGTTGTATGAAGTATTATTTGAAGGATTTACCCTGCAATCTATATGGAGTAGTTCTAATCGACTCAAACATGTATATGATGTCCATTAGTTAGTACTAGATCCGTTTTGACAAAGAAGGAAAGAGATGATCAAAAGCGCCAAAGGGGCTGGCATAAATCATATAAATTGATAAGGAGATGATGAAGTGCATTAGCACGACGTTCAGCATACGTGCACCGTCGTCCGCAGTAGGTAGCCACATGTTTAATTGGGTCTCCTGAATTAATTTGCGCGCATAATTAAATTAAGCCAGCAGTGCCGATTACACATCACATGCACCGACGCGCGATGAGATCAATACTTAATTGGTAAGTGCTTCCTAGTACTACCTCTGTTCGGAATTATAGGTCCGGAGAGCTTTTTTATATTGTTTGAGATTATAAGGGCTACCTCATTTATTAGTCTCTCTCGTTCAATGTTGTTCTCTTTTTTCTCTCACTTGTCTCATACATGTAAAACTATTGGTGCATGCAAAGATTAATGGGAGAAAGTTATGGATGATCTTGGTATTTGCAAGTTGGCCTTAGGACTAATAATCCCAAACAAAGGTAGTATATTTTAAGCATTTGATATGCAAATATTTATCTTTTTTTACCTAGGCTGCTCTGGTTGGGGACGGGATAATGAGCTCGGAGGGTGTTTTTGCATATTATCCCGTCAACTGCCTTAACACAATGACACCGACATGCCACGTCATCAAGTTTTGTTATGGTTTTGACACGGTGCCATCATGGACTAACCAGAATGCACGTGCGTAGCAACTTCGTGATCTGGAATTCACGATTTGCAAGTTTGTGACCAAAACTTAACATCCACAGCAACTTTATAGACCAAATTGGCGTTTTTCTCATTAAATTAAGCCAGTAGTGTCGATTACACATCACATGCACCGACGCGCGTGAGACCAATACTTAATTGGTAAGTGCTTCCTTCTAGTAGTAGTGATCTCCTCCATGCTTGTATACGGTCAGATATGCCTTTTTCATACGCGGCATCAAGACCCCATCAGATCAGCCACTTTTGACAGTACAGAGACGCATCTCTCGTGGAAAAAAATAAAATAAACCACAAAAAATAGCAAAATACTTAGTCGCGAAAAGTGACACATACCGAGACGAAAGTCATTTTAGTAGGTATCATCGGTGGTGCTAATTATATGTACTATTGTCTTCTCTTTTCTAGAAGTATTGCTAAATTCTATCCAGATGAAAATTCCTATCCCATGTTTACCAGTGTTATCCTATCGAATTCATTTTTTACCATATTTTGCAATGTTACAATCCTAAAGTCAAGTTCAATGATGGTAAATAAACAACCCCTTATAATAATGGTGTACATAGGCCACAGGTTCATAGCAAGTCACATCAAAAGTGCAATCCGTCAGTCACGAAAAGAAAAAGGCAAAACAAGACAGCAAAGTTCATTTCAGAGGTCAAAACCATTGTCTTGTACTGATGTACTACTACTCGCGTGGAGCTACCTGGACTTTCTACACACGAACCACGCAGAGAGTCAGGCTTCCACAAAAATAAAGACAAAGGGATTTGGAATTTGACCAAAATTCGATTGATCGGGTCACCTAGTAATTAACCAGCCCAAGCCTGGTAGTTCACCAGTTGGGGCAAATTGTAGTTGAGTTCAGTGATTGAATATACAGCGTCTGTCCTCTGCCCTGATATGGAGGGAAACTGTGTGTTCAAACTTTGCGCCATGAACATAATCGATCACGTATCTTTTCTTTTGGTTCAAAATGGTACCTTTGTTTTCGTTTAAAAAATCATACCTTTTCTTTAATTGAAAGGGGGTTTTGGTTGGACAAAGGAGAGATGGGTGTGGGTCCCATTGACCGTATGGCCTCTCTTTCTCAGGCACATTTCCGTGTCTCGAACCCAGAATAATGCTGCCTTAATTAAAAATGCCAATAATTCCGCCGCTCCTTCAACATGTGTGTGTGTTTCTGCCTGCCACGAAATTGAGAAAAAAATATCAAACACCAACCACAGGTACGAATCCCATCATGGTTATTAGTACATACTACACGGGTTCGTCTCAAAAGGGCGCCGACATGTTGTCAACATCATGCCCATCATCAATTAGCTCAATCAACTATTTTTTCTTAAATCAGTTTTTCAGATTCGCCTTTATTCAATTTAATCTAGACCTGTTGTGCATCGCTTAAATATAAAACTATTGCATCTTTTATGTCACAATGTATATCTCATTCTTTTACTTATAGGTTTGATTTTTATTTGAAATCAGCCGGTTCTTTTACTCCATTCGTCCCTCAATATAAGAGCATCTCTAGCCAATCCCCTAAATGTTAGAGCCAATTTCAGCACACTGTTCATCGAGGAGACAAAATTTGCTCCTCTAAACTTCGGCAGCCGGAATCGATCCCCTTAATTTGCACTCCTATATTTCAATCTTCTACTAGGCATTTCAACAAACACATTGCAATAAAACGAAAACACATCAAAATCAAACTAAAACACTTAGTTCATACGCATAGTTCATCTTTTATTCTAACACTAGGATGGTCGCGGGCGTCGGTGGCCATCATAGAAACCCTAGCTACGCCGCCGAGCGTCGGTGGCCGGTGTCGATGTCCACCGACTTGCCGAGGCTATCGAGCCACGCGTCGAAGCTGTCGGTGGAGTCGGTGTCGCTGTCGCCAAGGTCGATGACTTCTTGTGTTGGCGTCGAGGTCGATGACTTCCTACGTTGGCGCCGACGAAGATGCAACCGCCATCGCGGAGGAAGAAGGCACTGCCGCCGTCGAGGAAGAAGAAGGCCCCGCTACCGAGGAAGAGGCTAGGCCGCGACGTGCGGTGTACTCCTATCGTGCGGCTCAATGTGGTCGCGATTTTGCCGACGGAGCTCGGCCATGTACCGCTCGCCGACGGCCTAGGCCTCGAGTCGCTCCCGGGCCTCCCGGTCCTCCCGAGCGATGCGCGCGGCGTGGCCACAGCTGGGAGGGGAGAAGAGCTCCGGCACCTCACTGCCGGGAGGGAAGTTCAGCGGACCGTAGTCGGAGTCGTGAAGGCCGATGTTGGCGACGTCGTGCACCCACGCCGCCAGCCGCGCTGACTGGAAGGTGCCCAACCAGTGGCGTTGGCCAATGTTCCGGTCGGTGATCTCTGCCACCCAGGTCCCCCATTGTTGTTGTTGCATGCCGTGGTACTGGCCGTGCGTTGCGGCCGGTTTGCGGGATGTCGCGAGGACCTGATCTATGGCCACAAGATGCGTCGCGGCCCCGAGACGCGCTGCGGAAAATCCTATATTTGCTCCTCTAAATCTTTTTGGTCTTTTGGTTAGGTGCCTTTTCGCCCGTTAGAGGAGCAAATTTGCCCCTCTAAAGTTTTTTGGCTATGGGTTAGAGATGCTTTAAGAAGTTTTAGCTAGAAAAATGTGGGGCTACGATATTTGTAATTTGAAAATGTGTATATCTTTATATTTTATTTGTGATATCGTATGATTTTATCTTATTTTTCAATGTAAAATTACAGCCGACTCATCACCACTTGGACCAAATGCTTTATTATGTAGATACAAGATGTTGAAATTTTGGTGCCATTCTTACTTGTACAAAGCGGTTTTTCTAGCATCTCGTGCCACCAAATTGATAAGTTTGCTAGGTTTTCTTAAGAATAAGACACCTCTTTGGATCAACAAAAACTAGTACACATCATGGTCCCTGAACAATAATGACATCTTGAACAAGAAGGGGAAATTAAGAGAAAATACAACTAGAAAAATGGGAGTAGCTAGGAGTCTACCTGAGGGGAAAAAAGGGCAGGCGCAATGGAATAGTAACCAGTCCATGTCATTAACAAACAAGAGAAAAAGTGGAGAAGAAAATATCAAGACATAGTGGTAGATTAAATCAAGAGAGCAAGATAACACGAAGTGGGAGTAAAAAAGTCAAGACAGAAAGATCCACGGAGGAGGAGGAGGAGCATAAGGAGGAGAGGGAGCTCTTACTGTCGTAAAGAGGGACCACCACTTTGAATTCCGATTTCCGAAGCTAAACTAGATATACTAGCAGCCCGTCTTCTTCCCACCCACCTCTAACTCGGTCGTCCCGGTGGAGGACCGAGCTGGGAGCCGGAAGCGATGGGACATGTACTGAGCTGCAGCTTCGACGGGCGATGAGCACGAATTCTTCCGTGTGGCGCAGTCCGGCGACCTTGATGTCCAGATGGGCCTCCTCGCGACCGACCCGCGGCTCGCCCTCCGGGCCATCATCTACAACCGCATGGAGGAGAATCACAGCACGATTATGCCGTGTCATTTTCAGAAGATTGATCCACTCTTTATTCTTCCAAGTTGAATTGAATTATTATGCTGGTAGAATATACTTAAGTATTGCTACATACATGTCGACCGTTGATTTTGACCTGTCGCAACTCATGGGATGATGACAACGAAAGGTAAGCTAACAACAATTAATCAAGTTAAATACAATTCGCTAGTCCATGTCTTGCAACTTGATCGAATGAGAGTAGGAACAAGAAGAAGACGTCACATGTATGGTTGTACCAATGGCATGCACGGCCTGTGTCATGTGTGTACACAACAGGCACTCGTTTTCTTGACTGCAGATCTCGCTATGTGTCGTATCAATCTGGGCATGCACTTCATTTTCATTTTTTTTGTATATGGTGCCAACAAAACAATTATTATACTAGCGTGACGTGTCGATTAATTGGTATGTTTATCGTAGGTTAGAAGATCATGCATAGATAGTTAGATGCACCTGCTGCCTCGCCTCTGTCGTACCTGCCTGGAGTAGGTGTGAGGGAAATGCTATAGATCTTTCTCCACCACGTTTCATCTCACCTCAAAAATTAAGCAGCTTCTGCTGTCATTAGTTGCCAGGTTTACAACTGATCAGGGTGTGTGGTACAGTCGGTAGGTGTTAACAATGACAAATTAATTAGTAAATTAATCACCGTATTGCATGACTAAGTAGCTAACCTAAAATATGTGGCATAAGCAACCTGATTTGTTAGGTAAGATCGAGATGTAAATCATAACGAACTGATTCATACTCCTTCCGTTTAGAAATATAAGATGTTTTAGCTTTGTCAAATAAATGTATCTAGACGTCTTTTATTATATAGATTCACTCCGAACCTCTACGAATCTATATACTAAAGATGTCTAGATACATTCGATTCACAAAGCTAAAATATCTTATATTTCTAAACGGAGAGAGTAGTTGGTAAGATTCATGGTAATTTATCTGAATCGGGGAAAACAAGTATGGGGCCGACAGATCAAACTACCAAACTCTATTTAACACTCAAAGCGTCAAATAGGGGTTGGGCCGTCCAACTGGCCCAACATGGAAGAGTACTTTTTTTCTTATTTTTCTGTTTTCTTTATGTTTTAACTTCTCTCCAGGGTGCCAGGGGCTTATTTGATGATTAAGGAGCTCCCGTGTTAGATAGCTATTCTGCAGGTTAATGAAATGAGCTCGAGCTCAAAATGTTGTTTGGTTCCTACCGGTAAAGAAAAGTATAACATGGTTGGTTCCTCTCAAAATAGTTGATACTTCCTCCAATCCATAATAACTGTCGTTGTTTTGAAAAGCGACAGTTATTATGGATCGGAGGTAGTACAAAGAAAGCATAGCGTGCACCGGTGGAGGCATCCTGCCCCGCTCGCTCACAATGTACTAGCTACACAAGGTAGGTGCAGCTTTTACCCCTAGGAAGACCCTTGCATAAAGAAACATACAAGATTAAATAAATTTGGAACAAAACATCAAAATTATGATCATTGTCGTGTTTCTCATTGCATGATATTTAAAGTGACATCTTCCTTTATAGGAGTAGTACATCTTAATGGAAAAACATTGATCTTCTTAATGTAGATATGCTTTCTACATAAAAGGCCTTTGTGACTATGCGTAGCTTTTATTCGCATTGTCCCCTTTAAAAAGAGGGCTCTCCATCCCAGAAATATCCCACTTAGATATTTGGATGGAAAACATTTTGCCAAAAATGCCCCTACTTGTTGAAGATGGTAGCTGGTGCTACACCATTTTTCATGTGTTGAAGAACAGTGAAGCTTCATTGAAGTACAACTAAAGGAAACATGGAACATACCAACGGTAAGCGCGGAAAGCACAGAGAACCAAGAAAAGAAAAAGGTTATCTCAACTAAACTTCTGCTTGGGTCATCAAATTATTGCAATATATTAATTTAAATTTCTGGTAAGGAGCATTGTGAGCTTAGCATACATGACGGGTACCCAGTTAATCTCTTATGAGTGCGCCAAGGCACTAGTTCTCCGCTTGACCACCCTGGGATAAACAATAGTTTTGCTGCAGAAACACACACACTGCTAAATATCTACGTTGAATTATGTAACGCCATGTCATATTCGGATGATTCATCCGTTGATCCAACTTGAATTATTGTGCTGGTGGAACATATGCCACACAAACATACAAGCCGACAACAATGGGGGATTTGAGGTGGCGCAACTCATGGGACTATGACAGAGATAGATAAGATGATAATGATAACTAGAGGCCAATTAAGCTGCTGATCCACGTCGACTTGGAACTTGTCAACTATCGATCAGATGGGGCCTAGCTAGAATTGCAATAGGAACAAGAAGACGTTAAACTGTTGCGTGTGCTACCTCTCACGCCTGCGCCGGTGGCATAGGATGACATGTGTACACACACGTACGCAGGCCAGCTTGATATTTTCTTTGACATACTTTACTACACAAATATATATTATTTCTTCTTGTCAATCGACTCATGTATAATGCCAAAACAAGAGTGTTAAGACTTAAGACTAATGTGAGATGGTAACACGTCATAATTTTGCGAGTTGATTAGTTAGGTTAGCAAATCTTGGATGCAACATCTTCTTGTCATCAAAAGATTCAAGTTGTTGCGGCCAGTTGCCATGTCGACCACTAGAACTGATTTACGACCTCATGGTGATCGGTAAGTGAAATGTTAGCAGCGAAGCGTGCGTGCGAAGTAATTTGAAACAGAGGGAGTACAAAAGATCGGAGATAATACAAAGAAAGCACCAGCCGAAGCGCACATCCAGCCCCGCTCGCTCACAATGTACTAGTTGCACGAGGTAGTTGCGGGTTTTAGCCCTAGGGAGACCCTTGCAGAAAGAAACATACAAGATTAAATAAATATGGAATCAAACATCAAATTATGATCGTTGTCGTGTTTCTCGTGGCACGATATTTGAAGCGGCATCTTCTTTTATACATCTTAATGGAAAAACTTTGATCTTATTAATGTAGATATGCTTTGTACAGAAAAGGCCTTTGTGACTATGTGTAGCTTTTATTCAGCATTATCGCCTTTAAAAAGAGGGCTTTCCATCCCGGAAATATCCCATTTTGATATTTGTATGGAAATCATTTTTCCGAAAATGCCCTTGCTAAAGATGGTAGCTGGTGCTACACTATGTTTCATGTGTTGAAGAACAGTGAAGCTTCATTGAAGTAGAACTAAAGAAAGCATGGAAATACCGTCGAAGAGCGGAAAGCACAAAGCACCAAGAAAAGAAAAAGGTTTTCTCAACTAAACTTCTGCTTGGGTCATCAAATTATCGCAATGTATTAATTTAAATTTCTGGCAAGGAGCATTGTCAGCTTAGAATAGATGATGACGGGTACCTGGTCAATCTTTTTGTGTGCGCAAAGGTTCAAGCTGTCTACTTGACCACCCTGGGAGAAACAATAATTTTGCTGCAGAAACACACTGCTAAATATCTTTGTTGAATCAAGTAACACCATGTCATTTTCAGATGATTCATCGATTCATCCAACTTGAGTTATTGTGCTGGTGGAATATAGGCCACACAAACATACAAATCGACAAATGGGTGATTTGACGTGCCGCAACTCATGGGACGTTGAACGGAATAGATAAGATGATAATTAGAGGCCAATTAACTTGCTGATCCACGTCCACTTGGAACTTGCCGACTATCGATCAGATGGGATCAGAATTAGACCTAACTGGTATTGGAATAAGAACAAGAAGAAGATGTTAAACTGTTGCGTGTGCTGCCTCTCACACCTGCGCCGGTGGCATAGCATGGCATGTGTACACACGTACGCACGCCAGCTTGATATTTTCTTTGACCAACTTTACTACACAAATATATATTATTTCTTCTTATCGATGGACTCAGATATAATGCCAAAAGAAGAGTGTTTAGACTAATGTGAGATGGTAACACGTCATAATTTTGCGGGTCGATTAGTTAGGTTAGCAAATCTTGGATGCAACACATTCTTGTCATCAAAAGATTCAAGTTGCTGTCACCAGTTGCCATGTCGACAACTAGAATTGATTTACGACCTCATGGTGATCGGTAGGCGAAATGTTAGCAGTGACAAAATGATCAATCAACGTTCACCTACGTACGGAGTACATGACTAGATAGCTCGAAAAGATCACTATGTATCGATCGATGACCATGAGTTGGTAGTTGCGTAAGAAACTGGATTTGGTCGGTACACATACTAGGTAAGGTTGATTGTGAAGTTGATCCAACAAGACTGACTGAATTTCTGATGCGAATGTGAGAAAATCAACCAAAAAAATAGTCATGCTATAGCGTATTTGGAGGTTCGGCGCCACTATTTAAGCTATTTTGGACGCTATGCCGCTAATATCGAATTAGCATGCTAAACCACATTATTTTTGCAACGTTGTGTCGTCATTATTTTCTAGCATTACAAAAACTATGGCCTATTGGCCCAAAACCCTTCCCCAGTCCATACTACATGCTAACCTAGTCCAACACTCATTGGCTTGATTCCTTTCACCAGCCCCCAACTCTCCTCGCGAGCGGCGGAGGAGAAGAGCTCATGGGCGGAGGCTGTTGCTTCTCCAGTTCGCGAGCGATTATGCCATGGATTGGTCTGGTAGGCAATTGGATACTATTTTTGTATTGTGCTTAATGGTTATGCATGTAATTATTCTTAGAAAAATTTTAGATGCTGAATCCTTTATGATTAGGGTATATCTACCATTATTTTCTGGCAAACGCGATTTTAAATAGCGCATACTGTAGCGTGTATAGCATCCTAGGAAGGCCGGCGTTAAATGTCATAGCGCACTATTTTTTCCTTCACGCGTGTTAGTTAGGTTCAGATGGTTGGTACGCATATTGGTGCTGCTCCTCGAGTACTGAGACTTGATTTTTAGGGCGAAAACCCAAATTCCGGTATTAATTAGTTGTACCTGACAATGGCCTTGCTGAAGATATTATTTTGTAAACTCGGGTTTTCCCGAAGTGAAAATTCAAGATCTAGAACTGGCAACGATAATGCTTGTGCATTGTTTTCTTTTTGAAGACGTTATTTTTGGAGAATCTCGTATGTAGTCCGGGTGTTATCTGTGGTAACGGGGTTTTGTTCTCTCTTTTTTATTTTTCTTGATCGTGTATCAGTGATACCCTCGGACATCTTGTTGGTGTAGAGACAGGATGTAATTGATATCTTCATTGTACTAATATATTTTCTTTATCGAAAAAACTACGGAAACTAACACAAGATACTATTCCTTCCTCCCAAATAAATCTGGACTGAAGGCTACATGTAGTAGCTATTTCGCTGCAGGATTCGTTTTGCTCAAGGTCGCTAGAAAGAAGACTAATGGAATAAATGCGTGAAATCTAGGGAAAGTGTCTTTGGCATATGGGCACCCGTGCTCTCTTCACTTTTAGATTTTTAAAACATTAGAACATCACACTTTTATGTCTTCAAAAGTTATGGTGTTAAATATATAGATAGATATATATACAGAAGGAGTAAAATGCAAAAAAATGTTCCGTTGAAATGTTTGAAAAATACAAAAAAGACAAGTTTAACAAAAAGATATACGATTTGATACTATTTGTGCTACTATTTACTATAGAAATTTGTATTTTATATCTCCTAAAATATAATTTTTTAATGGGACTTTTTCACTTACACTCCGCCTTGTATATATCCATCTATCTATTCAATGCCATAATTTTTTAAGACATGGAAGTGTGAGGGTTTGAATTTTTTTAAAATCTGAAGGTGAAGAGAGCACTGGTATCCACGTGCACAAAATCCCTTCTCATGAAAACTACACGTACTATGAAATGAAAATGAGCAGCCCATAAGGAGTTCATGCATAGCATGGGCACCAGACCTAGCTAGCTATAGTGCCAAGTGGGGAAATAATTCAACCAATACTTGGCCGTGTGCGGAGTACTTATGTGTGCTTTGTTTCTTGATAAGGATTTTGATCTTGACATGCTAATTTGTTTTGTCCTGACGTCTAGGTAGACACGCTAGTTGGCCACGTTATGCTCAAAAGAATCCTGCGATACCCGGACGTATTCTCGACTGAATGGAATATATGCGAGATGCTTATGACGTACATGTGACGTGTCATCTCAAGAGATGCATTGTTAGATCAAAAGAGGCCTACTCCAATTTTAATTTCTTTGGCCACCTTCTAGGCTTTTATCCTATACTCCCTCCGTTTTAAAATATAAGATGTTTTAGCTTTATGAAAAGAAGTGTATATAGATCTCTTTTAGTGTGTCATGTAATTTTAGAGTGAACTTACACGCTAAAAGGAGTTTAGATACACTGCTTTTACAAAGTTAAAACATCTTATATTTTAAAATAGGAGGAGTATTTATGATAATACGTGACAACTTACGGGTTTAATCATTTCGGCCTTTTTTGATAGCTCTGGCCGTCATCGGAGCGTTGTATGTTTTCTTTGCAAAATCAGCCGGCCGCAAAGCCCTGGCCGCATTGATTGGCAGGCAAAGTGAGGCGCGGGTGAGGGTAGGGCTTGATGTCTCGGGTGATTTTGTGAAGGAAACAGGAAAGTGAAATACTTCTCCGTGACGGCTACTGATTGTCCAAGTGGGAGAAAATGGTTAAATGGGGTAGTTGCAGACACACCGTCACAAATACTAGGAGTTCAAATGGGGCAGAGAAAAATAAATGGAATAACTAGTGTCACAAAACAAATTTTAAATAGAGAGTGAAAGGTGAAAGATATGTATCTAGATGAAGCAAACACCTCCGCTCGCTCCTCGGTCGCCCCCCGCGGGCGACCAGGAGCCTAACCTAGCCGGACCTCTCCCGTCTCCCCTCCATCCCGCCGCCGCTGCCGGGCAAAGGTCGTGCGGTGCGGGCGGCAGCGGTTACCTTGGTTCGTCTCTTCTAGGAGGGCGGCGTGGAGCGGCTCCAAGAGGCAGCGGCGAACTGCAGCGCTGGTCCTAGACTTCCCGGCACGGTGGGCCGGCGAGCCGCAGCGGCGGTGGACCAGCGTGTTGGAGGTGGCGGGGACGTCTTCCTCACGCGTGAGATGGCTATGGCGGCCGGTGCTTCTTCTGGAGATCGTCGTCGGCGACCATAGGGCCCTAGGCGGCGCCCTCCACCCGGAGTTGGGGGACAAGATCCGTGTTGCACGTCCGGGACGAAAGCGGCTAGTGGAGCTGGTCGGGAGGCTGCGGATCCTACCTCGGCCCAGATCTAGGCCCATCCGGGACCGATCTGGGTTGGTGGGCCAAGCGGCCTCTACGCGTTTCAGGGGCAACTAGCGGGTCTGGGAGCCCATCCCCTGACCATGGTGTAGTTGGGGTGCCGGATCCAGGCCTGGAGGCCTAGATCTGGCATCCGCCTAGCAGTCCCTTTCATCAGGTTCTGTGGGTTTAACTTGCTGGAGTGCCCTGCTCGTTGAGCCCCCGTCCGAGTGCTGGAGGACTGTCTTGGATCTCTCTTGTCCGCTTTGGGGGCATGTTATTGGGCGTTGTCAAGTCAAGGGTGAGATCTCGGACGCCGTGGCGGTGGCCTCGGAAGGTGGTCTGCACGGGCGCCTCTACGACGGGGTCGCGTTGCGGTGGTGATGGCTCATCTCTTTGGTCCTCGAGGGTGGCAAGGAGTGGGCTTTGGGGGCTCCTGGTGGTGGCAGCGCCCAGATCGCGGTTGGAAGCTCAGCTCGAGGCGTGGTGATGGTCCAAGGTCCCGAATGTGGCAAGAGTTTTTTCGGGCGAAAGCCCCGCGCTCTGGCGCAGACAACGGCGACGTATGTGGGTGTCGTGACCCTCTTGGGGGCGTTGTTGTGGCTACTCTCATTATGGCTCCGGGTGAAAACCCTAGACCCTTGCGGTCTCGGCGACGAAGGCGCTTGTGGCGTCGTTACCTTCTTGGAGGCGTTGTCGTAGAGCTCGAGTCTCCTTAGTCTCGCCTTCACGGGGTAAAAGCCTATTTTTAGGAGTGAAAGGTGAAATTCGCTACTATAGATATAAGCTGATGCCGAGGAGATGATGGGGTGCATTTAGCATGACTTGCCCCTGATCAAGGTAAGGCGCCAATGGAATTGTTTAACGGACGCATGCACCGTCGATAGAAGATGGTGCACCTTCAGTTGTGTTTCCTCAACTAATTTGTCTGCGCGCGCGGCGCGTATTTAAACCACTAAGCCAGCCGTGTCATCGATCACATAATGCACCGACACGCCTGAGATCCGTACTTTATATTGGGCTCACTTGTACACGGCATCAAGACACAATCTGCAATCTGGTGAGCCACTTTCATATAAGAAGAGATCGACGCGTCTCGCCCAGAGAAAATAAAATAACGACGAACGGACACTCATGACAAGAAAATCAAAATATTTTCTAGTACTAGGAAAAAGGCACCGCAAATTGTTCACGCAGCAAAGCCTTTAGAAGATACTTTGTGTATCATCTTGAAAGTGTACTTACCTACTGCCTGCTTTGTGTATATACAATACTAAAATTCAAGAAAGGTAGATATAACCGTCCCTTAGAGCATCTCCACTGCCTCCCCCCCCCCCCCCCCCCCCCCCCGCCCAAAGACCCCGCGGGTTATGGGAGCGTCGGCGCACAAAAATCCGTCCAGTCCACATCCCCCCCCCCCCCCCCCCCCAACCTGAAATGGAGCCGACGCGGCCCGACTAATCATCAGGCGCCCCAAGGCCAAACCCAACCCAAGGGGTGCTATTAGGGGCGCCAGATGAGCCTAGAAAAGCTGGCAGGCTAGCCCTGTCAGCGGGACACAAAAGTTTTCCCTCCAATAGCCATTCCCTCCACATCTCCATTCCCCCCATCGCCACCCACTCCCGCCACCCCCACCCCCCCCTCCCACCGGACGAGATCCAACTCGCGTCGCCGCCACCATGCCGCCGAAAAACTACCAAGCTCCCCGCCTTCAGCCTCCGGGAAGAAGGGGATGGCCGACAAGGAGCGGACGGAGGGAATGACCAACGTGGATTGGGCTTTCAACATCCAGCGCCAGCAGGTGGAGAACGCAAGCTGTCGGCAGAGGGAGAAGAACTCGAGGCTGCGCAGGCAGCAGCAACGCGGGTAGTGGTGGCGTAGAGGGTCACGTCAATGGTGGGAATGGCGGCGCCGACTTATCGCGCTGGCCTGCACATCCCCGATAGCCAAAGCAGTGTCTCTTCCCCGTCGCCATCCAACGTGTCACCGTCCTCCCAGGCGATGGTCCACGAAAGCTAGGGGAACACGACTCCACATCTCTCGCATTTCACGCCGGGCTACAGCGAGTTCAACCCGCTCGGTGGTTTCAACCCCAACTACTTCACCACGGACTGCTCGCCGGCCCACCATCGCCATTCCTTCAACGGCGGCATGCCCCCACCGCGTACTAGGTTCAACCAACTCACCGTGGGAAGCAGCAGCCAGAGCGTCCCCGACCTGTTCGGCAGAACGCACAACGGCGACTCCATCATGGGCAACATCATCAATGGCGGCTCCGCCCATGCCTTCATGCAAGAAGAAGCCAGCGCCTATGCCGATGAAGATGATGAAGGCGGCAAGAGTTGGGAATACACCTACGCCTATACTGAGGCTAAGGATGAGGTGGTGGAGGTGCCGGAGTTTGTCGCTGCCGACCCGAAAGGGAAGAACAAGGCGGTGGCCGTGGAGAAAAAGAAGAAAGGATGCGATGGCGACAGACCCAAGTGGAGTTCGAGGGAGGACGAGTGCCTTGCCAAATCTTGGAAGACGATCAGCATCGACCCTTGCACCGGCACCAACCAAAACTTGGTATGCTATTGGAAGAGTGGTAAGGCCGCGTACGATGAGCGGCGGCTCTTGGATCCCTACTTCAAGTGCTTGGTCCATGATCGCGGCGACTCCAACATGTCTCACCGTTGGGACATGATCCAACATGCTTGCAACAAGTGGCATGGCTTCATGGAGGAAGTACGTCGAGTCCTTGTTAGCGGCACCAACTTCGACAATCAAGTAAGCGACCGAAACTAGTCGATGGCCATTTGAAATTGTGTCCCATTGTTGCTATTGTACATTGCAGATGTCGCCATGATCGCCACCTACCGAGAGGACAACGACGACACCACGTTCAAGTTCATCCACGTCTTTGCACGAATCAGGGGTGCGACAAGTGGACGGAGACGCGGACCGCCCTCACCAAGGACAAAGTTGCCGCCTACGATCCGGCGCGGCATCATCGGTGGCCTCAGAGGGTCGTCCCATTGGCCACAACAAAGCCAAGGCTATGAGGGACGCGGCACCGGCCATCGATAAGCTGCACTTGTCCATCATGACATGCATGGCCGACGCCGTCGCACACACCTCCAAGGGGGCAGAGCAGGCCACCAGGATGGAAGAGATCGCCGCAGCAAGGTGCGCGTCGGTCATTGAGAGGCAAGACATCAAACTCGGCCTCATCAAGGCCAACGTGGCGGCGAAGAAGAGGAGAGAGGACTTGGCGATCTTGATGGTCGACACAAGGGATATGGACGACGAGGTGAAGGCGTGGTGTGTTGATCAGCGCACTCTGATCCTGTCCGAGAGTCGGGTGACTCCGACCGCCAACCAAGACAGCACTCCGACTCCGGCGACTGATACCCCATTCACGATCGGTACCCAGACCAGCACCCCTACTCCAGCGACTGCGACCCTAACCCCGATCGGCACCCATGCCAGCACCACTATTCCACCGTCGGCTACCCCGGAGGTGCCTTCTACCGCGGTGGATGATGTCGTTTGATTTCCATTGGCATGTTTATTTTGATCGTTAGACTTGCATTATGGCGATTTAATATCGTCGAGACTGATGTATCCTGTGACGACAAAACTATGTTTGTT
Organism: Avena sativa; assembly: GCA_916181665.1. Classification (NCBI taxonomy): domain Eukaryota; kingdom Viridiplantae; phylum Streptophyta; class Magnoliopsida; order Poales; family Poaceae; genus Avena; species Avena sativa. Next base: position 453,577,765 of record OV702296.1, on the reverse strand, counting down.
TAATTTCTGGTGACTTTGAATATTTGAATTTATCAGATTCTGTCTGGGGAGCCTTAAGTGGATGGGATCTCCCCAGCCTCGCACCATATGCATTAATAGCTCGTAGCCTCATAGCAAGTCACATCCGAAGTGCTATCCAATCAGTCACAAAAAGAAAAAGGCAAAACAAGACAGCAAAGTTCATTTCAGAGGTCAAAACCGTTGTCTTGTTCTTGTACCGTACCGCTGTACTAGTACCGTTCAAGAAGCTCGCGTGCGGGCAGCTACCTGACCTTTTACACACGCAGAGACTCAGGGCCTGTTTGGTTTATGACCCCAGCTTACCTTACCAAAAAATTGGCCACGCCAAATATCCTCTCGCTCGTTTGGTTTGTTGCCAATTATTTGGCTGCCTATGAACCACCTGGTGTTTCCTTCACTGATTCATTGCCAAAATTTTGGCCAACCCATGGCGGTAGAATCCTGCGCCAAAAAATTGGCTAGCCAATTTTGGTAGGGCTGCTGCAGGCACGATCCAAACGTGCCCTCAGACTTCCACAAAAAACAGAACACAAAGGATTTCGAATTTGACCAAAATTCTCTTGGTTCACATGCCGCCCTACTGACTCAAAATGAAGGATGTCTACTTCTATGGCCAGGTTTAGATCGATCACCGGTTGGGACAAATAATTAATTTTCCATTCTCCCGAAGAGTCTATATTTGTTTCATGCCATACTTTTTCGTCTTGGAAGGCACTAGAGTGCAGCAATCTTTATACTATGTAGTACTCCTTTGGTCCTTCTGGTCTCTGCCCTGAAATTGAGGGAAAATGTTCATTCAACTTGCACCATTACCTTTTCCTTTGGTTTGAAATTATGCCTTTTTTTTTCAATGAAAGGGGGCTTAGGTGGAAGAAAGGAGAGGTGGGTGGGTCCCAATGACCGTATGGCCTTTTTGGGGCATATTTCCATGTCCCAAGACCCAACCCCAATAATGCTGCCATAAAAATACCAATAATTCCACCTAGTACAACACCACGTGTGTCCACCAGAAAACAAAAAATGAAACACCAACCACCATCATGGTTACCTTGTTCGGCACATACACGGGTTGGTCTGAAAAGGGCGCCGACATGTGGTCAACAGCATGCCAAATTCACAAACCCATCATCGGTTAATAACGACGGTTAATGGTCCATCTTTTCCTACTCCTGGTAAAACAGGCTTTGGTAAAGTAGTTGATGAAGTTGAAATTCTGGTGGCATTCTTTTTCGTAGTTTTTAACTATACTATTTTTCTTAGTCGAAGCACAACCCATTGAAAATATAAAGCTGTATTTTTTTTACTGAACAGAAGTTGTCTTTTGTTTACTGGTTGAGTTTAAAGAAAAACTCTCATAATGTCAGTCAATTTGGAATTTAGCGAAACCGGTTTTCTTCAGCTCCATCCCCAACAACGTATTTAGTTTTTTTTTTTTTTTGCGATTGAATAGCTGCATTTCATTAATTAACCACACCTGAGTCTGAATCCATTACAATACGTTGTTCAACAAAACTAGGAGGGATACTAAACCAAACTTTGCACAACTTATTCATGCAGCCTTCTTTTGCCATACAATGTGCAGCGTCGTTAGCAGATCGCCGCACCGAGCGTACCGAGAACTCGTCGAAGTCGTAGAGGAGACTTTTTTGTCTCTCCCACCAAAGGACCATAGGCAAATCTATCCATGCCCTCCGCCTTGAGCTTCGCCGCGACCACGGTACTGTCGGTCTCCAAGATGATCCTCTTCACCTGAATTTCCTTAGCACTTGTAACCCTTGCTGGCATGCCATTAGCTCCGACCCTTCCGCATCAACAGTATGCGGGAAAAAATGGCTCGCCCCTGCCACGAACTTGCCATGACAGTCTCTGATGACTGCCCCCCCCCCCCCCCCACACACACACACACACCCCACCACCACCGCAATTTGCTTCCGATCAAAAAGCTCCATCACATTAATCTTGTGCCGACCCAAGGCCGGTGGGAGCCAGTGCTCCAACACCCGATTAGAGGGTTTTGAAATCGTCTCATGAATCTGTAGCCACTCATCCACATGAGCACAAGCAGACATAACAAATGTTTTTGGATCATCGATGCGCCCTAGTTCCCTGGCATCATTGCGAGCTGTCCATAATGAATTGATTAGCATCATCGCCCAAGACACAACCTTTCCTTTCTCCTTCCCGATCCAATCAAGGAGCCAGCCCTTCAACTCTGAATGATGACGTAGCTTGTCCAGGGGTTTTCTAAACAACACACCCGTCTCTTCGGACATCAATTGCCACGCCTTGGCCGAATGACTAACTTTTACCCATCTATCCACTTGAACTTGAGAAAATTCATCATTCATGGTGCATATTAAGTCTACTATCCCTTCAAACTATTTTAGTGTTTTGCTTTAGCTCGGTAGATTAATTTTTGTTTTGAATCAATTGACTAACTTTTTTCATGAAATTGGTCTTCATTTAGTTTAATCAACACCAGTTGTACATCACTTAAATATACAACTACTATTTCTTTTTTCGTGAAAACGCAAAAAGCTTTGTGTTTCGATTCATTGATAGGAAAAGAGAGTTCTGTACAACGTATATACAGGCTCAAGAGAGCCGCCACCCGTACAACTCAACCCACTAGGCCTACTAGGCTGCCGCAGCAGGGCGTGAAGGCTAGTCGCACCAGCTGCAGCCCAATCGCGAGCCTCAGAGCGAATTGTACCGAGAAGGGTACCCATGTTTGGTGATGTGTTATCGAAAACGACCGCATTGCGCTGCTTCTAGATCCACCAGGCCGTCAACATGATCGGCGAAGATGTCCCTTTTCGTAGAGCGCGCGGGGTGGATGACGAAGCCTGCTGCCACCAATCCACGAAGTCCCCTTCTCCATCCAGTGGTGTGGCCGTGGATCGAACCCAAGACAGAACCTCATGCCAGATTGCCTTGGAGAAGGGGCAACCCACCAAGAGGTGAGTCATCGTCTCATCCGTCTGGTCACACAGGAGGCAGCGCGGGGGAGGGGGGGTGAGCTAGTCCCCGTCTCGCAAGCCGCTCAGCCGTCCAACAGCGGTCCTGGCAGGCCAGCCACACGAAGAACTTGAACTTGGGTGGAGCCCAAGTGCGACAGTTCAGTTGCCAAGACCTCGATGTGGTAGATCCTTGGAAGTGAAATTCGTAGCAGGATTTGGCGGAGTACTGGGTATCCGGTGTCCAGCGCCAGAGTAGGGTGTCGGGCTCGGCCGCCAACTCGAAGTCCCGTACTCGAATTCAAAGCTGCACGTACTGCCATAGGGCAAGCGGACTCAGCGCGCCCTGGATGTCAGTAATCCATCTGTGCTCTACTAGCGCCTCTCTCACCATCATGCGTCTCTTAGTTCGCTTGGAAATAAGCGCGAAGAGTGCTGGCGCCACCTCCTCGACAGTCCGCCCGTCGAGCCAGCGGTCTAGCCAGAATAGGGTCGTGGTCCCATCACCGACCCTCATTGTGGTGGAGGCGTCAAACACCTGCAACTCCTTCTCCGAGAAGCGCACATCTAGGTCACGCCAAGGCCTCATCGGGTCTACTATTTCCACTGTATTCATTTGATTCTTTTACTTTGCAGATTTGACTTTCTTATTTGCAGACTAGTCGGTTGTATACGTAATGTGTTATTATACTTTATATCCATTATTCGTGAAATTGACTAATTTCATTGGAGTTTTCAGTGTGAAATTCCAATCGGGGCGATCACCACTCGAACCTAATGTTTAAATATGTAGCCACATATGTATAAGATGTAGAAATCTGGTGGCGGGCAGTGGATTCTCACGTAGTCACTCGGTGATCAATGTGATATTTTTTTGGTCAACTTGATGATAACTTTTAAAAATATGTACAAATTGATGTAGACTTACCTATTTAATTGGCTTTGACGATGTAATTGACCTTAATTTTCTCTACTCGCAGTTATGTGATTATAGAGGGTTAGGATCTCCTCAGCCTCTCATCAATGCACGATTGTCACAGCCAAGTGCTGCCCGTCAGTCACAATAAAGGAAAAACAAGATAGCGAAGTTCATTTCAGGGGTCAAAACGATTGTATTGTTGTTGTACTGCTGTTCAACGCTCATCCCTGTTGGACTTTTTTACACACACACAATGGTTGAGATTTCCACAAAAGCATTTGGAATTTGACCAGTTTCGTACCGGTCGGAGGCACACATGTACTCGATCAAGCCTACCTAGCGCAATGCTGACTCAAAATGGTTCAAGTTGCTGGCTCAGTTCTGCTCCATGGCACATTATTAATTGAGGAGTAATAATTAGACATAATTTTCCGTTAGTCTGACGACTTGCTTGTATTGTTTCATGCAATGATTTCTCTCTGGAAAGTGCTAGTAGAATTCTCGCAGTTGCACTTTTGATCTATGTTTCAATCCCTGCCCTGAAATGGAGGGAAACTATGAATTCGTATTTAAACGTTTCCATCGTGATCAATGGCATATAAGTACACTTTTAGTCCACGCGGAACTTATATATTATATAAAAATGTGTAAAAGTGAAGTTGGCTTAATTAAAGAATAAAGGGTATTCAGGTTAGCATTTTCTTTGGTTTAGTATGAGTGCTAGCATTTTCTGTTTTGTTTCCATAAAGATTTTTTTCTTTCACTGAAAAGGGGTTTACGTTGGAGAAAGGAGAGATGGGTGGATCCCAATGGCCGTATGGCCTCTCTTTCTTGGGCACATAGCCGTGTCCCCAACCTAATAGTGCTGCATTAAAAATACCAATAATTCTGCTGCTCCTTAAACATGTGTCTGTCCCCACCAGACCATCGATAATAAATTATTAAAAGACAGAAAAGAAAACATCAAACAGCAACCACAACCATGGTTACCTTGCTCCATACATACATGAGTTGGCACGAAAAGGGGCGCCGACATGTGGTCAACGTCATGCCCAATTCACAAACCCATCATCAATTAACTATTGACGGTGCATGTATTACTACTTTCTGGTAAAATGATTTAGGAAATTAGGTGAAAGATGCTGAGATTTTGGTGGCATTCTCAGCTGTGTACACCGTGGAACTCCTAACCATTTCGTGTCACCAATCTACTAAGTTTGTTTCTTTAGACTAAGCCACAATCCTAATTCCTCTGATCAACCCTAAGCTATACTCACTTCATTCTAAATTACCCCATGTTTTAGCTCAAACTCAAAATTTGTACAATTTGACCAAATATATAGGAAAATTATCAGTATCTACAATATCAAATGCATATATTATGAAGTAGTAGTATTCTATAATGACCCCAATATTATGGATTTTATTACAATACCAGATGGTTGCATTGTGTACAGAACTCGAGCTACAAAAATTAAGAGCACTAAATAATATATTGATTTACCTCGGAAGAAAATGTTAGCTTCAACTTGAGGAAGAGATTCAGTAAATTTACAAATGGAAAAAAAAAGAACAAATAGGAGTAGCTAGGAATCTACCTGATGGAATAAAAAGAGCAGGCGCAGTAGAATAATAATCAGTTGATGTCAATAACAAAACAAAAACCGGAGAGAAAGTAGAGAAGAAAATATCAAGAGAGAGTGGGAGATTAATTTAAGGGGGAGAGATAATGCCAAGTGGGGATGTGGAAGTCAAGGCAGAAAGATCCAAGGAGAGGAGAGGGAGCTCGTGCTCCGATAAAGACCCACTAGCACTCTGAATTCCCAAGCTAAACTAGAGAGACTAGCAGCTCGTCTTCTTCTCCCCGCTCCGCGGTTAGTCCGCACCACCCACCCCCAACCACCTCACCGTCGCCGGTGGAGACCAGAGGCGATGGGGCACGGGCTGAGCTGCGCCCGCGACGGCGACGAGCACGACTTCTTCCGGGCCGCGCAGGCCGGGGACCTTGACGCCCTGGAGGGCCTCCTCGCCGCCGACCCGGCGCTTGCCCGCCGCGCCACCATCTACGACCGCCTCACCGCGCTCCACGTCGCCGCCGCCAACGGCTGCCTCCCGGTCGTGTCTATGTTCCTCTCCCGCGGGGTGCGCCCCGACGTGCTGAGCCGGAGCAAGCAGACGCCGCTCATGCTCGCCGCCATGCACGGCCAGATCGACTGCGCGCTCGCGCTCCTCGCCGCCGGCGCCAATGTGAGAACCGACCTCAAAGCAGCAATCTTTTGATTTGACCCCGTCCGCCGCCATCAGTCTTCCTCCCCTGACTAACTAACTCTGTCCTGCTGCTTGATGGATCAGATTCTGATGTTCGACTCGGTGCAAGCTCGGACGTGCCTGCACCACGCGGCCTACAACGGCCACGCCGACTGCCTGCGCGCCATCCTGGCCGCGGCGCGCACGACGCCGGTGGCCGACTCCTGGGGCTTCGCGCGCTTCGTGAACGTGCGGGACGAGCACGGCGCCACGCCGCTGCACCTGGCGGCGAGGCAGGGCCGGCCCGAGTGCGTGCACCTGCTACTCGAGAGCGGCGCCATCGTGTCCGCGCCCACGGGATCCTATGGGTTCCCCGGGAGCGCGCCGCTGCACCTGGCGGCGCGCGGCGGGCACATGGGGTGCGTCCGGGAGCTGCTGGCGTGGGGCGCGGACCGCGTGCAGCGGGACTCGGCGGGGCGGATCGCGTACGCGGTGGCGCGGAAGCGGGGCCACGG